>JARQOC010000002.1:589880530-590601079 GCA_033576535.1 Allobates femoralis | reverse complement strand
AAAGAAGCATGCCTAGGTAGCATGTAGTATGGTGCAAGACTGCTAGTTTAGGGAAAAGTAAGGCAACCCGATGAAGCTTACCCATGGGAAGAAGTAGAGGGGTCCAATGCCCTCCTGCCTTCACTCAGAAGCCCCGACACGTGTTTCGCGTCGGCTTTCTCAAGGGGCAGGTGGTTGACCACCTGCCCCTTGAGAAAGCCGACGCGAAACACGTGTCGGGGCTTCTGAGTGAAGGCAGGAGGGCATTGGACCCCTCTACTTCTTCCCATGGGTAAGCTTCATCGGGTTGCCTTACTTTTCCCTAAACTAGCAGTCTTGCACCATACTACATGCTACCTAGGCATGCTTCTTTAGGGCACTGGCATCTCCTCTCAATACCCAGGGCGAGGATACCTGTCCTCTGCTTTTCCTGTCTTCCTCTCACCTCCCCTGTCCACACTGTCCTTCTTTACCTTCCCACTGTTGCCTGTTTGTGTACCACCATTAATTTAATAAAAACCTTTTTGTACTGCAAACCTTTGTGTGGTCCTTCAGGCATTTCAATCTGGGTCACAAAAACATCTTTTGGTCTCTTTCTTTAAATGCTTCAAACTGATGTGTGCTCAGTACCATGATTGTTCCTGGTCTTTTATACCATTATATCCTTACGTATAATGCGGTTTATCTCCCTGTAGTCTACACACTTTCTCATTGTACGATCTTTCTTTTTTTACCAGGACTAGTGGAGCTGCCCAGGGACTGCAACTATCTCTGATCACCCCAGCATCCTTCATTTCCCATTACATCTCTTTGGCACATTGATAGTGAGCTGGCGGTACAGGCGTGTATCTCTCTTTGATGGGCGGATGGTCACCGGTGTTGATGTGGTGTTTAACCAGCCCAAAGTCTAAAGGATGTTTGCCAAAGACCTGTCCATATTGTTGTACTACCCGGTAATTTCCATGCTTTTGGTGTGAAGGGGTGGAGTCAGTGCCTACATGCAGCTTCTGGCACCAATCCTCCAGCTTCCCCTCTGAGCTATTGTCTTCTGCCTGGTCAGACGGGTCCAAGGGCTCCACTGCCATGATGGCGTTGTTACTGACAGTGTACAACTTAGCAATGGAAGCATACTTGGGCAGTTTGACCTCTTCTTCACCACAGTTTAAGACATGTACAGGTACTCTCCCCTTGCGGACATCAACTACCCCTCTGGCTGTCAGGACAGTGGGCCTACTGTCTGAGTACATGGGCTCCACCAGGCCTTGATAATCTTGCCCTCTAAGGCCTATTGCTGCCCTACACCAGATTAATATTTCACTCTTCAGGGATATTGCAATGGGGACCGGGTCACTTATCCTTACACTGCCGACTTCTCCACCGGACAGCTCCACCTGCTGCCTCTGCATCGGGGCCTTTTTCTCTTTCTGCAGGACTCACAATTGCCTGAGGTTGGCAGTTTCGGCAACCTGTTGTAACAAAACAATAATCTCCCCTAGGCAATTCTCAACGATTCCGTGGGTGACTCACCACAGCCGGGTCTTCACGTCTCGGGCGTTGCTTCTCCCGTCACGGTTCTGCACCTGAGGCTGTAGGGCCCGGTGGTCAGATCAAAATGGGGAATTTGAACGGATGGGGTTAATTCTTACTTGTCGTGACGCCACCTGCGGGAATCCGGTGAATGCACCGGCGCTGCTTGGGCCTCCGGGGGATGTACGGCAGCTAGATGGGATGCTCCCCACAGGATGAGCGAGAGTCCCCGGGGCCAGGAGCTGTCTTGATGTAATATGGCAGCTTAGTCGTCTTTAGTGTGCAAAAGGGTTGAAAACAGTTCTGAAGAAATCATAGACACCAGCGTCCTCTGTAACGGGTCTTTACTGTAACCGGTAAGATGGTACAAGGTATACAGTATTGGGTAACGGACCGGGTGGTCCCAACGATGACTGGTGTGGATTCAGAGCTCCGTGGTGTACTTCCTTTTGTCCTAATTTATCTAACGGGTTGCCGGGGTTGCCTTAGCGGACCAGGTCAGGGTACTTGGTAGACTTCTAGTGGAGGTTCTGACTGTATATAAGCTGCAGAAAGTCCTGTGCCCCAGTGGCGGGTCCCTGCTGGCAAGACAACTGGGGTTGCGGCGGTGGTGAGGTGCCTCGTAGAAGCAGTCCTTTCACCCTGGTTTGCTGAGCTGCGGTGAACGTCTTGCTCGCCTCGGAACCAGTGATCCGGTAGTTAGTGGGCGTGGGTGCAATTGGACCCGAAGCAGTTGCCCGTGTTCTGGTCTGGGGCACCGTTAATGGCGCCAGCCGGTGAGTGGTCTTCAGGGCTGCACGGCACTGTGCAGCGCCCTGCTTCTCCTACGTTTCTCTCCTCCTGACGACTACTACTCCTCTTCTCCTACTTCCCTCCTACACACTACTCTTACACTCCTCCCACCAGGACCTAATTGGCCCTCTATTCTAGTGGTGTATGTAGAGTATGGAGCTCTGAATATTAACCATGTCATTACCGAGACGGAAGATATTACATCTTCTGTCAGGGATGCAATACCTTCCTGTGACGCACTTGTTGCGGGGCGCCACCTGGGCAAGGCTGCCTCTTTCCTGGGGGGCGGCCCACTGCCCCAGGGGTTGCTTGTTTAAATAACAAAACCTAGCGATGTGGCCTGCCTTGTTGCAGTGGCGGCAGAAGGGTTGTCCTGCTGAATCGTAGCGATCACTGGGTTATCCTCTGGTCAGTAGATTCCTCCTCTGGCGCATCCACGGGGTGTCATCTGGGCTGGAGGCCAATTCTATTTTCTCCAAGGGCTTTCATCCTTGCAGGGAGTGGACAGCTTTGGCTAGTTGTGCTATCCCCTTGGTCAGCTGCTGCACTTGTAGTTGTAAGGCATCAGGGGTGACTGTTGCTAAAGTATGCGCATTGACCCCCATGGCGGTTACAGCAGGGGGTACCACCTTCGGGTGGTGCATTAGAGCCAGTCGCTGGGTGGGTGCAATGCTGCGTGCAGTGGGTTCTTGCAGCACACGGATGGCTCGGTCTTTAAATTGGGAAGTCGGGGTTTTACATACTGCAGCTATTGTACGTAACTGAGCCCTATGAGCGTAAGACTGTAGCCCCTCAATAAACTGCTCGGTCATCAGCTTGTTTCCATCCTCGATGCTGCTGGGATCAATCAGTTTCATGGCCTCATGGTTTCAGCACCTCTTGGAGGTTCAAGGCATAGTCTCTCATATCATCCTGCAATTGTTGCTTGCACCCATAAAACCTCATTTTAATCTCTGCGGAAGTTTGGGTGTCAAAGGTTTCTTTCAGCAAAGATTTGTTTAACAGTCTGTTTGTTGGTGTTAAGCCAGGACTTCACTTCGCGTTGGGCTGCAGCGGTCAACTGTCCCATTAGCATAGTCACTCTGTGGTCTTCGGTCATGGAGTATACCCCGAACAAACTAGTAATCCTTTCCTTGAAATCAGTCGGGTGTCTGCATCCCCTGAATATGCGGCAGCCAGGTCGCACCTGGGATATACGGCATTGAGAACGGCATGACTGGCACTGCTGTGGGAGCTATGGCTGTGTCATCGGCTTGGGCTGCAGCTTCGCCTAAGGCTGCGGCGTTGGCTTGGGCAACGTCCGGGCCCAACACTGGTTCTCTCCTCTCCGGATCAGACATTTCTTCCCCCCTAGTGAACCGCAACCAAGTTCTGGGACTTTTTAGATTGTTCAGTCTACCGCTCCTCAGGCGAGGAGTTGAGCGTGCAGGGAACTTCCGGCGCAGGGCTTCAAGCGTCGCGCTGGCTGATGGCACTAGGCAGAGCGGGATTCGCTTTGCACCCTTTCAATGGTCCCACCATGATGGCACACCCCATTCTCTTCCCGCATCCACGTGGGACAACAATGGCTACTGTTCACAGTTATAATAAAGTCAATGGCACACAGTACCCGTAGTACGTGACACCAGGGAACTGACCTGCCCTACGGCCGTGGGACACTCGGAACCAGGCTTTGATGCTTTTGGGGGAGTCACAGGGGTCAAGACCTGGCTTCTGTGACCCTGGGGATCAGTTCTGATAAGTCCAGGGAGAAGGACTTAGGGAATAAGTGTTGTGACGCACCGTGTAGACGGCTATTGGGGCGATGCTGTGGTGCAGGACTCCGGTGATGATGGACGGGCAGCTATGTGATAGCACTCCCACAGTGGAGCCATTCCCCAGGCAACTGAAAGTCTATGCGATGGTAGGCCATTAGGGTGCAGGACTCAAGGCACTGAATAACAACAAACATGCAGGGGTTGTTTCCTTTACCTTTACTGAAGCAGTTAAACCAGGTACAGTCCACAGGTGTTGTAGTGTAATTGGTAGTCTGAAGCAAGTAAGGTCTCCTCACCCTGTTCTGAGCCTCCTACTGTGCTCTTCTCTGCTGGCCCAGGCTGCCTGTAGCTAAGCTGCGACCCTTTACTCCTGTTAATTGGTCTCTCACTTTCATGACAGGCAATTCGAGCCCTTCCCTGGTTTCTCTCTTCTGACCACTGTCCCCTGGGCTCTTCTACGCTGCTGTGGCTCCAAATGCTTGCGTGGCCGTGAGACTTGGGATCTCCCGTCCTCCGTTTTTTTCTGCTGGGCCTAGAGAACCCTCGCAACCTTGGACTCCATTGTTCGGTTTTGACGCTCCGCTCTGGGATGAACCATTAAGGGGCTCCTCTCCTCAGACCCTTGCTTATGGGTCCCTCACACTGGCTAGTGAGTATCCTCGGACGAGCCTGACACTGCTCCAGTCTGCAGGATGTCTTCTACAGTCCTCCTACGGTAGGAACTAAACTGCTTAACCCCACCTCCAGAAGTATTTATAGGTTTATAGGTTGGAGCTCCCCCTTCTGGTCTGGAGTCAGGAAGGTGTTGGGTGTTGTGGGTTACCTGGTGTGGATACCCTACCTTGCTTGCAAGCATGATCTTACCCCCCCGAGGGAGGCAAGGCCATCATGGCAACCGGACTCTGGAGTGCTACATCCCCTTGTGCTGGCATATGTCCCCCTGTGTTGGCACATGTCCCCCTGTGCTGGCACGTGTCTCCCTGTGCGCACATGTCCCTCTGTGCTGGCATATGTCCCGCTGTGCTGTCACACATCCCGCTGTGATGGCACACATCCCTCTTTGCGGGCACACATCCCCCTGTGCTGTCACACATCCCCTGTGAAGGATTGAAGGACTGAAGGAAATGCTACCCCCCCATTCTGGATATGGCCCCTCATCACTGTGTTGGCTGGAAAGTTTCCTATGCACCACTGAAAAGCGGCCCCCGAAGCGGAGTGTGTGCAGCCGCGGTACAGGTAATGAATGGCTGCCTATGGCTCTCCATTCTGCTGAAGCAGACATCGGTATCAGTGTCTGCTTGTGTCCACTTCTGCAGAAAATCACTAAAATTTTAGCGGTGAGGCTGAAAACGTCTGTGTGACCTAGCCTAACTAAATTTCCTTCTATGACAGAATCACTGACTGGGTGGATCAGGAAAATTCAGTAGATACAGTATATTGACTTCAGCAAAACATTTAAAGAAGTATCTCATACCATCCTTGTTGAAAAATTTACCAAGTGTGGAATGGACAAAGCAATTGTTAGGTTGATTTATTACTGGCTTAGTGATCGAACCTAAAAAGTGGTGATAAATGCACATCGAGTTGGAAGAATGTCTCAAGTGGGATCCCATAGGGCTCTAACCCTGTGTTGTTCAATATCTTTATCAATGATTTAGATCAAGGAATTGAGGGCAAGCTGATTAAATTTGCTGATGACAAAAAGCTAGGAGGGATAGCTAATACTAGAGAAGAGAGAGAGGATTCACAAAGAGCTAAACAAACTGGAACAGTGGACAGCAACTAACAGAATGTTTTTTAACAGGAAAGCATGCAAAGTCTACATCTGGGCAAGAAAAATGAAAAAAAGCATATACAGAATGGGAGAAGTAGAGCTAAGCAACAGCACATGTGTGTAAAAGACTAATACACCACAAGGCCTAAACATGAGTCAATAGAGTGATGTCAACAGCGAAAAAGGCAAACACAATTGTGGGATGTATTAACAGAAGAAAACAGTCTAGATCATGTGAAGTCATTATTGCCCTCTACTCCTCTTTGGTCAGACTGCATTTGGAATACTGAGTCCAATTCTTGGCTCCACATTTAAAAAAAATAAAAAATTCAACAAACTGGAGCAAGTTAGAGAGAGTGACCAGAATGGTGACCTGTCACAGTATATGAGAATGTTTAGCTTGCAAAAAAAGAGGACTGAGAGGAAACTTAATAGCTGTCTATAAATATCTCAAGGGCTGTCACACTGTAGTGAGATCAGCTTTATTCTCATTTGCCATAGAAAAGAATAGAAACAATGGGATGAAACTGAATGGGAAGAGACACAGATTAGATATTAGAAAAACCTTTTTGACACGAGGGTGATCAACAAGTGGAAGAGGCTTCCATGAGAGGTAGTCAGTTCCCCTTCAATGGGAGTATTCAAATAGAGTCTGGACTGACTTCTATCTGGGATGATTGGGTGAATCCTATGTTGAGCAGGGGGTTTTGACCAGATGACCCAGGAGGTCTCTTCCAACTCCACTACTCTATGATTTGAACCTCTTTAATAAAATTATCCAAGTATTGATTTTATAGTATTTTGTTAATACGGTATATATTTTTAGGTGGATTAACAGCGTTATAACCCTGTAAACAGAACTGGATAAGTAGTGAACCTACAATGTTTGCAACATCCCATTGTATTATTTGTTTTCTATCATCATGACAACATTACTACTACTAGAGATTACAAAATTGGACCTCCTGCATAACATCCTTGCAGAGAAAATTACGCCATTTACAAGCGTTACTTAGTAACTTCTTGCTTAATTCTTTTATTTGTGCAGTATTATATAAAGGTTTGTAAAATAAACACGTAGCGGATGAGCATAAAGACATGTTAAATTCTGACCTTTTAAAGGGGTGGTCCACCTTAAAAAGAAAGATCTGGGTGTATACTTGCAAAAAAAAAAAAACAACTTACATCACATCCTCAGACCTTCAGTGCTAGCAGAGTAGTAGTACAGTAGTCGTTGTCCAAATCCTGATAGCAATTTAGCTGTGATGCCCTGTTTTACCACCATGTGTCCACTAAAGCTACCAAGAATTCAGGAAGAAGGTGAAAGCGGCACTCCGTATCCTTAAAAAAATCAATACTTTTATTCAAAAGATTAAAAACATCAGATCCAGGGAGTAAGCAGGGCTAGAGGGACTACAGCCTGTTTTGCGCTTAGCACCGGTCCCACCTGTCCAGTATGGATTTTTTACAAATAAAGAGTACCGCTTTCGCGGTTGACTAGGTGAGTATGGTATATATTTATTAGTTCTTTACACCCATGTGCATCTGCCAAAATATTTTTTTCTGGACAACATGTTCCTGATTCTGACTTGAGTGATAGATCGTGACAGTTGTGGAGGGCCGAACCAACATGCTGAAGTTATTTTTTTCTCAATATTATTATAATTATTGTAAATTTTATTGCTTAATATTAAGTAGAATTAACCTTTTCTCGAGTAGGCAATTTCCTGTTTTTTTACACTTCTGTTTTATCCTCCTTTAAATCCAAGATGAGCTGTACTTTAGTTTTCATTAGCACTATTCATTTTGCACTAGAAAACAGGAGAAAAGCTCCAAATACAGTAGAATTGGGAAATGCAATTCCGCAATTGTCTTTTGTTTACAGTATTCATTATATGATTAAAATAACTTGTTATTCTCCAGGCCAGTACAATACAGCAATGCCAATACAAAGGGAGACACGGGTAGATGGGGAGGTACGCACAGGCATAGGGAGACTGGGGTGCACACACAGGGAAACATAAAGAGGCACAGGGAGGCGAGGGGACACACAGGGAGGTAGGGGTGCACACAAAGAGGCACAGTGAGACACAAGGAGGCAAAGGGGCACACACAGGGAGACTCAGGGAGGTGGGGTGAACACACAGGGAGGTGCGGGCACATACAAGCACAGACAGGCACCAGGAGTGCAGTGCGCAGACAGGTACAAACAAGTACAGTGAAATGAGGGAGCACTCACAGGCACAGAAAGGTGGGGGGCAAACAGAGGCACAGCCAGGCTCAGGGAGTTAGGGGCACTCAGAGGCATAGGGAGGTGAGGGGCACACACAGTCACAGGGAGACACAGAAAGGCATGGGGAGGTGAAAGGGCACCCACAGGCACAGACAGGCACAGGGAGACATGGGAGCACAGACAGGCACAGTGAAGCACAGACAGGCAAAGAGCGCAAATGCACTTACTCACGCCGCCGCTGTGTTTTTACACTTGGATATACAAATATTGTGGTGCTGTGATGCATCACACCGCCCCACCACTTCCATCACAAGATTACAGTAAATACAGGATTACGCCGGGGTGGAAGTTGGTGGAGATAATAAAGTGTATAACGAGGCTTTTCTGTCTATTTTGTATGCAATAAAGGATTTTTCTCTCTCTCTGTGTTTTTTTATCTCTTTACTGAAAGTATTGCTAAACACCAGCTGTCACACTGATGGGTGACATTAGCAATTGGGCTTGACGTCAGCTACCAAAAAAAGCTGACATCAATCCCTTTACTACCCAGCCTGCCAGTACTACACAGCAGCTGCATTAGCGGGGTAACCGCCAGTTTTTGCATCTCTCAAGGAGGCGCCAATTCTGCGGTGGCTGCAGGCTGCAGTTTTCAGTGTGGAGCCCGAGAAAACATGAGCCTCAACACGCTGAGAATTCCAGCCCTCAGCTGCCTGGGTTACCTTGGCTGGCAATAGAAAATATAGTGGCGCCCACACCAATTTTTATACTTGTTTATTTAAATAATCGAAAAAAAATAATGGCTCCACAGTATTTTTTATTGCCAGCGAAGGTAACACCTGGCAGTGGGGGTTAGCAGCCAGCAGCTGCTTGGTTTACCTGCGCTGGCAATAGAAAATACAGCGAATCCCTACACGTTTTTTACCAGGGAATGAAACACTTTATTAATAAAAAAAAACAGAAACAGGTTTTTAAGGAAAAATACATTGGAAGAGAACACGGAGAGAGAGACAGGCCATAGAGGAGAGACCGCATGGGGGAAGAGACAACCGCTGTATATGTATATATTCGGCACAGAAACATTTTTTTAAACAAATGCAATTGTGATCTTTAAAATGAACTCTGCTCTTTAGAAAATTTCTTTAAATGTCGCTGTCAATCTCTGTGCATGGTCTAGGGAGCGTTCAGTTCCACGAGCCTAAAAGTGCCCCTGTGAGGTGATCATGAAGTGCTGATATGTATAGCACTTAGGCGTCTGCTGAAAGCTGGTGTCTGCTATGATGGTACCCCTCTGAAGACCAGCCTATGTCTGGCACTGATCGGAGACCTAGATATGCACTATATTCTGCAATACTGTGAAGTTGGTAATGTGAATGTAAATGTAAATGTAATGTAAAATGTGATATACAGTAGTATAAAATTATTATTGTTTATTATTATTATAGCGCCATTAATTCCATGGCACTTTAAATGTGAAAGAGTATACAAAGACAAGTGCAAGGTACATGGACAACATTGGCATACAGGTTCAGAAGAAGAGAGGATTCTGTCCGCGAGGGCTCACAATCTATGAGGGGACGGATGATGATACATTAGGAGAGGGTAGAGTTGGTCACACGGTGGTTTCGTGGACCGAGGCTCACAGCAGGTTGTAGTCTTGTCGGAAGAGGTGAGTCAGGTTTCTTTTAAAGGTTTCCAGAGTAGGTGAGAATCTGTTATGTTGGTGCAGAGAGTTCCAGAGTATAGCAGATGCACGGGAGAAGTCTTGTAAGCGGTTGTGGAAAGAAGAGATGAGGGGGGAGCAGTGGAGGAGATCGTGAGTGGAGCGCAGGTTGGTATCAGGAGATCATGTCGCCGATGTATGGAGGAGACAAATTGTGAATGGCTTAGTAGATCATAGTTAGTGTTTTAAATCGGGACCTCTGAGAAATGGGGAGCCAGTGAAGGGCTTGACAGAGATAGGTGGATTAGTCGGGCAGCCGAGTTTAGGATAGATTGGAGTGGTGCAAGAGTGCTAGAGGGGAGGCCAGTGAGCAGGTGTGACACCCCAGAGTCCGGTGGGAATGATGGCATCGCCTCCCCCAGGGAACCATACCGTGCCTAAAAGCAAGGGAAGAGTATCCACACCAGGTAAGCCCACCACACACAATACCTTCCCAACCCCAGGCCAGAAGGGGGAGCTCTGAAACCCGAGTCCAAGGGGAGGTCCCCTGCTATAAATTCTGGTCCAGGAATTAGGCATTTCAGTTCCTAGGAGGACTGTGAAGAGGTCTCATGGACTGGAGCAGTGTAAGGCTCGTCCCGGGACAGAGACTAGCCAGGGTGAGGGACCCGTAAGAGAGGGTCTGAGGAAGTGGAGAAGTAGGCTGGGGGAGTGGAGCAAGTAGCCCAGCTCAACTCCAGCGCACAGTGCCAGGAGCAGACAGCGGAGTCCGAGGCTGTGAGGGACTCTAGGCCCAGTAGCCAACACCAGAGGGCGGTAGATTCCAAGTCTCTCATTCACCACGAAGCCTAGGAGGCACCACAGCACTAGAGAGCTCAGGAAGAGTGGTCAGAGGAGTGCAACCCAGCAGGGGCTCGAGCTGCCTGCCATACGGGCAAGAGAATGAACGCAGGAAGAGAGGGTCGCAGCTTAGCTACAGGCAGCCAGGACCCGCCAAGAGTAGCGCAACAGGGAAGCCTCAGAACTCACCGGATGAGGAGAACCCCAGCTTGCTTTCAGGCCACCTGGACTCCTAACATCTCTTGTGGACGGTACCCTGGACGAACCCGCTGCTTCTATCAATAAAGGTAACAGAGATTTCAACCCTTGTGTCTGTCGGTCATTCAGCGCCCTCAGTCCTACACCCCCCAGCACCCTATCACCACCATAGACTCTACCGGCTGCCCTGGGGACCCGCTCCATCCATGGGGAGCAAAATCATCACTGCTGCACTCCCATCATCCCCAGAGGTCCCGTACAGCAGCTGCGGCCACTAATAGCCGAATACCACGGGTGGCGTCACAACAATCATTGCCGAGCCACAAACCTCGGAACTTTCTTAGCGACCCCCAGGGCCACAGAGCCTAGCTTGACCCCCGTGACTCCCCGGCAGCACCTAATGGCTTGGCCCCGAGTCGCCCAATGGCCCTGGGTAGCGTCAGGAGGTTACAATAATCAAGTTGGGAGATGATGAGGGCATGGACAAGTGTTTTTGCAGTGTTGAGGTCGAGGAATGAATGGATCTGAGAAATATTTTTGAGTTGGAGTCGGCAGGAGGTGGCAAGGGCTTAGATATGTGGTTTAAAAGAGAGGACGGAGTCAAAGATTACCCCGAGGCACCGAGTGTGGGGGATTGGAGAAAGTGAGCAGCCGTTGACAGTGATGCAAAGGTCAGGTAGGGGGGACAGTGGGTTGGGGGAAAAATTATGAGTTCTGTTTTGTCCATGTTCAGTTTCAGAAAGCGAGCAGAAAAGAAGATGAGATAGCAGACAGACATTGTCCACAGAAAGAGATTATCTGGTGTATAGACGAGCGCTCCCAGGTCCAGAAAGACACAATCCAAATTCTACTTATTTTCCAAAGTAGTAGTTTATTCCATCAGTAATATAGTGGAGAACATACAACGCGTTTCGGCTTTACAGTAGGGATAAGCCTTCCTCAGGTATACATGTGTACTAATATTTTGTCTTTATATAGGGTCTGAGCTCTTAGATAATTAAACTAATTATGCTGATTGCTAGGTCAATTAAACTACTTATGCTAATTGCTAGGTCAATTAAACTAATTATGCTAATTGCTAGGTCAATTAAACTAATTATGCTAATTGCTAGGTCAACACCTAACAGACTCCAGGCTGGGAGCTCTGTCATTTCTGGGACGTAGCTGCAAACCAGGAGGCATGCACACTAAAGAGTGGATCAACCACAAGGAATTGTTACATGAAAAAATAAAGACATCAAAAGTGTGAGCACAAAACCTATTATCTATCACCATACTTTATAATCTACACTTAGATTTGTGCCCTCTCTTTCTATCTCCCCCACCACCCAGACCCCAGTGCCCAGAGGTCGGACTTCCTTGAATCAGACAGACATTGTGGAATTTTGGATAGCAAGGAGGTGATGTCAGGTCCAGAGAGATAGATCTGAGTGTCATCAGCATAGAGGTGATGCTGAAGGCCTCACCAATTAGTTGTCCCATACCAAGGGTGTAGATGGAGAAAAGGAGGGGTTCGAGAACCGAGCCTTGCGGGACAATGACAGAAGGTAATGGTGATGTGGGAGAGGGTGACGCTGAATGTCCAGTCAGTTAGATATGAGGAGATCTGGGAGAGGGCCACGCCAGTGATACCAAGAGATTTTAGGATCTGTAGCAGGAGGGAATGGTCAACAGTGTCGAAGGCGGAAGATAGGAGGACGGAGTAGTGTCGTTTGCTCTTGGCAGTTAATAGGTCATTGGTAACTTTGGTTAAGGCTGTTTCAGTGGAGTGATGCAGTCGAAAGCCAGATTGCAGGTGGTCAAGGAGGGTTGCGGAGGAGAGGTGGGAGGACAGTTCAAGATGGACATGCTGTTCCAGTAGTTTTGAGGCAAATAAGAGAAGTGATATTGGGCGATAGTTAGAAACAGATGATGGGTTCATGGAGGGCTTTTTGAGGATGGGTGTCATCAAGGAGTGTTTGAAGGATGACGCGAAGACACCAGTAGTAATCTGCGCACAGATCACCTATGGGAGTGAATGGGTGCGCACGGTCATGCGCAGTCAAGCGCAGCACCGTGCACTTCCACTATAAACATAGGAGCTTGTGGTGGCTGCGGTCACATTGCGGATCCCCTCTGCAGAATGCTGCGGAGGGGTCCGCAAATGTGAACCCAGCCTAACAGACTGGCAGCAAGCGAAGACTGCCATCTAAGGCTCATAGAGACAGTGATAACAGAAAGAATTGAATTAGTAGAAAGAAACCCAAGAATGATGTGCATGTTCCCTCAGGAAATGGATTGGAGGAGACACCATGTCAGGTAATAACTGTGGCACAGCTAAATACAAAAGTTCCAGGAGAGCAGTGAAGGGGAGGAATTTGTGCCCGAACTTGCAGCAGAAAAGATGTGTGGTACAGTGAGTTGGCATTTAGTCTCCATTACAAGAGACCATATTTAAGTAACAGAGTCAAGAGACCAGATACAAGTAAAAGAGTCAAGAAGAGGCCAGATCTGAGTAAAGGAGTCAAGAGACCAGATCTTAATAAAGGAGCCAAAAGACCATATTTGGGTAACGAGTCGAGAGACCAGATCCGAGCAAAGGAATCGAGAGACCAGATCTGAGCAAAGGACTTGAGAGATCAGATCTGAGTAAAGGAGTCAATAGAATAAATCTAAATAAAGAGCTGAGAGAGATACCAGAGCCGGGAAAGTTAAGTTGAGAGGACAGAACAAGGACAGAGAGAGAGACACAGTACAAAGAGGGGAACGGGGCCGTACGTCTGGGAGCGAAGTTGGCCAATGTAATGAGTCTACCGAATAACTCCCCAATCTTGGACTTGCAGCCCGAGAGATGACATTGTCAACTCTTGTTACGGTCTGTGTGACATTTAGTGTTACCTAGAGAGTGAGAATGATGACAGGCTCAGTACGTGTGTATGCATGTATATATATTTAGGTCCATAAACATTCGGACAACATTTTTCTAATATTTATTCTGTTCATTACTTTACTAGGTGTACAAATCGGAGCTCAGCTACCTCTTAAGCCAAGCTCCCAGCAGCGATCATGTGTGCATAGCTAATGTGTCCTCATGAATCACCAGGATGCCCCGGTACATCCATTTGGGAAACGCACAGCAAAATAGAACGTCTGGGTAAGTACAATGTTGGAAAATGGTCATAGGGATTGTCTGATCTTAAGCTACAGTCTGCAGTCATTCTATGTCAATGTAGACTTGTAAAACCTTACATTTCATGCACTGTGCACTGTGAGGATTCCCAGATGCTGAGAGGGGCATATGCCTACAAGTATTTGATGTGCATAAACCATGTTCCAAATTATTATGCAAATTGGTTTTAAGTGTCATAGGGTTTTTTTTTTTTTTTCAATAAAACCCATTGATGGTATTGTGTCTCAGGGTTCTTTGGATCACTGAAATCAATCTCAGATACCTGTGATAATTAGTTTGGAAGGTGAGCCCAGTAAAAGGAAAACTGGTTGTTCCACAATATTGAGCAGGCCACAGTTTTCAAGTAACATGGGAAAGATAAAGGATCTCACTGCTGCCAAAAAGCAACAAATAGTGCAATGCCTTGGACAAGGGATGAAAACATTAGATATTGCACAAAAACCTAAGCATGATCATTGCACTGTGAAGAGATTTGTGGTTCTGAGCACAGACATGTTCGTGCAGATAAAGGCAGAATGAGGAAGGTTTCTTCCAGGCAAGTTCATTGGATTAAGAGAGCAGCTGCTAAAAAGGCCTTACAAACCAGCAAACAGATATTTGAAGCTGTTGGTGCCTCTGGAGTCCCTCGAACCTCAAGGTGTAGGATCCTTCAAAGGCTTGCATAAACCTACTATACAGCCACCCCTAAACAGTGCTCACAAGCAGAAACAGTTGCAGTGGGCCCAGACATACATGAAGACTAATTTTCAAACAGTCTTCTTTACTGATGAGTGCCGAGCAACCCTGGATGGTCCAGATGGATGGAGTAGTGGATGGTTGGTGGATGGCCACCATGTCTCAACAAGGCTGCGACGTCAGCAAGGAGGTGGAAGAGTCATGTTTTGGGCCGGAATCATTGGGAAACAGGTGGTAGGCCCCTTTAAGGTTCCTAAAGGTGTGAAAAGGACCTCTGCAAAGTATACAGAGTTTCTGACTGAGAACTTTCTTCCATGGTACAAAAAGCAAAAACGTGCCTTCAGGAGCAAAATACTCTTCATGCATGACAATGCACCATCTCATGCTGCAAAGAATACCTCTGTGTCATTAGCTGCTATGGGCATAAAAGGAGATAAACTCATAGTGTGGCCACCATTTTCCCCTTACCTCAACCCTATAGAGAACCTTTGGAGTATAATCAAGCAAAAGATCTATGAGAGTGGGAGGCAGTTCACATCAAAACAGCAGCTCTGGGAGGCTATTCTGACATCATGCAAAGAAATACAAGCAGAAACTCACAAGTTCAATGGATGCAAGAATTGTGAAGGTGATATCAAAGAAAGGTTCCTATGTTAACATGTAACTTGGCCTGTTAGGATGTTTTGGAGTTAAATAGCTTTTTATTTCAGTGAATGTGACATCATAATGCTGCAAATTCAACAAATGAGGATTTTCAGTTCTTTCAAACATAACAAATGTTTAGCAATTCTAGTGTGCGTAATAATTTGGAACAGTGCAGTTAGAGTTTTTTTAATTTTGAAGATTATACTGTTATCATTGGGAGGTTTCTTCAATAAAATTTGATGTATATTCTAACAAGTGATGACTTTTATTACACTGACTGTCATTTGCACAGACCATTTAGGAAAATCAGAGAAAAAGAACATTTGCATAATAATTTGGAACATGGTGTACTCCCGGCTACATTCCAACTAGGTGGGCACAGCCTCGCTCACTGTAAGTGTAAACAGTCTTGTCGGAATGTGGGCAGAAGTATGAATATCACATATTTGCAGTCACATAACTGCCCCTTCAGTGCTGGAGATTCTTTACAATGTGTAAAGCGCATAAAATGCAGAGTCAAAAGTCTGCAGTCATAAAGAGTGACAGCAGACTCGTAGACTTAAATCTAATGGCATCCTCAACCATCTCCATCTTTCCTGTGAGTTCTCATTTGTGAAAAAATAGGAAGCAGAGGAACTTGTAATCGGGTTTCTGTTTTCAAAACCAATGCCACCTAATTTTTATACATTAAATTTGCTATTTAATAACTGACAATTCTAGCACCAGCTCCATTATTCAGAAGACCACTTAAAGCCACTATTCTAAATTTGATGACGTTGGAAAACGTAGAAGATGTTATCTACGCTGATTTGGGCAAAAGGATTATTTCAAGAGGCTGACCCTGGATTGTTTCCATGAAGAGCCTGTTGGCTGGAGGAGTTAACCAAAGAAATTAGCTAACGAGGCCAGGTACAGGAGTGACAAGATATAAACAGGCATGAAATGCTGTAGTCAGAGGGGTATCTGAAGACAAATGCCGAATGATTGGTCAGAGCTTTGTCATACCAACCAAGGTCAGAACAGAGGTTTAATAGGATAAAACAAGGAGAAGGTAGAAGTTGGGTCAATCATGGGAATCCACAAATGAATAAACACCAGACAGCTGTCAAGGTAGAAAATACGCTTTTCCACTATATTTATATTTTCTTTATATACTTTTATATTATATATTTTTACTAATGCTCTAGATGAGAAACAATAAGTTTTTCCCTTAATCTAGTATCCAATAGATATATCTGTCTGCTGAAAAGAAGATACTGTTGTGTTGAGATGGATGAGAATTGAGAAGATAAGCTGTCCTTGGATGCCTGTGTCAAGGAGTATCAGGAGAAACCTGAGATGTCCTACATGCCAGGAGCGCAGAGATCGCACCGTGTCAAGAAGAAGGATGGACTCAACAGAGAAGACAAAGGGCTAATTATTACTAACAGAGATAGATATATTAGCCTAACCCCACCTAACCCCCATCTAATCCCACCTTGTCCTGGCCAATTCACGCCTATTCCCTAGAGTATAAAATGCTGTGTACCCGGAAATAAAGTTCAGTTGCTGTGTAATCTTGCCATTGCTTAATAAAGCAACGAACATATTATAAGTTTGAACCAGATTCTCCGTCTGATTTACTCTTATCTGGTACCATATGTTCATAGTCTAATTTGGATGACTGGTGAAGGAGTGTAATTGTCGCAACGACCCCGACACAGCCAGTGGAGCTTAAAGGCACACTATTTGGCAAATGAAGCAGGAAGCTGGGAGTATATATAGGTTGTGGCACTATCTCCTGCATCACTATAGGGAGATCAATACACCTGCTGGGTAGCAAAATATCAATTAGCCTGGTTGGGGGAAACCTCAGGTTGTAGTTTAATCACTGTCTGAACAGCAACTGCACAACT
This sequence comes from Allobates femoralis, assembly GCA_033576535.1. Lineage (NCBI taxonomy): Eukaryota > Metazoa > Chordata > Amphibia > Anura > Aromobatidae > Allobates > Allobates femoralis. Next base: position 590,583,935 of record JARQOC010000002.1, on the reverse strand, counting down.
GGTTAGTGGTGACCAAATCTCCTAGAGATCCATAGCAACAAATACAGTGGTGTCTGGTTACCATAGCAGGTGGTCTTGAAGCAAAGTTGGTAGGAGATGTGTCAGCCGAGCTGCAGGGGAGGGAGCAACAATTGTTAAAAAGAAAATGTAATAAATACAAATGAGGTGGCACCAGTTATGGAATCTGATGACAGGTTCTCTTTTAGAAATAAACATACTGTACAATCCACACAAGACATTCCAATGGAAATCTCTTAAATTACATGAAAATACATTTCAAATTCAGTAATTTAATTCTATGTTAAAGCACATTTCTTATGTTTTATCCAAAAGCAGTCTGTGATACTGTACCATATCATTGTGTTTGTATGTATTGATTTATGCTTCTTGTGGTTTCCTGTTAACCTATGAACATGTTTATGGCTGGAGGTGAACCACAATCTATTGCTTGTTCACTTACCCCAACTGTATGAAGTAAGATTAACACGTGATTGCATAAAATGTAAACTTAGAAAAAGGAAGTGTGCCAACCTGAAAGAAGTTTCACACATTAATATCAGAAATTGACAACTGTTTTATTGCACAAAGCTAAATGCAATACAAAACAAAATAAGTTAAGTAAACTTAGTAAGAAATTCAAGTTCAAAGCAACATGGCCCTCTCTTTAAAAAAAAATATACATATATATATTTAAAAAGGTTAAAAATTATGTTACAAAATATCAGTGACCATAGCACAATAGGAATGGCACTGATAGGATGAAAAATCAAACAACACCAGTGTTGCTTAGAAATAATGTTATAAGGTTAAGAATATAAGAAAATAAATCCAGTTCCAGGAGGCAGTCTTCATAACAGTATCTCAAACTCCCGAAATTAAGCTCAAAACCCCATATGATGCTGCACTTGGTGAAACATGTTGAAGATGCTAAATGAATTATTTTAAATTAGGTTGGCCCACATAAATCCAATAATCTGCCCTGATAGTGTCTGGCCATTATAGTCTGTATTATAAAGTGCTAGAAATTCTTTTATAGGGGTTGGGTCATTCCATGTCAAGTGATCCAAAAATGAATATTTTTTTTCCCTGACGTCCTCAGATTTTTAAAAAAATTTTTCTATCTGAAGAACAACTTTATCTAATTACAAAAAAAAAGTTTTGAATTTTTTTCTTTATCTGTTAATTTTTTACAGATTTTTAAAGTTTTAAAAAAGTGGGAATTTTGGCCTGGTATGGCTTTACATTTTCTATCATATCTCGGGCTAGAAAAAAGATAGAGAAACAAAATAAACACCAATCTACTCAGAACTGTCCAGGCTTTCATCAGATATGTCACAAAAGGATCTTTGTTAATATTTTACCCATGTGATCGCAAGCGCAAAACTTTAAAACGCATTTCCGAAAAATCGGCGCGCTTTAAATATTTCAAAAACTGCCCATGTGTCTGCTGTGCTCTTAGCCACATCTGTACCAAATTTCAAGTTGGGATCGCAATGGGATCATATTTTAACATATTTTACTAGTAAGAGCGTCAATGGGTCATTCCATATCAAGTGATCTAAATATGAATATTTTTTTTTACCTGACGTCTTTAGATTTTTTTTTTTTTTTTTCCTTTATGAAGTACTACTTTAGTTAATTACAAATTAAAAGTTTGGAATTTTTTTCTTCATCAGTTAATTTTTTTACAGATTTTTAAAGTTTAAAAAAAGGGTGAATTTTGGCCTGGTACGACTTTAAATTTTTTTATCTCAGGCTACAAATAAGATAATGAAGTGGGAGAGGCATCATTTTACTCAGAACGGTAACAGCTTTCATTTGAGATGTTACAAGACTATGTTTCTTTATATCAAATTCAAACTATTGACGGGCAATTGTGAAAAAATGACTGATTGTGTTCTTGGTGACTTTTGAATTGACACTATAATAGTTAAATATTTTGCACTTAGGTCCAATGAATGCGTCCATGGGGTCAAGCTGGGACAGAGTCATCACAAATTAGCCTTATTTGCAGATGACCTGCTACTTTACATCTCCCAGCCCCTGGTCTCCATCCCTTCGGTCTTAATGGAGTTTGAACGGTTCGGACAATTGAGCAACTTTAAAGTGAATTGCTCCAAAACCGAGGCACTCAATATTTCTTTGCCTGGAGAATTGGTTTCTCATCTATCTAAACAGTTCCCATTTAAATGGAAAGTAGAAGCCATTAAGTACTTGGGAGTCCTTATACCAAAAGATCTTAAACAAATATTCAATTTAAATTATCAACCCCTTTTGACTAACGCGGAATCGGCATTTACCTCCTATAGACAATTAAAGCTATCCTGGTTCGGGAGAATAAACGTAGTCAAGATGGATGTCTTGCCCCGACTCTTATATACTTTTCAGACAGTTCCTGTTCTATTGGATAGAGGTTTCCTCTCCAAAATGCAATCTATGATCCTTAGATTTGTCTGGGGGGGCAAGAGGTCCAGATTGCGAATGAATATCCTATCCTTGCCCGAGACCAGAGGAGGGGTTGGACTACCCAACATACGAGCGTACTTTGAGGCTTCCTCTCTTGTTAGAGCTCTAGATTGGCATTATCATGCGTCCTCCAAGAAATGGGTAGGGGTGGAGCAAGAGGGTTTGGGGATTCCGCTGAAACACCTGCTTTGGATTTCCCCTAAAGACTCCACAGACCTAGTACCTTTGACAGACATGACCAGAAACACCTTGAAGGTATGGCACCTAGTGACGAAAACCCTCCGCTTAAACGACAGACTTAGCCCTTTGACTCCTCTTTTTTCCAACCCATCTTTCCCACCCAGATTTGACAGGCAGAGATTTTTATGTTGGCGGATTGTGGATGACACCCGAGTAGGACAGACTCTGTCCAGTGGTGGTTTGCCCCCGATGGCAGAGCTACAACTCAAAGAACCTACGAGTCCTCTTAAGTGATTCGAATTTCTCCAATACAGAGCATACTTATATTCAGCTGACCACTCTTGCAGGGTAAGATTGACGCCCAACGTATTGGAGAGGTTATTCCAACTGGAGGCTCCACCGAGGCGCAAAATATCATTTCTATACCAGGCCTTAGGGTCCATGAGAGAGCAGGGCACCCTTTACTTCCAACGTGCTTGGGAGAGGGAATTGGGGTGTAGCATTTCAGAAGCTAATTGGCAGAAATGCTTTATATTTACTCACTCACTAGCTAGTGCTTGTTCTGCACAAGAAAGAAGCTATAAGCTGCTCACTAGATGGTACTTGTGCCCGACGACACTCCGGAACATGTTCCCTGGAACCCCTGATACCTGCTGGCGCTGTGGGGAAGAGAAGGGTACAATGATACACATTTGGTGGAGTTGTGGGGAAATCCGGCGGTTCTGGTCTGAGGTTTTCAATGCATACGCCCATATAACAGGTAAAGAAGCCGAATGCTGCCCAGAATCGGCAATGTTATCCATTTTTCCAGGTCCTATTGGGCTACAGAAGAGGGATATTCTCCGCTTTTGCATCTCGGCTGCTCGTGCTGTGATCCCGAGGTTCTGGAAATCAAGCCGGGCTCCATCTCTACTTGATTGGTTCAAAGAATTGATGGACACATATCGAATGGAGGAGCTCGCAGCTGATGCGTCGGGATCTCGGAACAAATTCTTAGGGATTTGGGTTGAATGGATTCTTTTTCACGACTCTGCAGAATTTAGGAGTATCTTTTCCAGCACAGATAATATGGCTCGACCTCTGGCTGATGGGGAGCCAGTGGGATGAGTACCCTTTCTCCTTCCCATACCTCACCCGTCCCCCCCCCTCCTTTTTTTCTTTTTTTCTTACGTGGCTTTTCTTTCCCAGTATAACTTTTTCTAATGGTTTTTGTTCTCTTCTCTCTCTCTCTTCTTTTCTATCTCTCTTTTCTTCCCATCTGATACATTCAGTCTAGGTATTTCCTTTCTACGCCTATACCTTCAGAATTCTAGTGAACATTAGACAGGTATCGAAAACTCTGAGCTGTGAGTAGATCATTAATATTTCGGCCTTCCTTTCCGGTACACCAGTCGATAGACTATTCCAACTAGGCCTCAACGGGTAATGACCCACTTACGTGGTCAACCTGTTAGAAGGGGCCAAGTAATAAAAATCATTCTGCTGGGGCTGCTTGTCCCCTTGACATCAGAACATCTCAAAACCCTGAGAAAGGTTGTATACTTGAGTGTTTGGAATTATATTTAGATTGTAGTATATATTGCACCAGAGATAAGCGCAAAAGTAAATTTGCAGCTTATCTTAAAGTTACTAATAACTTTGTGAATTCTCTTTTTGTATATTTTATATGTCTCAAGATTTTGTTAAAAGATTGAATGTATGTCTTTCATATGTTTTTTCAAAATTTAATAAAAATGAGATGAACCATAGTTAAATATTTTAAAATATGATCCCATCACGATCCCAACTTGAAATTTGGTACAGATGTGGCTAAGAGCATAAAAGACACATGGGCAGTTTTGGAAAATTATTAAAATGTTTTTTTCGGAAATGCGTTTCAAAATGTTGCGTTTGCATTCGCATAGGTAAAAAATTAAAATTAACAAATATACTCTTGTGACATATCTGGTGAAAGCCTGGACATTTCTGAGTAGAATGGTGTTTATTTTGTTTCTCTATCTTATTTCTAGCCCGAGATAAAAAAATATAAAGTCGTACCAGGCCAAAATTCACCCTTTTTTTAAACTTTAAAAATCTGTAAAAAATTAACTGATGAAGAAAAAAATTCCAAACTTTTAATTTGTAATTAACTAAAGTAGTACTTCATAAAGGAAAAAAAAAAAAAAAAATCTAAAGACGTCAGGTAAAAAAAAATATTCATATTTAGATCACTTGATATGGAATGACCCATTGACGCTATTAATAGTAAAATATGTTAAAATATGATCCCATTGCGATCCCAACTTGAAATTTGGTACAGATGTGGCTAAGAGCATAGCAGACACATGGGCAGTTTTTGAAATATTTAAAGCGCGCCGATTTTTCGGAAATACGTTTTAAAGTTTTGCGCTTGCGATCACATGGGTAAAATATTAACAAAGATCCTCTTGTGACATATCTGGTGAAAGCCTGTATAGTTCTGAGTAGAATGGTGTTTATTTTGTCTCTCTATCTTATTCCTAGCCTTAGTTATGAGGAGAAACGTAAAGGCAGGCAACAGCGAAATTCACACTTTTTCTGAACTTTGAAAATCATTTTAAAAAAAAATAAATTTTTTAAAAAATTTTTCTCTTCACATTTTGCATTGTCTGACATGCTATTATCAAATAACAAAATCTCAAAAGAATTAAAAATATAGAGGTAATAATCATTGGTTCACTTGACATGGAATGACCCGGTTGTCCACTGCTCGGTAGTAAGCCTTCTCATTCCTAATGTTGCCCCCATTAAAATAAAAAGCATATACTCACCTCCCATGGTGACGCCATTCCAGCAGTGTTGGCATTCGCACTCCCAGGGCTCACGTCAGGTTGTTATGTCACACGAGCCAGGAGCCCCGCACCCAATCACCACTGGCTTCACTGTCTCCACTTTCAGACGAAAAAGTAATCAAGAAGAATGGAGAGCTGTAGGTGGCCGCTAAGGTCCTGTTGATCATGTAAACATCCAATGGTGAGGATAGTGAATTTGACAGTGATTGGGCACTGGTCTTGAAGTAATAACCTCATGTGAGCTTCTGGAATGCAAGTGTCAGCACTGCTGCAGCAGCATAGGCATATAGGATGAGTTTAAGTCTTTTATTTTAACGGGGGCAAACATAAGGAGAAAGAGTCAGTGGGATTCATTAAGCAGTGTAAGGATCACTTGTATGATAGATCTGTCTGTGCAGTGTGGTTTCTGTTATGAATGGAAGGCGCAACAAAATTTTCAACATAACTTTAAGCACTGATACTTCAAAAGCAATGTTTTGGTTATTTCTCCAATGTGTAGATAAGGTGCATACCTAATAGAGGGACAACCTTCTAATAAAAAGATATAAGCTACCCAATGAGGAGAGCACCGATTGGTTAACTACCTTACGTGTGTTAAGGGGATTTCCATTTTTATCTGCCATATTGTAATATAGATGAAAGGATCCGTAGTGGTTTGAGCTAGAGCCGCTATTAATTTTCTGAGAACAAAGTAACGGTATCTGGAATGATAGATATTCCCAAGTATTTAATATTGCTGAAAATTCTTTGAGGCTTATCAGTAACGTTCGTGAGTCTTTATCTAAAGAGATTCAACCAACACAATGATGAAGGCAAGATTATAATCAGATATACCGTATATACTCGTGTATAAGCCGACCCGTGTATAAGATGACCCCCCTACTTTTGCCCCCAAAAACTGGGAAAACTTATTGACTCGCATATAAGCCGAGGGTGGACTCCAGCACAGGTATACAACCCCCAGCAGTGAGGTATACAGCCCCCAGCAGTGTGGTATACAGGCCCTCCCAGTGGTATACAGGCCCCAGTAGTATCGTATACAGCAGGCCCCCAGTGGTATACAGCAGGCCCCCAGGGGTATACAGCAGGCCCCCAGGGGTATTCAGCAGGCCCCCAGGGGTATATACAGCAGGCCCCCAGGGGTATATACAGCAGGCCCCCGGGGGTTTATACAGCAGGCCCCCAGGGGTTTATACAGCAGGCCCCCGGGGTACATACAGCAGGCCCCCGGGGGTACAAACAGCAGGCCCCCGGGGGTACATACAGCAGGCCCCCGGGGGTATATACAGCAGGCCCCCAGGGGTATATACAGCAGGCTCCCGGGGGTACAAACAGCAGGCCTCCGGGGATACATACAGCAGGCCCCTGGGGGTATATACAGCAGGCCCCCAGGGGTATATACAGCAGGCCCCCGGAGGTACATACAGCAGGCCCCCGGGGGTATATACAGCAGGCCCCCGGGGGTATATACAGCAGGCCCCCGGGGGTACATACAGCAGGCCCCCAGGAGTACATACAGCAGGCCCCTGGGGGTATATACAGCAGGCCCCCGGGGGTACCCAGCAGCCCCCTGGGGGTACCCAGCAGCCCCCTGGGGTATCCAGCAGCCCCCTGGGGGTACCCAGCAGCCCCAGGGGGTACCCAGCAGCCCCCTGGGGGTACCCAACAGCCCCCAGGGGGTACCCAGCAGCCCCCTGGGGATACCCAGCAGCCCCCAGGGGGTACCCAGCAGCCCCCAGGGGGTACCCAACAGCCCCCTGGGGGTATCCAGCAGCCCCCTGGGGGTACCCAGCAGCCCCCAGGGGGTACCCAGCAGCCCCCAGAGGGTATCCAGCAGCCCCCTGGGGGTACCCAGCAGCCCCCAGGGGGTACCCAGCAGCCCCCTGGGGGTACCCAACAGCCCCCAGGGGGTACCCAGCAGCCCCCTGGGGATACCCAGCAGCCCCCAGGGGGTACCCAGCAGCCCCCAGGGGGTACCCAACAGCCCCCTGGGGGTATCCAGCAGCCCCCTGGGGGTACCCAGCAGCCCCCAGGGGGTACCCAGCAGCCCCCAGGGGGTATCCAGCAGCCCCCTGGGGGTACCCAGCAGCCCCCAGTGGGTACCCAGCAGCCGCCAAATGTGCGATGACGTCATATGCCTGCGACGGCCGGAGATCCCGGATGTAGCAGGACGAGAGCAGCGAGGACGGAGCACCCAGGAGCAGCGCTGAGCAGAAGACCGGGATGGTAATATAAGCAGCGGGGGGGCCCTTACAAGGGGGGAGAGTGCCAGCATTTGTTGGGCATATATGCACTGCTTCCCCCTGCCGCTGATTGACAGGGGAAGCAGTGCATATATAATGAGCGGCCCCACGTGACGGGGCCGCTCATACAGCAGCATCCCCCCGCCTCCTCCAGCCTCCACAGCCCCCACCACGCAGCCTACTGTATAGACCTGTGTATAAGCCGAGGGGGAGACTTTTCAGCCCAAATTTTGGGCTGAAAAACTCGGCTTATACACGAGTATATACGGTAATCTGTATTGTTAAAAAGGTTACATAAAAGCCTTATAATCTATCATCTGTACACTCCCTGACATTAACTAGTGCAAAAATATAGTACTTACCTATTCCAACTACTCCAATTATATTTCCAATATTTTTCAGTATTTGAACATAAAACTAGTAACTCCCCATTATTTACTATTTGGATTCGGAAGGGTTTGGAGCTTTCCCTTCCCATATAATGATGACTGATTTTCAGTACCAGAATGAATTCATAAATGGCACTTTTTTTTTACTATTCCATCCTATGTAATCTCAGTCTCTAATGACTATAGATAGTTACCAGTGACATAGATATAATATTTTTATGTTTAACCCTTTTTATTTTCAATATATAAAATTCTTTGCTAATTTCTTCAGGGCTGATCAGATGAGTTTTAACATCATTTTAAATTGTTGAAAGTGTTGAATTGCCAGGTGACAGGGTGTAGTCTATTTCCTTTTAGGTCTATCTCTGGGGAAATGCTATTATGTGATGTTGTAATCGTTTCATTGCATTACAACTTTAAGAAAGTCACCAAAGTATAATATTTCATATAGCAAAGAATTGTATTTTAATGTGGAATTGGACCTCACAGCAGACTCAAAACATCTGAAAGTAGCAAGGGAATAAACTAGCAATTGTAGTAATCCATGCACTGGATGCACGCACTGCACTTTGTGGATATTTATTTGACAGTCCCATTCATCTGGACACCAGCCACAAGACAGAACTGTCAATCTTTTGGAACATCCCACCCCAAGCAAGCTGGAAGTCTGGAGGCACAGGAGCAGTCTAATCCTGAAGAAGGATTGACACCCCTTTAAGTATACTTTTTGAAATTTGAAATATAGAACATGATTTTACTTTTGATATCTAAAGAAAATAAAGGAAAAATTAAACTTTCTTTTGCCAATTAATAATAGCTGAGGTTCTTACCATCCTTCCAGTCTGCACCAGCCGCATACAAAGGACTTTGCTAACAAACCAGTAAAGGTGAAATGTTTTATGTGTCACTATGGCAAGTTAATATCTCCAGTTTAGACATACAATATGTGTGTAATGCAGTCCATTTTAGATTATTGCTTCTTATATATGCCCTACATTTACAGATATTTTCATTTAATATTCTAGTTTGAGAATAGTTAAGGAGAAAACTGGAGGACAAAAGAGGGTTTTATACAAGAAAAGGAATTAGCAAACCTCAATAATATAATAAAACAGCTCACTTTTAACAGTTGTCAAAGTCACTACTACTGTAAAAAAATGTAACATGACTGCCGCAGCCCCCCAGTAGGGATAATCAGAGCAGGTAGACGAAAGGGTTTAAAATCTGAGCTACCATGGGAGTAAAGTTGTCAATGCCTTTCAGAGGAAAAAAGACGTTTTTCTTTGAAACGTAGGAAACTGAGGTCATGTCATTTGCAAATCCAAAGATTGCAGAATGTTCTTCTTTGGTTTTTGATGGGCAGACTTGTGGTGGAATTTCTTTCTTGTTCTTTCTTATTGTTCTCACGTATGTAAGTCCTCTTTTTGTCAACTCTACCACAAGTTCAATGGAAGAGAACCAGTTATCAGCAGTAATATTTCTTTTCGTTCTAAGTATTGGGGTTGATATGCGCAAGACAGGCTGAGTAGGTTTATAAAAAAAAATGTCCTCATTGGAGAGAGAAGTTCCATCACTGTCTTTACCAGTGTAAATATATGCATTTAGTAATAATGAGTTTTCGTGTCAGCGATTGCCATGATTTTTATGCCATGCTTACGAGTTTACTTGGAATATACATTTTAATGAACCTTCCTCTGAAACCAACCAGCATTTTGTCTATGCACGCATATTCCCCAATTGAGTAACACGCCTGGCAGTTCCTAATGAACTTGTCAAACACACACGATATAGCTGCGCACTGTCAGTCGGCTGCCTTTCTTTGCGGTCAGTGCGATCATCGAAGCGAAGGGCCAGAAGTATGACATAAAATCGCTTCAAAGACATAATGCAATGAAAAAAATCTCGCCCCGTTCCATCAGTGGCAAAAAGAGTTGAGAGATCTTCATGATTAGATTTGAAAATTGCAGAATACATCAAGATGGCCTGGAATGCTTTGAACTCGATCATGTCTAAATCTTTGTAGTCACTTCGATTAGTATCAGTCAGTTTGGGTCGCAATTCAGACAGCTTTTCACTTGTATAAAGTATAACTTCATCAATGATGTCTTCAGTAAACAGTAACTCTCACAATGACTGATGTGTGCAATAACGACCAAGCTGCCTGGCCGGCCCAATTAAACCAGGCAAATGTGATATGATGTTGTGCCTTCTCGTACGGATGTTTGGCTTTGGCTGTTCTCCTGACCACTTGAATTTGTTCTTTCCATAGAAAGTTTGAGAAGAATTCATTGTACCTGGACATGATTGTGGGGAGTCATTGTCATCTGAGGCTGATGTAGTGTCTTCACTTTTGTCCTCAGGCGCATCTTCCTCAGACTCGTATTGTGTTCGCTATGGAAATCGGCTGGTACAACACCTCCTTCATCGCCACTAAAATCACTCTCTTCATTGTCAAGGATTGAAGCTCCCAATCGCAAAACTGGGATCTTCTGACCTCATAGTCATCCTGGAATTCGCCATTTTTTGCCTGATAGCAAGTGCACGAACAAACAGAAACTCAGTTATAAATTTGTGCAAAAATAAAGACTTTTTAAAATTTGAAAATGTGTAAAAAAGAATTACAGAGTGGTGATGTGGGGTTCAGCAAGGCCAAGACAGCACTTAGCAACAGCTAGCTCTGTTATGCGTGGCCACAAAGAGGAGGCCTTGATGACATCCTGTTGACAAGGAAATGGATGGAAGCTAGTGAGACACATATCCTCATACCAGCATTTTTTCAATGAATGGCAGCCGAACAAAAATTGAAACACAGTAGGTAACCAGTGGGGCAGCCAATGCATGCCGCTTATCGACAAAACGCCTGGAGTGACCGTGTTCGGTAAGGTGGTTGCCCGTTCCACAGGCTACATACAATATAGTCTTGAAATAAGGAAGATGGCAACTCACCGGTCTGTTGCTGTGCTTTTATTCAGGGTGCAATATTCACATGGTGCAGGGGGGGGTGTATAGCTGAGGTGACGACGGCACCGTTTCAAGCAGGTGACCCGTGGAAGTGCACGTTGCGTGAAACGGTGCCGTCGTCACCTCAGCTATACACCCCCCCTCCCTGCACCATGCGAATATTGCACCCTGAATAAAAGCACAGCAATAGACCGGTGAGTGCCGTCTTCCTTATTTCAAGCCGAACAAAAATTCCGTGGGGTGTGGCAAACCCCACCTCACCAGTTGAGGGTTAAGACAAGCAAAGAAATGGTAGTAAAGGCCCCGTTACACATAGCAACATTCCAGCGATCCCGACAACAATACGACCTGGCAGGGATCGCTGGAATGTCGCTAAGTGGTCGCTGGTGAGATGCCACACAGGAAAATCTACTCACCAATGCAGCAACCCCTGACGGTTGTTGAGATCTGTCACTGTCACGGGCGTAGCATGGAGATCGTTGGTCGTTTTCCCTGTCACACACACCAATGCAGCATTCCCAGCGGGAGACCGATGATGAAAAAATGGTCCAAGCCATTCTGTAACAATCAGCGATCTCATAGTGGGGGGGCCACTCGCTGCTACGTGTCACACACAGCGATATCGCTGGCGAGGTCGCCGCAATGTCACAAAACCTGTGACGTTGAGGCGATATCATTAAAAATGCAGAAATGCTGTAATAATAAAAATACTTCTATCTCGGAAACTTTATGTGATAGGGCAAAACTAAGCATGTTGTTGAATCAGCACATCAAACTCCATAAAAGACAAATTACCTTTGCTGATGATTGTTTTGTGTTGATCAGTGTAATTATGGTTATAAATTTTCTCCTTAACTTATCTCGGGTCCTTTTTAGGTGTACCCTAACCTTAGCATATGTACATAGTAATACAGAAGCTAAGGTATTGACATATTATATTGCTGTGCATTGTCAACATCTGCTTCTTGACTTACAAAGGTTAATCAATCCATTAAAACATAGGGGGGAAAACAGCATAGCTACTTGATTTAGGGTGCTTTCACATCTGCGTTTTTCGTAATTCGCGGCAGATGCGGTGAAAAAACCGCATCTGCCGCGATTACCGCATACCGCTGCACTTGCGGCGCGGTTGCGGTTTTTTCTATGCAATGTATAGGCATACTTGCGGCAGGTGCGGCAAGTGCGTTTTGCACTTGCGGCAGGTGCGCCGCGAAAAAAACCGCAGTAAGCCGCGGTTTTTTTCGCGGCCGCACCTGCCGCAAGTGCAAAACCGCACTTGCCGCACCTGCCGCAAGTACGCCTATACATTGCATAGAAAAAACCGCAACCGCGCCGCAAGTGGAACGTTATGCGGTAAACGCGGCAGAATGCGGTTTTTTCACCGCATCTGCCGCGAATTACGAAAAACGCAGATGTGAAAGCACCCTTACACTGGTTCTGTGAAGCTTCTGCATTTTGTTATCCACCTTCTTATGCTCCTATATTCCACTTTGTACTTTCCACTTCTACTCCGTCTTTTCCATTACCCCTGTTGAAAATATAACTGGCTAAATGGCCAGTGGTTGTACACTTTGGAAGTAGGTCCAATATCAAGTTGAACCTTTTATTGGTCATAATAAGCAAGCATTATACAGTAAAGACTATAGAGCAACACTACCTCTATTTAGTTCCTATCATTTAGGGATAAGCCACCTTAAAACATATCAGTCATGAGTGGATTGGCCACAAAATAATTTTTTCCTGGTTACTTGTATATGCCAATTATCCTGTAAGCCCCTCAATGTGTAAATATTGCTACAGCAAAACTGTGGCTTTTTATTTAGATGGCCGTAACCAGCAACCCAATATTCCTGTAGTGCTTTACCCAAGGTCTGGAGCAACGAGTTTATAGTGTTAAGAAATAAAAATAAAATAGAAGGGAAAACTATATCAGCCTACACTGTTTAAAACCACAGGCATATTCCAAAATGCAGAGCCAAGTAGGACAATTTCCTGACTAGCGATAGTCCTAATTTTTCCTAATTCCAGTCAACTATTATTTTCTGCTGGATATGGGGTCAGAAGGTTTACACCAACCATAGTTTCCATTTGTTTTCCTATTTATAGTAGCAATGTTAACAAGCTAAAGGCAGTTTTACCAACAAAACACAGTGTGCTGTCATAGGGAACAGTATCTCAAAATATGTCCATGCACCATTCTGGATAAATTTGTGGTCTAGCTGTTTGTTATTTTCAGAGGTCATTGTATTATGAAATCTTTCCAAGTATCAATTGGTAAGCATAGATCAGCATGGTGCTTGTTTCTGTAGCCTGGCCAGGATGTTATTGACTTATAACAATATTCGCTAATAAAATTCTACCAATACTTTTTCATTTTTCTGTTAACATAGACATATCAGGGCTTGGTTTTTTTTGTGGGACAAGATGTAGTTTTCAACAGGACTATCCAATATACCTTCAATGCATTGTAAAATAATTCCACGTTTAGTGAAATAGTGCAAAAAAAAGCAATTATGCTGTTTTTATGGTAAACCAATGTAAAACCTATGAAATGAGCTGCATACGGCAAAGTATAGGAGCACATTTACACTGTGGCCATTTAACAGACATAACTTGATATCAATACAGAATGAGCAAATACCCTGTAGTAAGTAAATAAATAGTAATTAACATAATTAAATGTAATTAACATAAGGGAATTAAGTTAACACTATTTTGATCAAAAAGAGTAAGGGCCCCGTTACACGTAGTGATGCTCCAGCGATAATGACAATGATACGTCATGATAAGGATCGCTGGTGTGTCGGTACGTGGTCGCTGGTGAGATGTCAAACAGTCAGATCTCACCAGCAACGCCGATATGGAACGACACGGCGGTCGTTGGGAACCTGTCACTCTCGAGCGTAGTATTGAGATCGTTGGTCGTTGTCCCTGTCAAACACAGCGATGCATGCTGCCCAGCGGGAGACCGACGATGAAAAAATGGTCCAGAACGATTTGTCACAATCAGCGATCTCACAGTAGGGGCCTGGTCGCTGCTACATGTCACACATGAGTTGTGACATTATTATCCACACAAATGTTGGTGTGTCGATAGATTGTTTGACCTATCCCGCAAGCTTCAATCTGCAATCAACAATAGAGCATGCACGTTATCTTGAAAACAACGCTTCTATTGTAGTGAGGACTTACTAGACTTTGAAGTTTCAGGATGTTAAGTCAAATTAGTTGAATATTACATTACAATTGCATTATTATGTTCTAGATGTGTGCTTTTATTTTAATGTGTACCTACTGAGAAGTGCGGTGGCATTATTTACCTCGTTATATCTTTATGGAACAGAAAATATAGAGACTTGTTTGGACCTCATATATGTAAAGGATATGTTACTTAAACATATACCTAAAACATAGAATAGAAAGTACATTTACTACCCAAGGTAATTGTAGGACAAAAGACAATGTATAATGATGCTATGTGCAGAGTTTTAATAAACCAAAATACATACATTGAATCCACAATACATGTAAAAGTTACACAGGACCAAGGACAAAGGACATGAGGGAGAAGAAGACACAGCTAGTACAATTGCATTATAATGTTCTAGATATGTGCTTTTATTTTAATGTGTACCTACTGAGAAGTGCAGTAGGATTATTGACCCCATGATATCTTCGTGAAAGTCTAATATTATTACTGATTGAAGTTTTTCTAGTTCAAGTAATAAAAATGTATTTAGAACATTAAAATTTGTCAGTTATTTCTCACAAAGCTTACCTGACGAACTTCAGCCCTCAATAAAATGTTGGAAAATTACGTAATTCTTGTGTATATCACTCATAGTTGCTGATATCAAGGCGGTATAATCCAGCATGAAGAGGTATGAAATGAACGAGGCCAATTTCTACCCTGGAGTATAAAATTGGCCTAGGCCATAATATACCCGTGGTATAATCAAGC
This sequence comes from Allobates femoralis, assembly GCA_033576535.1. NCBI lineage: Eukaryota > Metazoa > Chordata > Amphibia > Anura > Aromobatidae > Allobates > Allobates femoralis. The sequence goes on along the minus strand of JARQOC010000002.1, from coordinate 590,568,925 downwards.
TTTAACCCCGGGTTTAGTCTGGACTTGGGGTATACTTTGGTCTTTTACACCAGATCATTTATTTGGTTTCACTCTGGTTTCTTGTCCTTTGTACAAACAGGGACATGGCTTCCTCTTTTTATAGCTTTCCATGGGCAAGTGTCTGAACAGTTGGGTCACATGGTACTAATGGAAAATAGTCTCAAGACTCATCCCAGTCATGCCTATAAAAATAAGCACTAAATATAAAGGCCCTTATTTCTGCAATCAAATTGCAAAATCAAAGAGAATTATATGCATGGAAGCAGTGGGAATAAAATAAGAGCAACTTTTGACCCAGTGAGAGGTCCTCCTTAAATGTCAAATTAATATTTACAACATTTGTACATCAACAACAGACTCAGAGAGGATTTGCTAAATCAATCTTCTCTAGGTTGAAGGGAGAATCAGAAACATAACGGCTGTGATCGAGCCATGCAGGGTTGGGGGCCCAAGCTGCAGAGAAGCAGCCGGTTTCTGTATGGGAGAGAGGAGCTGTGCTGTTCCTGTACTTTCAATAGAAATGGCCAGGCAGCATTGGGTCCACCCCTCCCAGCCTCCGCTTGTGACTTAGGTATATGACTCTGTGCCCATGGTGAGACAGTGTGCTGACTGCTGCTGAAAATAAATCAGGTTTGTAATCGGGAAGATAATGAGCGGCCCGAGAAGTACATGCGCACAGTCCTCGGTAAATATAATGCAGTTGCTGCTGTCTTAATCACCATTTTGCTTATTTTTACAGTCAATTAGCCCCCCTAGCTGCTATTTTATAACTTTATAACCCGGGCTTAAAAAAAAGTCCCTCTGAATCCCCTGAACCCGAACATTTACGGGTTCGTCCATTTGTAGTGGTGGGGAGTCTCTATCTCATAGAATGACACACAATTTGAGCAGTGGGGGAGTATTTGGAGCAGTTTATGTTTGTTGAAGCAGGGCAGGTCCTGTTTATTGCGCTATATACAACTAGATCACTGTACAGTGCTAAGCTAAATACACAGTAATTTCAGTAAAGTAGATTTAGAATGTTCTGAGAGGGTACTTTTTCTGTACAATACTCAGCTGACTTGAGCAACCAATAGTTGCTGGATGGGGTAAGAAGAGGAGTGCAACTATACCAGGATGGGGACATACAGTATATACCAGAATGTCGAACAAAGATATACCAAGACATATTCACCAGGATTTTCGACATACATACCAAGATGACCCCGGGATGGGGGACATATATACCAGGATGGGCTCAGGATTGGGGACATATATATACTAGGACTAGGACATATACAAAATGAAGGACCTGTATACCAGAAAAGGACGCAGGAAATGGGGCATTAGTACAGGATGGGGAAAATTGCTATATAATGTGAGAGGGGCATCACATATGTGTCTATAAGATTGTAGAACACTTCAAGAGCCCATACATCTAACATGCAGGTGATGGGGGGGTCCAAATCTTGTACTGGGACCCACCGGAGCCACTGGGATGAATCATATACTTGGCAGAGCTAAACTGGTCTAAATTGTGTACAGTTCACATGTGAAGCACCCTTAATATTCTACCATAGTGAACAGAGTCAAGTGGCCTCTAAGTTTAGAAATCTTCAAAATATCATAAATGAAATGGTGACGTGTTCAGTGCTAAAGTGGAGAAGTTACTCTCTCTTTCCCAGGAAGACAGGCTTGGCTGGCCTACATATTGTCTCCATTTTTTGATACTGTAAAAAATGGGAAAGGATTCAGGTATCCCTGAGGAAGACGCCAGGAAAGGCGTTGAAACGCGTTGGATGCAATAAAGGATTTGATCACATCACATCTGATCGTGAGTTTCTTCCCTGGAATAAGTGGATCCTGGCAGCGCGGACTGGTGAACACCGTTTCCTTTCCCATTTTTTACTGTGTGATTCAACGTGCAAGTGGTCGGTGGGAGTCCAGCAGCAGCCATCCGGATAAAACACTATATGTCTGTATACCAGTTGTGGGTCGCACAACTGAAATAGGTAAGTGGTTCCTTTATACCACCGTACTATAAGTGTCTAAGTGATAAGGCACTATTGCGCCTCTTGTTCCCCTTCCCCCTTTTTCTTTCATTTTTTGATACTGGGGTTTTCATGTATTTTATGAAAACAGAATAAGGTAAAAGCCAAAGAGTGTGTTTTATCCAATGCATATAAATAAAGGAACTATCAGTGACCACTGCACTGCAGTACCTAGTGAATCGAGGCACTAAACTCTGCAACAATCTGGAGAGATTCAATCTAAGAGTATGGAGGTTGACCAGACACTATTAAGAGGTCCAAAGGCCTTTCAGAGACAGTGCTGAACACCTTTTGCTTTTCCAGAGTAGAATTTGAAAAGAAAAGTTTGACTAGGATCAGGCTCAAATTTATAGCCTAAAGTTCTGCTAATGAAGAATATTCTTCCATTACTATGACTGGATCTATACAAGCTTAATTTTAAGATCTTTTCATAGGAAATTCCAGAAAGGCTCTACTTGATTACGACTCCCTGTCTTAAAACTCTTATTGTAACAAGATGTACCTCTTCGAAGTACTCTATAGGATTTTGGTCATGGTTTTATCTAAGAAAATTTTCTTTTTATTGGCCATAACTATAGTCTTTCACATGCACAGAGCTGTAACTTTTCTCCTTCCAAAGGTGTTGTTCATTACTTACCATTCTTTTGAATAAGGTTCCTTCATTTCATATTGTAAAACAGGTTATCATGCTTCTTCATAGCAGAAATCCAGTCTCCACTAGACACCAAGGTTCAATTTCTCCTTGTTGGGAGTACCAAGCCAATGTAAAGAAATCTATAGCCCATGCAATGCTTTTATGGGAATTTAAATATGCAAATAGTCTGTTCAGAGAAGAAAGTTAATATTGTCCTTTCATAAAGATTTGCCAAACTACAGTACTTAGTGTAAGAAGTCAAACCAGACACTCAATTTGCATGTGTTCGGTTTGGATTCTTATCCTAAGTCATATGGCAAGGATTGTTAAAAGACAGATATTGAATTTTATGAATGCTACATCCAATAAATGGTGCTAGGGTTCAAGTCCTCTTCTTCGCTAAAGAGATTACATAGTTTAGATACTCCCAACCGCCTTAATATCTGCATGTCTACAAATCAGAAAGGTCGGGAATCTTCTCATCCTCTACACAAATAAAATTACATTTTTACCCCCTAATTTGTTTCCTTACCCCAACCCCCCCCCCCCACCTCTAGTTGTGCCTTATTTGGTAATGTCACGATCATACCTCAATCCCTACAATAAAGGCTTCTATTGGTTGCTTAGATATGCTAAGTGTTTGAAACGTCTACGATTTGAACAGTAATTATTTATAATTGACTCTTGATTATCTCCCTTTTGTTTTTATGCTCCCTTCCCATATCTTAATTGTGTAATAATTTGACTTAATCTACGGTACCTTGTTTCTACTCCCCCCCCCTTGAATAATTATTACAAATCATTGAAGCAAAAAACACTACCGTATATACTCGTGTATAAGCCGACTTTTTCAGCCCAAAAATTGGGCTGAAAAGTCCCCCTTCGGCTTATACACGAGTCATATACTGTGTGGTGTGGTGGGGGCAGTGTCCGGGCACAGGAGGAGGTGGGGGGAGGCTGCAGAATGAGCGGCACGTCACGTGGTGCCGCTCATTAATTATGCATGGGGAGCAGCGCATAGTACATTGCTGCTCCCCTGCACAATATAGCCTCCCCCGCTGCCTCCCCGCCCCATGTATACAGAGGCCCCCCCAGCAGGGGTAATCTCACCCCCTCGGTCTGCAGGCACCCGGGTCCCTCCAGCTGCTCCGTCTGCGTCCGCGGCTTCTAATACCGGCGTCTTTCCCGCACTTCCTGTTTAATGCGATCATGTGACCGCGGTCACATGATCGCATTAAACAGGAAGAGCGGGGAGGACGCCGGTATTAGAAGCCGCGCACGCAGACGGAGCAGCTGGAGGGACCCGGGTGCCTGTAGACCGAGGGGTGAGATTACCCCTGCTGGGGCTGTATTACCCCTGTGGGGGGCCTGAATTACCCCTGTGGGGGGCCTGAATTACCCCTGCTGGGGCTGTATTACCCCTGTGGGGGGCCTGAATTACCCCTGTGGGGGGCCTGAATTACCCCTGCTGGGGCTGTATTACCCCTGTGGGGGGCCTGAATTACCCCTGCTGGGGCTGTATTACCCCTGTGGGGGGCCTGAATTACCCCTGCTGGGGCTGTATTACCCCTGTGGGGGGCCTGAATTACCCCTGCTGGGGCTGTATTACCCCTGTGGGGGGCCTGAATTACCCCTGCTGGGGCTGTATTACCCCTGTGGGGGGCCTGAATTACCCCTGCTGGGGCTGTATTACCCCTGTGGGGGGCCTGAATTACCCCTGCTGGGGCTGTATTAACCCTGTGGGGGGGCCTGAATTACCCCTGCTGGGGCTGTATTAACCCTGTGGGGGAGCCTGAATTACCCCTGCTGGGGCTGTATTACCCCTGTGGGGGGCCTGAATTACCCCTGTGGGGGGCCTGAATTACCCCTGCTGGGGCTGTATTACCCCTGTGGGGGGCCTGAATTACCCCTGCTGGGGCTGTATTAACCCTTTGGGGGGGCCTGAATTACCCCTGCTGGGGCTGTATTAACCCTGTTGGGTGCCTGAATTACCCCTGCTGGGGCTGTATTAACCCTGTGGGGGGGCCTGAATTACCCCTGCTGGGGCTGTATTAACCCTGTGGGGGGCCTGAATTACCCCTGCTGGGGCTGTATTAACCCTGTGGGGGGCCTGAATTACCCCTGTGGGGGGCCTGAATTACCCCTGCTGGGGCTGTATTAACCCTGTGGGTGGGCCTGAATTACCCCTGCTGGGGCTGTATTAACCCTGTGGGGGAGCCTGAATTACCCCTGCTGGGGCTGTATTAACCCTGTGGGGGGGCCTGTATTACCCCTGCTTGGGGGCCTGTATTACCCCTGCTGGGGCTGTATTAACCCTGTGGGGGGGCCTGCATTACCCCTGCGGGGGGGCCTGCATTACCCCTGCGGGGGGGCCTGCATTACCCCTACGGGTGGGCCTGTATTAACCCTGCGGGTGGGCCTGTATTACCCCTGCGGGTGGGCCTGTATTACCCCTGCGGGGGGGCCTGTATTACCCCTGCGGGGGGGCCTGTATTACCCCTGCTTGGGGGCCTGTATTACCCCTGCTTGGGGGCCTGTATTACCCCTGCTGGCGGCAACTGTATACTAGTTATGGCTGCTATATACAGGGATGGTGGGCTACATACCAGTGATAGGGGGCTTTGTAACAGGACGGTGGTCTGCTGCATTGGTAGTTTACTGTTTCTATTTAAAATAAAAGTTCAACATTTTATTCGTATCTATTTTCATTTTTAAAATTTTTCAGTACCGGTAGCTGCTGCATTGTCCACCCTAGGCTTATACGCGAGTCAATAGGTTTTCCCTGTTTTTGGGGGCAAAAGTAGGGGGGATCGGCTTATACACTGGTCGGCTTATACACAAGTATATACGGTATATATCCCCAAATATAGTACAAATAGCAACATCAAGCTCTCCTGGAAAAAAACATGCTCCTTTGATGGAGAAATAAAAAAATGTTCTAGGTCTTCGAAGGCACAACAACTGGAAATCAGAAAGTTGTATTTGTATGGTTTAGTGTTTCGTTGACCTGAAATACATCCATGGCCACCATCCAGACATGATGAGCAATATATGATTAATATGTTACTAAAACACCAGTATCCAGGTAGCATTATTACACCGTACGTCACCTCAGATCAGAGAATATTTCAATTTATAATTTGAGGAAACCTTTAGTTGTTTGCCAAATTACAGGCATTGAATTGATACTAATAGGCATTCTCTTTGACCTTAACTCTAAAGCTCTGTATCAGCTCGGAGAAGACAATTACTGACTCACATGGAAGAGCAATACTTTATCTCTGGGGTTTTTATCCTTAAAATTTGTATAAAAATAAAACACAACCCCAGGAAAAACAAATATTTGGAATTTTAGAATTGGGAATTTTTCCTAGAATGAAACCCAAAGATGATTATACTGTACATTAGGAAAGAACGCATGGAGAGAATTGTGACAGCCACTGGGAACTTCATGAAACATGTCGTATCTCTTTGATCTTTTGGTATGCTTCTTGGTCTTGCCCTTCAGCTGTTCGTTTTCTATCTCTGTACAAATCTTCTGGTAATAAAGTTCTTTGCTTGAAAAATAAATGAATAAATAAAATTAAATGTTTTAGAGCCCACAAATAGAAGGGGACTAGTGAAGTCATCAAAATATCCTAGGAACCCTTGGTTTCTTAGTCTCCTGAATGTATCACAGCTCATTCAAATAAGGCAGTCTCTTCCTCAGCAGACAAAAAATGTGATCCTTTAGATCAAACTTCTAATGCAGCCTCTTGGACATTGGATAACAACTTTATCAGCCATTATAAATTAAACTCTAAGATTTCTGAAGTAAAAGCTGTTTTTCTTCAGAATTTTGTCCATCAAGTGAACACTTCCTATAGGGTTACATCTTGCTAAATCGCTAAATCTCCATTAATGTACTGCTGTTAGGATGCAAGTAAAGGTAACATTTCTAACCTTGCAAAGCATTAATTTGTCAAGTGATAAATCTTTATGCCACCATAAAATAATTGTTATCTGCGGCACATCATTCCACATCGATATGGTGTCAATGACATGATGCTGCATGGTATTATCACCTGTTTGACGGAAACGTACAAATCCAATTTGGTCTTTATTGATCAGCTGTGGTAGCCAGTTATTCAGCCTTTCTGCTAATAATTTCGTAAAAATTTTCAGATCTGAATTCAGTAGATTTATGGGCCGATAATTCACACAATCTACAGGGTCTTTGCCCTCCTTATGGATGACTGTAATATAAGAGTGGAGAATTGAGGCAGGAATTTTGCACTCCTCCATAAAGGAATTAAATAGAGGGGCCATGTGTTGTGAGAGTAAAGGTGCATAGGTCTTATAGCACAGGTATGGAAGGCCATCCGGACCATGTGTATTGTGGGTCGGCAAGTTTTAAATGATTTCCCCAATCTCCTTTGCTGTGACCTTGCGGTTTAAATCTGTGATTGTATCAGGGGGCAGTCTAGGGAGCTGGCATGAGGTCAGATACGTGTTTAGTAGGGCATCTCTGTCATAAGAGGACATTGGTATGGTAGAGGGAAGCGAATAAAGGGCGGAGTAATATTCATAAAAGGCATGGGCCATCCCTTCAGGATCGTATTTGATAACACCATGAGAATCTCTAATGCCATATGGAGCATTAGCGGAAGCTTTTTCTTTTATACTCAGAGTTTTAACTGGTATTTACATTTTTGCCTGTTCTAGCAGACCACATGGGCGGTAATGCCACATTATGGTGCTGCTGTTTAGGGCTAAGCAAAAACAGATTAATGTTAGAAATCATAACTTTTGTTAGCATTTCTTCACATCCTGTTTATAGAAGATCCCTAAAACATAGAAAAACATTTTTTAACCATAAGCATATATTTAATTTTTCTATTACTAAAATACATGTGTTAGCAATATTTGATTTTAGTAATATAACATTTAATGAGTTTCACCTGGTATAAGAACAAAATGTGTAATAATGAGTCACACTTTTCTGAAGCATGAGTTATTCACCATATTCCAAGCATGAACAAATTTTTCACAAGAACATTAGGATATCAATTTAGAGAGGTTCAACCAACATCTTGCTTTTTTTATTTTTCAAAAAAAATCCCAGAATGTTTTAAAATAAGTGATATCCTCATTTGACCGCTCACACGCCATTCTTCTTTGATCATTTCCACTTCTTACAGAACAACCATGTGACAGCTGCAGCCAGCTTGGGTCCAGTGAAATGTCCAATGCATTGTATTACTGCTAATTGCAGTAATTGGCTGAAGTGATCACGTCTGTACTGTCAGAACAGGGGATTTATTATAACAATAATAATAATAAATCTTTATTTATATCTCGCCAACATATTCCACAGCGCTTTACAATACAGTGGTTCATATACGAAAAATATACAATACAATACAGTAATTACAAAAGAGAAAAACTACAGTACAATAATTGGATACAATACAATAAGCATAGAATCAATATAAAAAAACAATACAATAAATAAAGCAAAAAATAAAGGTGACCCTGCTCAAAAGAGCTTACAATCTACAAGGATAGGGGTTACACAAAGTACAGGGGCTTATTACACTGATGGTCCAGGCAACTTGAGGAAATGGGGGATAGAAATAAAGTTACATGATTAGTCATCAGACAATCTGTGTAGACCTTTTGGGTTTGATGGAGTTTAAAGAATAGTTAAGTCCAGAGAGATAGTGAATGGGCTATTTACAGTACAAAGGAGGGAGTATTAGGGAGCATGATAGGCCGCCTTAAAAAAATGTGTTTTTAGGAAGTGTCTGAAGCTATGCAAGTTGTAGATGGTTCTGATTTCTTGGGGTAGAGCATTCCAGAGAATTGGTGCAGCTCGGGAGAAGTCTTGGAGCCGGGGGTGGGAGGATCGGATTAGTGCAGATGTTAGTCGAAGGTCATTTGTAGAATGTAGAAAATGGGTGAGGTGATATACAGAGATGAGGCAGGAGATGTAGGATGCACTGTGAAGAGCTTTGTTGGTGAGAACAAGCAATTTGAATTTGATTTTGATCCTGTAGTGTGCGAGCAGCCAGTGCAGTGACTGGCACAAAGCAAAGGCATCTGAGTAACGATTGGCCACATGGGTGATCCTGGCTGCTGCATTAAGGTTGGACTGGAGAGGGAAAAGTTTAGAGAGGGGCAGGCCAATTAATAGAGAATTGCAGTAGTCAAGGCGGGAATGGACCTTCACAACCTATGACATCAAGTCAATCTCCTACCTTTGATGGGGGCTCACATGCTGAGCCTGCATCATTTCCTCGATATGGCACCTGATCTGATCAGCCAACATGTATCTCTAACAGCGATCCGCCCACCGCTGTTAACTAATTAAATCAAGTTGTCAATCTTTGACAGTGGGATTTAACACAAGCTGGCAGACAGCGTGTCATTCCCTGCTTCCAATGGCCGCCCCGTGACTGGATCACAGGCTGCCAATGGCTTGTCATACCAGATGGGTATCAGCTGATGACCCCTGTGTCTGTCATGATAAACTTCCTGTAAGACCCAGCTAGATGCTGGCATTCACAAGAGATCATCATGTCTGATGTATTTAGCGATGCTGATGAACTGTTTACTGATACCAAAATGGTAAAAAGCAAGGCCTCAAACAGCTATATTGAGACCGCCATTGCTGTTCTGCCGGACTGTCAGACTGTGTGACTCGGCAGCAAAGTAGTCCAGCAGTATAGCAGTGACTTCACCGGCTGTTCAAGAAGGTGCTGTGTGAACTCCGGTGACCTCACACTGTGTGCAGAATTATTAGGCAAGCTGTATTTTAGAGAATTATTTTTATTATTGATCAACAACTATGTTCTCTATCAACCCAAAAGACTCATAAATATCAAAGCTTAATATTTTTCGAAGTTGGAGTGCGTTTTTTTTAGATTTGGCTATCTTAGGAGGATATCTGTTTGGGCAGGTAACTATTACTGTACAGAATTATTGGCAACTTAATAAAAACCAAATATATTCCCATTTCACTTGTTTATTTTTACTAGGTAAACCAATATAACTGCACAAAATTTAGAAATAAACATTTCTCACATGCAAAAACAAAACCCCCAAAAAATGAGTGACCAATATAGCCACCTTTCTTTATGATGACACTCAACAGCCTTCCATCCATAGATTCTGTCAGTTGTTTGATCTGTTTTCGATCAACATTGCATGCAGCAGCCATCACAGCCTCCCAGACACTGTTCTGAGAGGTGTACTGTTTTCCCTCCTGTAGATCTCACATTTTGGAGGGACCACAGGTTCTCTATGGAGTCCTGATCAGGTGAACAAGGGGGCCATGTCATTATTTTTTCTTCTTTTAGACCTTTACTTTCCAGCCACGCTGTGGAGTAGTTGGATGCATGAGATGAAGCATTGTCCTGCATGAAAATCAGGTTTTTCTTGAACGAAACCGACTTCTTCCTGTACCACTGCTTGAAGAAGTGTTTTCCAGAACCTGGCAGTAGGTCCGGGAGTTGAGCTTCACTCCATCCTCAACCCGAAAAGGTCCCACAAGTTCATCTTTGATGATACCAGCCCATACCAGTACCCCACCTCCACCTTGCTGGCATCTGAGTCGGAGTGGAGCGCTCTGTCCATTACTGATCCAGCCTCTGGCCCATTCACCTGGCCCATCAAGAGTCACTCTCATTTCATCAGTCCATAAAACCTTTGAAAAATCAGTCTTAAGATATTTCTTGGCCCAGTCTTGACGTTTTATCTTATGTTTCTTCTTCAAAGGTGGTCATTTTTCAGCCTTCCTTACCTTGGCCTTGTCCCTGAGTATCACACACCTTGTGCTTTTTGATACTCCAGTAACATTGCTGCTCTGAAATATGGCAAAACTGGTGGCAAATGGTATTTTGGCAGCTTCACGCTTAATTTTCCTCAATTCATGGGCAGTTATTTTGCGCCTTTTTTGCCCAACACGCTTCTTGCGACCCTGTTGGCTATTTGCCATGAAGTGCTTGATTGTTTGGTGATCACCTTTAAAAGTTTGGCAATTTCAAGACTGCTGCATCCATCTGCAAGACATCTTACAGTTTTGGACTTTTTAGAGCCTATCAAATCTCTCTTCTGACCCATTTTGCCTAAGGAAAGGCATTTGTCTAATAATTAAGCACACCTTATATAGTGTGTTGATGTCATTGCACCACACCCCTCCTCATTACAGAGATGCACATCACCTGATTTACTTGCTAGTTGGCTCTCAAGCCTATACAGATTGGAGTAGGACAACATGTATAAAAAGTATCATGTGATCAAAATAGTCATTTGCTTAATGTGGCGCCCCTCTGGCTAGGCGCCACAGGGAAGTATTGCATTTTAACAACCATGTGATCTCTCTGTAAGTTGTCAGTTCAGAGTTTAACCTATGGAGTCTGTTTTTGCACACACACCTAGGATTAGGCCACTTAGAATATGGGAAACGGTAGTTTAGTAGGTCCCAAAAGTGGGTGGAGCCTAGGGTGGAGTAGTGAGAGTGAGTGACAGTAGAAGACAGACAGTGCTGGGAAGGCAGTCAGAGAGGACATGCCTGGCAGGCTGCTGACAGGAGGGATCCCCATCTTTAAGTGGGGGCCCAGGACAGCAGGCAACGGACCAGGACTGGTTGGAGCCGGCTGGTCATGTTGGGGGAAGACATCGGCAACGCGGAAAGCCGAGGCGGTCAGAGGTTCACCTCTGACCGCAGACCGACAAGCTGCGGGTCCATAGAAGCCAGGTTGCCGTTAGCACCACGAAGACATCTCACCCCTCAGGACATAGATGTTTGTGGGCTGAATTATGGTGGCGGGAGAAATTGTGCGCTCCTGCTGCTCCCGTTTGTACCAGTAAGGGATCAACCTGATGGGCTAGTGACAGACCGTAGGACTGGCGGGAGATCTCTATGAAGGTTGGAGAGATAGAGAAGAATAGACCAAAAAAGACCAAGAGAGAAAACATCTAGAGACTCCATAAGGGGGACCCTGAGCTGGCAACATCCACCCGATAAACCAAACTGTACCGTGTTCCGTTTTAACATCAGCCGGTACCCAGTAAATTGGAGTTAAACTTGACCTTGCTTCTGTGATTCTTCTCGCCGGTGCCCAGAGGGCTGCAGCACCAACACCAGCATCTCATCAGAGGGCTAAGAACATCAGCAACAACTACTCCCCTCATCCCCCTCATCATCATCCTCCATCACCGCTACCCTGAGGTAAAAGCTCCACCTGTGGGGAGCTGTACCACACTCTGCTGCACCCACCATCACCTCAGCGGCCGGCTGCAGCGCTGGTATACCCGTTACCAGGTACCATAGGTGGCGTCACGCTCCCTTGTAAATATTCCCTCCCCACCATCTAACAAATGATAACCAGGGAAGGAATCGGGAACACGACCACCCATGATTCCCCAGTTAAAACCATCAAACTCGGCCCGGTATCCGAGTGCCCCCAGCCCTGGGCTCATCATTAATAATTCTGCACACAATGTATGTCACTGCTCTCACAGCTATGGCTCCCACTGTGCCGTCAGTGTGTTACAGAGGCTGTGATGAGCTGTCACACTTTATAATGTCACCACTCACTCTGAATCTAGCAGAGGTAATGATCGTCATGGGACATTGTGTGGATTATTTTGAAATGCAGGGGAGTTATAGGGGTTAATAAATTGGTGGAAGAGGGTGTGTTTTGTTTTTTATTTCAAATAAAGGATTTTTCTGGTTCTGTGTTTATTCTTTTGATTTACAGGCTTAGGGCCCTTTCACATCAGCGTTTTTTGAAATTCGCGGCAGATGCGGTGAAAAAACCGCATCTGCCGCAATTACCGCATACCGGTTGCGGTAAACGCCATTCAAAGTATAGGCGTACTTGCGGCAAGTGCGGCAAGTGGGTTTTGCACTTGCGGCAGGTGCGGCCGCGAAAAAAAACGCAGTCAGCCGCGTTTTTTCCGCCGCACCTGCCGCAAGTGCAACCGCACTTGACGCACCTGCCGCAAGTACGCCTATACTTTGCATGGCGTTTACCGCAACCGCGCCGCAAGTGCAGCCGGTATGCGGTAATCGCGGCAGATGCGATTTTTTCACCGCATCTGCCGCGAATTTCAAAAAACGCTGATGTGAAAGGCCCTTAGTGATGGGGGTGTCTCAAAGACACATCCTTATTACTAATCCAGGGCTTGATAGCAGCTGTGAGTTTTGACAAATCACAGCTGTCCATATAAACTCCATATTAAGTCCATATATTACCCCGATTGCCCTCTACCAGTGCAATTGGAAAGAGCTTGATAAAGTGTTAGAATTGCACATCTAATGGTATGCGCCAATTCTGGAGCAGCAGCGGGCTGATTTCCTTTGGCAGGGACGGGCCAATAACAATGCACTGTCCTATCCTGATAATATTACAGCACTGCTATCTGATTTATCTGCGCTAGTTATCATAAGTAGGCAGGAGCCCAAGTCATTTTTTAATTGCTATTTATTTATTTAAGACGTGGGCTCTCCTCTATTTTAATATTCAGCACATATAAAGCAGACAGCAACGAGCTGGTAATACCAGGGTGGGAAGAAACGTGAAAATATGCTGCTTTCCAGCCTGATATCAGCCCAGATTATGCTTTGCTTCAGAAGATTAGATAATAAGGGGGACACCACTTTTATTATTATTTATTTATTTTTACACTACAGAGACAACATACTGTTTGCAACCAATTATAGATGTCAGCCCACAGGTTGGTAGGGCATGTATAGCGGTCTGTCTGACTTTAACCAATCACAAACGCTGTCACAGAAGGTGGGCGTGGAATCAGTGAATATTAATAAGACAGTCTGACAGTGGTGCTATCTTCCAGGGAAACACAGGTTTGTATGATTTAACTGTGTTATTCCCTATTTTGCTTCCTTTTGCTGCCCCCTAGCCCTTACTACCACCATTACTGTCTAAATTCCAATATGTCTTTGGAGTGTGGGAGGAAAGTGAAGTACACGGAGGAAACCCACACAAACACGGGGAGAACATGCAAACTGCTTGTAGATGTTGTCCTTGGATTTGAACCCAGGCATCCATCGCTTCAAAGCAACCACTGAGCCACCCTTGCTAATTTTACATCACAATTTTATATTGTTTACATACTGTAATTCTGTATGTCTAGATAATAATACTATTGAAAGTACCGTATATACTCGTGTATAAGCCGAGTTTTTCAGTCCAAAATTGGGCTGAAAAGTCCCCCCCTCGGCTTATACACGGGTCAATACAGTAACTCAGGCTGGAAGAGGCGGGGGAGGCTGCTGTATGAGCGGCCCCATCACGTGGGGCCGCTCATTATATATGCACTGCTTCCCCCTGTCAATCAGCGGCAGGGGGAAGCAGTTCATATATGGCCCCCAAATGCTGGCACTCGCCCCCCTCCTTGTAAGGCCCCCACCCGGCTGCTTAAGTTACCATCCTTGTTCTTCTGCTCCGCGCTGGGCTCCATGCTCCATCCTCGGCAGCATCCGGGGTCATGTGACCGGCCGGTCGCATGACGTCATCGCTACTGGCCGGGGACCCCGGATGCAGCAGAGGACGGGACCGTGGAAGACCGGCGCGGATCAGAAGAGCAAGGATGGTAACTTAAGCAGCCGGGGGGGGATGCTTATAACAGAGGAGGACGAGTGCCAGCATTTGGGGGCACATATAACTCACTGCTGGGGCCTGTATATACCTGTGGGGCTGCTGTATACCCCTCTGGGCTGCTGCTGTATACCCCTCTGTGGCTGCTGTATACCCCTCTGGGGCTGCTATATACCCCTCTGGGGCTGCTATATACCTATGGGGCTGCTGTATACCACTGGGGCTGCTGTATACCCCTCTGGGGCTGCTATATACCTATGGGGCTGCTGTATACCACTGGGGCTGCTGTATACCACTGGGGCTGCTGTATACACCTCTGGGGCTGCTGTATACCTCTGGGGCTGCTGTATACCCCTGGGGCTGCTGTATACAGCTCTGGGGATGCTGTATACCCCACTGGGGCTGCTGTATACCCCTCTGGGGCTTCTGTATACCTATGGGGCTGCTGTATACCTCTGGGGCTGCTGTATACCTCTGGGGCTGCTGTATACCTATGGGGCTGCTGTATACCTCTGGGGCTGCTGTATACAGCTCTGGGGCTGCTGTATACAGCTTTGGGGCTGCTGTATACACCTCTGGGGCTGCTGTATACCCCTCTGGGGCTGCTGTATACCCTCTGGGGCTGCTGTATACACCTCTGGGGATGCTGTATATACCTCTGGGGAGGCTGCTGTATACACCTTGGGGCTGCTGTATATACCTCTGGGGGCTGCTGTATATACTCTGGGAGGCTGCTGTATATACCTTGGGAGGCTGCTGTATATACCTCTGGGGAGGCTGCTGTATATACCTCTGGGAGGCTGCTGTATATACCTCTGGGAGGCTGCTGTATATACCTCTGGGGAGGCTGCTGTATATACCACTGGGGAGGCTGCTGTATATACCATTGGGGAGGCTGCTGTATACTACCACTGGGGAGGCTGCTGTATACTACCACTGGGGAGGCTGCTGTATACTACCACTGGGGAGGCCCTGCTGTATACTACCACTTGGGAGGCTGCTGTATACTACCACTGGGGAGGCTGCTGTATACTACCACTGGGGAGGCTGCTGTATACTACCACTGGGGAGGCTTGTATACCACACTGCTGGGGGCTGTATACCTGTGCTGGGGTCCACCCTCGGCTTATACATGAGTCAAAAGGTTTTCCAAGGTTTTGGGGGCAAAAGTAAGGGGGTCGGCTTATACACGGGTCGGCTTATACACGAGTATATACGGTAGTTATTATGTATCTTTGACATAAAGTCCCATTGAAGAAAATATGTTATGTGGCACTCATTAAGTTCTGTATCTTTATTACAGAATTTCTAAATTAAAAAATACATAAAATACATATCTAATATAAATAAGTTTATTTGTGTATTCTGATATGAATAATGAGTGAAAATTATAGATACTGGTTTGTAATTTATTTTTATTGCACCCAACAATTAGAGTGAATCACAAAAACTGTCCAACCACATTTATACAAGCTATAAAATACAGAAATAACAAGATGAGTCATTTTACAAGGGAAGCTCTATAATGCTGTGAAATATTGAATCATATACGTAGAATAACCATAAAAATGAAATAAAGAAATTACATAATAATTACTAACTGCCGTAATACTGGACACCTTCCTCTAGTAAAGAAAACTGTTATTGGCCATTCACAGTCATGGCTGAAAGCGTTGCCACCCTTGAAATTGTTCAAGAAAATGAAGTATTTCTTCCAGAAAATTATTGCAATTATACATGCTTTGTCATATAATTGTTTATTTCTTATGTGTGAATTGGAACAACACAAAAAAAGCAGGAAGATAAAACAGGGAAAAAGACAAATTGGACATAATTTCACACAATACCACAAAAATGGGCAGCATAAAATTGTAGGCAACTTTCCAAAATTGTAGGGTAATAAGTAGGTTTCAAGCTCATTCAAACTAACCTATGGGAAGTAACAGTTGTGGGTAATATGAAAATCACTTGTAAAACCAAGTACAAAGGGGAGAAGTTGACTCCCCTTTGTGCCATACTAAGCATTAAGAACAGAAAGAGGAGGAAAGAATTGTCTGAGGACTTGAGAACCAAAGTTATTTTTTGGTGCTGGACTTCAAAGTTTTTTTCTGGACAAACTCTAATGCCACCTAATAAAGGTAGCAATCCTAAAAGTCATGATTGACTTTTTAACAAGCCTTTTAATATGACTCCGGATTTGTGTCAGATCACAACCCCAAACTGCAGATGCTGCGTTTCAGGGTAATTGCCCCTCATTAGTGCAGTGTGTGGCATTCTGATCCGGCTGAAAAATATCAGCAATCTCAAGGTTACAAGTCCATCTCCAGAGATCTTAATGTTCCTTTGTCCATGGTGCACAACATAATCAAGAGGTCTACCACCCATTGCACTGTAACTAACCTCTCTGGATGTGAACAGCAGAGAAAAACTGAAAAAGTTGCAACACACTTTAGACCGGATGGTAGAAAAGCAGCCCCAATTACGTTACAAAGAAATTCAAGATGTCATGCAAACTCAGGGTGCATCAGTATCAGCACGAACTATGAATTGACATTTGAATGCTATGCTATGTTATGGAAGGAGGCCCAGGAGGATGCAACTACTGACACAGAGACATGAAAAGCTAGACTGCAGTTTGCAAAATATATATGAGTAAGCCTAAATCCTTCTGGGAAAGCATCTTGTGGAGAGGTGAAGCCAAGATTGAGTTTATTAGTAAAGCACATCATTCTACTGTCTACTAGAAATGGAATGAGGCCTACAGAGAAAAAAAACACAGTACCTACAGTCATATATGGTGGAGGTTCAAAGATGTTTTGGGATCAGTTGCTGCCTCTGGCCAAGGGTACCTTGACTGTGTGCAAGGCATCATGAATTCTGAAGATTGCCGAGGGATTTTGAGTCACAAAGTAGTACACAGTGTGGAAAAGATGTTTACATCTTAGATCATGGGTCTCCCAGCAGGATAATGACTCCAAACATACTTCAAGAAGCCCTTATAAATACATTGAACAAAGCACTGACAAGTTCTGAATTGGCCAGCAATGAGTCCGTATCTAAATCCCATTGAACATCTGTGGAGAGATCTTAAAATTGCTGTTGGAAGGAGTTACCCTTCAAATATGAGAGATCTGGAGCTAAAGAAGAGTGGTCCAAAATTCCTTTTGTGAGGTGTAAGAATCTTGTAGATGGTTATAAGAAGCGATTGACTGCAGATACTTATTCCAAAAGGCTCCGTATCACGCTTCAGTGGTTGAACCATTACATCAACGATCCAACTTGACCTAGATCGCTTGAACGACGTTCAATGGTCGCTAGTAGAATGTCACACGATATAGATTAATAACGCAGCAACGATACTTGCGATTGTTAGCTCGCCTACATCCTTCACTTCTCAATAGGCGAGGTCGTTAACGAGGTCATCACCAACCTCCCATCAACGATCTGCCCGATTATCGTTGATTGGATGTACATGTCACACTGAACGCCGTTGTTACGACGTCCTTTGAACGACTGAAAACCTGTGACGTTTCAACTATATCGTTAACGATATTGTAGTGTGTGACGGGGCCTAAAGGGTGTGCAACCAAATATTAGGATGAGGGTTACAACAATTTTGTCTGGCCCATTTTTGGAGTTTGGTGTAAAATTAGGTCCAATTTGACTTCTTTCTGCTTTTTAGATTTTTTTTTTTGTGTGGGTGTTGTTGTTCCAATACAATGGAAATAAACATGTGTATGACAATACATATGTAATTGCAATAACTTTCTGGGGAAAATACTTTGGCCTGTTTCACACCTCTGCGCCTGGCCACATCACCTGCACCAGCCTGGTCGCGCTGGCGCAGGTGGAGGCGCAGAGGTGATGTTGGCCCGTTTACAGCTTTTGTAAACGCATACCTACTGCCCCCTATGCGCTCAGCTGCGCTCGATGCCCCATTATGTCCTATGGCCGAGCACAGCTGAGCGCGCGCTCTGCCAGTGAGAAGCGCAAGTGAAACTGGCAGAACGCACGGCGCATGCGCCCGCTCTGAAGCACCTGGAAACGCCTCAGTAGAGCGTTTCCGGGTGCGTCAAGACCAGGCGCATGCGCTGTGCGCTCTGCCAGTTTCACTTGCGCTTCTCACTGGCAGAGAGCTGTAAAGATTCACATGTTTGCAGTCACTCTATTTGCCTTTATGTACCTCAAGCCTGAACAACCCTTTTAAATTGCAATTTCTTTGTAAAACATGGGTTTTCATAATTAATTACTCATATTACATTAAGGTTATTGACAATATTGACAATTAAGTTGAAATAGTTCTAGTATTCAAAGTAGACAGCAGATATAGCCAATTATTTTAGATTGGTGACAAATCATCCTTAAGTATATTATTTTAGTTCATGGTTTGCATGCTCACTGTGACCCATGGGAATGTGTGGGAGTCAAGTTTGTGGTTCCTCGAGTGCATTCCCTTGTGCTGAAGCCAGAAACACCCAAACCTCCAGACAAAGCAACAAACTGTGGTTGAGAGGCCTACGTCAGCCAAATATACAACGCCATCTAGATACATAACACGGCCATGTATCCCTGTATGACCGACATGGGTTATTTTCTTACATTTCAAGAGGAATAAATTCATTTCAAATCGGAATTTTTGTTCAGCAGACAACTCTATAATTATTGCAGCTAAAACAACAACCAGCACATAGCATCAAATATTAGATGCATTTGTGCATCGAGGGCACCATGACATTTAATAATATGATAGTACTCGGGATATAAATTATTGATTACATATGTAGTGAATTTTCTAGCATCGGACATTCAAAACACAGTTTAGTTGCTGCCCCAGATTTTGGTTGAACAACATTTTCAACCCATTCTAACGCCTCGTGCACACGTTGAGTATTTGGTGAGTTTTTTTTACATGAGTTTTTGAATGCCAAAACCAGGAGTGAAACAATCAGTGCAACATTACCCAGAACGTCTTAAGAGAGGTAGCACTACTGATATCTCCGCTCTTTACCGTCACTGGGTCTCATGCAGCATACCGTGACCCAGAAGTGGCTGCTAACAAAGCCTATGGAGAGTCAGAAGTAGGCTTTATAGCCATTGTTTGTCAGTTTTGCTGGAATATGTTTGTTTTTTTTAATAAAGTGGTGAACGAGGGTATGTGTCTTGTTTCACATCTCTGTTTTTATGTGTATAAGTTTTTCAGGTTTGTGGACTACACTGTGCAGAATTATTAGGCAAATGAGTATTTTGATAACATGATACTTTTTATACATGTTGTCCTACTCCAAGCTGTATAGGTGTGAGAGCCAACTACCAATTAAGTAAATCAGGTGATGTGCATCTCTGTTTTGAGGAGGGGTGTGGTCTAATGACATCAACACCCTATATAAGGTGTACTTAATTATTAGACAAATGCCTTTCCTTAGGCAAAATGGGTTAGAAGAGAGATTTGACGGGCTCTGAAAAATCCAAAATTGCGAGATGTCTTGCAGAGGGATGCAGCAGTCTTGAAATTGCCAAACTTTTGAAGCGTGATCACCAAACAATCAAGCGTTTCATGGCAAATAGCCAACAGGGTTGCAAGAAGCGTGTTGGGCAAAAAAGGCGTAAAATAACTGCCCATGAATTGAGGAAAATCAAGCGTGAAGCTGCCAAGATGCCATTTGCCACCAGTGTTGCCATTTTCAGAGCTGCAACGTTACTGGAGTATCAAAAAGCATAAGGTGTGCGATACTCAGGGACATGGCCAAGGTAAGGAAGGATGAAAAACGACCACCTTTGAACAAGAAACATAAGATAAAACGTCAAGACTGGGCCAAGAAATCTCTTAAGACTGATTTTTCAAAGGTTTTATGGACTGATGAAATGAGAGTGACTCTTGATGGGCCAGATGGATGGGCCAGATGGATGGGCCAGAGGCTGGATGGGCAGAGAGCTCCACTCCGACTCAGATGCCAGCAAGGTGTAGGTGGGGTACTGGTATGGGCTGGTATCATTAAAGATGAACTTGTGGGACCTTTCCGGGTTGAGGATGGAGTGAAGCTCAACTCCTGGACCTACTGCCAGTTCCTGGAAAACATTTCTTCAAGCAGTGGTACAGGAAGAAGTCAATATCGTTCAAGAAAAACCTGATTTTCATGCAGGACAATGCTCCATCTCATGCATCCAACTACTCCACAGCGTGGCTGGCCAGTAAAGGTCTAAAACAGGGGTCTCAAACTCGGCTGGGTTGGTGGGCCGCACATAGAAAAACATTTATAGCGGGGGGCCGCATCCCTTGTAGGACTAAAGGTACCGTTACACACAGAGATATATTACTTGCAATTCACTGGTTGCAGTGAAATCACACATTGTTCTATTTGTACACAGTAACAAAATGTAACAATGTGTCCATGATTTCACTTCAACCAGTGAATTGCAAGCAATATATCTCTGTGTGTAACGGTACCTTTAGTGATATTTTTAGTAATACCAGAATTTTTTGCTCAATGTAGTAAAGTACAAATCCTGATCCCTTTCTTGTAGTAATGTCCCTATCCTGTAGTAATGTCCTTTTCTAGTGATGTCCCCCATCCTGATCCCCTTTTTAGTGATGTCCCCCATCCTGATCCCCTTTTCTAGTGATGTCCCCCATCCTGATGCCCTTTTCTAGTGATGTCCCCCATCCTGATGCCCTTTTCTAGTGATGTCCCCAATCCTGATGCCCTTTTCTAGTGATGTCCCCCATCCGGATCCCCTTTTCTAGTGATGTCCCCCATCCTAATCCCCTTTTCTAGTGATGTCCCCCATCCTGATGCCCTTTTCTAGTGATGACCCCCATCCTGATGCCCTTTTTCTAGTGATGACCCCCATCCTGATCCCTTTTTCTAGTAATGTCCCCCATCCTGATCCCCTTTTCTACTGATGTCACCCATCCGGATCCCCTTTTGTAGTCATGTCCCCTTCCTGATCTCCTTGTCTAGTGATGTCCCCTATCCTGATCTCCTTTTCTAGTGATATCCCCCATCCCGATCCCCTTTTCTAGTAATATCCCCCATCAGATCCCCTTGAGTAGTGATGTCCCCCATCTCGATCCCCCTTAGTAGTGATGTCCCCCATCCCGATCCCCTTTAGTAGTGATGTCCCCCATCCTGGACCCCTTTTGTAGTGAGGTCCCGCATCCTGGTCCCCTATTGTACTGATGTCCCGCGGATGAAAGTCATCACACAGCGAGGACTGAAGTGACCCCCTGCACTGGGGCGATGCATCATTAAGTTGTCCAAGGTGCCGCGGGCCGCATAGTGAAGCCCCAGGGCCGCATGTGGCCCTCGGGCCGCATGTTTGAGACCCTTGGTCTAAAAGAAGAAAAAATAATGACATGGCCCCCTTGTTCACCTGATCTGAACCCCATAGAGAACCTGTGGTCCCTCCTAAAATGTGAGCTCTACAGGGAGGGAAAACAGGATACCTCTTGGAACAGTGTCTGGGACGCCGTGGTGGCTGCTGCACGCAATGTTGATCGTAAACAGATAAAGCAACTGACAGAATCTATGGAGTGTCATCATAAAGAAAGGTGGCTATATTGGTCACCAATTTTTTTTTGTTTGTTTGATTTTACATGTCAGAAATGTTTTTTTCTAATTTTTGTGCAGTTATATTAGTTTACCTGGTGAAAATAAACAAGTGAGATGGGAATATATTTGGTTTTTATTAAGTTGCCTAATAATTCTGCACAGTAATAGTTACCTGCACAAACAGATATCCTCCTAAGATAGCCAAATCTAAAAAAACAACAACTCCAACTGCCAAAAATATTAAACTTTGATATTGATGAGTCTTTTGGGTTGATTGAAAACATAGTAGTTTTTTTTTTTTTTTTTAAATCAATTGGTCTTTTATTGAGATTTAAATATAATAATACAACATAAATGGGATAGCAGTCCTGAAAAATAGCACAATAAAGATTGAAACAGACACAAAAAAAAAAAAAAAAGCGAAAGGCTGGCTTCACACCACGTTTTTTTTGATCCAGGGCTGTCCTGTGTAAACCAGACAGCGCCGGACCAGTTTTTGACCCCATAGCAGCAAATGGGGCCAGAAGGCAGCTCTCTGCCATCCGGTTTCATCACTCCGGGACAATCTGGGAGAATATGGATTATCCTCTCCGGACACAAAAATGATGCTTGCATCATTTTTTTGTCCGAGAGAAAAATCTCCCCAATTTGCCAGATCCCGGATTCGGATGGATTCTCCCAGATTCTCCCAGAGCCGGGGCAATTCGGCACTCCCTAACATGGGAGCCTATGGGGCCGGATTGCCCCAGACCAGGAGGATCTGGGAACCAAACACTGGCGGCTGCATTCCGCTGTTGTTTCAGGACCGCGGCTAGCTCCATGCTAGCCACGGTCTTGAAAAATCAGTAGCTGCGGCTGCAATTACAGCCATCCGGCTGCACACAAGACCGGAGGGCACATTCGTCCCTCCGGTTCTGTGTGCTGATCCGGTCCAGGGTTGTCAGGGTCATCCCGGACAGCCCCGGACCGGATCACACCAAGGTGTGAAGCCGGCCAAAGGAGAAAAAAAAAAAAGGGGAAGAAAAGGGATGGGTGGGGGGGAGGAAGGGGGGTCCACTCACAGGTGTATAAACATCAAAGATCAATAGGATATATTAAGTTGCATTAAGAAGGGTCATGTGCCAGGATGGTTTTGTGTTGCAAGTGTAGTCCAATTTGTGAGGTCAATTCACCCTTGGAGGGTGTGGAGAGAAGCCTCCAATATCTGGATAGGCATAGTCTAGCCGCAATTAAAATATTGGTTACAATGGGGCGGAGCATCCCAGGGATGTCCTCAAGGCCGAGGCCCAGTAGAGCCATGGGTTCGCCAAGGTCGAAGGGAAACCCAATGACCTCGGAGATCAGTGACTCAACTATGTTCCAGAACCCCCGGACCCGAGGGCAGAGCCACCACTCATGTCCAATGGAGCCCACCTCCAGGTTACATTTCCAACACAAGGAGGCCGAGGACCGCTGGATTTTTGCCAGTCGAAGGGGCGTTAAGTGCCAGTTTAACTGGATTTTCTTCGCCTGTTCCAAATGTAGGATGCAAGACGAAAACCTAGAGGTGTGGTTTGCAGCTCTAAGCAAGGAGTCCAAAGGGGCCGAGAAGGAGAGCCTCCGTTCCCAGATTGTCATATAAGGGAGCTTATGCTGAGCCCCAGCCAAGAGCAAGGCCCGATACAAAATTGCTAGAATAGATGAATGGATAGATTAGATAGATAAATAGATAGATAGATAGATAGATAGATAGATAGATAGATAGATAGATAGATAGATAGATGTCAAACAGCTAAAGGTGTATCTCAATGAATTAGAATATCATTAGAAAGTTAATTTATTTCAGCAATTCAATACATAAAGTGAAATGCATATACCGTATTATATAGAGTCATTACAAGCAGAGTGATCTATTTTAAGTGTTTATTTCTGCTAATGTTGATGATTATGGCTTACAGCCAATGAAAACAAGAGGGTCATTATCTCAGAAAATTAAAGTAGGGAGAATAAAGGGTCGAAGGTATAAAATATTACCTAAATAGGTAACAGAGGCTTCACCTTGTGTGGTTGTCAGAATCACAACCACTATAAAAGCATATCACGGTTGCTGCAGTCCCCAGCATAGTGCATATAGAGTAGGGAGGATGAAGGGTTAACAACTGTGCTACCGTATTCTACGAGACATCAAAGGGTTAATATAATATAGATTTATTAGTCAACCCGTTTCAGGGCTCCCTGGCCCCTTCCCCAGTACATGTCAATATCATATTGCCATGTTTCATATCCTTTCAGGGAGCCCAGAAATGCGTTGACTAATAAATCAATATTATATTCACCCTTTGATGTCTTGTGGAATACAGCAGCACAGTTTTTAATCCTTCAACCTCCCTACTGTAATTTTCTGAGAAAATGACCTTTGGGTTTTCATTGGCTGTAAGCCATAATCATCAACATTTACAGAAATAAACACTTGAAATAAATCACTCTATTTGTAATGGCTCTAGATAATATATGTATTTCACTCTATGTATTAAATTATTGAAAAACATTTTTGATGATATTCTAATTAATTGAGATGCACCTGTATATGTCACACCCCCATACATATTTTATATTTTAAGCTTGCACCGTTTAGTGCCTTTCATGTGGCAATAAAGGGTGTTTAGCTTTGTATTTAGGCAAAAAATAATTTTAAAAATTACATGGGGTCCCCTCTATGTTTATTATCCAGCTAGGGTAAAACAGAGAGCTGCAGCCTGAATACCGTAGTTCGTATCTTAACCTTGGCTGGCAATGCAAAACAGAGGTCACCCAATGCAGTTTTTTTAAATAATTTATAACATAAAAAAAAAAAATAAAATAAAAAAAACATTGGTCGCCAGACAACTGGGATCTGTTATTCTCAGGGTAGGAAGGGCCATGGTTAATGGGCCCTCCTCAGCCTAAAAATAACATACCACAGTCACCAAAGAACTAGCGCCTCTATCAGATGCACCAATCCTGGATCTTTGGCCTTACTCTTTCTGAAGCCCCAGGGTAGTGGTATTTGGGATTGATACCAGGTGTGTAAAGTCACCAAAAAATATTTTATTAGAGAAAAACACTCCCCAACACATTCAAGTGAGAATTAATGAACAAATAAGACAGGAGACTCCCTCATTATCCATTATATTTACCATAAAAAAGTGAAGTCTGACTCAGCCCATGGAGGTCCCTTCGAAGTCTTAGTGTCCCAGCATCTGGGGGCACATTCATAAAACGTATCTCCATACAGTGGGAGAGCAGCCCCTGCACGAATCCCAGCAATGTGACTAGCGGTGACATCACAAATGTTACCACTGTCACACTCAAGGGGCCAAACAGTGGGTATCCCATGAGTGTGACCTGAGGTAACCTCAATAATGTCACAATTCATCACACTCACTGTGTCTCATCTTATATATAATTGCCGTAGCTCACTTCCGTCATATTCGGCGCTACTTCCGTCGTCGTGGACGTGGCTGCCAAACGGAAGTGCGCTACGGCAAGTATATATAAGGAGAAGATATAGTGAAGCTCCTCCTGCCCGCGCTCCCCGCCTGTCACAACACTTCCCCCCCCCCGCTGCCCCATCACCCCCCTGCCTGTCACCATAGCCCCCCTCCACTCTCCGGTCACCCCCCCCCCACTCTCGGGTCACCCCCCACCTGTCAGCACAGACCCCCTCACTCTCCGGTCACCCCCCGACTCAGCACAGACCCCCCCACTCTCCGGTCACCCCCCAACTCAGCACAGACCCCCCCACTCTCCGGTCACCCTCCGACTCAGCACAGACCCCCCCACTCTCGGGTCACCCCCCCCCCGACTCTTACCGCAGCTCCATCCAGCCAGCCGCGATCTCTTTTCATGGGGCTTCAGGACCTCTGATGATGTCACGATGATGGGCGGAGTCACAGTTCACATGACCGTGACGTCATCAAAGGTCCTGTCCCGATCTAACCTCCTCTACCTACTCATCCCCCTGCGCTGCACACTGACCCACGATCTGCTCTCTCACCCCACGCTCTGCCCACTGACCCCCCCAACTCTTCCCCCTGACCCCCTCTCTGCCCCCTCACCCCCACTCTGCCCACTGACCCCACTCTGCCCACTGACCCCCACTCTGCCCCTGACCCCCACTCTGACCACTCACCCCCCTACTCTTCCCCCTGACCCCCACTCTGACCACTGACCCCCACTCTGACCACTGACCCCCCAACTTTCCCCTGACCCCCTCTCTGCCCCCTCACCCCCACTCTGCCCCTCACCCCCACTGTGCCCCCTCACCCCTACTCTGCCCACTGACCCCCACTCTGCCCACTGACCCCCACTCTGCCCCTGACCCCCACTCTGCCCCTGACCCCCACTCTGACCACTCACACCCCCTACTCTTCCCCCTGACCCCCTCTCTGCCCCCTCACCCCCACTCTGCCCACTGACCCCCCAACTCTGCCCCCTGACCCCCCAACTCTGCCCCCTTACCCCCTCTCTGCCCCCTCACCCCCACTCTGCCCACTGACCCCCACTCTGCCCCTGACCCCCACTCTGACCACTGACCCCCAATCGGACCACTGACCCCCACTCTGCCCACTGACCCCCCAACTCTTCCCCCTGACCCCCTCTCTGCCCCCTCACTCACACTCTGCCCACTGACCCTGCTCTGCCCACTCACGCCACTCTCTGCCCACTCACCCCTGCTCTGCCCACTAATTTTTCACACTAACCCCTGCTGTGCCTACTGACCCCTGCTCTGCCCAATCACTCTGCCCACTAACCCCTGCTCTGACCACTGACCCCCGCTCTCACCCTGCTCTGCCCACTGACCCCCCAATCCTGCTCACTGACCCCCCACTCTGCCCATTGACCCCCCACTCTGCCCATTGACCCCCCACTCTGCCCACTCACCCCAGCTCTGCCCACTCACCCCAGCTCTGCCCACAGACCCCAGCTCTGCCTACTCACCCTGCTCTGACTACTGATTATGCCCACTGACCCCTGCTCTGCCCACTCATCCCCCACTCTGCCCACTCACCCCAAGCTCATCGGTTTCCCAGCCAACGACAGGTCCTGTCCTGGAAGCTACAAGACAGGTGGAGCGAGCCGCGGGAGGGTAAGTATCCTCACTGAGGTTTTTTTTTTTTTTTAATTATCACCATGAAGTTCCGGTGGGGAGGGGAGGGGGCCGCACAGAGTGGAGGCCCACAGGGACGGCGGCCGCGGGGAGCGGAGGGGGTCTGGAGGAGCGCCTCCATCCTGCCCCCCCCGTATCCATCCTGCCCCCCCCGACACCATCCTGCCCCCCCAACTCCATCCCGCACCCCCACCACCATCCTGCCCCCCCAACATCCTGCCCCGCCACCTCCATCCTCCCCCCAGCCACCATCCTGCCCTGCCGTCTCCATCCTGCCCTGCCGTCTCCATCCTGCCCTGCCGTCTCCATCCTGCCCCGCCTTCTCCATCCTGCCTCGCTCGGTCCATCCTGCTCCACTCACCTCCATCCTGCCCCTCCGCCTCCATCCTGCCGCGCCACCCACCATCCTGCCCCGCTCGCTCCATCCTGCCCCGCTCGCTCCATCCAGCCCCGCTCACTCCATCTTGCCCCGCTCGCTCCATCCTCACCCCCGCTGTTCTTGCTCCCCCGCCTGGCGTTTAAGTCTATTATTTACAACTCTTAAAAATATTATATACAGATTCTAGACTCCCGATTCTTTAGAATCGGGCTCACAGCTAGTGCAATATAAAAGGTATTGCGAGACAGCAAGTGTCACATCACCAAGGTTCCCGCAGATCAGTGACATTTCTGACATCACCACTAGTCACACTGCTGGGAGTCAGGCAGTTGCTATTCTCCCAGCGTATGGGGGACGTGTTCTATGAACTTCGAGGGGACCAATGGGACTTATTCAGACTTCACTTTCTTTTTGATGGGGAATAAAATGGTTAATGAGGGTGTCTCCTGTTTTTTTTGTTCACTAAATTTCTATTTTATGCCTTGCAGGTTCGCTTTTCAGGACTCTGGATTCATTGGATTATGACTACTGCAGGATTTTTTGTTTGTTCTTTCATCTTTTTTAATGGCGGTTTTAAAAAAAATGTAAAAAAAAAAAAAGATTACAATTTTTTTGATGCTTTGTTTAATAAATTGGTGAACCATGGAATTTGTTGGGGAGTTTTTCCTTCAAATAAAAAAATTGTGGTTATGTTGCTATCTCTATTGACTGACTGGGTTAATAATGTCGGGTATCTGATAGACACCTCGACATTGCTAACCACTGGGCTTGATGACATTGCACAGCTGGCATCAACCCCAAATAAAATTACTATGTTTTCCAATGCACCAGAGCAGAGGGAAGTGTTGGGGCAAGCGTCAGGATTGGCACACCTTAAGGAGGCACCAGTTCTGGGGCATCCTGATATTTTTAGGCTGTGGAGGGCACACTAACCATGGCCCTTCCCACCAGGAGAATACTACACAGTTTGCTTTACCTTGGCTGGTGATCCAAAATGGGGAGACCCTACGCCGTCTTCCTGCAAATTATTCAGTTATAAATAAATTTGAAGAAATAGCATGGCATGATATCTGTTTTGGATTGACTGCCAAGATTAAGCTGACAATTCTTGTCTGCAGACTGTAGTTGTCTCCTTTACCCTAGATGGCTACCAAAAAATAGGGGGCACCCAATGTCATTTTTGCATTAATTATTTTTTGGGCAAAATACAAGGTTAAACATCCTTTGGTGCCACATGAAAGACACTGAAGGTGCAAGCTTACAATATGTAGGGGGTGGGACAGTATGTAGCTGTTGGACATTTTCTACCTAGCATCTATCTATATCTTTATATGTTTGCTTTCTTCTTGATGTTAAAAAAAAATGTACAGAGCAATGTAGCATATAAAAGATGATGTTAAAAATGCAAGGCACACGGAAGTCACACGGACAATAGGTGAGTGAAAAATTGCACTCACATGACACACGGAATAACACTCATGTACCTCGCATCTCACTCAGACGTTTTCAACAGGGCTGTGGAGACGGTAATCCAAACGTCCGACTCTTACTACTCAACTTCCCTGAATAAGGTTCAGACTCTACCCAAAATGGACACCGACCCAGACCCAACAGCCCTCATTTTTAGGATCAACAATGGACCAATTTTTCAAACACCAATGTGAGTACCCTCAGGCATAAACTAGTATAAACACCCTTTAAAAAATCTGAATGATTGCATAGATAACATGTTTAAAGCTGACAGAAGAGGACTATTTTTCTTTTACACTAGGATAGCTTTACATCTACCCATTAGGCTATTTGAACATGGATCATTTTTGCCGAGACTGTGCATGTTTTTTCAGCGGCATTAAAGATGTAAAGTTTGATACAGAAAAATCTGAACATCAATTGCATTTTTACCCATTCACCTCATTGTAAGCGTGAAAAAAAACAGTGCATATATGCATGGGTCTTTAGACCGTGACTTTTTGGTGCGGATTTTGTGATGGTGAAAGTAACTCATGGTTACTGAAATGTTCTGAAATGATTTCTGGCCACCAAAAATGATTTCCTGAGACATCTCTCTAATGGATTCTTCATTTTCAAGATACTGGAAAGGCACAGGCAATACAAATGTGCCAAAATACGCATGTTAATGCATACAGAAAACACACCAAAAACACTTTTTTCGGTGAGTATTTCTGCCACAAGATGCGGATTTGGTGCAGAAATTGATGTGACCAAATACTCGACGTGTGCACATACTATTACAGTAACAATTGTACTGTGGTAAAAATCAGCTACACTATAGATTACCTGATGAAGGCGGACCTACCTACCGAAACACGTTGTGAGGAGTGACCAATTGATCCATTAAAAAAAGATCATCTTAAATCCTGCTTCTCCTGCCTATCCGTATCTATAGCGCCCGCAAAATCCGCTAATTTTCATTCCTTATTCCCTGAGCTACACTATAATGTCAGTTTGCATGTGAATAACAGACTAAAACTAGTGTGCTTTGTATGACCATTGTGTGCAACCACATAAAAACCCTGTTTTCTAAGAAAGGGGCCCCACCAGAAGAAAGTTTCTTTGAACAAGTATTCTTACAAGAAACAGGTGCATATTTTCATTTGCCTCGTCCTCTGCTGTTCAGGATCATCTTGCAGAATGCTAACTTAACTGTAAATGCAAGCTTCTTATTTTCTTAACTGTCCACCATGAGCTGACTTGACCGTTATCTCTAGAAACCAAGACGTTTGTAATGACTGTGCAAAAATACATTGGCAGGAGCTTTAGACAAGAATAAACTTAGTTTGTTGAAAAGTTGCCAAAAAACAGTATGAAAATATTAACTTTCATTGTGTTGTGTGATAATACTTGTGTTCATGTGAATGCAATGATGTATAGCTATTGTGTAAGACTTTCTAATGAAATGTCAGTTGAATTCTTCTGTACAATACAGAAAACTTTTGAAATAGAGGCGACACTGTACATTTTTAGCTTTTAAATGTAAGAAAATAATTTTATGTTTCAATAAATTCTCATTTATTGCCTTTAAAAAAGGTTGTCGATAGCGTTACAGCCAAGTAGTGAACTCCGCTTCTTTTAGCGGCTTGTGACGTCTACACCGGAGAAGCCACTGTCTCATGATGTTAGCAGACAGTAAGGGTAAGGGCAGATGGTCTGGAGACACTGCGTCCTGGACACAGTGTATCTAGACATGAGGGAAGCTGCGGGATTCACCCACTGGAGATCACTTCTGACTCTGCAGCAATAAATTAATATGCAGAG
Source organism: Allobates femoralis (assembly GCA_033576535.1). Classification (NCBI taxonomy): domain Eukaryota; kingdom Metazoa; phylum Chordata; class Amphibia; order Anura; family Aromobatidae; genus Allobates; species Allobates femoralis. The sequence continues at coordinate 590,538,298 of JARQOC010000002.1, read as the reverse complement.
CAAATGCGGGAGTGCGGCAACCCACACCGCAGGTGAAATAAAGCTGCAGAGGGCAGAAGCACAGTGAGCATTGGATTTCTAGAAATCCATTCCAATGTGTTTGTACTGTACAACGCAGCGTTATGGATGCAGCAATAATACACTCCATCCAAAACGCTGCTATTCCTGATCATGTGCACGCAGCCTTACCAGGAACAGCGGTGGATCCAAGGAGGGTGAAGTAGAGCACAGTTAATTTTTTTTAACTATTAAGGGAGGTAAAAAAAAAAAACTCCACTGAAAGGGGACAACCTCATGAAGTGTCCAGTGTAAATATTAGCACTCAAAGACATCTTATGATGTATGGAACAGTGAGAGGTAAAAGTATAATAGAAATATCTGCACCACTTCCATATTTTTCACCCATTCCTGCTGTTGGCTTACAAATCTGGAGGTAAATAAAACTGATGAAATACTAAATCATGTGTATGTGGACTTAGGGTGTGTGTATTGATTGGAAAACCTCCACGACCTGTCACAACCCACTTATCATTTGGTTCATACAATTCAATAAATATTGTTAAAAAAGATGTTGCACATTGAAGGGCTCAAAGAAATTATGCTCTAGAGCAGTGTTTCCCAACTCCAGTCCTCAGGGCACACCAACAGGTCATGTTTTCAGGATATCCTTAGGATTGCATAGGTGATAATTTAATCACTTGCACAGGGGATAATTCCATCATCTGTCTAATGATAAGGAAATCCTGAAAACATGACTGTTGGTGTGCCTTGAGGACTGGAGTTGGGAAACACTGCTCTAGAGTAGTCTGTTTTGGTTAATACCTGTATTCTAATATATAAATCTGTGTGTGTGTGTTTGTGTGTGGTGTGTGTGTGTGTGTGTGTGTGTGTGTGCGTGTGCATGTGTGGTGTGTGTGTCCAGGATTGGCATCTACACCGTCGCAACTACAGCCACAAAATTTTGCACACTCACACGTCTGGACCCCGGGAGCGTCATAGGCTATGTTGTGAGGTGAAAATTTAACCCTGCATGTTCCAGTTCACCAAACAATTTTGGCCCTATCTACATAATGGAGAGAAAGTGACAGTTACCAGTTGACAGTTGTGAATGAGAGGGGTTTAATGAAAGCACCAAAGACTAACAGCTTATACCAGCATACTAAGGTGGGGCCCTAACATGGAATATTCACCACGCACGGGGACATGTATACACACCACATGCACACAAAGAGTAACAGCTAAGGTGGAGCCCCAACATTGGATACTCACCACGCACCCGAACACAAACACACACACCACAAAGAGACACACACAACACAGAGACACACACCACACAGAGACCCCCCACAGGGACACACACACATACACCCTATAGGGACACATGCACTCACGCCACAGGGACACATCCACACCCCACAGGGACACAGACACACCCCACAGGAACATGCAGACCCCATCGGAAAGGACACACACCACAGAGACACCCCTTCCCCTACAAGGACACACACCACAGGGACACCCCTCCCCCAAAAGGACACACACCACAGGGACCCCCCCACAGGGACACACGCACACCACTGGACACACACACCACACAGACACAGATGTGCACAAATCGCCTCACACAACTCGACTCATACGTCTGGTATCTTTAATTTCCAAAAATAAACATCTGATTAAAAACAGCCGATGTGCAACACATGTGCCATATAGGGAATTAAGGCAGATGTCAGTCACATGAGCTGTCTTATGTGTATGTGTGAGGTAATATATACTGCCCGGCCGGGGGGAGGGTTTACTATTGGCTGGAGATTTATTAGGCTGCCTATAGCAACCAATCACAGCTCAGCTTCTATTTTCCTACATGTCATTAATATGACATATTCAAATCCTATTTTGTTATAGCTAACTGTAGTTATTTATTAACCCGGGCGTAGCCGGGTAGTACAGCTAGTCCTTCATAAAAATAATATCTCAGCAGAGCCATCATGTCCCAGTACAGTCTTGGTTTTAATATCTAAGGCTGCATTCACACATTGCGTATTTTGCCGCGTTTTTTTACGCGCGCTTTTCAAAATACGCAATGTGCCTTTTGTCTGCCTGCAAAGTGAATGTGAAATTCACTTTGCAGTGCAGACATTGTGTAAAAATACGCAGTGCGTTTTCCGGGAGAAAACGCAGCTCCGTAAACAATTGATATGTCAATTGTTTACTCAGCTACTTCTGCGTATTCTCCCAGAGGGGAGGAAGAATCCAGCTTCCTCCTCCCCTCTGTGACAGCTGTGGCCGCCCATTAGATTTCACAGTGTATTAATACACACTGTGAAATCTAAATTAAACAAAAGCAAGTGTCTGAAAAATAAAAAAGAATGAATACTTCACCTGTCCGACGCCTTCTGCCGCTGTGCGATCCCCGGTTCCAAGTGAGATCTCTTCTGACAGGACCTGTGGTGATGTCAGAGGGGCGTTCCCGGGCACTCGCGGTCATGTGATACATATCACATGACCGCGAACAGCCAATCAGCGCTGGGAACGCCCCGGGAACGCCCCCCCTCTGACGTCACCACAGGTCTTATCAGTACACCTCTCAATTACAACTGGAGACCGGACAGCGGCAGAAGGCACCAGACAGTGGGAGAAGGCACCGGAGAGGTGATGTATTAATTCTTTTTTATTTTACATACATTTGCCTCTGTTTAATTTAGATTTCACAGTGTATATTAATACTCTGTGAAATCTAATGGGGCTGTCACAGAGGGGAGGAGGAAGCAGGATTCTTCCTCCCCTCTGTGACATCACTGCGCTTTCTGGGGTAAAGAAAGCGCAGTGTGTGAAAGCCCCTGCGTATTTTGCTGCGCTTTTTTGCGCGGCCGAAAAACGCGGCAAAAAGCGCAAGCAAAAAAGCGCAGCAAAATACACAAATGTGTGAACGTAGCCTTAAGCTAACTTTCAAGGACGTTTTGGTGTCTTGGTCAAAATAAAATTGAACAGTGACTATAGTAAAACATGACAAAAAGTGGTATAAAAATATCATTTTATTTGGAGACTATTGTGTATCAACTATGTTTGCAACCCTAGTTAAATATATACATTGACTTATTACCCAAATAAATATACAGTAATGCCAAAAGTGTGTTTTGGTATATATCTGATTAATAAACCTTACTATTGATATAGACCTATAGGGAAATAAAGCTTTCTTTCTCTCAAAAAGAAAAGCTGAATTTTGATTGGTTGCCTATAAAACCAAGGCCAATAGTTTTCTGATGAACTCCTACAGGCTTTGGACACGTTTGATATGGAAAATATGTTATAAAAATGTCACCAACTTTCAGTCTGCAATATTCATTTCTACTTTCATTTTCAATATTTTTACATCCCCTGATGTGCAGGTGATAGCTTTCCTCTGCCTTCCATCCACAGTGTAGATACCTGTACAGACCTTCCCTCTTCCTGCTGCTATCTCTAAGGGTCCCACTTGGAAGAAGAGTGAAACACCACTGTTGTTCAATGAGGCATTGTTGATCTCCGAGGGTTTCCTCAGCTGTTATCAGGCTGAGGAACAAAAATGGCAGCATGTTCCATATGGTCGCATATATCGGATGAGGCTCGCCAGTGCAAGTCTATGGGTGCTAGATAAAAAAATGGACCAATAATAAGCTGTGAAAAGAAAGCGCAAAGAGGGTCTTACCCAGCAAGAGAAGAAATTAGCTGGGAAACAATATAGTTCTCACCTTGAAAGGTTGTGACCCACAACGAAATTAAAGTGTTAAAAGGCAGCTGCTGCAGTAAACCACATGCACCAAGACAAGTTGATTATGCAGGGTATCAGGGAAAAAGTCGTATCAGGACCGCACTGCTGCCAAAACGTAACCCCGCTTCTTCATCAGGAAATATATACCAGTAAACTGACTATTAATTTGGATCGGATTATTTGGCAGCAGCGTGGTCCTGATAATACTTATTTCCTTATACCCTGCAAAAAAAAAAAAGGAAAAAATGGACAGCACACAAATCACCCATATGCCGTCTGTTTTTACAAATGCATCAGGGAGGAATCAGATCCACACTGGTCAGGACCAGGGCCAGGAATGGAGACTCGGGCCTCTCCACCATTAGGAGTACCCCTGAGACATGTATAGCACGGGGCTCCCTAGCTTGAACGACAGATCAGACACCCTGGTTCCCAGTTATCTCATGGTCACCGTTGGCAGTCATACGGATCCTAGGCGAAAAATAAAACAGTCTCTTATATAGGAGGATAGTACCCGCAGAAGCGCCAGCTGAGCGCGAAACGTTCATTGTACCATCGGGGCTACCCGGTCTTCCTTCCTTTGCACCCTCACCTGTAACACCCCTGTGATGCAATAAATGGAATGAGCACGTTTATCCTGTGTGCAGCCCTGCTCTTTTTCTAAACTGGAAGTCACAGTCTCTTATAGCACTCACACGAATATAAGGAATACCAAATGGATTACACTCACCCCAAATTCCGGGATGAAAATCAGACCAATATTTTATGCCAAGTATGACTGTACCCCAAAATTGAGAGGAAAGAGGAGACCCAGCAGGAGCTTCGACTCATTTGTAACATTTTGTCAGAGCATTCATCTAAAGGAATTACAGAACCCTGGCAACAGGAAAATGGTAGAAATGTTCTAATTGCTCAACTCTACATTTAAAGCAGAACCATAGTTTACATTTTTATTTAATGGTAATGTAGAGCAAGTGATCATTAATAACTTATGTGTGAAAGTTGATTCTAAAGTCAGGAAGGACACCATATAAAAAAAAAAAAAAACTTCCACAAGATGTCCTCAGTAGTCTGTGCATGAATCTCATTCCTAGTCACCTCCGTCTTCAGGGGGCGTGGCCTAAGCGGCTTTCACAATACAGATAAGACTGTCAAATTAGCTTTTCCGGCACCCCTATTCACATGGCTCTGCTCGGTATTATCACAGAGCACAGAGTAGAGACCATGTGAGCAGAGGTGTCAGAAAAGATCTCACAGCAGCTGTTTGAGCTCAGTAGGATGCCAGCATGAGGCAATTTGACAGTCTTATCTGTATTGTGAATGCAGCTTAGGCCACGCCTCCTGATTACAGAGGTGACTAAGAATAAGCTTCACACACAGACTACTGAGGACATATTGTGGAAGATTTTCTTTAATGCTTTCCTTCCAGATTTTATTAATAAAGTATATGTAAAAGTTGATTATAATCACTTGCTCTACATTACTATTACAATAACATTATAATAACAATTTAAATGATGGTTACGCTTTAAGAAGTAAAATAAACATTTAAAGATTTTTCTATCCTCAAAAAAAAAAACTGAATTTACCTTCCTACCTAGAAATAACTCAGTTAAACTTTTTTTTTTCGAGGGTTTGAGGGTTGCGCTTCCAGTATTGAAAATTCACACAAGTCTTGCAGTTTGTAATCATGTTATGTTTATTTGGCAGCAATACTTGATATGTTACTGATAAGTTATTATATAATATATAAAGAAGCAGATTCACAATAACACAATATATTAATTTTAATACAAAATGTTTTAGCTGCAAGTATCAAAAATATATGTACAGTTAGCACAAGTTAAATATATATACTAGTGAAAACAATAACTACAGTACAAAAATTTAAATAGTTGATGTGAAATAGAAATGTAAAAAACAGGAAGCAGTTTACATATGTTAAAATGTAGGAATTTAGTAACACTGTATTCATTTGTCTAAAATTGTTAGTTTTTTATTACTGATAATAAAACGTTAACATGATTTAAGCTAAATGCTCAGCTCCATAAACTGCATTAAAGCACCAAAACCCCTGAAGTTAATGCTACGAATAATTCATAAGGTCAAGATGCAGGCATATATGGACTTTGCAATAGACAGTATTTACAAAAAGGTGAGAAATAAATGGTTATTATCATATACTTAAAATGATTGTACCTCAGAATAATGTCTAGATACTAAACATTCACTAGCCATTATATGGACCACCCACTATAATGTTGCCATCAGTTGGGAAAATGAGCCAATGTTCATTAATAAACTGCAGTTAAGACCATGCCACCCAATACAAAGCTATATAAATTCACTTTCTTTTGGTTGATCTGTGCCAGCAGACCCTAAAACTAATCAAGTGTCAACTCATTTTCATTTAATTACTGATCAGTCTATGAACCTGATGCTCCATTACCTCTGCTTGCGTCCTATTCCTATGAATTCAATGCTGTAAGCCAGTGGCGTAACTTCAGGGACAGGAGCCCCAATGCGAAAGCTGCGACGGGGCCCCAATAATTGCAAATCTTTAATAATATTAGTCTTTTTCTATGAGCCAAAGGGACTTTTGGGGCCCCCCTAGGCTGCAGGACCCGGGTGCGATCGCAACCCCTGCACCTATTATAGTTACGCCCCTACTGTGTTGTTTTAACTGCTTTGTTCATACACTTGGAGTAGCTGTTTTGAACTGTAGGCTTATCAAATAGCAGCACTCATAGGAGAGCTTCTCTGCTTCCCTTCCCCATGCTCAGACAGGGAGAGTGTTTCTGAATGGTATGGAAAGGAAAATAGAGAAGTATACAGGAGTACAGATATTTGCTTGATCTGTAGTTCAAAACAACTGCTCCAAGTGCATGAACAGTCAACTATAACAGCCCTATCAGCTGGGAGTTTGAGAGAAAAGCAAGAGAGATAAGATAATGGCTCAAGTTGTAAAGCTCCATATCTTTGTAAAGGCAGGACAGTGCTGAAATTTAAAAAAAAGTTTGCTTTATAAATATTAGTCTAAGTAGAAAGTGGTCTTTAATCTCTTTGAGGGGACCATATTGAGTTATATGTATGGTTCATTGATTTCAATAGCATATAAATTCATTTCCCAAGTGGCAACTCTACAGAGGAGCTGAATGCTTGCTGCCAGCTTCTTCTATAGATTACAGCTGATTGACAGACATCTCAACAGCAGGACACTGTGATCAGCTTATTTTTAGAGAAGGAAGTGTTTCTAAAGAAAGAGAAAATCAAAATGCCACATGATTATATATAGCTTTATAGAAAGAGCTGGGACTCTTAAGGCATCACTATAGCGCTTTTTTTCTTATTGCACCACTGTAGTGGTGTTTTAACTGTAAGGTCCCCCGAACCCTGTCTTATACTCCTCTTCCATTGTCTTCATCCTTTTCCAGTGGCGCTCTAGTTGGTCTATGGTGAAAAGTCAATATCGAGCAGCTCCAGGGTTTCATGGAGTGCACCAAAGTTCACTTTTCAGTTAATCTCTATGGGAGCCTCATTCTGGCTCTCAGAGATGCATTGAGCGCCTGTGACATATCTTCTGACTTTCAGCCAGTCAGAAGCTACAGATACAAGATGGCGTTGCAGGACCAGAGCGGGCTTGGTAAAGTTAGAAGATGCTGAAAGGCGAGTATAAGAAAGGGGGAAGTGGTCCTACTAATAATAATAATAATAATAATAATATTTATTTATACAGCATCAACATATCCCTCAGCACTTTACAATTAAGTGGAGACACGTACAGACAACAAAAGCAAAACAAGGTAACACTTAGTTCACCAGTTACAGCAGGAGTGAGGGCCCTCCCCGCAAGCTTACAATTTAGGAGATAGGGGGACACTATAATAAAAACGTGCTTTTGATGTACAGTCCAGCCATCATTAAAATAGATAAGGGTATTGCTTGTAAAGCTGCATGATCCGGTCAACAGCTATTGTCGGTCTAAGCGCAGTTACCAAGCACTACTGGGTGCATAAAAATATGGGGAAAGATAAATTGGAGAGAGAAGATTATAAATAACATTAAGAATGAGGGAACCTGTCTAAAGAGATGTGTTTTTAAAACACTCTTTAAAACATGTCGGCTGGATATTAGTTGGATACTTTGGGGTAGTGCATTTCAGAAAACTGGTGCGGCACAAGCGAAATCTTGGAGATGGAAATGCAAAGTTTGGATTGGGGGGATGTTAATCTTAGATCAGTTGCAGGGCAAATGTAGGGAGATAGATATGAGGGAGGAGATGTGGGGCATTGCAGAATTGTGGAGGGCTTTGTGGGTGATAGAAATGTTTATATTGTATTCAGTAGCCAGTGCAATGATTGGCACCAAGTGGAAGCATCAGTGAAGCGGCTGGACAAAAATACAACCCTGCCTCCTGAATTCAGAACAGACTGGAGAGCTCGGAAACACTGTTAACACTATAGTGGTGCTTAACATCCAACATTACAAGAAAATCGAATACTAACTTCAGGCACATTTGATAAACAAACAGCACAAGTTATCTATGTTAGACACATTTCAATACAAATTCTAAGGGAAAAAAGCTCTTCCTGTCTAAACTCCCACACACACTTAAAAAAAAAAGTTTATCAAGTAATGCTGAATAGAACAGCAGAACTTGTCGAGTGCAAATGTCACTTCATACGACACAGGACAAAGTCTATTGTGGCTATAATTACATTTCTAGAAGTTCACTTTCAGGAATTTAAAGGATGAAAATGTGTAACATAAAGCCGAATACAAACCTGAATTATTACATCTGGAGTCGTGGATACAAGGGTGTAAGTACCATAGAGGCAGACTATGTGGCTACTATGGGTCCCCTGGAGAAAGGGAGCTCATTCTGGTAAACAGCTTGCTGGTGTACGGTTTCAGTAAAGCCATTTTGATCAGAATCTATTCTGAATCTGACAGCTTCAAAAAAGGCTGCCATCTCCTCATTTTAGTGCCCGCCTAAAATCTATAACTATTGGCCATAGAAAGCCATGATAAGGCACAATGTGAGAGACCTGATAAAAACACAGCCACTCAAGACTGCTCACATAATGTGCAATCATAACCTGGTACCACTTGTAGAGATTCAGTGTGATGAGAACAAAATTACATTTTTTTCCCTTAGCAGACATTATAACAACTTTAGCAACACAGAATTTTTGGATAAGCATTGTATACACCTAGTACAGAACAATTAAATAGCTAACAAAAAGAAATATCATGCCAGCATGAACATAATTATCTTTTCTGTTCAAAGTTTGGTTATCATTTACATAAATAAGGCAATGTATGATATACACTTAAGTAGTACCAATACCTGTATTAAAAACAAAGGATTTACAGTACCTAGATACCAAAAATATCAAACACTGTAAGCAAAAAAATATTGGGTTTACCCTTTGTTAGTTTTGTAGATGCCAATAAAAATAGAAAATTACAAGTGAATATCAAGGATCTTAAAGGCTCCAAAATAAGTTGCTTCCTGCGCAGGGTCCAATAGTGCTGGGTTTGAAGCCTTGATAAATATTTCCTCTCCAGTAAGTAATTTAAAAATGCCGCCTTGGTAGACTGAGTAGAAGTTGAACGTTGAATTAGTAGACCACACTGTAGTGCTTCCACCCTTTAATAAGTTTTCAGGAGGTTGTCCACTCTTTTTTAATTTACAGACATAAAGCATGAGCTGCAAATTACTTTGGGTGGTCTTCGGAGCCCCTTTGTGATGTCTGAAGCAAATATTTGCATACACAAAATAAAATCCATCTTGTAGGACCTTTAAGGTTCCATTGTTGTAGCTCATATTTTGTACATTTCCCCAACCTTCTTTGTGATTCCAGGACCTCAGGTGTACTATGGAACTGTCACCTTGAATATAAAAAGAAAAATGTGTCATTCTAGCTTTCAACTCAATCTGACATATACTACAAATGCAGGGAGATGTCAACAGAGAGAAAATTGTCAAGTATGGACCTTCCGTAATTTGTAGGAACAGATTAAAGAGGTTGTCCGTTCAGGACATTTAAAGGCCCCGTTACATGGTACGATATCGTGAACGATATCGCTCAAACGTCACAGTTTGGAGTCGTTGTGACGACATCGTTAGGATGTCGTTGCATGTAACACCGAGATACAACTACGATAAATCGTTGATCACAGATTTCAGAACATGTTCTCAAATCAAACAATTCTTCGATCAGCCAACCTGCTGCATTGTTCTGTGTGACACAGCGATAACGAAGTTGTTAACGACTTTGCCTATTCACAGCAGTGAGCAAGTAATGTTCGCTGGGTTGTGTGATCGATAGCTGCTCACTACATTGTTGGTGCGTCGTCCACGATATCTATATGTGCGACACCTCACCAACGATGTCAAAAAGATGCCCTAACGAAGAACATCGTTGGTGATATCTTAACGATATTGTAGCATGTAACAGTACCTTTAGACATAGTAAAAGGATGAAAGTCCCAGATGAGAATACCCCTTACCTTTAAAGTGAACCTGTCACCCCCTTAGGGCGTTCTAAACTGTGCCCACCAGCTGTAACTTGATGCAATTGGGGTTCTTGTAACCCCTCTATATGCCCAGACGTCCCCTGCAACCTCAGAAATTAACTTTTATTTTCTCCCGTGCTGTATGTAAATAACTCCTGAAAAGGTCTGAGGGGAGTCTCCTCTCTTGATCCTCACCACCCTGCTGCCTGCAAAACCCGCTCCGCTCTACTGAAACTGCTGCCCCTCCTGTGTATGCATTTTGAGTGACAGGCACTACTCTCGCGCCTGCGCAGTGGCGCGGGTCACTGTGCTCCACTGAAGATGAGATGCCCAAAGTCTCACAAGATTCTACTGCACAGGCGCAACACTTCACAAATCTCGCAAGACTTCGAGCACTGCGTCTTCAATGGAGCACAGTGACTTCCCCACGGGGTAGGTGTAGTAGTGCCTGTCACTCAAAATACACATATAAAGGGCGACAGTTTCAATAGAGCAGGGTAGGTTTTGCAGGCAGCAGGCGGCAAGGACTACAGAGAAGAGACCCCCCGAACCTTTTCAGGAGTCATTTACATACTGCGCAGTAGAGAATAAAAGTTAATTTCTGAGGTATGCAGGAGGATGTCTGGGCATATAGAGAGGATACAAAAACCCCAATTACATCATGTTACAGCTTGTGGGCACAGTTTAGAACAAGGTGCAGGTTCACTTTAAACATAAATTATTAATTCCTGTTTCTAAGCAGCATATTTTGCAATTCTTATTTTTAGTAAGAGGGAGATGCAGCATCATTGAAATCGATGCGTCGCTTTGACGCATTATGCCGCATCTAGGTATTTTTCAAGAAACACAACATGATGGGGGGAGGAAGGGGGGGAGGGGGTAGCACAAAACAACGCACTCGTCTGTATCCATCCAAAACCTGAAGTCCCTATGGCCCCTTGTTAAGTAAAGGAGCATGCCTGATCAGGATTTCGACGGATACAGACGCAAGGCAAAAAAAATGCAGGTGTGAAACCACCCTAAACTATGTTTTTTAATGTGCTTTTTGGCACTATGTTATAATTAAAATATTGAGTGTACTCCATATTATATGCATGTAAAGATTTCATATGAAATGAAATGTTATACTTTTGTATTGATGACCTATTCTAAAGAATCAGATCAGATCATAGGAGGTCGGGACACCAGCCACCTCCAATAATTAGCTGCCAGCATAGAAAACAGCTGATCGGTAGGGTGGTCGGACCCCACCAATCTGATGATGACGACCTATCTCAATGATGGATCATCAATATAAAAGTAGTGAAGCAAACCTTCAAGCATTCAGGTGGGCAGACAAGTTAAGGCCACGTTACACACACAGATATCTGTGACCAACTTCTGAACAGATTCTGGTTGCAGTGAAATCATGGACACATTGCTTCATTTTGTGGCTGTGTACAAATGTAACAATGTGTCCATGATTTCACTGCAACCAAAGATTTGTTCAGATGTTGGTCACAGATATCTGTGTGTGTAATGTGGCCTTTAATCTTTCTGCTGACAGTACAATTAAATCTCAGGGAGTCACATTAAGAAGATCTGTGAAGGGACAAGATAAAAAATAATGTACTGGTTTTATTCCATATTAAACTTATTGGCTCTTTTCTGCAGAATTTCCTTTAACATTGACTGTAGGAAAGAAAACATTAGCCAGGAGTTCCAGTTTAATTTTCCAAATCCTGCACCACAATTTTGTGAACTGTTTTCATTACGGTAGTAGTAGTTCCAAAAAAAAGAAAAAGGGGAAAAAAAATAGGGCCATGAACCCATGTACTTACATGGTGGTTCAATATGGAGATTTATTTATGCAGAAACATCCCTAACTTATGTCATTCATAAAAGGACTGAAAATAACCGAGCTTTGAAAAACATTTAAATAAGAGGACCACGTTCAAAAATGCTTTTGCTCAGAGATTAGACAAGTGGTTGAGTGGTCAATATTTATTTAGGACAGGCCGACTGAAAGCTAGCAAAAAAATTATATATTTGAAGAGGAATATAAAAAGCTCTCAACAATTTTTGGCAAGATGTGCTATGGTTTGGTTAAAATCACGTAATAATTTTAGCCAAGTTTTGGTCAGTTTGTTGCTATGTGCTCTCACAGACCTTATGTGTGGGTGGTCAGAAGAGATTTCTCAAGTGATAACAACTTTAGGAAGAGTTTTCCAGAAGAAAATGAATAGAAGGTCAGGTCAGTGCAAACAAATATGACCTGGACGATGGACTACAGAATAAATATAGATTTGCCCACTATCCATAAGCTAAAAAATAAAGTTATATGAATAGGGATAAGGGAACCGGACTTTAACATTTGGTGGTCGTACCAAACACAGACTTTACCATATGCTTCAGTGTTTGAGTTTGGAGTTTAGGTGCTTTAGGCTGCCTTCACATTTGCGTATGTGAACGCAGCTTATGCTGCGTTCCCATACGCATTCAAACGCATGCGCACTGCGTTCCTATGTTTAACATAGGAACGCATAGTGCCTGCGTTTGGCAGCGTTTGCTGCGTTCAGGTGCGGATGCGGACCATATCTGCTCCTTCTGGTGTCCCGCGTCCGCACCCGGGACGCAGCATGTCGCGTCCCTGGTGCGGGCGAGAGTGTGTGATCTGTACGCAGGCATCCGCCTGCGCACAGATCACTAATGGCGGGCAATGAGAGCGCACGGCGGTCTGCAAGCATCTGCAGACCGCCGTGCGCTCCATTATAAACATAGGGGCCGCGGTCTGCATGCAGATGCTTGCAGATGCATCTGCAAAACGCTGCAGATGCATCTGCAAGTCTGAAGGCAGCCTTACATACACAAATCACTGGAGCGAGCATCACTGTGTTTAGGTACACTCGGTGCTGGGCTCAGTGTGAGCTGCTTGAAGGTTTGACAGCTCGCATTGGGGGCAAAATAAAATCAACGTTATCAGATGTAGTATGTACTTCCCCCAGAAGTGCTTTGTTTATAGCAGGGACACATATATAAGATTATCTCAGCACAGGAGATGTGGCATGATCAGACCATATCCATGTACAGTCAGACACGGCCATTACAGAGTACATAGCAGGGACATATATATAAGATTATCTCAGCACAGGAGATGTGGTATGATCAGACCATGTAACTGTACAGTCAGACACAGCCATTACAGAGTACATAGCAGGGACACATATATAAGATTATCTCAGCACAGGAGATGTGGTATGATCAGGCCATGTCCCTGTACAGTCAGACTTGGCCATTACACAGTACATAGCAGGGACACATATATAAGATTATCTCAGCACAGGAGATGTGGTATGATCACAGTCCTGTAGGTCAACACGGCATTGACATAGCAGGACACATAGGTATCACCAAGATGGTAGTCAGACCAGTCCTGTAGGCACACGGCATTGCACATAGCAGGGACACATATAGGATGATCTCAGCACAGAGATGCTGGTATGATCAGACCATGTCCCTGTGCAGTCAGACATCCATTAACAACATGTAGGACACATATTAGATTATCCAGCGGGAGATGTATATCAACATGTCCTGTACGCAGATATGCCATTACACGTACATACAGGGACACTGTGCAAGATTATCTCAACAGATGATGTGGTATGATCAGACCATGGCCCTGTACAGTCAGACATGGCCATTACACAGTACATAGCAGGGACACATATGCAAGAGTATCTCAGCAAAGGAACAATTTTTTAAATCAAATTCAATTGTGGAACGTCTATTTATTCCAAGATTAATATTGTTAAAATTTACTTTGTTGGTGGGAAAACCCCTTTAAGTCGGACACCCCTCTGTAATATTCACAACATTCCATACTGCCTGCATGAATAAACTCATATTAGTGATTTTGTACCAGATCAATGTGCCACTTTTTGCAGACGTCATAATAAAGGCCCAGTTACACACACAGATAATTGTGCAGAGATTGTTTCAGATCTCTGGTTGCAGTGAAATCATGGACACATTGTTCCATTTGTACATGGACACAAGATAGAACAATGTGTCCATGATTTCACTGCAACCAGAGATCTGCGAACAATTCTGCACAATTATCTGTGTATGTAACTGGGCCTTAAGAAACATACAACCAATCTAATACTAAAGCAATCATTTGCATCACTTTTTGCTGTGTGGTCTCCATTTGTCTTTCTTCATGTAAAAGCTATATTGGCACATCCAATCAGAAGCAACAGGACATTCACAACAGTAGTGAAAGAAGAAGAAACACACCTGCTAATGCTAATGAAATCAAGGAAATCTGTCACCAGCCTTTTGTCAGCTAATCTTAGAGCAGCAGGGGCAGACTCTGATTCCAGAGATGTGTGTCATTTACTGGGATGCTTGCTGTAATTGTGATAAAATCACAGGGGATTATCATTGGAGGACTAGTAAATCTGTTGACACCTAGTGCTCTATACTGAAGATTTCGGTAACATTCCCCCCATTGGTTAGCAACATTTTGCCTATGCGCAGTATATACAGAAAGCTGTTAATCAGTAATGTGGGCAGGGTTATAAAAAGTTCAAAATAAAAACTGCTACGGTAGAGCAGTATCAGATAAAACAGATTTTATCAAAACTGCAGCAAGCAGCCCAGTAAGAGTGGTACATCGCAGGACCCAGGGTCTTTGCCCAAATATTGTGCTGCTCTCAGATGGGCTAGAAAAAACCTGGTGATAGATTCCTTTTAAGAAAAGCAAGAATTTTTTAATAATTTTGCATGAGTTGCTATTTTGTATAGCCAGCTACTGTGCAGTATTCCAACTTACCTGAAGTGCTGTTACCTAACGTAAGATGTGCAGCTGGCCACGTCTCGTGGCTATGGATCCTTGACAACATTGGATCCTGCATGATTTCTAAAAAAGATATAGAAATTAAGTGATGTCAAACTTTTACAGCAATTTACAAAGTCAAACGTAACTAAGCAGCAACTTACCATTCCCTATATGAAACTGCTTTTGTGACAGTCCTTGTACTGCCTGGAAATGTCAATACATAAAAGAAGGAGATTAGCTATAATTATCAAAAAAAAGAGAGCTGTCTTCCACAGTCACACATAATAAGGGTAGGAAAGTCAGGGTCTAAATCTGTATGTACAAAATGTAATATTAGGCTGCTTTCACATCAGTGGTAAATGTCATTTCGCGGCAGATCCAGCACATGTCGCTGCACCCACGAATCTGTCGCGTAACAGCCGACTTGCGGCACCAATCCGGTAAGCCCCATTCCTTCTCTATGGGGCTTGTGGTCAGATGTAGCAAGTACAATTTTGCAGGATTCGGCACTTGCGGCACCGCAAAAAAATGCTGCTAGCACCTGACCGCAAGCCCCATAGAGAATGAATTGGGCTTGCCAGATCAGTGCCGCAAGTCAGCCGTTACTTGGCAGATCGGGTAGGCGTGGCGACATCCGCCAGATCTGCTGGGAAATTACAATTACTGCTGATGTGAAAGGAGCCTTAGGAGTATTAAAGAGGTTTTTTCCCCCCCTTTTAAAAAAATTTGTCCCCAAACAATTAGATAATTTAAAAAAAAAAACCTAATAAGGATAATATTCACCCCATTCCGGTCCAGAGATATCTTCCACACATGTATTTTGTGTTCAGGAGTGAAATCATGACTCTGCATATCACTGCTTTAGGCTAGGGTCACACTTGGACAATTCTAAGTTTCCTGCGTTGTTTGCAGAAAACTTAGAATCTTCTCCTCACTACGCAGCCTTCATGCAGGCTGCATAGCAGTGAACGTGGCCCCTAGCAACCCGCTGTGTTCCCCGGATACCAGCTACACAGCGGGCTGCGGGGAGTGCGATTTGCACCACGCACAGGGGAACACATCATGATGCGTTCCCCTGTGCGTGGTGCAAATCGCACTCCCCGCAGCCCGCTGTGTAGATGATATCCAGGGAATACAGCGGGTTGCTAGGGGCCACGTTCACCGCTATGCAGCCTGCGTGCAGGCTGCGTAGTGAGAAGTTTTCTGCAAACAACGCAGGAAACTTAGAATCGTCCAAGTGTGACCCTAGTCTTAGTCAATCACTAAACTTTAGAGTAATAAAGACATCACGACTAGCTAAGCTCAGTGATCGGCTGCAGTAGTGGTGTCCGCCGTAGTCATGACGTCACTGTCACAGTCAAAACCCAGAGATTAGAGCAATGGCAGGGAGCCAGCACTCAACCAGAGTACGTTGGGTACTATTGGGTTTTGATCGTTTTTATCCATTTGTTGACCATTTTCTTGAAAGAATACAAATCTAAAATATTTATCACACAAGATTGATAATAATAATAATAATAATAATAAAAATATGACAGACAGGGATTGCCAAGATAGTCACTTAAATTGTAACTCAAAGGGTTTACGATGACATCCAGTACTACTCGTTTCTTCATAAGACCACCTTTATTTTTTTGTAAATCCATTAAAAAGTCAAAAAACAGGAAAAACTATTGAAACAAAATCATGAAGAATCTAAAAATCAATCCACATGGGAAATAAATTAAGACATACGCATTTCAGGCAGTGGTCCTTAGTCAATGTTTTATGACTTTTAATGGATTTACAATAAAGATGGTTTTATGATGAAATGAGTGCTAGATATCTATTCCTCTCCACATATTTCTTTCCTGATGACACTACTAAAATCAGCTGCAACGTCTCTTCATTAATTGGGTGAGCCGAGATATATATATTGTTTTCCTTTTTTCACTCTTACAGGAGATGTCTAGGCTCTATGTGACTACAGACTTGCAAATCCTCACAGTGCACTCTACCAGGATTCTCTGGTGCCAGGAGCATTCGGATGTGGCTGCAAATATGCTATTTGCATAAATGCAGTCACATGTTATTTGTAAATGGCCTTGGTCAATACAAGTTCAAGGTGTTATCTGGGATTTAGCAAAAAAAAAAAAAAAAAAGCGCTTAAGCACCAAAAGGCATGTAACTGCTACCTACCAGCCTATTGTGCCCGACACTGTTCACCATTGACAAGGGGCGGGCACAATCCGCTCCTATCAGCGATTTTCAGCTTTCTCTGACATGACATGTCTACAGAGGGGTGGCATTTCCCCCATGTCGACAGGCGTCAGAGCCAACATCACACTGATTGACACTTGGTTCCCCAAATCAGGTAGCGAGGAGCCGTATGTCAATCAGCAGGAGACAAGCTGTCCCACCCCTTTCACAGAGCAGAGTGGAAAAGAAGCCTCCACTCTGTTTACCCCTCCATGCTGTCCTCGGCAGGAGCGGTCTGTGGCGTGGGGGAGTGGTGCCTTACACAACAGGCAGGTAGGAGGCAGGTACCTTCCTGTTGGTACGTTTTTTTTATATAAAAATCCCGGATAACCCCTTTAATTGAGGCAGGATATATCTAGTCGGAATGTTTCCGGAAGCATACAAATGAAGTACTTGCAGTCACCTGACCACCTACAATTATTGACAGCACAGGTGAATCCTGATAGTGTGCACTCTGTGTGCTGTGAGGATTTGCAAGTCTGCAGTCAAAGAGAATGCAAAAGCCTGGACAACTCCTTTAAGAACTGCTTTGTAGAAAATACTATTAAACTACTAAAAAAGTGCATTTCAAGGTAAATGAACAGAAATCAATCAAGGTATGTCAGTGAGTCTGTAATAAAATTGCTATAGCTTTGTCTACCTGCACCACTCTACTCAAGACGTATGGTACATATTACAACTACTACATTTAAAGATTTCAAAATCCTCAGAAAATTAGTAATGCTATCATTGAACTACATTGTCCAGCATTCTTGCTTATTACACTGGGTAACTTTCAATATCTGTGCATTCTACAATATATGTAGCCAATACATCTATGTATAAATATAAAATTCCCATGGCTTTTAAAGGGAACCTGTCACCTGGATCTAAGCCCCTACACTATCACTACTTGTCCCTACACCTTCCTAGCTGCTCTCTATCTATCCCTCTCTGAGGTAAATGGGCCCTATATAACAGCAGAAATATAAAACTTATAACTTACAGCAGTCCTTGAGGCTGCGGACTGAAAAGGTGGCGCCAGGCTCCTCCAGAGAGGGATAGATAGGGAGCAGCTAGGAAGGTGCAGGGACAGGTAGTGA
The DNA here is from genome assembly GCA_033576535.1 of Allobates femoralis. Lineage (NCBI taxonomy): Eukaryota > Metazoa > Chordata > Amphibia > Anura > Aromobatidae > Allobates > Allobates femoralis. Next base: position 590,519,880 of record JARQOC010000002.1, on the reverse strand, counting down.
TAGTGTAGGTTAGATTCAGGTGACAGGCTCCCTTTAACTCATTTTAAGTTGATTTCGTTCTGTTGGTGACTAGGTTAGTGAGTTCTTCACGCACATTTAACAGCATTATTTTTCCATTAATAAGTCATGTAAAGACACTAGATATTTTGGAATAGTATTTTTTAAATTACAAAATACTGTTTTAATACCTGCATTAAATTTTTTAGTGTCGTCTTCATTTTTCACATATACTTCACATATTGGATGGTTGTACGTGTGGCACCCCAGAGTTTGGATGTCACAATGTCATTATCTCCCTCGGGGGGTGGGGGGTTATTGTCATACCTGAGAGCAACAGAGGGTATTCACACCAGGCAAACCAAAGCACACAACGCCTTTCTGCCTCCGAGCCTGAAGGGGGAGATCTAAAACCCGGTTTCAGGGAAGCTTTCCTATAAATTCTGGTCTAGGGAGGATTTAGTCAGTTAAGAACAGAGCAGTACTGAGGAAGACATCCTGTGGGCTGGATCAGTACTAAGCTCACTCCAGGAAAGCTAAAGTCTAGCTTGAGGGACCAACAGGCAAAGGTCTGAGGAGATAGAGGAGAGCTTAGGGCTAGTGGAGCAGTGTCGAGCTCACCCCAGAGGAACAAGCACCAAGAAACGGACACCAGAGTCCAAAGCTGTGCAGGGCCTAATGTCAGGGCAGCCAATACCGAAGCAGCATTAAGAGCCCAGGAGCAGCCGCTGATGAAGTGGGGCTAAAGAAGGACTGGGACTGCCTGTCACACACGAGAGAGGGATGCAGCTTAGTTGTAAGCAGCAGCAGGGACCCGCCAAGAGAAAGCGCAGCAGGGAGGCCTCAGAACTTGCCGGGTGTGGAGAACCCTGAGTTGCTCCCAGGTTGTACGGTCTCACAGCAACATCACCTGTGGTTGAACCGGTATTGCCAGTAAAGGACTTAAGGAACCAACAAACCGTGAGTCTGTCTGTTAATGCACACCCTCCATCCTGTAACCTACACCCTTCAGCATCCACTGCCCTGGGGATCCACTCCACCTGTGGGGAGCCAATCCATCCCATCTGTCCCCAGAGGTTCTGAAACAGCGGTGGCTACCCATAGCCACAAACAACAGGTGGCGTCACGAATAATTCTTACTATAATTCCCCCCCAAGAACTCTCTTTAACAAGGAAACCAGGGTCACAGAGCTGGGTCTCGACCCCTGTGACTTCCCAGAAACACCGCAGCCTGGTTCCAAGTACCCCACGGCCCTGGGGCACATCATACGGAGTGGATTTAGGCAGAGTCTGCTCCATACAAAGTGGGGACCAGCAAGTTGTATCTTTCTATCTCAAAATAAGGGTGATTTTATCACTTTGTATTTGTAATCTGTTATTTAGGAAATTTGGCAATATTTCCGGTAAATTTAATTTAAAAGCAAAATCATTCAACATAACAGACAGAGAATGAATATAGGAAGAAAGCAATTGTAAACTCTTCTGCACAGGAAGTGAAATCTTCATAAGTCATTCAACATTTCAAGGCAAATACCTTTTCTACTGCGCTATTAATTGCCAGCTGTGTTCCTTCACATCCATTTCCGTCTTTTTTAGCAAATGGCTCCACCTTTTGAAAAATTAATGATTTGATTTTAAAATTTAGAAACACATTGTGCACTCATTTGTCTTTATAGAGTTAAAGGAAGAAACAGAAACACTACATGTTACACAGTCAAAGAGATAAAAATGATTAGAGTGTGGGCCGATTGAAAGGTGTTAAGGCTCTAAGTAAAGGCTCTGTTCAGACATTTCATTTTTCTATTCTTCTTTAGAAACACACAAATGAAAAAGTGTCTTTTGCATTTGTTAAGCAAATGAAAGCAGCAAAGAGGTTCCCACTTAAAGTGATCCTAAACCCACAAACTGACCCCCCCGTATCTTTAGACCTGTCCCTGCACCCCCTCTTATCATTTCTAGCCATCCCTTTTGCAGAAAAAAATCGCTTTTGTAAAGTAAGAGAAAAAGTTATATTACTATTTCCTGTGTGAGTTCTCTCTTTCTGTGGAAGCCGCAATAGCCCCGCCTGTGTGCTGCTGCCTTGTAATTATGCATGCCCCTATCTGCTTCTAAGAGCCTGGCCGCATCATGAAAGGGGCGGGGCTAAATCGTGTCATGTCGGAGCCCCGCTCCCTTTCATGATGCGGCCAGGCTTCCACAGAAAGAGAGAACTCACACAGGACAAAGTAATATAACTTTGTCTCTTACTTTACAAAAGTGATTTTTTCTGCAAAAGGGATGGCTAGGAATGATAAGAGGGGGTGCAGGGACAGGTCTAAAGATACGGGGGGGGCAGTTTCTGGGTTTAGGATCACTTTAATATTACGCGGTCGTATTGTAATTAGTTTTTTAAAATGGGGCAAAAAGTTCTGCTCTTTTGTGATTATGTGGGTTTCTTTATTTACATTCAGAAAAATAAGAAAGAAGACAATCTGCCATACTGTGATATTGTATGGTATGTAGGTTTGGGGGTGAAATGGTACTCACCTTCCCCTCTTCTGCACACAATGGATAATGGAAGAGAGGACAGGTATTTGAAGAAGACCACACTGGTAGGTTGAGATGGTTTATAAACAATGGACAGGACTTGCCAGACCCCGCAGAGCTGCTGTATGTAGATTCTTCTGTGTCCTGCCACAGCGCAATCTCAAGGAGCAATGAAGACCTCATGGAAGGTAAAGAGCTTCATGTTCGGTCAACCCCTGTCTGTTCTATGAGAGATCGGGCTGCAGCATGACACAGAAGAATCAGCCTCATATGGCTTCCTGTCCATTGTTTACAAGCTATCTCCATCCATTATCTTCACTTACTTTGTAGTAGTCTTGTGAAGAGACCTAAGTTGTCTCGAAAGCATGTAGCATGGGGTCCAGGGATCAAATCCTACCTAGGAAACATCTACAAGGAGTTTGTATGTTTTCCCAATGTTTATATGGTTTTCCTCCAGTTCCCTCCCATACCCCAAAGACGTTTTCAAAGAGAGTTTGCGACCCCCATTGGGGACGGAGGTGATGTCTGTGAAGCATTGTGGAAATTAGTAGTGTTTATAAAAGTAAGTAAAATAACTGAGATTATATTATATATATATAAAAACATCTCTCATTAGGTTGCTTCAAGGCCTCATTCAGGTGTTTGTGCTGCATGTATGTGTTCTATCAATGTATGTCACGGACACAACACATACCTATTCTAGTCCAAGGAGCTGTTCATGTGTCTATATACAGTGCCTTGTGAAAGTATTTTTCCCCCTTGAACTTTTCAACCTTTGGCCACATTTCAGGCCTCAAACAAAATTATAATTTTTTGTTAAGAATCAACAAGTGGGACAGAATTGTGACGTGGAACGAAATTTATTGGATATTTTAAACTTTTTTAACAAATAAAAAACTGAAAAATGGGGTGTACAATATTAATCGTCCCCCTTGAGTTAATATTTTGTAGGCCCACCTTTTGCTGCGATTACAGATGCAAGTCGCTTGAGGTATGACTATCAGTTTTGCACATCGAGACTGAAATTCTTGCCCATTCTTCTATGCAAAACAGCTCGAGCTCTGTGAGGTTGGATGGAGAGCGTTTGTGAACAGCAGTTTTCAGCTCTTTCCACACATTCTCCATTGGATTCAGGTCTGGACTTTGACTTGGCCATTCTAACACCTGGATACGTTTATTTTTGAACATTCCATTGTAGATTTTGCTTTATGCTTGGGATCATTGTCTTGTTGGAAGATAAATCTACGTCCCAGTCTCAGGTCTTTTGCAGACTCCAACAGATTTTCTTCCAGAATGATTCTGTATTTGGCTCCATCCATCTTCCCATCAATTTTAAGCATCTTCCCTGTCCCTGCTGAAGAAAAGCAGGCCCAAACCATGATGCTGCCACCACCATGTTTGACAGTGGGGATGGTGTTTTGAGGGTGATGAGCGGTGTTGATTTTGCACCAAACATATTGTTTTGCATTGTGGCCAAAAAGTTCAATTTTGGTTTCATCTGACCAGAGCACCCTATTCCACATGTTTGGTGTGTCTTCCAGGTGGTTTGTGGCAAACTTTAAACAAGACGTTTTATGGATATCTTTGAGAAATGGATTTCATCTTGACAGTCTTCCATAAAGGCCAGATTTGTGCAGTGTACGACTGATTGTTGTCCTATGGACAAACTCTCCCACCTCAGCTGTAGAACTCTACAGTTCATCCAGAGTGATCATGGGCCTTTGGACTGCATCTCTGATCAGTCTTCTCCTTGTTCGAGATGAAAGTTTAGAGGGATGGCAGATGGTAGATTTTCAGTGGTCCGATACTCCTTCCATTTCAATATGATCGCTTGCACAGTGCTCCTTGAGATGTTTAAAGCTTGGGAAATCTTTTTATAACCAAATCCGGCTTTAAAACGTTGCTACAACAGTATCTCGGACCTGCCTGGTGTGTTCCTTGGTCTTCATGATGCTCTCTGCACTTGAAACAGAACCCTGAGACTATCACAGAGCAGGTGCATGTATATGGAGACTTGATTACACACAGGTGGAATCTATTTATCATTACCAGTCATTTAGGACAACATTGGATCATTCAGAGATCCTCACTGAAAGTCTGGAGTGAGTTTGCTGCACTGAAAGTAAAGGGGCCGAATAACATTGCACGCCCCACTTTTCAGTTTTTTATTTGTTATAAAAAAGTTTAAAACATCCAATAAATTTTGTTCCACTTCAAGATTGTGTCCCACTTGTTGATTCTTCACAAAAAAAAATTTTAATTTATATCTTTATGTTTGAAGCCGGAAATGTTGCAAAAGGTTGAAAAGTTCAAGGGGGCCGAAAACTTTCACAACACACTGTATTTTTCTGTGCATTGTGAAGACATGCCTATTTCTTTATGGTAGCACGGATGAAAGGTGTCAATACAGGTCTACATGTCCATGAAAAATACAGACAGCACATGAATAGTATCTGTGACGTGTGTGCTGTCCATGTCATAATTGTAAAGGATAAGAGAAGCTTTGAAATTTATTCATACATGAAGACCACTGATGACACATGGTTCCAAAATTTGGATGACAAAAGTACAATGTTTGCGTACAGGAAAAACATGGACATCTGAATAAGGCATTGCTGACAGCAATAAATGATCTTACTAAATCTTACCAACTTCACTATCTAGAAAATAAGAATAAGGGTACCTTTACTCGTTGCAACATTGCATGCAATTTCACTTGCAACTTACTGGTTGCAGTGAAATCATGGACACATTGTAACATTGGCACACGGCAACAAAATGGAACAATATGTTCATGATTTCACTGCAACCAGTAAGTTGCAAGTGAATTTGCATGCAATGTTGCGATGTGTAACGGTACCCTTAGTGTTCCCAGCTTGGTTGCACCACAACAATGCCATTACTTCTCAGTTAAATATGGACATACCCTGTACACTTATATGGCGTTACAGCAGAGAGCACTTGAGGTAGATGTGCTCACATTCCATAATGCCCATAGAAACCTCATTATATACCGAGGTTTGGCCTAACGATTCAGTGATCTGATTGACCTATGGAATTCTTCTGTAATAACAATGCTAAAATCACTAGTGTCTATTTAAGTAGGAAAAACCAAATTATCCTTTCTGGTTTGGAGATCAATGAGGGAAAAAGGTGTTATAAGGGGTTGTGCAATAAAGTTTTTTTTGTTTGAAAAGGGCCTCAAGAAAGGTTTAAAGATATGGACGTTTTTTGCCCATTTGTTCTCCTTACAGAAGACTGTGTCCAGTCTTAAGTGGCCCATTAGCCTTATTTGTGAAGCCCCGAGCATAAATTAGCATTTTTGGTTTCTTTTTTTCTTACATAATTACAATATGTCATAGTATCCAAAATATTAGAATTTGAGAGTCCTCCGGAGGTTGATACCTTTTAATGGCTCACTGAGACAGATGGTAAGCAAAGCAAGCTTTCAAGACACGTGACCCCTTCATCAGGCTATAATGAGACAATTCTGAAGCACCCACACACATTATATATACCATGCAGATTGGATGATGCGTGTAACCTACGAAAGGTGACTTAAGCATATATTTACCAAGAACTGCCAGCTGCTAATAAAGCTTATCGTACCCCACATAATGCATTTCTCCAGGGCCAAGCTTGAAGTTACTTTTGTAGCCTCTTGTCCATCAGTCCTTCTGCCTACACATAATATTGATGACATGTTAAACCTGAGCAAGTCTGGAGCCATCTGAAGACGTCCCATGAACACGTTTAACATATTTCATTCCCACATATCAACTTAACACTCGAACTACTCCTGCACTGAAATCAGCTTCCTGGACAACCGATCTTAGCGCGGCAACATGAATAGAGACACCCCTGTCGAGCAGCAATTGACCGTCCAACGATCTCTGATGGGAGTTTTGCATCCCAAAACACAAATATTTGTGACAGCCAGGCATCAGATCATCGGATATATACCAACCCTACAGATAGAGACAATCATCTTGAGGACCTCAGAAAGACCTTTTTGAACTGTCTCGCATGGATTTATGGCTTTCTACATACACTGAGGAATTTTCAAGTCTCCACCAACCACTAATCATAGAACAATCTGTTACTCTTATCTCGCAATTTTGATTTTACCTCCCCAGATCCTCTCCTCCTGCCAAGATTGACTACTATTTTCTGCATCATCCTACCCTGCATATGTATATATGTGTGTGTCTTCAGAATTTGTCCCATTATTAGTCTGATGAAGAGGTAATAGTGTCTCAAAAGCTTGCTTTGCTTACCATCTTTTCAGTTAGCCTTAAAAGGTATCAACCACTAAGTACCTCTCAGATTTCTAAAATACTTTTCTATCTACTGGCTAACACGGTATAAACATGTTTTACCTTATCATACAGTTCCAGAGATAAGTGGCTTTTTATTTAGTGCTACTTTTTATTGACAACGCTCATAGAATAATAATGCAGGGCAACCTAAAGACATGCCCAGATAAAAAAAAGTAAAGAGAAAACAATACTCAGAGGAGCAGCGGAAATAAAATAAGAGCAAAAACAAGTTCTCTTTAAATGCATCATAAAGTTTTTGCCTAAAATCATTTTTGCTGTCAGTTTCATTAAACAATTTTTGTATAGTATACCTTCTATATGTTGCCTTGCCTATTACATACTGTAAAATGAGTTAACCAAGGATCTGTCAGTTTCATCATCTGTGCTTTATTAACAAATCATAAATCAGATGAGAAAAGCTTAAAGAACAAAGATAATAGTTATAAACTCTCCCATCAACTAAAGATCATTCATAGATGATCAGTTAATTATTCTACAGCCACAGTACACAGCGCAACACAGAGGCTATGGTTAAGTTCATAGGCTGGCTTCATACTAGCGGAGGGGAACCGCAGGCTGAGCACAGGCACCGCAAGTCCCTATGTTTAACATGGGGACGCAGGTGCCTGCGCTTGGCTGCGGACGGGCGTGCGCACCCATTCACTGCCATGTATGATTTGCAAGCATGTGGAAGCTTGCGTACAAATCATACATTCTCGTCCGCACCAGGAACGCGACATGTCGCGTTCAGGTTGGGACGAGAGTGTGTGATTTGTATGCATGCATAAAAAATCATACATGGCAGTGAATGGGTGCGCACAGGGTGCACACGCCAATCTGCACCCGAGCGCAGGCACCTGCGTCCCCATGTTAAACATAGGAACTTGCGGTGCCTGCGCTCAGCTTGCGGTTCCCCTCCGCAGGACGCTGTGGAGGGGACCGCAAGTGTGAAGGCAGCTATACAACGAGTTTTTGACACTACATATTTTCACTGTGCACTAAAAAAGTGTCTTCTAGATCCAGCAAGTGGATGTGATTTAAAAAAAATTAAATCTTACACTCACTGTGCATTTTCTTTTACGCAGAGGTATTTAAAAAAAAAAAAAAAGTTTTACGTGCAGGTTTTCCCCATAGACGGCAAATCCGGCACTTGAGGCAAGTCAAAAAAATCGCGGTTAGCTGTTTTTTTTTTTTGCACTGCCGCATGTGCCAGATTTGCTGGACGCGGCAAAATTGAACCTGTCGCAAGTCCCATAGAGAATGAATTGAGGCTTGCCATAAGTCGGCCATTACGCGACAGATGCGGTAAATCAGCGAAAAATGATGATGTGAAAGGGGCCTTACCTGATAGGTGCAGAAAATCTACAACAAGAACACCAAGAGATAATGTAGCCTAAAGCAGGTAAACCATGCAAAATGAAGCCCATTTCTTGTGATTTGCCATGCTGTCATGTAGCCATGGCTTTAATGTTTGAGAGATAGTCAGATACCCATAAAATGCCCACCAAATCAATGAAGTAATAAATTACTAAATACTTGGAACACATGTTAGACCAAGGTTTAGTACAGAAGCCAAACTATTTAAGCTATATATAATTATAGGCAAAGGAAACATTATTTTAAAGGTCTTTAAAAGGCAACGTTAATCTACCACTTCCTCTTCTTGAACTCAAAGGAAACCAGCCAAAAGATGCAAAGCTCACAACCCACCATGGGAACCTGGTTTTGCCTGTGAATATCCTGTCAGATTTGATCACAGCTTTTCTTTCAGTTGTATATTGGAAACACAACCACTACCGGCACAGCCACCCGTTAGGAGCACTTTTGCAATACTAGTGCCACATTTCTAAAACATGTAGAAAATTTACACTATCTAGAATTTATACCATTTAAGACCCAAAACTTGAAGCCTAAACACAAATCAACGAGGGCAAAGGTCTTTATATCCAAGTCCTAAAAAATGCAAAACGATAACTTAAGTAATTATTAACTATAATAATTATGTTTTCCAAGAATTAAATATATGAGGCCTGATTCATTACAACTGGCATGTTCATGGCAGTCTCAATATAGGGCCACACAGGGTAAGATGCACTTAATTAAAATGTGCATGCATTTCAATAATTTCGGTTCATCATATCACTGGTGTGCACCTCAATGAGATCAGACTTTTGACTACAGAAATGGACTGGAGTACATTTCTGGCATAAACTACACCACTAAACTGGCATAGTAGATAAATTGAAGGCTTGTTAGCAGGGGCCTCTGTTACTCTGCTATGACTCATATTGTCTAGAAGTGTCCCCTCTGAATTGTAAATTGTCGCAGAACCTGTTGATGCTATAGAAATAAAAATTATTGTTATAAATTTTGAAGAATTTGAAATGCTAAAAATATTTTGAGAAATTGGGGCCATAGTATTTCTGGTGAACACGGACATAATAACCATCAATCTCATTCAAACCACTAACAGTGACCTAGAAAGCCATTCATAACCTGCCCCCTCCTTATATCTCCAAACTAATCTACCACTAGCTTACCTCACGTACTCTCCGGTCCTCCTTGCTTCCACTTTCATTCTTCACAAAATCGCCTCCAAGACTTCTCCCGAATATCACCAATCCTCTTGAATTCTGTGCCCCAACACATACTATTATCCACCACCCTCGGATCCTTCTGACGGTACCTGAAAACCCATCTCTTCTGGTAAGCTTACAGCCTGCAATGACCCTACCGCTACCAAGTTGACGCTCACCATCACTACTGGGGCGGCAACCTCCCCACCACTACCACCACGGGAGAGGCCACCTCACCACCACCAACCTGACACAGCCGCCTCACCACCACCGGAGCTGCCACAATCCCCAACCTACTGTCTCCTCCCCATGATCCTTTAGAATGTAAGCCCTTGAGGGCAGGGTACTCTTGTCATGGGTGTGTCAGGAGGCACAGATGAGACTGTAGAGGTCAATTGCAGAAGGTTCCAGCGTTTGGCCAAACAGTCCACATCCTAAAGAAAAAATGTCTGTGCTTTAAGAGGCATTTCCCTTTTAGTTAAAGCTGGAGGTCACTAGGACCCAGCTGATTCCTTACCTTGGAGCTGCCTATATATTATTTCCCTTGACTCCCAGGATGCACTGCTGGTGATAGCCTCAGGTGTTCCTGATTGATTCTTGGATCAAGCAGTGTTTCTTGGACCCTACTGGTTTGCTACTTGGATCTGCTAAAGCTAACTGTATCTCTTCCCACTTTGTTTGTTTACTTGCATGTTTCCCTAGTTGCTAACCGTGTTGACTAGTGATCACCAGCTCTGGGCCCTATGTAGTGGTTGTCCAGGGACAGTCAGGGAATAGGTATCCTGACAGCGACAGTTGCGGAAACTGTATAGGGACATTAGGAGAGCCAGGTGTCAGCGCTAGCTGTTCTAGGGGTCACCATTCCCCCTTTTTGCCCATAGCATCAGGGACTCCTTTCCCCTCCCCTGTCATCATCCAGCACTGGGTGTCTCCCTACACCCAGCGTGACACCTCCCTCCTCTGTACCAATTGTCATTAATTTGTTCACTGTAACCTACATTTGTATTTTGTATGAAACCCCTTCCATGTACACCATAGAATTAATGGTGCTATATAATAATAATAATAATAATAAAAAATATATCATTATCATGCCCTCTTCACAAGTGTATAAAACACATACATGAAGTACTAGTATTGATGTCAGTGTTTTCCATCATTGTCATCTGTGTTTTTCCAGTATGAATAAAAAAATGACATTACAAAGCTTCCTCTATACTTTACAATGTAAGACAAGTAAAGTACATGGACGGCACACGGATGACACACTGATGCCATACGTGAGCTGTATGAGTTTTTCATGGACCCATAGATTTGTATTGGCCTCTGACATCCATGCTGCCCGAAAAAACGAACATCTGAAGATCACTAAAGATTATAATGGGTACTTGGGGTATCTGTGATAAAAACAGAAGCCACACATATTGGAAACATGTACATGTGACCTTAGGCTGGGCTCACATGACAGTATTAAAGAAAGATTAGATTTTCATCCAGAAAATTGGTATGATTTTTCTCACCTGTGATCTGTCAGCAATTATAAAACATTTACAGGACAATTTTCATTTTCTTATGTAACAGAATTGTAAAGCATCCATACAAATTGAATGCAGTGTTGTAGCATGTAATTTTTTTCTCACACCAATAAACTTGAAAGGATGAGTATCATCTGATTTCAGGGTAATATCGCAGAAGGATGCAATTCATTTTTTCTTAAAAACACAAAGTAGACACATGAATAGGTTTTATACTAGATAGAGTAGGTACCATACCAGGGTACACCTTGTTGCGGTGAGATGGCTTCATACCTTATTGCAAAAGCGTATTACTAAGTACCCTGTTTTTCAGTATCACTTGCTTTTTATTTACTGCAGGGCATCTTTGTATTTTGTACACTGTTTTTTCTTGAGGTTCTGTTGATTTTTTTCTTAAGGCTGCCTTCACATTGCGTTATTTGTACATCCGTGTGGTTACTTGAATTTCAAGGACCACGCCGACAGGAACTTATCTGTGCCAACAGATGCCAACTGATGTCCAAGTCAGAAAACGGGAAGAAAAACGGCACTCACCGGGACTACAAATAGCGATGTCCTTTATTGGTGGGGTTGCGGGTACAGGGAGGGGATACCGGGGTGACACCCCGGTACCCCCTCCCTGCACCCTATACCCACAACCCCACCAATAAAGGACATCGCTATTTGTAGTCCCGGTGAGTGCCGTTTTTCTTCCCGTTTTCTGACTTGGACATTGTTGGTTTGACTAGCACCCCGGGTGAATACTGTGTCTCCGGTCCACTTTTGCCTCCTGGCCAGGAGTTCCCCTTTAGGTGGTGCCCCACTCCTTCTACCTGGATTTATTCGATGCCAACTGATGCCCACCAGTCGTTTTTTTAACAGATCCATCATCAGGTGACAGAGGTAGGGTTAGGAGGAGCTGTTCCTTGCTTCTGTACATGCTCAGTACAGCAAAACGGATCCATTTTACAGATTCTTTTTTTCAATGGATACATCTCCATAAACCCCTATGTTATTTGACATGGACAGCTACGGATCTGTATCTGTCCGCTTTTTTCAAAGCAGCCCAAAATCGCAACAGTCTCCAATTCTGGGTGCATGAAAACAAACTGACAAAACTGACACACACGGATTGCCACTTAGAAACAATCTGTTCCCATAGGGATACATGGCAGGCCAAAACAGGTCCAGTGGCTATCAGTTTTAAAACTAATAGACACAGATCCCAAATCACACTTTATGAAGGCAGCCTAAGCTGAAACAGTATGTGAAAGTACAGCATTCATCAGCACTGCCTTATTGAATAACATAGGTCAGTAAGTGTGCTATCCAACAAAAAATCAAATAACAGTCGTCAAATTTATACACTTGTATGCACGAGCCCTTATGGGCCCGTCACACGGGGAGATATCGCCGGCGACGTCGCCGAGATCTGCCTGTTCAGGCGATGTTGAAGCGACATCGCCTGTGAGTCACCGCGTGTAACAAGGCAACTGAACAGCGATAAATCTCTGTTTCTGAGTTCAGAGATTTCCCAACAGTGTCAGGAAATCAGGCGATGTAGCTTGAGCGATCCGTATGCCTACTGCCGTGTGACGCGGCGATAGCAATGGCACAGGCGATGTCTGTGTTCAGGCAATCCATTCTGTATGCCACATTGACGGTGAGGTGGTGCTGTGTGACACGGCGATCTGAAAAGCCAATATCGCTTCAAGGATGTTTCAGGCGATTCCTGAATCGCCGGTTCGACCTGGGTTGACGGTAAGATTGCTACGTATGACGTCTCACGAGCGATGCTGCAGCGATGTGCGCGTTCATGAGATCACCGCAACATCGCCGGCGAGATCTCCCCGTGTGACGGTACCATAAGGGTCGGTTCACATCTATGTTCTACTTTCAGTGTGAATTATAAATAAGTCCATTGGGTTCCACCAAGGTGTTCATCATTTTCACAGGATTCTGCACAGGAAGATCTCCATGGATTCTATCCGTAGATCCAGTTTATGAATCCGCCAGTATTATGTTTTAAGAACCATGAAGAGCTGCGCTCTGCCAAGAATTTATTCTGCTTAGAAGACCTCCTCTCACACCCCAATAAAAGATGTCAGTGTATATATGTCCCAAACAAAATTACGCCTTCAAACAACTGCACCCTTTTTTTAAACCATTCACCTATACAACTGGAAGAGTAAAAATTTGCTCACTTTTTTGTAAGCCAAAAATAGAACCATTTTAATATCAGTTACCATTAGAATTTGCTAAAAATGTGTCCTTTTTATTGTTACATCCTCAATAATCATTATCAAATTTGCCTATAAAAAGGTGAAGATTTTCTAAACTCCATTACTTTTAGAGTGAAAGTTTAACCATAACCTTTTTAAAATTTGCCAGATTTATCAAAATTTGGAACATCTTTAAACTGGGTTTACACCATTAATTGGGTTTAATTGATAAATTAAGTTAAAGTCAAACTGTATCACAATTTAAGAGGGGTAAAGAATCACAATTTAGACTACAAACATTTTTTCTGCCAGATTCGCAATAGGGAATGCCCTGTTGTTGAGTATATTGAAAAAAGTGTTGAAAACCTGTAATAAATGAGGCGAAAGGCATGAAAGATTTTTGTCTTTTCAAGAATGAAAGGGGTGGTCCGGAACCTGAAATGTCCTTTCAAAACATCTATCTTTATCTACTAACCACTTTTGTAATTATCTTTTTAAACCATTCCCTACACTTCTCCCTATCTAAATGGATTCCTAAAGGTGTTTTTGACTGCACTTCCTATGGTATTTAGTTTTAGATGAGCCTCAAACCTGATGCAACAGAAGGCTGGAGCTGCACTCACTTTCCTGCAACACTTATCACTCCTCCTGGAACATGACCTCACCAGGTAGCATCGCTGCAGTTACTTTCTACAATTTCTTGTCTCCCCACCCTCTGAAGATGTCCTGTATCCATAATGCTAAAAGCTGTGGGAGATGAGAGTGCAGCGCCGGAACTCTGCTCATATCTTTACCTCATGCTGTTCTCAAATTCCATAGCAAAAATCTGTTGACAGGTTAATTTCTAATGATCCAGTGGAAGGTGGATAATGCAATTAGAAAGTGGCTTTTCAGGAAACACATGATATATTATTATATGCCCTCAACCTTAGGCCAGAAACCCACTGAGTGAGACACATAGGAGATCCTCGTACGAGTCTCGCATGCACACCCGTAATGGCTGCAAAGTAATGGACAGAAGTGCATCAGCTGCACAGAAATACATGCAAATGACACACTCCTGTCCAGAGAGCCGGAGGCCATTCCTTGTGAGTCATGCAAGACTAGTGCCGAGTATCTCGAATACATCTCGCTCAGTGTGTTCCTGTCTTTAGCCTGAAATTCACCTTAGATTGGCCAGATATATAAAGCATCTGATGATCATTTATTACTTTTAACCAAGGAGGATTGAAGAAATAAAAAAAACAAAAAAAACAAAACAAAACAATGCTGCGTATAAATCTGGCCTGAAATTTGGTAAAGAACATTGTAAGGATTATTAAAGGGATATTTGATGTAATAAAAAGAATATAGAAGAATTCAGGTAAATTTCCCACTAGAAGTAACAATGACCAGACTAAAGAGCGATCTTATTTTAATCATAATATAAAAAGATAATAATTTCAAAAATAAAATAATGCTTGGAATAATTTAAGGCAAAAGAAGAAAAAGTTAACCAGTAATATGCATTGTCGTCTGGGTTCCCTAGGACCAACTAGTAGAACTGACTCTTGGGATCCACTCTTAAGTTCAATGCTAAGGATAGGTTCACACTCATCTTGAAGTAGTAAAAGTAAGGTTTTTTCAGCTCACCCCATCAAGCACGACATGCAGTGGGCCGCCGTCCTGGAAACCCACAATAGTCGTAATAAAGAAAGTGGCCCAGCTTCTGTTCAATGCAAAAAATCTCTTTAATAAAAGTTCAGCATCTTCCCAATTCCAAAGCAAAATGCATAACAAACATGTCAGCTGGTATGGCAGAAGAGGACAAGCGTTAACAGGCGACGCGTTTCGGACTTGTTTTTCCTTTGTCTTCACTGGAAGAGCAGGTGCAATGGGACGCACATTTTTTTCCATTAAACTTATGGACGCTCTAATGGAAACCAAAAAGACCTGATTACATTCAGTTGGCTCTGTCTATCATAATTTGTGTCTGTCATATGCCAGATACATTTCCTTTAGGTGTTCAACCTTAAAAACTATGAAACGAAGGTAGACTAAGGCTAGGGTCACACTTTAATACAGAATTGCGTTCGCCGCATCCAGATCCGGATGCGATGAACGCAATTGTCTTCTGACATTCAGCAATCCGGTAACCGGATTGCTGAAGCCGCAATCCGATAACCCGATTGCTCAGGATGTGTAATCTTGAGCAATCCGGTTACCGGATAGTTTGCTCATCCCTGCTGCCGCAGGGATATACATTTATCTGTCCTCAGTGTACGGACATCACATTACAACAATATGTATGACAGATTTTCTAACTCACAGTGCCCAAAGTAATTGTGGCACACTGGAATAAATCTACTGCCACACGAGAACTGGTTCACTCAGCAGAAGTAAATGGGTAGCAGTATATCACACTTGTACTACTGACATGGCAAAGAATCTGTCTGTGATTATGATTAAACCTTCTTTCCTCAAGACATGACCCCTACACAGTATATCTGTCGCAGTCACAAAGGCTGTGGTACGCGGCAGCCGGGCAGACAGGTCATATGTCACAGTGGCAGCGCTCTGTTCCGTGGCCCTAACTGGACATAGAAGGGGGAGGTGTATCACTGCTGGACTCCCAGGGGATGGATGTTGTTGCAGCAAGGTGTATTGCTCCGCTCAGCACAAGCAGGCTCCTGGGAGAAGTAGTAGATGTAGAAGATGATAGGAGTTATGGTGAGAAGTGCAGGGGAGGTCACAGGAAGGAGACAAGGAGGCAGATTCACACTTCTGTACCTTTATTGATGATTTTGTAGCACAGCCAGGACTTCTGTGTAGAACCAGATATGCAAATCGGCCATTCTGGAGAGAGATGGGACCATCCTGTTGGAATAAGGTGTGTCAGCCTACCAGCTGTCTTCTATCTCCAGGTTACTAGTTTCCCCTGTGTCATCTTCCAGCCGGACAGGTGGCATGAGGCTTGTGAACGACCTCTCTTTAGGCCCTCTGACTCTTTTGTAGCCACAGTCTGCCAGACGTGTCCACAAAAGGTGACTAGCAGATATGCAATCTGATAGTCTCCAGGATCTGTTGCCAAGTCCTCCAGATCTGGCCACCTAGGGCCTGGCTCTGCATGCAGCCTTGTTCCTCTGCCCAGCTACTCAGAATTGGAAGCAGATGTAATCAGTTGGCCTCACAGCCCGAAACTCAGTCAAGAATTCTCCTTTGCCTACCTCTCCCTAACTTAACTCTTCCCTCTAACCAGAAGTGCGGTCAGCCCTAAGGTGGGTCTCTTCTGCCCAGCAAGACCCTTACCTCTCTCCAGGCATGATACTGCAGGGTGTAAAATGCAGTACCATTTGTGGCAGCCGGGGCACAGGGTGGCCACATATCCGATATGCGGTCCGACCTATTGATTATAGGATCCTGATCGAGTTGTGAAAGTTAATTGTCTCTCATAATGGTCAAAAACCTATTACCTTTGCTGGACCTGCAGGTTTCGCTCCCCCAATGTATTTCATAGTAGTTGAAGTCCCCCATACTAATGACTTCTCCATGAGTCGTTGCTTCATCTATTTGCTTTATGGAGGATATTTTCTGCAGATTCCTTAATATTTAGAGACTTATAACAAACCCTTATCAGTATTTTCTTATTCTTTCTCCCTACCCCTATCTCCACCCATATAGTCAGGAAAGCAAAAGGGTGGCCAGTGTATACGGACCTGCGCTGCAAGGACCAAAGGATCAGATGGTGTTCATCATTATAACCCCCCCAGGTGAGTGACTAATTTAATGTAGTCCACCTTTCTATCAATGATAAGACCCTATTGCGCTTTTCTCTCCCTTTTTCCAGTTTTTATCTCCACCCATAGGCACGCTACATTTTCATTAGCCTCACATATATTGTCACGCAGGATTGGTTTTAGGAACTATTTTATATATAAACACACCTTCCCCTTGCTTATTTGTATGGTCATTTCTGAACATATTGTAGCTCTGTAAATTAATAGCCCAGTCATTGCTCAGATATCCCCACCTTATGATAATTTTTCCAACTTTTGGTGGTGTGAGGGCCGGAGAGGTAGTGGGGCTAGAGACATAATACATGAGAGTGCAGTGCCCACTTCCGGCCCGGTATTATGTGACTCTGGAGCCTCTCCTCCCTCCTGCTAATCCTGACTATAGAGCTTTACTACCCAAACAGTGCAGGAAAGATATGGGATGGTTTTATGACACTACCCACACAGGGCCATGTTTCTATAGCGCTGCAGTCTGTGCTCTCCACCTCTCCAAACTGACTGCATAAGAGACCATGCTGGAGGAGTCGAGATTCAGTAAGGAAGATTTGTGTCTTCTCAGATTTTTATCCCCCTCTTCTGATGGATGGGGAGTGGGGAACCTTAAATTGGACAGTGTATGCCGAGTTGTCTGGAGGCAAAGATCTAGATCCAGTAAAAATGAAAGTGATTTACCGTATTTTTCCTTTTATAAGACGCACTTTTTTTCCTCCAAGTTTTGGAGGAAAGTGGGGGTGCGTCTTATAAAAGGAACAAAACATTCTATCATCCTCAGTTGCTTGGGAGGGGGGACAGCAGTGAAGTGGGGACAGAAGTGACAGGGAATGGTCCCTGCTGAAGAATCCAGGCGGCAGGAGCACCACGTGTCCCCGGCTCATTAACTACTTAGATATTCACTTCACTGCTCCCAGTCCCCACCCACCTCTCTGCACTGAAGACAGCGGAGAGAGGTGAGAGCAGGGGGAGCAGGAGAAGCTCCTTAGCCAGCACACATGGTCACTCCTGCAGCTGCAGATAGTGAGAACGGAGGAGCGGGGGTGCAGCTGCAGCAAGTGAAGGAGCACTGAGCTTTGTGCTGATTCACTGCCATGTCAAGACAGGGGCAGAGCAGGGAGATCGGTACCTTGTCACAGTGTCGTGCCTCCCTCCCTCTGCTCTCTGTAATGTGTCTGCTGAGCCCCTGCACTGTGCAGAAATCCAGGAATGCTGTCTGCAGATCAGGATCGTCAGTGTATGGAGAGCAGGGCTGCAGCCTGCATAACAACAGCAGTGTACAGCTCCCCTGGCCCTGCATCTACAGGTCAAGCTCTGTGGTGACTTGTAATTAGGAGACAGGGCTGGAGCATGGTATTTCAGCAGTCTACAGCCCCCCTCCCTGGCCCTCCCTGATACAGTACATCACATCAGATCTTTATATACAGACTGGCCACTTCCTTGATTTCAGCAGGGTGATGGCAAAGCAGGACACATTAAAGTGAGTGCACATGTATATGTAACATAACCACTAATAAAGTAAAGTTAACACTACCAATACTGTGCTTAACTAGAACTCCAAGCATGCTATAGGTATAGGATCTACAGTACATGCTGGGAGTGATAGTTCTTAAAGGGATTGCTACTACATGAACAAATCCCATCTCATTCATCTTGTTGGCACTTGTAAAAGTAATAAAGACCATACTAAGGCTATTTGCTCATGGTCGGGAGGAGCTGTGTGTTGGACGCGGCTCCTCCGGACATGAGTGAAGCTGCATGTGGAGGCAGGGAGACCGCAGCCGCCCTGTACTCACCATGTGCAGCGGGTGCGGGCGGCTTCTCCCTGCAGTCCCCCAATGGCAGCCGCTTCCAACTCCACAGCATGAAATGAACATGCTGAGAAGGAGCGGACTGCCGGCAACCCACACCGCAGCTGTCAGAATGCTGCAGTCGGATGAAGCATAGTGAGTATGGGATTTCTACAAATCCCATCCACTATGCTTGTACTGTACTACGCAGCATTTTGGACACAGCAGCAAGACGCTGCGTCCAAAAGGCTGCGTATACTGATCGTGTGCACGCACCCATACCCCTGATGCTGCAGCAGTTCCAACGTTGTCAGAAGTTGCATAGTCATGTCCCATATGACATTGATATGAGGCTCAGCCCTCTGACCAGTCAGTGCTGGCGTCTGTCTCCCCGCCAACAGACACTAGAGCAGAAGTCATTGGTGTTGCTCACATGCTGCACCTGCATCCCGAAGGAAACAGATGCCAACACTGACTGGTCGCAGGGCCTGAGTGTCATATCAAAGTCATTTTTTGCTACAAATATTTTTTTCCCTATTTTCCACCTCTAAAATCTGGGTGCGTCTTATAATCCGGTGCGTCTTATAAAGCGAAAAATACGGTATTATGTTACACATTTCAGGGCATAAACTTGCTGTTTCCCGGACAGCACGGCATACACACCATGCTATCCTCTATTTTATTTTCATCTCCTTGTGGTGGCTGCAGTAGTCTGGGGTACGTGCTTCTTTGGTGGTGAGCCTCTGATCATAATTCTCAGCATAACTTGTTGATGAGACCCTATTTGCACCTTTCTCTTCCAGCACATCTCTATGCCAAGAATAGAGATCCTGTCGGAAGTTGTGGGTCCACCGGAAAAAACACTAGTTTCCTAATAGGCCAGTCTGAGCCTGGTAATATGGATTTAAACTATGACATTAATCAAGAAGAGGTCATTGAGTCATGAAATCTTCATGATTAATGTCGTACTTTAAATAATTGAGATGTCATTCTGTATAAAACAAAACACAGAATGTTAGCAAAACACTTAAACTCCTAGTAGCACAAAATGATAAGTATAACACAAAAATGTTTTAGACCTAAATAATGCCAAGTATTAGACTGCCCCAAAGCTGCAACTTTACATAAATTGAGATCTAAGGCTGCCTTCACATTTGCGTTTGTGTCTGCATGCGTATGGCATGCAGACGCAAACGCAGCTATATTAATGTGAACGCAGCGGAGAATCTCCACATGCGTTCACATTAATATGCACCCCAGCCAGCCAATCAGCTGTCTCGGGGGCGGCCGGGAGGAGGAGATCAGTGGCAGAGATCTCCTCCTAGCCACAGCTGATCACGGCTTCAAATCTCCCACGCCGACATCACCTATTCGGTGTCAGCGCGGGAGATTTAAACAGCTGTCAGATCAGCTGTTTCTACAAATCTCCTGCGCTGACACCGGCGGGAGAGCAGAGGCGGCTGTAGCTGATCTCCCGGTGGCCGCCGCTAATAACCGGCGGCCACCGGGATAGATTTCAATGAGATCCGCAGCGTTCTCCTGCGCTGTCATGCAGAGGACACTGCGGATCCATTGACTTCAATGCATGGTTTGTGTGCTTGCGGGCGCTTGCAGATAAAACAAGCGCCCGCGAACGCACAAAAAGTGCAACATGATGCGTTTGGAGTGCGCTCGGAGGGTGCACAAATTATGCGCATCCGAACGCAAATGCAGCCATACGCAGGCACATGCGTTCCCATGTTAAACATAGGAACGCATGTGCGCAAGCGTTTGGCTGCGTTCAGTGCGCTGCGCTCCAAACGCAAATGTGAAGACACCCTAAGACACACACAATTTACGGGATAGGCCAACTAGAAGAAATTTCCACAAGATAAATGTAACTGCAAGGCTGGAATAATAATCTTAAAGCCTGAGATTAACATTCTGTCTCTTTTCCACACATCCTGTGACTGATTTTTGTGGTTATAACATAAACTTGTAGAGTAGAGCTTGCAAAACCTTATAAACTTTCACTCATCTTTCATTTCTTTGTGGTTGTCCAACACATTCTTCTTACAGGAACTAAATCATTTTAAAGTAGAATTGAGCTTCAATATGTCATAGAGAAACAAAACTTTGCTGTATTGTTTTCTAGTGAAGCACACGCTGTAATCTAAAAAAAATTATATAATAAGGGAAATATTGAATTTAGATCTCATCAAGAGAAGTAAACAGATGATATTTGTGTATCATGGATATTGACCCATACGTACCAGAGTTGCAGCTTCACCCCATCACAACGCAGCCAATTGTAATTTATTCAAGTGCCCCTCTCCCCCACCCCACCCCCCCCCCCCTCCCATTTTCCCCAGAGTCATAACTTTTTTTATTTTTCTGTCCACAGACATAGGAGAGCTTGTTTTTTGCGGGACGAATTGTACTTTTAAATGACTCCATTCATTTTACCACAGTGTACGGTAAAATGGAGAAAAAAAATCCAAAAGGGGAGACACAATCCACATTTTTAAGAGTGGAAGAATTATTACTAGACCAGGAGAATAAAAAAATTAAAAGTTAAAAGTTCTATTAAGTTTTTATCTGATCAAAAAAAAAAAAAAAAAAACACAACCATTAAAAGTTGATAAAAGTAAAAAAAATTAGTTGCCATTAGTTACATACACTTTGTATCTAGTAATGTATTGAAAGTACACCAGACCTCATCCAACATACCCATACCATTTCTCACCAATGAAACCTATGATTAAGGCTGGGGTGACACAAGAGTACAAAAAAAATAAATAAATTTGGTCCTATTGAAAAGAAGGCGCTAGAATGCAACACACAGGGATGGATGACAGTACTGACGTTACACTAAGAAAGGAAGGTGTAAAGATTTCAATGCACGAATACAGGAAACTACTTTCAACAGTATTTCATATCAGTTTCAATATTCACAATAACCAGAGGCAGAATCACTTTCAACAATGCAGAACTCCTTTCCCAGCAGACTGTACTACTTCACTGATAGTCACTCATTTATACACCCAGGAGGACCTACCTCTTCATCGGGATATATTAACCCTAAGTCTATGTTCATTTTCTTTTACTTTTCTCTCTCCATTAATCCAAGCCCCTTATCTTATCAACAGTGCCTGCAATAAAGTCTGTATAAGGGTGCTTTCACATCAGCGTTTTTCGTAATTCGCGGCAGATGCGGTGAAAAAACCGCATCTGCCGCGTTTGCCGCATAACCGTTCCACTTGCGGCGCGGTTGCGTTTTTTTCTATGCAAAGTATAGGCATACTTGCGGCAGGTGCGGCAAGTGCGGTTTTGCACTTGCGGCAGGTGCGGCCGCAAAAAAAAAACGCGGCTTACTGCGTTTTTTTTCGCGGCCGCACCTGCCGCAAGTGCAAAACCGCACTTGCCGCACCTGCCGCAAGTATGCCTATACTTTGCATAGAAAAAACCGCAACCGCGCCGCAAGTGGAACGGTTATGCGGCAAACGGGGCAGATGCGTTTTTTTCACCGCATCTGCCGCGAATTACGAAAAACGCTGATGTGAAAGGGCCCTTAGGGAAAGAAGGGGAGAATTTGGCCTACTAATTTGTTCACATGCCTATTAGGTACCGCAAAGCCCAGCAAGATGTGAGGGCCTAAGTCACTCTGGAACTCGGTTCTTGACCGGCGGAGTCTGCGGCTTGACCATGTAGCTTTGCTGCTTGATCACATAGCTCTGCTCTGAGGTTTTGACCAGTGGCATCAGTGGCTTGACCACATAGCTCTGCTGTGAGGTTTTGACCAGTGGCATCAGTGGCTTAACCACATAGCTCTGCTGTGAGGTCTTGACCAGCGGAGTCTGCGGCTTGACCACATAGCTCTGCTGTGAGGTTTTGACCTGTTGCATCTGCGGCTTGACCATGTAGATCTGCAGTGTGATGCCTGGTGATTGACACACTGGGATTGGGCTCGGTTTACTTGGTAGAGAAGGGGAAGGGGGGGGGGAGAGAAAATCAGCTCACCGGCCATAGTGCACCTGGCTCATTCGGGACACGTCAGCACAGGATACAACCCTGGTTCTGGGACAAAATACAAGCAAGGAAACAGAAATCAAGTGAAAATGTCTCTGTTAATAGGGTAAAATGTGTTGTTTCTTCATAAAAAACTTCACATCATATAGATAGCCATGACCTAGCGTCGAAACATGTTGGCCTATCTGTATATTGCCCACTGTTTGCCCATGATGTGAAGTTTTTTATGAAAATACAATAAATTCTACCCTACTAAGGGGGCCGTCACACGGAACGATATCTTGCCCGATATCGTTTAAGCGATCTCCTTTTTGATCGCTTAAGCGATATCGGGCAAGATATCGTTGCATGTAATCAAGCGATTTACGATGGTAAATCGCTTGATCGTGACATCGCTGATCTGAGGTTCGGTTCTCAGATCTAGCGATGAACGATGCAACGATCTGCATCATCGTGGTGTATGACACCACGATGATCCATCTCCCAGCGACTGCGCCTATGCTGGGAGATGGTAACTATGGTACACGTCGGGTAACTAAGCGACGCGCGGCGCCTAGTTACCCGATGTGTACCATAGTAACGAGCGAGATCGCTGCTCCACATCGCTGGTGAGTCTGTCTGTGTGACATCTCACCAGCGATGTGAGCGATATTGTAAGCGATTGCGCGTGCACGTGATCGCTTACAATATCGCTAAGGATATCTCACCGTGTGACGGCCGCCTTAATAGGGTAAAATGTGTTGTTTCTTCATAAAAAACTTCACATCATATAGATAGCCATGACCTAGCGTCGAAACATGTTGGCCTATCTGTATATTGCCCACTGTTTGCCCATGATGTGAAGTTTTTTATGAAAATACAATAAATTCTACCCTACTAAGGGACACACTATCGCTGGATTTCTGTTTCCTTACTTGCACATGGCACTAGTGAACAGTTCACAGGTAACGGGCATTTACTCTTGGACGAGCAGCAGCAGAAATTCCCCTCTTAGGTCTGCCATCTCTGACTTCATGGCACCAAATCCTGCCTTCCATTAGCATGTTTTCCTTTGATAATTATGTGCTGTGTCACAGCTCCCCTTTGCTCTAGTCCTCTCTTGAAATACTTCCCCCACGAAAACTGCAGGCTTCTCTTCAAGTTCCTTGTGACATCTTCTGCCTTCAGGGAATAACACCTCCTCACTGTGAGACACAACTTGTCCAGGGGTGGGGAACCTTTTTCTGTCGGGAGCCATTTGCAAATTTCTACCATCCTTCAGGGGCCACACAATATTATTACCTTAAAATTACCGGGCTATATTTGGTTAAACAATCAACTCACCCCTACTGCAATGGCTGGTGCTGCTTCTCTTTAGCGTGGCTGTAATGTTGGGTGACATTGCTCATGCTGCTTCTCTGCTCTTCCATGTTGACTAAGGCTATAGACATGACAGGAGGGGCTGGGAGCATATATGTCACTAGAGAGACTGAGGCTGGGGGATAGAAATCACTGAGGAGCTGGATTTCACAGGCAGGCAGTTGGCAAAACGTGTCTGACAGCGTAAACACTCCAGTCCAGTCCAGGAATCTGCCCGAGGGCCGCAGAAAAGGTCATCGAGGGGCCACGGCCCTGGGGCCTGAGGTTCCCCACCCCTGCTCTACACCATTCTCATCCAGAAAAGTGGGACGATGCTTTCTCACTTGTTATCTGTGTGCAATCCATTTTTTTTAGTCAGCAGCAGGTCTTATACAGGACCATTTCCAGTTTCCCATCTTACAGAAGTGTAATAAGCTTGTAAAAGTCAGCCACCACACGTATGACATACGATTGTTTTCACAGACTGTACCAATTTTGGAGTCAAAGTGCAGCATGCTGTGATTTTTTTATTCCCTTACAAAATACAGCTGAGAAGAAAAACAGATCTGCACTGACCTATTGAATAACACTGGTCTGAGTATAATCCCCTTATTAAACAGATTCTACTCATACGATTCATATGCTTGTGTAAGCGTGCCCTTACTGTAAGTAATTTTTGCAGAGGGAGTTTAAACATTGAGTTTACACAACCTCCATACAGCACCGGGGGTTAAACCAGCCACTAAATGGACCACACTGACCAGCACCTTGACATTAGTTTCGCCTCTAGCTTCGTCAAGTGGTGCTGGGGAAATGTTTGTGGCCATCTTATATAGTAGAGGTGTAATGTATGCCTACCTGTGCTGTATTTGGCATTGATCCATTCAGTGGCTGGTGATAATAGCAGTTTTTGGTGGGTATAAACCCTCTATTAGTTTAGCTCTTTTGTTTTGGGGGGAAGGGAGAGAATTATCCTTAAAATGATCTTGATCCCTATATTTATTACAAGCATTTGTAGTGTTTTGGGCTAACCCGTTGTTATATCCTGAATATCGGGACTTAAATATATGGTTATTGTTTATAATGTGACTTTCAGGATACCTTAAGCCCCCGTCACACGGGGGCGACATCGCCGCCCATTACATAGGCGACATTGGGGCGTGGCCCATCGGCGGCAACATCGCCCCTATGTCACCTCATGTAAAGGGGAAATGTCGACGGTGCCGGGTAGTTGCCTGGTTTCAGAGCAGTGCTCTGAAACCAGGCAACCATCATGTAACCGGGCGCCGGTGACCTGTCAGGCGATGGGAGCCATAGGCTCCCATTGCCCTGCATCGCCGCTGGGGTCTCCATGCACCCCGGCGGCGATGCCGCCTGACAGCTCGCCGGCACGGGGCTGGAGGTGTCTCCCCGTGTAAACAGGGGACGGCGACGCTGGCGGGGCGCCAAAAACGTGCGTGCACCCGCCAGTCGCCGCCGACATCACCAGCCCCGTCGCCTGGTGCGACGGGGGCTTTAGGTGTATAGCCCATAAATTTTACGTCCATAACATTCTTGTGTATTTTGTCTAGCCGTATATACCTAAAACTGACGATTTTTATGCCACTATGTAACCTGGTTTTGTGACCACACTGCCTTGCTTGTCTTTCATGTTTTTAATGGGGTGTTTTTTATTGTACTTGTTAGTGTGTATGAATGTTTGTACAATAAAGTCTGATTAAACTGTTTGGTTTATATGGGTACTGATACTGTAAATCTATAATGGACCTGCAGTATGTAAGTGACACATTGCTGCAATCAGGGTCCCTGCCCGTACTTTATTCTGCGGTCTGATTACGTAGCAAAAACCTGGTGACAGAATCCTTTTAAGAAATGTAACAAATATTTTTATAAGGACACTGTCAGGTCATTTTTCAGACTTATACTAATATTACCCTTGAATAGTGCATGGGCAAACCTTTTAGAAACATGTAAAATAATTATTCTACCCTTTGTGGATTCCTTGTTATAAGCATTTTCAGACCCTGCAAGGAGCTCCTGCATTATTTATCTCCATTATACTCACAGACAATTAGCCCAGCTGTGTTAAACTGTGCATTTATTATTCACTCCTTTTCAGCAGCTCTCTCCTCCCTCCTCCCTTTGCTCTGTGTGAGGTTTCAGTTTCAAGAGTTGCTGTTGAGGACACTGAGGAAAAGAGCTATTGCAGGTCTGTCTTACTTGATCTACTCCATTCTACTCCATTTGTTTCTCTAAGCAGGCATCCTGCTGTGCGGAGGATACAGCACCCGCCCCCCTACTGATGTCCTGTGCAGTAATGTGGTTTGAATATGTGACATGAATATTCATCCTATGGGGAGTGAACAGCAGAAAACCAACTGGATCATTCACTGTGTTTGATTGATGGAAAGATTCTCATTATTTGAAGTTTACAGATGAGAGGAGGGAAATATAAATAAAATAAATACATCAATAGAGCGATCTTAGAGAAAGGAATTAGAAAATGATAGCAGTTACATATGGATTTTTGACCTGTCAGATTCCCTTTAAAGGGATCCTGTCACCCCCAAAACGCCTCATAAGGTATTAAAAGAAGTCCCTAGAGCATATTAACACTTATCCTACACTCCTTTTTGCTCCTAAAATGCATCTAGTGAAAATGTAGATAAACGTTATTAAACTCACTCATTAGCGATGTCATGCCTCCAGCATGCATGCGCAGTGCGGGGCTTGAAGCTAACAGAGCGGCGTGGGTGTACATACGTCACCTGAAGCCGGAAATGACGCGATTCACGTCATACAGCCACACTGCAGCCATGCCGACACACAGGAGAGCGGGGAGGCGCGCGTTGAAGATCACGCTTATTAAGGCGTGATATTATGAAGAGGGAGAGCCTGCCTGGGTGACTATGCATAAAGTAGCCACTCATTAACATCGCTAATGAGTGAGTTTAATAACGTTTTTACACATTTTCACTAGATGCATTTAGGAGCAAAAAGGAGTGTAGGATAAGTGTTAATATGTTCTAGGGACATCTTTTAATACCTTATGAGGTGTTTTGGGGGTGACAGGATCCCTTTAAAGGAGTTGCATCACCATCTTCAGAAATATCTCACTGCACCCCTACTCCCAGCTATTTGCTTGTGGTGCACTCTTCTTGATATACAGTATATTGTTAATAGTATTTTTCTATATTAGTACTCAGCAGGCTTGATTGGCTTTACCCTACTCACTGACACAGTAGTGGTAACGTGTATACTATACCTGATTAAACACAAGCCATGATAAACTGTAGCCTATGGTAGACTGTGCTCACACATTTGTGTTTAGCAGTCCGATGCAAATTGTCTGTGGGTCTCCTGTCCCTAATTTGACATATTTATAGGAATAAATGAGACTGTCGACTTTGGCTCAAGAGAGCTGTGGTCATTTAAAGCAACATGAACAGAGTACAGACAGTGAAAAGGGAAGGAAAAGATAGCGTGTAGAATGGACCGGGATCAAGCCAATTAATATATCTCAATAAATTTTATTATCCATAGAAAAAACAGTACACACATGTGCAATGACAAACATTTAAAAACAATTAAAAGAGCAGACAAGCTGCTAACATCAAGACTGGCTGCAATGAACAGGATGCACTAAATGACATAATGAACAGTGGAATCACAGAGAAAAAAAAAAAAAAAAAAAATTAAAAAAAATCTATCAAATCTGTTTCCAGAGCAGACATATAATCAATAATCAATAGCACTGATAGACAGGCCTGTATCTGGATTAAGCAGGTGGGTAAACCCCCTACAAATTCGTATACATCTTAGAAGACAGACAGGTTAGTCATCAAACATCAGAAAATGCATCAAATAAACTGGAAAAGACATATGAAACCAAGGAAGGAGCAAAAAAGCAACTAATGTGCATTGTTGTCAAAGGTGCCCTGTAAAATTACCATCATTGCCCACTAAGGGGTATATATTTGCAGCCAGTCAGGACCAAAGGACCCTCACCCAACGCGTGTCGCCCCTCTAAACTGGGGGCTTCCTCAGGGGTCAGAGGGGTGATGCTGGTCAGTCAAAGCTCAGTATATATACCTGTTTTGTAGATCAAAATGTCAGCTGATCACCATGTGCAGGCCACTTCCGGGTAGGCGGAGGGCATGTATCTCATAGTAAAACTCACAATGTGTAGTATTAATGGTGCTTGTAAAGACCGGCCGGTCTGGGCCCACCCCTTCAAACTGAGCATGCTCAGTGAAGCAGTGGACCCTGGGAAATGTAGTTTCTAGCCTGTGTAAAGGTGGAAGTGATGCGGAGGGGGTGGAAACAGCAGGGAGGTGGCAGAGTAGTCATGTGATCAGGGATGTAAACAGATGATCAAGAAACACTGTTTGAGTAAATCCACAAAAAAAAAAAAAAAAAAAAAAAAAAGGAGAACAGAAGTGCCTGAACAACACCTAAGGAATGTAATAGACAAACAATTTGCTGGGAGGCCCTGAGGCGCGGGTGCGTTGCGCCAAACGCCGCACACCAGAGCCTACCAGCCACTGGTAAATGGTTGCTAAGCAACACATATATAATTTTCAATTTGGGCATTTCCCTAGTAATGGGGAATTCAATGCCAAATTCAATGTTTATCAAAAATTATTATTTATCATATTGTAGTGTAACCCCCTGTTCTCCAGAGGGGGTCACACAGCAAAGGAAAAGCAAACAAATAAGGATTTAAACAATAACCATAAGAAACTATAAAGATAGTCTTGGTCATCCATCTTCTGATTCATGTCCCGTCGTCTCCTGCAGATCAAGCCCTCCAGCATGTCCCCAAGTCCGAGTATAGGATTGTTTTAGCAATTTTTATGGCAGTAGCAGGTGGCAAAGTTCAGATAGTATCCCCCAGTTTAGAGGGGCGACACGCGTTGGGTGAGGGTCCTTTGGTCCTGACTGGCTGCAAATATATACCCCTTAGTGGGCAATGATGGTAATTTTACAGGGCACCTTTGACAACAATGCACATTAGTTGCTTTTTTGCTCCTTCCTTGGTTTCACATGTCTTTTCCAGTTTATTTGATGCATTTTCTGATGTTTGATGACTAACCTGTCTGTCTTCTAAGATGTATACGAATTTGTAGGGGGTTTACCCACCTGCTTAATCCAGATACAGGCCTGTCTATCAGTGCTATTGATTATTGATTATATGTCTGCTCTGGAAACAGATTTGATAGATTTTTTTTAATTTTTTTTTTTTTTTTTTTTTCTCTGTGATTCCACTGTTCATTATGTCATTTAGTGCATCCTGTTCATTGCAGCCAGTCTTGATGTTAGCAGCTTGTCTGCTCTTTTAATTGTTTTTAAATGTTTGTCATTGCACATGTGTGTACTGTTTTTTCTATGGATAATAAAATTTATTGAGATATATTAATTGGCTTGATCCCGGTCCATTCTACACGCTATCTTTTCCTTCCCTCTGCATTGATTATATAAGCGTGGGATTTGGTGATCCTTCTTGTGCCGTACCTACCTACGTGTCTATATAGAGTACAGACAGTGAAACATGAACCTGTTATTTATTTTCACCTTTCCCACAATTCTGTATCTTGTTTGGTAACACTATAAGCTGAATAAAGGGATTCTCCCATCACATTTGATTATGGCATTTCAGTTACAGTCATGGCCAAAAGTATTGACACCCCTGCAATTCTGTCAGATAATACTCAGTTTCTTCCTGAAAATGACTGCAATCACAAATTCTTTGGTATTATTATCTTCATTTAATTTGTCTACAATGAAAAAACACAAAAGATTTGTCCTAAAGCCAAATTGGATATAATTCCACACCAAACATAAAAAAGGGGGTGGACAAAAGTATTGGCACTGTTAAAAAAATCATGTGATGCTTCTCTAATTTGTGTAATTAACAGCACCTGTAACTTACCTGTGGCACCTAACAGGTGTTGGCAATAACTAAATCACACTTGCAGCCAGTTAACATGGATTAAAGTTGACTCAACCTCTGTCCTGTGTCCTTGTGTGTACCACATTGAGCATGGAGAAAAGAAAGAAGACCAAAGAACTGTCTGAGGACTTGAGAAACCAAATTGTGAGGAAGCATGAGCAATCTCAAGGCTACAAGTCCATCTCCAAAGACCTGAATATTCCTGTGTCTACCGAGCGCAGTGTCATCAAGAAGTTTAAATCCCATGGCACTGTGGCTAACTTCCCTAGATGTGGACGGAAAAGAAAAATTGACGAGAGATTTCAACGCAAGATTGTGCGGATGGTGGATAAAGAACCTCGACTAACATCCAAACAAGTTCAAGCTGCCCTGCAGTCCGAGAGTACAACAGTGTCAACACGTACTATCAGTTGGCGTCTGAATGAAAAGGGACTGTATAGTAGGAGACCCAGGAAGACCCCACTTCTTACCCCGAGACATAAAAAGCCAGGCTGGAGTTTGCCAAAACTTACCTGAGAAAGCCTAAAACGTTTTGGAAGAATGTTCTCTCTTTTTGTGCAAAGGCATCAACATAGAGTTTACAGGAGAAAAAAAGAGGCATTCAAAGAAAAGAACACGGTCCCTATAGTCAAACATGGCGGAGGTTCCCTGATGTTTTGGGGTTGCTTTGCTGCCTCTGGCACTGGACTGCTTGACCGTGTGCATGGCATTATGAAGTCTGAAGACTACCAACAAATTTTGCAGCATAATGTAGGGTCCAGTGTGAGAAAGCTGGGTCTCCCTCAGAGGTCATGGGTCTTCCAGCAGGACAATGACCCAAAACACACTTCAAAGAGCACTAGAAAATGGTTTGAGAGGAAGCACTGGAGACTTCTAAGGTGGCCAGCAATGAGTCCAGACCTGAATCCCATAGAACACCGGTGGAGAGATCTAAAAATGGCAGTTTGGAGAAGGCACTCTTCAAATATCAGGGACCTGGAGCAGTTTGCCAAAGAAGAGTGGTCTAAAATTCCAGCAGAGCATTGTAAGAAACTCATTGATGGTTACCGGAAGCAGTTGATCGCATTAATTTAGGCTAAAGGTTGTACAACCAAGTATTAGGCTGAGGATGCCAATACTTTTGTCTGGCCCATTTTTGGAGTTTTGTGTGAAATTATCAATGTTTTGCTTTTTGCTTCATTCTCTTTTGTGTTTTTTCATTGAAGACAAATTAAATAAAGACAATAATACCAAAGAATTTGTGATTGCAATTATTTTCAGGAAGAAACTGAGTATTATCTGACAGAATTGCAGGGGTGTCAATACTCTTGGCCAACACTGTACATGTATGATGAATGTTTGGGTCCAGTGCTGGGACTCTCTATTTCTGCAAATTACCGTATATACTCGCGTATAAGCCGAGTTTTTCAGCCCAAAAATTGGGCTGAAAAGTCCCCCCCTCGGCTTATTCGCGAGTCACTGTATACTGTATACACTGTATACAGTGTATACAGTATACAGGCCCGCCCCCATCAGTATACAGGCCCCCCCCTTGCTGCACAAACCTGTAAAGGAAGAGATTAGTATACTTATCACTGTCCCGCTGCCGCTGTCCCGCCGCCGTCATCGCGCTCCTCCATCTTCTTCCGGCTTCCTCCGGTCGGTGCAGGTAATGACGTCATTGTCTGCGCGCCAGAGGAAGCCGGAAGACGCTGGATGAAGACGGAGGAGCGCGATGATAGCGGCGGGACAGTGGCAGCGGGACAGCGATAAGTATACTAATCTCTTCCTTTACAGGATTGTGCACCAAGGGGGTGCCCTGTATACTGATGGGGGGGCTGTATACACCTCTGGGGCTGCTGTATACTACCACTGGGGCTGCTGTATACTACCACTGGGGCTGTATATACCTCTGGGGCTGCTGTATACTACCTCTGGGGCTGCTGTATACTACCTCTGGGGCTGCTGTATACTACCACTGGGGCTGCTGTATACTACCACTGGGGCTGCTGTATACTACCTCTGGGGCTGCTGTATACTACCTCTGGGGCTGCTGTATACTACCTCTGGAGCTGCTGTATACTACCTCTGGGGCTGTATATACCTCTGGGGCTGCTGTATACTACCTCTGGGGCTGCTGTATACTACCTCTGGGGCTGCTGTATACCTCTGGGGCTGCTGTATACTACCTCTGGGGCTGTACATACCTCTAGGGCTGCTGTATACTACCACTGGGGCTGCTGTATACTACCACTGGGGCTGCTGTATATACCTCTAGGGCTGCTGTATACTAACCACTGGGGCTGCTGCTGTATATACCACTGGGGCTGCTGCTGTATATACCACTGGGGCTGCTGCTGTATATACCACTGGGGCTGCTGCTGTATACTACCACTGGGTCTGCTGTATATACCTCTGGGGCTGCTGTATACCACACTGCTGGGGGCTGTATACCTGTGCTGGGGTCCACCCTCGGCTTATACACGAGTCAATAGGTTTTCCCAGGTTTTGGGGGCAAAAGTAGGGGGGTCGCTTATACACGGGTCGGCTTATACACGAGTATATACGGTAATTCCAGTAATTGGACTCTTGCAAAGAACCCTATCACTAACAGTGGCCATTCAATCCAACATACTCCAAGATTTTAGTATTTACTATGTGCTGCAACAAAATGTGACGGCAGGTATATGGCCACTCCAAAGCCAGCATTATCAGTCCAAAAACACTCTAGCCTTGCATTGGCATAAGGTCTCAAAATTAGTAAGTCTTTTAACAGACAGCCAAGCTATACAAAGTGTTGTAAAAGTCTATGATGGAAGAAACTTTAAGACATTCACCAATCAAGATTTTAAATGTAGAATAGATCCAATATTAAGTTTTAGTTTAAATAAATCACTCTGATATAAAGTTAGTAATGCAATTTTTTATATTTCATATACAAAGAAATCTACTACGTAAGAGGGTTACAAACTCTTCATACGTACTTGTTTCATGAACTGAGATTTCTTGGCCTGGAAAAGTTTACACATTCCATCTCTTGCAAAACATTTAATTTACCTCCCCTGTGCAATTACAGTGTGACGTAAGCACATCAGATAGAGGTGCAACATTCAGTACTTGTACTTGAAAAATTCTTTGACCTCATGCACATTGACAAGTTCTGACCTGTGTTGAACCCATATAAATCTGTCATGTCCTACTGTATTTCTGTGTGCCTCTGATATTATAGAGTAGGATACCAAAGTGTTCGAGTGCATTTAGAGCCATATGGAAGCGATGTGATGACCTATGGCTTCTAAGAAGGAGCATAAGCTCTTAATAGGAAACAGAAACCTAACTATTTTGTAAGCAATTAAGGTGATGACCAAATGGAGTATTTTCAGTAGAGTTGAGCGAACTTTCCCCGAATATGTTCGACAATTTCAAATTCGGCACAAGCTCTGTCCGTGCTATACGGAAAAATAGGTAGCTATTCGATTTTTTTTTTTTTTTTTAAGGTAGAATAGGAGATCAAGAGAGTCCATTCGGACATAGGCGTTTCTTGCTAAGAACAAGATCCAGATCAGTGTGCGTTCCCAAGGACTCGTTTTTTTTGCATAGAAAAAATTATTAGGAAATAGTTGTGGTTCCCCTAAAAGACTTTTTTTTGGCCTCAAACAAGTGATTGCCAAATTTGTGTGTATTAAACATGAGTGGGAAATCCCGAGGTCCTGGTGGATAGGGGAATAGGCGTGGTGTAAGGGCGAATAGGTGTACAAGGGGTAGATGCTACTGCTAATGTTACTGAAAGTTATACTGAACAAAAACTGATTCGTCCTATCCAAAGACGAGTGACAACTTTTTACTGCATGTGCTAGTCTAGTCTATTTCTTTGGCAGCATCAGAGTGTTACAGCTTGTATACAAGGCCCAGAAAGAGAATTTGCTGCAGTTGATGGCAAGCACTGCATCAAATGGCTTCCCCACCTCAACATCACAAGAGTATAATCCTCAGAGGTGGCACCCAAATTACCCATGTTTCACCCAGTGTCACAACTCTCCAACTGCCATACTGTGGGGAAACACAGATGGGCAAATCTGTAGAGATATTTACACATTCTATGCCGTGGGCATCAGAGGTCTGCTCAAAACGTTTCACAGACTTAAGAGGAGGAAAGAACCTGCACCGATACCCAAAATGTTTTGGAGTTGGATCTGGGAATGGACGAAGTAGGGTCCGAGCAGAATCCAAACCCTTGTCACCAGACATTAATCCTCGGGGTGGAGGTGATGAGGATGAGACTCGGATACCTGAGGTGCACCCGCACTGTACTATCAGGGCAGGAAGAGGAGGAGGACGACTCTCAAGTCAAGGAGTGTGACAACAGAGAGGATGATGATTAGGTTCGAGATCCCATTTAGAATCAACCCAGAGACACACAGCTGAGTAGTTCAGAAGAGGAGGTGGAAGATAAGATGAGATTAAATTGTGACTTCTTGCACAGAAACTGAGTGCTACTACCACGACAAGCACTGCATCCCAAGCCACAACTCTGGCTCTGGACAGTAGCGGTCACTGGTCTGCAGTT
Source organism: Allobates femoralis (assembly GCA_033576535.1). Taxonomy (NCBI): domain Eukaryota; kingdom Metazoa; phylum Chordata; class Amphibia; order Anura; family Aromobatidae; genus Allobates; species Allobates femoralis. The sequence goes on along the minus strand of JARQOC010000002.1, from coordinate 590,485,327 downwards.
CTCAAGGGCAGCAAGGATTGACTAGCCTCGGACTTTTTTTTGAGACAGCAAAGGATGACCCAACTCACATCATTTGCCAAGTTTGTAAAAAAAAAATTCAGTAGAAGCAAAAATAAAACAATGGATTTGACTACTGCATGCATGAACCGGCATATGGCCCAGAAATATGCATTACTCTGGCAGAGTTGCAGTACTAAAACGGGGCCAGGCGGGCCTCACAGGGCAGTGTTTACCACATCAGGCGCATCTGCTGCTTCTTCCTCTTATGCCAAGTGTGGTCACACAGGTTTCCGGCCGCAGAACCTCAACTTGTTTACCCACTACGCTTGGGGGGGTGAGAGCATGTCAGATGTTACGGAAGTGGACAGGCCTGCTGTATTTGCCCATCTCAGACACTGAGCACACCACTTTTTTGCTAATCCACCATAGCATCTCCACCTGCACCTCCCTCAAGTGCACAGTTTGTCAGTTAAACCGTTCTCCACCCTCTCAGCACAGCAGCTAGCCCTCAGTCCTGCAGTTGTGGTTACATAAAATATTATTTCCTTCTTCTCACCCCAAAGCTAAGAGTGTGAATTTTGCCACCTCCAGTTTGTTAGCCACAGAAATTCTGTCTTTGTTGGTGGATACAGATTGTTTCCAAAAGCTGATAGCAATTGCAGTCCTCCAGTACTAGTTATCCAGTCGCCATTACTTCTCTATAGAAAGCTGTGCCTGTGCTGCACCAGCATGTCACACTCATCACCTGTTTCTTGAGAAACTGTGTGCGACAGGGTGGCCAAGAAGCATTATATCTCACTGACTGGGCACTGGGTGACTCTGGTGGCTGCGGGGTCAGCAGGGAATTGGCAACGCCACAAGTCTTGAAATCCAAAATGTTTGGGATAAACCAACTGTATCTACTGCTTCTGCCTCCTCCACCTCCACTACAGCCTCCAGCTGCACCTTCAACCTCTCCATTAATGTTCTAACAGTCCCGAGAGAATTCCCCCACCTTCGTACTGCACCACCGTTTAGGTGGTGTTGAAATTAAAATGCCTTGGAGAGGTCAGTCATACAGCTGAATAGTTGTGGTCAGCTATGTAGGAAATGTTTGATCAATGACTATCTCCACTTAACCCGGAGCCAGGGAAGGCCATGTCTGATAATGGTGTGAACCTGGTGGCTACCTACGCAGGGGCAAACTTACACACGTGCTTTGCATGATTCACATACTCAACTTGGTTGTATAGCAATTTCTACGCCACTATACTGGCTTGGATGAGCTGCTGCAGAAGGCACAGTCACTGTGTGCTCACTTCTGCCATTCACACCACGCAGCTTATCGACTGGCATCATTACAGAGGTCTTTCGGATAATTGGTTGACTAGTTGATATATGATCTGCCAGAATTCCAGTCTGCTCATGCTGGAGTGACGAGCACTCTTCTCCACAGGTTTCAAAGTGGCAAAAGATGGTTAGTGCAGAGAATACTGTCATCAGCATCCATATACTGATCATCTACATGATGGAGCAAACTTTGAAAAAAGTCTATGTGATGATGCCACTAGGATGGTCTGTGTGCGCTCTGTTTCTTACACCCATTGACTTTGCTCTTCCAGCATCTGGATGACAAAAAAAATTAACACAAATGCACATCTGAATTTCAGCATAATGACTTGCAAGGGAGCTGGCCGCGGTGCTGATATTTCAGCCGTGGAGCTCTCCAGGTGCTGAAATTCAGCATCAGCTGCTTTTAACAGCCGCTGCAATTTCAGCACATGGCGTCCGAGAACCGATCTGATTTCATCACAATCCGGCGCCATAGGGATACATGGGGGGCAAAATTGGATCCGTGGCTGTCCGGTTCACGCCGGACAGCCCTGGATCCAAAAAAATGTGGTGTGAAGCTAGCCTTAGCCAAAATTAGGAGTAGTTCCACGCACAGAAAAAGCATAATTGAAGGATGTACACCTGTTTTGGAGCAACTGCTGACTTTGGCTGATATAAAATGGACCAAACAAACTATGCCTGAAGCCAATTTAATGTATGTTTCTTTAGCACATATTTCTGCATTACTATAGGAGCTGTTTCCCTGCCTGATTGCAGCTTTAAAGACCTAAATCAACAGGATCCTAGGGTCATAATATGATAATTCATCGGATTGTGAATCTCTTCCAGCTGCTGTGTGCCCATGAGTTTTTGACACATGAAGAACGCAGCTTCTTACAGATCAAAGTAAAGTGGATGGGACTTATTGAAATCTCCTGCCCACTGTGCTTCTTTTTTACTCATTGTAAACTGACCTACGGAGCATTTCAAATTCACAACATGTCAATTTCTCGTGTGACAAAGCTGAGTTTTATGTGAAGATTTTCCCCATAGGCTTGCATTAGAAGTGGAAAAATACAGGTTAAAAAATAAGTATACAAATACGTATAGCACAAGTTTATCAATGAAGTTCCGTCAAAGCTAAATACCCGTACGTATCAAAAACAAATTAACTTAAAAACTGATATACCAACATCAGACAATGCAGGGTCAAAAGGTGATGAATAAAGTGTAAGTAGCAGAATTTACATAGTAGGTACAGAAATTCTGCAACATCAAACACTTCCCAAAAGCTCCTCGGGGGAACATAGCCAATTTGATTTTTCATGTTTAAGATGAACTTTTATTCTCAAGTTTTTAAGTGACTGAGAATAAATATATTTATGTGTTTAATTGATAGTAAGGCTACGTTCACACTGTGCATTTTTAGTTTGCTTTTGCTCATCAGTTTCTGAAGTCAAAACCAGGAGTGGGTGAAAAATACAGAAGTGGTGACCTGTTTGTATTAGGGTGCTTTCACATTGCGATTTTCAGGGATCCGTGGCAGTCCATTGTAAAACAGACAGCGACGGATCCGATTCGGCCCCCATGTATCCCTATGGGCGACAGATCGGATTTGGCCTTATTGCCATCCGATTTGTGTCGGATTCGATTGAGTCTGATTTTTTGCTGTACCCAAAATCGGAGACTGCTACGATTTTGGGCACAGCGTACCAAATCAGACCAAATCGGTTCCAACCCGATCCGCGGTCATTAACATGGGGACCTATGGAGAGCAGGTCTTGAAAACAGCTGATCATTTCTTGGACCCGATTTTAGTGTACTGAGCATGCTCAGTACACTAAAACTGCTTATTACCGTCTAATTTCACTTCTGTAATGTATATACATACATTGCGGAAGTGAAATTAAGTAAAAGCAAGTGTTAAAAATAAAAAATATATATGCTTACCTCTCCAGCGTGTCCCCCGATGTCAGCATCTATCTTCCGCGGCTTGATGACCTAGCTGGGCGGGGCTAATCGATCAGCTGATCGGTCACATGACCGATTACTGCGGTCATGTGACTGATCAGCTGATCAGGTAGCCCCGCCTCCCCAAGTCCTTTAACCCTCGGGAGCTAGATGGAGCGCATCAGGGGACTTGCTGGAGAGGTGATCATATATATTTCTTATTTTTAACACTTGCTGTTACTTAAGTTCACTCCTGCAATGTGTCCGACTCCGTGAAAATCACAGACCCGGACACAGAAATAGCATCTGGATGTCACCTCCGATGCGGTCCTTTTCCTGTCTGTGAGGTCCTGCAAAAAGTAGGATCCCCACAGACAGGAAAAAATAAATAAAATAATCGCAATGTGAAACAAGCCTTATACTTTTCCTCTGATTGTTCCACTTCTGGTTTTGGTTCCAAAAACTCATGAGCAAAAACAGACTAAAAACAATAATAATTTTATTTATATAGCACCAACATGTTCCGCTGCACTTTACAATTCAGAGGCTACACGATACAATACAATACTATATAATAATGTAATACAGTACAATAATATGATAAAATACAATACAGATGTGAGCCAATACAAATATAATACAATACAGACAATACAAGACAAAAAATAAATACATTTCTGAAACCAATAGGTGTGAGGTCCCCACTTGCAAGTTTACAATCTATGAGGAAATAGGGGAGGCACAAAAGGTAAGGCCAGCTTCACACTACGGTTTAATCCGATCCGGGGCTGTCAGGGATGAACCCGATAGCCCCGGACCAGATCAGCACACAGAACCGGAGGGCAAATATGCCCTCCAGTCCGGTGTGCCACCGAACACAGCTGCCACTGCTGATGAATCAAGACCGCGGCTCACGGGGAGCAAGCCGCGGTCCTGAAATAACAGCAGCATGCAGGTGTCCGGTTCCTGGGATCCGGAAGAAGCCAATTTGAGGAGATTTTTCTCCCCGGACACAAAAACGTTGCAAGCAATGTTTTTGTGTCGGGAAGAAAAGTTTGAATTCTCCCGTATTCTCCCAGAGAGATGGATACCGGATGGCAGAGAGCTGCCATCCGTCCCCATAGCATACTATGGGGCCAAAATCCGATCCGGGGCTGTCAGGTTCATCCCTGAAAGCCCCGGATCGGATTAAACCGTGGTGTGAAGCCGGCCTCAATAAAAAAAAAAGTGCCATCATATATGGTCCAGACATCAATATAATAAATAGGGGATTCACATAATGCTGCATGAACCGGTCACCAGCCAGGATCTGTACAAATACACATAAAGCACTATATAATGCCTGGGCTGTAGAAAGATGACAAGAAGCCAGATTTGGAGAAAGTCGGATGGGAATAATTAGACAGATGACATGAGGAGATAATTAGACTAAAGAGATGTGTTTTGAACGCTCGCTTAAAATAATTCAAATGCACAGTATGACTGTAGCCTAAAGGCCCTGTTACACCTTTCAACATAGTTTCCGACGTCGTTCAAAGATGACGTCAGGAACGATGTTGAAACTACAACGTTGTTGCGTGTAAACGCACGATTCAACAATGATAGTTGTTCAAGTCGGAGATGACAAGTTTTCTTGCATGCAGGAAAACCTGTCAACTTCAACTTAAACAACCTGCGGCATCGTTTGGTGTGACACCGCAATAGCGATGTCACGTTTGATCCCGCCCACTCGCTGCATTGCAGCGGATTGCTCGCTGGGTTGATCCCAGCCCAGCGAGCGATCGTTGCGGCAACATCATGCTGTGTGACAGCTAGGCTGCGTTGTCGGAAGCGAGTGCGCACCCGCGGCATCGCTTCCGACATCGCAGCCAATGTTCTAAGGTATAACGGTACCTTTAGAGCTGTGAGAAGATAGATCTAGCACAGAGGTCTCAAACTCGCGGCCCGAGGGCCGCATGCGGCCCCTGGGGCTTCACTATGCGGCCCGCGGCACCTTGGACAACTTAATGATGCATCACCACAGTGCAGGACTAACCAGCTCTGCCACTCAGCAAGATCAATGCAAGCTGCCAGCCAATGAGAGGCCCGCAGCTGACGGCAGAATATGACGTCATATGCGGGCCTCTGGCTGGCAGACTGCATTGATCTTGATGAGCAACAGAGCTTATCTGAGCAGCGGCTGGAGGAAGTCATAGCACAGCGGAGGCCAGAAGTCAGTACAGTGGGGACCGCGGTGGCCCCCTGCACTGGAGCGATGCATCATTAAAGTGAGAAAAGTGTGAGTGTGAGTGTTCATGAGAAAGTTTGTGTGTGAGGGTGAGTGTGTGAGTGAGGATGTGTGTATAAGAAAGTGTGTGCGAGTTTCAGTGTGTGTATGAGTGTGAGTGTAAGAGTGTGTATGAGGATGTGTGAATATGTGTGAGAGTGTGTGTGTGTGGGGGGGGTCTGTGTGTGGGTTTGTGTGTGGGTTTATGTGTGAGTGTGATAGAGTGTGTATTTGAGTGTGTAAAAAGAAGGTAAAACAGGATGGGGGTCATCACTATAAAAGTAGATCAGGATGGGGGACATCACTATAAAAGGGAATCGGGATGGGGACATCATCACTAAAGGAGATCAAAATGGGGACATCACTACTAAAGGGGAATAGGATGGGGGACATCACTAGAAAAGGGGATCATGATGGGGGACATCACTACAAAAGGAGATCAGTATGGGGGACATCACTACAAAAGGGGACCATGATCGATGGGGGACATCACTAGAAAAAGGGATCAGGATAGGGATCATCACTAGAAAAAGGGATCAGGATGGGGGACATCACTAGAAAAGGTGATTAGGATCGAGGACATCAGTAGAAAAGGACATTACTACATGATGGGGACATTACTACAAGATAGGGATTAGGATTTGTACTTTACTACATTGAGCAAAAAATGTTGGTATTTCTAAAAATATCACTTAGTCCTACAAGAGATGCGGCCCCCGCTATAAATGTTTTTCTATGTGCGGCCCACCAACCCAGCCGAGTTTGAGACCCCTGATCTAGCACATGATCTGCCCATGTCTTCTACAGAGGACACAAAATAATGGTGTTCACCAGTAAATGCTCTGTCCCCGATGGACAGAAGGGCCTATATCTGTTTTCCTTATACCCATAAATAGCTTCCTGTACACAGAATGTGACAACTACATGAACAGAAGGAAGTCAATCTATACTGTCATTTCAGGAGTAGTGTTAAATTTTGAGAAAGAAGAAGTAGATATTCTATGAAATGTGAATACATCACATTGACTGAGAATTATGAAAGGTGAAAGATCCTAAACAGACACTGAGGGGCGCGCTACACTCTTTATAGTCAACTAATGCATGGAAGGACCATACAGCGGTAACTGTGTAATGTGGAGGTCACAGAATACAACCAGAAGGTGTATGACCAATTCTGAGGAAAAAAAGTCACAAAAATAAACAGATAAAATATACAGATAGGCTAGGGTCACACTTAAAGGCACAATCCAGAAACCGCATTCATTACCGGATGTGGTTCTGGACTGTGGCTTCATACTTCTTAAAATTTGTAAAAATGCAATCCTCATTCCGGATCTGGATGCATTAATGCATCCGGTTTTGGAATGAGGATTTTTGCAATTTTCAAAACCAGATCCTGAAGCAGATCCGGTACCGCAAGGTACATTTATGTACCTTGCAGTACCGGATCCGGTCCCATAGGCACTCATTTAAAAAAAAAATGGATCTGGTTTTGCAACCGCTCCGAAAAATGCAGCCTGCATGATTTTTAACGCAGGCTGCAAAACCGGATCCAGTAACCGGATTGCCATTTGGGCAATCCAGTTTTTCTATTGCAGCCTATGAGCTGCGGATCAGGATGCGGTTTTGAGCATTTTTAATGCTCAAAACCGGATCAGGATGGGAAAAAAAACGCAATTGTGACCCTAGCCATAATCAGGGCTCCTATATACCCGACCCCAGGATACAACAGAATTTAGCGCTCATTTCACACTTTTTGCGCTAAAATATTTAGCTACAACCCAAATATACTAGAAACTATATATTGTATATATTAATATCATACAAGGCGGTTATTTATCCACTGATGTATTGGGATAATAGTCATTAAGGAGTGTACAGTAAAATGCAACCATGTTCGATTGCCCATATAGTGAACTATTAATGCACACGGACAGGACTCCTTCTGTATGACATATTCTCCAATCAATTGTAATCATTGTTATCATTTCAGTTGGATTTTCAACATATTATCCCTGTAAGGCTATGTGCACATCTAGCAGGTTTTCTTTGCATTTTTTTAAGCAGTTTTCAGAGCAGATTTTCTAAAATAGGCAAAAGATAGTGCATGTCAGCAAACAATGAGAATTCTGAAGTGCTGTGCACACCTTTCAGGTTTTTTTTCCTTGCAGAATTTGGTGCAGAAAAAAATAAGCAAAAAACTGAGTTTTTCTAATAGACTAAAAATGGTAAGAAAAATGCACATAAAATAGTAAAAATGCAGCATTTTTTCTGCCAGAAGATGCAGATTTGGTACACATATAATCTGCTATGTGTGCACATAGCCTCAGAACTCATTCAGTCCTCAGATTTTCATGTGAGACTTCTAGCCCTGATTTTCTCAGAACTTGTACCAGTTGTAGTATAGGGAGCTGTTCACACAGCCGGGTATAATTGTGGATTTAGTGATCAGCACAAAATCGTGGAAACGTGTCTGACTTTGATATGAGTCTCTGATCAAACCGACCAATGTAAGTCTATGGGTCCATGGAAAAAAAAATGGACAACTTTCTGTGTGCCATCTATATGCCATGTGTGCTCTCTGTGTGCCATCTATATGCCATGTGTGCCCTCTGTGTGCCCTCAATATGACATGTGTGCTCTCTGTGTGCCATCTATATGCCATGTGTGCTCTCTGTGTGCCATCTATATGCCATGTGTGCTCTCTGTGTGCCCTCTATATGCCATGTGTGCTCTCTGTGTGCCCTCTATATGCCATGTGTGCCACCTATATGCCATGTGTGCTCTCTGTGTGCCATCTATATGCCATGTGTGCCATCTATATGCCATGTGTGCCACCTATATGCCATGTGTGCTCTCTGTGTGCCATCTATATGCCATGTGTGCCATCTATATGCCATGTGTGCCATCTATATGCCATGTGTGCTCTCTGTGTGCCCTCTATGTGCCATGTGTGCTCTCTGTGTGCCATCTATATGCCATGTGTGCCATCTATATGCCATGTGTGCCTTCTATATGCTATGTGTGCCACCTATATGCCATGTGTGCTCTCTGTGTGCCATCTATATGCCATGTGTGCCATCTATATGCCATGTGTGCCATCTATATGCCATGTGTGCTCTCTGTGTGCCCTCTATGTGCCATGTGTGCTCTCTGTGTGCCATCTATATGCCATGTGTGCCATCTATATGCCATGTGTGCCACCTATATGCCATGTGTGCCACCTATATGCCATGTGTGCCATCTATATGCCATCTATATGCCATGTGTGCTCTCTGTGTGCCCTCTATATGCCATGTGTGCTCTCTGTGTGCCACCTATATACCATGTGTGCCACCTATATGCCATGTGTGCCACCTATATGCCATGTGTGCCATCTATATGCCATGTGTGCTCTCTGTGTGCCCTCTATGTGCCATGTGTGCTCTCTGTGTGCCATCTATATGCCATGTGTGCCATCTATATGCCATGTGTGCCACCTATATGCCATGTGTGCCACCTATATGCCATGTGTGCCATCTATATGCCATCTATATGCCATGTGTGCTCTCTGTGTGCCCTCTATATGCCATGTGTGCTCTCTGTGTGCCACCTATATACCATGTGTGCCACCTATATGCCATGTGTGCCACCTATATGCCATGTGTGCCATCTATATGCCATTTGTGCTCTCTGTGTGCCATCTATATGCCATGTGTGCCACCTATATGTCATGTGTGCCACCTATATGCCATGTGTGCCATCTATATGCCATGTGTGCTCTCTGTGTGCCCTCTATGTGCCATGTGTGCTCTCTGTGTGCCATCTATATGCCATGTGTGCCATCTATATGCCATGTGTGCCACCTATATGCCATGTGTGCCACCTATATGCCATGTGTGCCATCTATATGCCATCTATATGCCATGTGTGCTCTCTGTGTGCCCTCTATATGCCATGTGTGCTCTCTGTGTGCCACCTATATACCATGTGTGCCACCTATATGCCATGTGTGCCACCTATATGCCATGTGTGCCATCTATATGCCATGTGTGCTCTCTGTGTGCCATCTATATGCCATGTGTGCCACCTATATGTCATGTGTGCCACCTATATGCCATGTGTGCCATCTATATGCCATGTGTGCCATCTATATGCCATGTGTGTGATCTGTGTGCCATCTATATGCCATGTGTGCCATCTATATGCCATGTGTGCCATCTATATGCCATGTGTGTGATCTGTGTGCCATCTTTTTTCATGGATTGTTTAATAGAAGTTTGAGAAACCTGATCAGTTTTTCTTAACCAGTTGAGGAAAGCAAAACTGATGAAACTTTCACCAAGCTCCAATGAAAATCCTAGGAAACAACACAGAGGACTCTCAGACCGATTTTTTGTATACAATACACCCCGATAACAGGTCATAGTCTCATTGCCCCAGGAGTGAGGTCTCTATCCCGCCCTGTACACTGCATACTATATAACATCAGTGATGCCCCTATAGTCCAGTGCTCTCCGGTCCCTGCACTCACCTGTGCCTTGACGTAGAAGAATAATCCCAGCGTGCAGCCAACCTGTAGAAGCGCAAGAAGCAGCAGAGCAATGAACACGGACCTGGGGAAGCTCTGCCTTCTGTCCCGGATCTCCGGGGGACCTCCAAGCTCCGCTGCCCCCCGCAGGTACCCGCTGGGGCTCATCCCCGCAGCGCTCACTGGAGGACCGCAGCACCCAGCGCCGGCACCACACTGGCTGCTCAGAGCCCGGCTCCAGCTGTGATAAGAGAGTACCTGCAGGGGGCGGGCGGGGGCGGAGCTATCACCACAGGGGACATGCTGAGCGGCTGAGGGCTTCCCCGGACTGCGGACATTACTGCGGGAAGTGACACACTGACAAGTGAGAGGCGAGAGCTGAGAACAGGAAACTTACTGCTGTATGACCAGGAGTGTCCCTGCACTGTACACATGTGTGCCCAGGAGTGACCCTGCACTGTACACATGTGTGCCCAGGAGTGACCCTGCACTGTACACATGTGTGCCCAGGAGTGTCCCTGCACTAATGTGCCCAGGAGTGTCCCTGCACTGTACACATGTGTGCCCAGGAGTGTCCCTGCACTAATGTGCCCAGGAGTGTCCCTGCACTGTACACATGTGTGCCCAGGAGTGTCCCTGCACTGTACACATGTGTGCCCAGGAGTGACCCTGCACTGTACACATGTGTGCCCAGGAGTGTCCCTGCACTAATGTGCCCAGGAGTGTCCCTGCACTGTACACATGTGTGCCCAGGAGTGTCCCTGCACTAATGTGCCCAGGAGTGTCCTGCACTGTACACATGTGTGCCCAGGAGTGTCCCTGCACTGTACACATGTGTGCCCAGGAGTGTCCCTGCACTAATGTGCCCAGGAGTGTCCCTGCACTAATGTGCCCAGGAGTGTCCCTGCACTGTACACATGTGTGCCCAGGAGTGTCCCTGCACTGTACACATGTGTGCCCAGGAGTGTCCCTGCACTGTACACATGTGTGCCCAGGAGTGTCCCTGCACTGTACACATGTGTGCCCAGGAGTGTCCCTGCACTGTACACATGTGTGCCCAGGAGTGTCCCTGCACTGTACACATGTGTGCCCAGGAGTGTCCCTGCACTAATGTGCCCAGGAGTGTCCCTGCACTGTACACATGTGTGCCCAGGAGTGTCCCTGCACTGTACACATGTGTGCCCAGGAGTGTCCCTGCACTAATGTGCCCAGGAGTGTCCCTGCACTGTACACATGTGTGCCCAGGAGTGTCCCTGCACTGTACACATGTGTGCCCAGGAGTGTCCCTGCACTAATGTGCCCAGGAGTGTCCCTGCACTAATGTGCCCAGGAGTGTCCCTGCACTGTACACATGTGTGCCCAGGAGTGTCCCTGCACTGTACACATGTGTGCCCAGGAGTGTCCCTGCACTGTACACATGTGTGCCCAGGAGTGTCCCTGCACTGTACACATGTGTGCCCAGGAGTGTCCCTGCACTGTACACATGTGTGCCCAGGAGTGTCCCTGCACTGTACACATGTGTGCCCAGGAGTGTCCCTGCACTGTACACATGTGTGCCCAGGAGTGTCCCTGCACTAATGTGCCCAGGAGTGTCCCTGCACTGTACACATGTGTGCCCAGGAGTGTCCCTGCACTGTACACATGTGTGCCCAGGAGTGTCCCTGCACTAATGTGCCCAGGAGTGACCCTGCACCGTACACATGTGTGCCCAGGAGTGTCCCTGCACTGTACACATGTGTGCCCAGGAGTGACCCTGCACTGTACACATGTGTGCCCAGGAGTGTCCCTGCACTGTAATGTGCCCAGGAGTGTCCCTGCACTGTACACATGTGTTCCCAGGAGTGACCCTGCACTGTACACATGTGTGCCCAGGAGTGTCCCTGCACTGTAATGTGCCCAGGAGTGTCCCTGCACTGTACACATGTGTGCCCAGGAGTGACCCTGCACTGTACACATGTGTGCCCAGGAGTGTCCCTGCACTGTAATGTGCCCAGGAGTGTCCCTGCACTGTACACATATGTGCCCAGGAGTGTCCCTGCACTGTACACATGTGTGCCCAGCGCAGCGCAGCGCAGCGCAGCTATGCAATGCACAGCCCTGAAGTATAACAGAAGGAGGGATACGCCCAGAAGTCTTCAGGCTAGTAACTTTATAAAGTCTTTATAGCGGTTATACTAATGCAAGATTTTACACAAAAACAGTGCTGGAAACGTATCCTTAGGGTGCAGGGACACGTATTAACTGTGTATTAGGGTGATCTGAGGTGGTTGGTTCCCTTTAATGTACATTACCAGTCTATAACAACAGAAGGCGTAGCTCCCACGTCGCAGGCCTGGGGTCTATCGATGGCGATTCCAGGGGAAGCGATGAAGGGGGTTTCCTCAGTCCTCTCCACAGGTACCGGTTTATAGTCTCTCAGTCCGAGGAAAAAAGAAAAAAAAAATATAGATTTCGAAGGTGGCTCCCTTGTGTTCGTCACAGTCTCTGAATATTCCTCTAGGAGTGTGATGTTCTGCAGTTCAGGTTAGGCTCATGGTAACAATGTTCTGCAGCCTGGGGGTTGTCGCAACGGCTTCCGCAGCGTGATCTTTCCAGAAAGGTGTCACAAGGAAGCCCTCTCTCGAGGAACACCCACAGGCAGGTCTGTCCTGGTCGAGCTCCGCTCCTTCTGTCTTTCCCGCACTTTTCTTCCTGAGGCACCACGCTGTTGTGGAGGGGATCAGCAGTCGGTGTCATTATCTCTGCAGCAATTTCAGCATTGTCCACAAGGGGGCAGTATCGGACTGTGTAATGTCCACTTCAAGTGTCCCATTTCAATAATAATAAAGTCAGGGCTACCCACTCCGTTACACACATGTGTACACATGTGTGCCCAGGAGTGTCCCTGCACTGTAATGTGCCCAGGAGTGTCCCTGCACTGTAATGTGCCCAGGAGTGTCCCTGCACTGTACACATGTGCCCAGGAGTGTCCCTGCACTGTACACATATGTGCCCAGGAGTGACCCTGCACTGTAATGTACCCAGGAGTGTCCCTGAACTGTAATGTGCCCAGGAGTGACCCTGCACTGTACACATGTGTGCCCAGGAGTGACCCTGCACTGTAATGTGCCCAGGAGTGACCCTGCACTGTACACATTTGTGCCCAGGAGTGTCCCTGCACTGTATATGTGCCCAGGAGTGACCCTGCACTGTTACATATATGTGCCCAGGAGTGTCCCTGCACTGTACACATGTTTGCCCAGAGGTGTCCCTTGCACTGTACACATGTGCACCCAGGAGTGACCCTGCACTGTACACATGTGCACCCAGGAGCAGAGGTGTATCTAGGTTTTCTGGATCCCGGGGCAAGAGTTCAGTTTGGCGCCTCCCCCTCCCGTGGTCTGAGTAGACGTTATGTGACCAATCATCCATATGCGATTTTTTTACACTTACAGGTACAGTGACTGCTGGAGTATATTACACGTTGTTAGGAGTGGGCTAAGGTGTTTAATGTTATAATTAAAGGGCTTGTCCAGGTTTCAGATGAAAGTCTAGGTACTGCAGGCCTCTAAATTCTCATGGCGCGTGCACTGCACACTTTCAGGATTCCCCATATCAATGGTAAGATTGGACGGTCATGTGAAACAAGTATGCAATTTATATACAGTGCTGGCCAAAAGTACTGACACCCCTGCAATTCTATCAGATAATACTCAGTTTCTTCCTGAAAATGATTGCAATCATAAATTTTTTGGTATTATTATCTTCATTTAATTTGTCTTCAATGAAAAAAACACAAAAAGAATTGTCCTAAAGCCAAATTGGATATAATTCCACACCAAACATAAAAAAGGGGGTGGACAAAAGTATTGGCAATGTTAGAAAAATCATGTGATGCTTCTCTAATTTGTGTAATTAACAGCACCTGTAACTTACCTGTGGCACCTAACAGGTGTTGGCAATAACTAAATCACACTTGCAGCCAGATGACATGGATTAAAGTTGACTCAACCTCTGTTCTGCTGTCCTTGTGTGTACCACATTGAGCATGGAGACAAGAAAGAAGACCAAAGAACTGTCTGAGGACTTGAGAAACCAAATTGTGAGGAAGCATGAGCAATCTCAAGGCTACAAGTCCATCTCCAAAGACCTGAATTTCCTGTGTCTACCGTGCGCAGTGTCATCAAGAAGTTTAAAGCCCATGGCACTGTGGCTAATCTCACTAGATGTGGACGGAAAGAAAAACTTACCTGAGAAAGCATACAACATATGAAAGAATGTTCTCTCTTTTTGGGCAAAGGCATCAACATAGAGTTTACAGGAGAAAAAAAGAGGCATTCAAAGAAAACAACAAGGTCCCTACAGTCAAACATGGCGGAGGTTTCCTGATGTTTTGGGGTTGCTTTGCTGCCTCTGGCACTGGAGTGCTTGACCGTGTGCATAGCATTATGAAGTCTGAAGACTACCAACAAATTTTGCAGCATAATGTACGTCCAGTGTGAGAAAGCTGGGTCTCCCTCAGAGGTCATGGGTCTTCCAGCAGGACAATGACCCAAAACACACTTCAAAAAGCACTAGAAAATGGTTTGAGAGAAAGCACTGGAGACTTCTAAGGTGGCCAGCAATGAGTCCAGACCTGAATCCCATAGAACCCTGTGGAGAGATCTAAAAATGGCAGCTTGGAGAAGGCACCCTTCAAATATCAGGGACCTAGAGCAGTTTGCCAAAGAAGAATGGTCTAAAATTCCAGCAGAGCATTGTAAGAAACTCATTGATGGTTACCGTAAGCAGTTGATCGCAGTTATTTTGGCTAAAGGTTATGCAACCAAGTATTAGGCTGAGGGTGCCAATACTTTTGTCTGGCCCATTTTTGGAGTTTTGTGTGAAATGATCGATGTTTTGCTTTTTGCTTCATTCTCTTTTGTGTTTTTTCATTGAAGACAAATTAAATGAAGATAATAATACCAAAGAATTTGTGATTGCAATCATTTTCAGGAAGAAACTGAGTATTATCTGACAGAATTGAAGGGGTGTCAATACTTTTGGCCAACACTGTACTTCTGGCCACATTCTGACTAGACCCGTCCAGCCTCGCTGAATTCATTTAATTGATCGAAGCCTTGCATGTCTAGTCAGCACGTGACTGCATGTATGTAAATTGCATACTTATAGTTACGTGACCTTCCACTCTCACCGCCGACACCAGACAATCCTGACAGCAGGCAGTGTGCGCTCTGTGAGAATTCAGAAGTCTGCAGTCACAAAGAGACACATAGGGTATGTGCCCACAGGCAGGTTTTGCTGCGTTTGAGATCAGGTTTTGCCTTGTTTTTATGTAAATCTATGCTAATCTAATTCTGAGTTTTTGGTTTCCATCAAAACCTATATGATCAGGGAAAAGCTTTCACACACACACTTTTTTTTTCTCTACAGAAAATGGAAATACCACAGGTGTTTCCACTTTAGCAAAAGTTCAGCAAAGAATTGAAGGCCACTTTACACACACCAACTTATCTGTCCAACTTCTGACCAACTTGCTGGTTGCAGTGAAATCATGGACACATTGTTCCATTTGTACACAGCCACAAAATGGAGCAATGTGTCCATGATTTCACTGCAACCAGCAAGTTGGTCAGAAGTTGGACAGATAAGTTGGTGTGTGTAAACTGGCCCTGACATGCTCATTCTTTCTAAAACACAGCAAAACCTGAGGTGCTTCCACTTTCTTCACCAAACAAAAACCAATGTGTTGGGACAGCTAATCCTAGAATCACATAGGTTTTGCTGGAAAACAAAACTGCAGCAAATCCTGTGGTGCTTACACTGTCTCCAGAGAACAAAAATAAATGTGTGTGAAAGCTTTACCTTAATAAGGCTGGCTTCACATTTGCGTATGGGAAGGCAGCGTATGCTGCGTTCCCATACGCAGTCAAACGCATGCGCACATGCGTTCCTATGTTTAACATAGGAACGCATAGTGCCTGCGTTTGCTGCGTTCGGGTGCGGATGCGGACGATATCTGCTCCTTCCGGTGTCCAGCATCCGCACCCGGGACGCAGCCAGTTGCATTTTTTTGTGCGCTCGGGGAGCTTGGAAAATCAGCAAGCGTCCCGAAGCGCACAAAAGCTGCATTGTCTTCAATGGGTCCGCAGTGTTCAGCGCTTGGCAGCGCAGGAGAACGCTGCAGACCCATTGAAAAATCTCCCGGTGGCTGCCGGTGATGTCACAGGAGCTCACCGACGGCCACCGAGAGATCAGCTGAGCCACTGCTGTCCTCTTCCTCCCCGCCGCTGGTAATCTGCTAGCGATGTCGGCGGGGAGAACAGCTGATCTGACAGCTTTTTGAATCTTCCCGCGCCGACATCTCCTTTCGGTGTCGGCGCGGGAAGATTCAAACAGCTGTCAGATCAGCTGTTTCTCCCCGCCGACATGCGGCCGGGAGGCGGAGATCTCCGGTGCTGATCTCCGCCCCTGGACACCGCTGATTGGCTGCTGGGCTCCACAGTGATGTGTCCGCAGGCGGACATTCTCCGCTGCGGACACATCTTTAGGCCCTGCTTTGCAGTGCGTTTGTGTCTGCATGCCATCAGCATGCAGACACAAACGCAAATGTGAAGCCAGCCTAACATAGGGTTTGCTGGAAACCAAAAACTCAGAATTAGATTAGCATAGATTTACATAAAACCAAGACAAAACCTGATCTCAAACGCAGCAAAACCTGCGTGTGGGCACACACCCATAGAGTGACTGCAGACTCATCACAAGCTTGGGACAACCAATTTAATGCTTCTAACAAATAAATACATAGAATCCTTAACTTGTTAGAATGCACAACACTTTATTAACATAGCCATGTATCAAGAAAGCTTACAAGTTATGGATTGTTAGATGTGTACAGGATCAGAACAATTAAAAACACAAAACTACATCACCAAACCCACTAAAGGTACTGAAATACATCCATATAACCCCTATCAGTACAGAAATACAAACTCAAAACCCTCATCAGTACAGAAATATATCACCAGACCAACCAGAGGTACAGAAATATATCACCAGACCCACCAGAGGTACAGAAATACATAAATATAACCCCCATCAGAACTGAAATACATCACCAGACCCACCAGAGGTTCAGAAATACATAAATATAACCCCCATCAGAACAGAAATCACAACCCTCATCAGTACCAAAATGCAACATCAGAACCACCATTAGTACATGTTAAAACAATTGTAATGTCAGGTCAGACCCATACACAAATGTACTGCATGAACCTACAACTCCTACTACATCATTAGCAATGGTGAGGACATACTGGGAACTGTTGTTACCAGCCGTCAATAAAAGCATACAGGAACCACAGCACTGATGAGAAGTAGTCATTATCACAAATAATCATTTACATCCTGGTACCTTATAGATGACCCTGTCTGATCGGGGTCATCTTTTTCTTTTCTTCATCTTGAACAGGCATCATGATGACTTTTGACATCCACAGCTCGTCTCTGCAGATTTCCATCTTCTCCAATCCTCTGCAGCACATTCCGGCATGATACTCTTAAAAATATCAGAATGATCAACATTTTCCTGAGTAAAAATATCTGCCCTACACTGTGACCCGGAATAAACAATTGCTCCTTCTCACTCTTCCCTACACAAAATATGGTTTACACACTGTCCCTCTTCTTTCGCATGCCGTCCACATTGCCCTCTCATCACAATGCCCTCTTTTTTCAATACTGGGCTCCCTGGTTACTCTATCCTCTACACTGTATCCTTCTATACTGCCCACAGTTTATACTGTTCTCCCTCATCAAACTCAACATACTGTCCCCGCTTGCTGCCCCCTCTGTATACAGCTCCACACATGCTCAGTCTCTATTCAGTGCCCCTTTACATTTTTCTCATCCCCTACTGTTTCTTCATCCCTTTCTCACTCTACATACTGTATCTACACCTATTCCCTCCTCCCTCCCCATACTGTGTCTGCAGCCATCCTCCCTCACTCCACATACTGTGTTCACACCCATCCCCCTCTCATTCCCTCATAGTGTGTCAGCAGCCATCCCTTCTCCTCCCCATACTGTGTCCACACCAATCCCCCCTCACTCCATGTTCTGTGCTGCGGCCACCCCCCTGTCACTCCTCATACTGTGACCATACTGATTCCCCCTCACTACATATACTGTGCCACATCCATCCCCCTTACTCTAACTGTCCTCATTACTGTGCCCTCTTATTCACTGATACCCCCTCACTACATATACTGTGCCACATCCATCCCCCTTACTCCTCATACTGTGTCCATACTGGGCAGCTCCAATGTGGCTGCTGCCTGGCACTGAGTAATCAGACATGTCCACCATTCAGCATCGTCCACACACCACATGCAATGATCTGCAGTCTGAGCATCAACAAGCTGCCACTATACTGAGCTGGGAAAATGGTGCATCTTCCCCAACAGACCATGCCTTCTTCACCCAAAACGATGAGCCAATCACATGCACCACACACACCGGCTGTCCAGAGCCAATAGCAGGGGCTGTCAATTGGTTGAGCAAAGGATGTGGTATTGGGAACGGGGAACGAGCGCCACCGATCAACCGCCGCTCAGGAGAAACATAGCTGGATGCCTGTATATACCGAGGGGGTGTATACCGAGGGGCAGCACTGGACCTTTGGTGTGTAAGTTATGGCCAATCAGTCCTGCAGCAGAGGGACAATGCATCCTGCACGAGGGCCTACATAGAAATCATAAGTGTTCTTATTGCCCCCCCAAAAAATATTTTCTTGGGTAACATAACAACATATCTCACAACTTTGCAGCCCTTACAAAGTAATTTTCCTCCTATTGAAGCCCCATGATTCCCCTTTCGTTACAGCTATAAAATGTGATGCCAACAAAAGGGCCCCCCAAACACTGTATGATGCCCCACAGTGGTTTCCTCCATACGCACAGTATGATGACCCTACTGTAAACCCCTCAACTACACTGGCACAGTATGATCTCCAACTGTGATCCACACACAGCCCTACATACAATATAATGTACCTACATACAGTATAATGAATGGACCCGTACACCTAGTACACACATGCGGCTCTGCTCCTCACGACCCATACACACGCAACTCTGCTCCATACACCTAGTGCACAGTTGGCTCTGGTCCGCACGACCCGTACACACGCGGCTCTGCTCCGTATACCTAGTACACTCTCAGCTCTGCTCCGTAAACCTCGTACACAACGGCTCTGCTCTGTACACCTCGCATACACGTGGCTCCGCTCCATACACCTTGCATACACAAGGCTCTGATCCATACGCCATGTACACACTCGCCTCCTCTCTGTACACCTCGTTACACGTGGCTCTGCTCCGTACACCTCGTATACACACGGCTCTGCCCCGTACACCTCGTACACACTTGGCTCTGCTCCATACTCCTCGTACACACTGGGCTTCCGCTCCGTACATC
Source organism: Allobates femoralis (assembly GCA_033576535.1). Taxonomy (NCBI): domain Eukaryota; kingdom Metazoa; phylum Chordata; class Amphibia; order Anura; family Aromobatidae; genus Allobates; species Allobates femoralis. Next base: position 590,465,831 of record JARQOC010000002.1, on the reverse strand, counting down.
TTGTACACACTTGGCTCCGCTCCATACTCCTCGTACATACTGGGCTCCGCTCCATACTCCTCGTACCCACTGGGCTCTGCTCCGTACACCTCATACACATGGCTCCGCTCCGCACTACCCGCACACACGCGGGTCTGCTCCGTATACCTAGTACACTCTCAGCTCTGCTCCGTACACCTCGTACACACACGGCTCTGCTCTATACACCTCGCATACACGTGGCTCCGCTCCATACACCTTGCATACACAAGGCTCTGCTCCATAGCCATGTACACACTCGCCTCCTCTCTGTACACCTCGTATACACGTGGCTCTGCTCGTACACCTCGTATACACGTGGCTCTGCCCCGTACACCTCGTACACACTTAGGCTCCGCTCCATACTCCTCGTACACACTGGACTCCCTTCGTACATCTTGTACACACTGACTCCGCTCCATACTCCTGTACACACTGGGCTCCGCTCCATACTCCTCATACACACTGGGCTCAGCTCTGTACACCTCGTACACACTGGGCTCCGCTCCTTACACCTTGTACACACTTGGCTCTGCTCCGTACACCTCATACACATGGCTCCGCTCCGTACACCTTGTACACACCGGCTCCGCTCCGTACACCTTTGTACACACTCTGCTCAGCTCCGTACACCTCGTACACACGCGGCTCCGCTCCGTACACCTCGTACACACTCTGCAGCTGCCATCCCCGCTCCGTCACCTCGTACACACCTGGCTCCCTCCGTACATCTCGTACACACCTGGCTCTGCTCCATACACCTCGTACACACCTGGCTCCGCTCTGTACATCTCATACACACCTGGCTCCGCTCCGTACACCTCATACACACTCAGCTCTGCTCCATACACCTCGTACACACGCAGCTCCGCTCCGTAACCTCGTACACACGCGGCTCCACTCCGTACACCTCGCACACATGCGACTCCTCCGTACACCTAGCACACACGGCTCTGCTCCATACACCTTGAACACACACGGCTCCGCTCCATACACCTTGTACACACGTGGCTCCACTCCATACACCTCGTACACACACGACTCTGCTACATCCACACTGTAAATCCCTCCCGACACCACACATAACCTTCACCTTATCCACCTTATCATGACAAACAGCACAACAGCATCCTCAGTCCTGTATACACAGAGGAGCTGATCATGTGACCTCTGACTCCTCCCCTCCATTGACATCAGCACAGGTCCTCTCAGCACAGAGTGCAAGTGGATGAATGCCGGCTGTCACTGCGGGGGCGCAATATGCGGCCGGCAATGGAGACCGCGGGTGCTGCAGGAGGGGGCCCAGCAGCGCCCTCCCCCCCCGCGCCCGAGGCTCATGCCCCGCCAGAGTCCCCCTAGATACGGCCCTGCCAGGAGTGACCCTGCACTGTACACATTACCCTTTCAAGGGGAAAAACTAAGAACAGGATAGATTCATATTTACGTCCTTTCCTTAACCCACAATCTACTAAACTACTAGTTCATGCCCTCATAATCTCCCGTCTCGACTACTACAACCTCCTCTGTGGCCTCCCTGAACACTCTCCGACCTCTCCAATCTGTCCTTAACTCTGCTGCCCAACTAATCCACCTCTCTCCCCGCTGCTCCTCCCCGCTGCAAATCCCTCCACTGGCTCCCAATTTACCAGTGTATACAATTCAAACTACTAACATTAATTTACAAAGCCATCTACAATCTGTCCCCCCCATATATATCTGAATTAATTTCCCGATATCATCCAACTCGCAGTCTTCAATCTTCCCAAGACCTCCTCCTTTCCTCCACGTTTGTACGTTCCTCATCTACCCACCTGCAAGACTTCACTCAAGCATCCCCCATCCTCTGGATCTCTGCACCCCAATATGTCCAACTCTCCCCTACAATCGGAACCTTCAAACGGAACCTGAAAACCCATCTCTTCAGAACAGCCTACAGCCTGCAATGACCACGGTGCCACCTCACCGCCACTGGACCCGCGCTCCGCCACCACTGGACCCAGCGCTCCACCACCACCAGAGCAGACCCAACCTACTGTCTCTCTCCCCATTGCCCTGTAGAATGTAAGCCTGCAAGTGCAGGGTCCTCTCTCCCCTCTGTATCAGTCTGTCACTGTTGGTTTGTCCATCATATATTTAACTTATTTTATGTAACCCTTTCTCATGTACAGCACCATGGAATCAATGGTGCTCTATAAATAAATAATAATTATAATTTACACCAGTCTTCTTTCCGAGTACTATTTTTATGTAGCTCCTGACATTTGTATGTCTGCAGATGTAGACTGCAAGTGTAAGAGACCAGCCCTTTGAAAAACACCCTGTGCTGAATTGAAAACTTCCACTTTTAACCACGAGATAGAAAAACACTGACAACACCAATGTGGGTTTAATAGGTTGGCCACAGCTTTATTTACCCAACTTGTAAAATTACATAACCAATCTCAGTCCATGTCCATTTCTTTTTTACTTCATCCCATTCTTGTAATCCGAAACTGAAAGGCCAACCACTCTTCCTACAGCGTGCCTTGCAAATAACATACACGGGCACGAACAAGAACTGCTGTGCTGTGACAACATTTTAAAACACAAATAATAATAAAACTTCCATCTATCTCTCCAATACAAAAAATATTAGCACCTTTTCAAAATTATGGGTTAACAATTTTATTTCAAGCACGTGATACTTGTTCAAACTCACCTGTGACAAGTAACAGGAGTGGGCAATCAAACCTTAAAATCGCACTTGAAACCTGATAAAAAGGGGAGATATTGACTCAATTTTTGCATTGTGTGTGCCACACTAATCATAGAGAACAGAAAGAGAAGAGAACTGTCTGAAGTCTTGTCTTGAGAGCCAAAATTGTTGATAAATATCAACAATCTCAAGTTTACATGTCCATCTCTACAGATCTTGATGTTCCTTTCTCCACAGTGCACAAGATAATCAACAAGTTTACAACCCATGGAACTATAGCTAATCTCCCTGGATGTGGACGGCAGAGAAAAATCAAGGAAAGGTTGCAATGCAGCATATTCAGGGTTTTTCAAATGGTGGATAAGCAGTCCCAATCAAGTCCCAAAGAAATTTAAATTGTGCTGCAGACTCAGGGTGCATCAGTGTCAGCGCAAATTATCTGTTGAAATTTGATTGAAATAAAATGCTATGGAAGAAACCCAGGAGGACTACACTGCTGACAGAGACATAAAAAAGCTAGGCTGCAGTTTGCCAAAACTTGAGCTTTGTGGGCATTTCTTTATGCACAAATCTCTTAATTCCTTTAACCCAGAGCATGATTTTCATCTTAATTACCAAGCCATTTTTTGCAATTCTGACCAGTGTCACTTTAAGAAGTTATAATTCTGGAATGCTTCAACAGATCCCAGTTATTCCAGGATTGTTTGTCCATGATATAATGTACTTTACGCTAGTGGTAAATTTAGTATTAAAATTTTTACATTTATTTATAAAAAAAAATGGAAAGTTGGCAAAAATGTCACAATTTTGAAACTTAGGTTTAACAGTATAAAAATTCAGAGAGTTATTTCACATAAAATAGTTAATAAATAACATTTCCCACATGCCTACTTTACATCAGCACAATTTTTAAATCAAATTTTTATTTTGTTAGGACGTTAGAAGGGTTCAAGATTTATGAGCAATTTCTCATATTTCCATCAAAATTTACAAATCAACTTTTGTTAGGGACCAAATTACATTTTAAGTGACTTACAAAAATGTTCCTTTAGCTTTAAATATTGAATTTTCACAAGGGTAATAAGAGATATTGCACTAGAAAAGTTGTTGTACAATCTCTCCTGAGTACGCCATTATCTCATATGTGGCAGAAAACGCACAACACAGATTGGAAAGTAAGGAACACCATTCAATCTCAAATTGGCTGGAATCATTAGTGGACACCATGTCGCATTTGGAGAGCCCCTGATGTACAGTGGGTACGGGAAATATTCAGACCCCTTTAAATTTTTCACTCTTTGTTTCATTGCAGCCATTTGGTAAATTCAAAAAAGTTCATTTTTTTTCTCATAAATGTACACTCTGCACCCCATCTTGACTGAAAAAACAGAAATGTAGACATTTTTGCAAATTTATTAAAGAAGAGAAAAACTGAAATATCACATGGTCATAAGTATGCAGACCCATTGCTCAGTATTGAGTAGAAGGTCCCGTTTGAGCTAGTACAGCTATGAGTGTTCTTGGGAATGATGCAACAAGTTTTTCACACCTGGATTTGAGGATCCTCTGACATATTTCCTTTCAGATCCTCTCTAGTTTCATCAGGTTGGATGGTAAATGACACCATTTTCAGGTGTCTCCAGAGATGCTCAATTGGGTTAGGTCAAGGCTCTGGCTGGGCCAGTCAAGAATAGCCAGAGAGGTGTTCTGAAGCCACTCCTTTGTTATTGTAGCTGTGTGATTAGGGTCATTGTCTTGTTGGAAGGTTTACCTTCAGCCAAGTCTGAGATCCAGAGCACTCTGGAAGAGGTTTTCATCCATGATATCTCTGTACTTGGCCACATTCATGTTTCCTTCAATTGCAACCAGTTCCACTATCCCTGCAGCTATAAAACACTCTCATAGCATGATGCTGCCACCACCGTGTTTCACTGTTGGATTATATTGAGCAGGTGATGAGCAGTGCCTTGGTTTCTCCACACATACTGCTTAGAATTATCACCAAAAAGTTCTATCTTTGTCCCATCAGACCAAATAATCTTATTTCTCATAGTCTGGAAGTCCTTCATGTGTTTTTTTTTGCAAACTCTATGCAGGCCTTCATATGTCTTGCAGTGAGAAGAGGCTTCCATTGGGCCACTCTGCCATAAAGGCCTGACTGGGTGAGTGTTGCAGTGATAGTTGACTTTGAGGAACTTACTCCCATCTCCCTACTGCATCTCTGGAGCTCAGACACAGTGATCTTGGGGTTCTTCTTTACCTTTCACACGAAGGTTCTTCTCCCACGATTGCTCAGTTTCGCTGGATGGCCAGGTCTAGGAAGACTTCTGGTGGTCCCAAATTTCTTCCATTTAAGGTTTATGGAGGCCACTGTGCTCTTTGGAACCTTGAGTACTGCAGAAATTCTTTTGTAACCTTGGCCAGATCTGTGCCTTGCCAAAATTCTGTCTCTGAGCTACTTGGGTAGTTCCTTTGACCTCACGATTCTCATTTAGTCTGACATGCACTGTGAGTTGTGAGGTCTTATATAGACAGGTGTGCGCCTTTCCAAATCAAGTCCTATCAGTTTAATTAAACACAGCTGGACTCCAATGAAGGAGTAGAACCATCTCAAGGAGGATCACAAGGAAATGGACAGCATGTGACGTAAATATGAGTGTCTGAGCAAAGGGTCTGAATACTTATGACCATGTGATACTTCAGTTTTTCTTTTTTAATCAATTTGCAAAAATGTATACATTTCAGTTTTTTTTCAGTCAAGATGGGGTGCAGGGTGTACATTAATGAGAAAAAAATGAACTTTTTTGAATGTACCAAATGGCTGCAATGAAACAAAGAGTGAAAAATGTAAAGAGGTCTGAATACTTTCCTAAACAGTGGAAACCCCCCACAAGTTACCCTATTTTGGAAACTAGACTCATCAAGTAACTTATCTAGAGTGTTGAGCTGTGAAAAGAATACAATTCCAATTTTTCTCGCAAATATTGTTTAGCCACAAATTTTGTATTTTCACAAGGTCAACAGAAAAAAATGCACCACACAATTTGTTGTACAACATCTCTTGAATGCATTGATACCTCATATGTGATTCAAAATTACTTCTGAGATACAGTGCAAAGCTCAGAAGGGAAGAAGCACCATATTGGATTTCAGATTTAGCTGAAATGGTTTGGGGGTGCCAAGTCCCCTACCAGATAACGGACCTTGGTGGGGACTTATGTTTATGTGAGTTGAGTTGAATGCTACTTGGGGCAATTTGGGTGCAGAACATTTTGGATCAGTTCACATTTATCCTGTAGTCTATGCTGAGCACTTACATTCGAATTTCCAGCTACATCCCATAAATACGTCATTCAGGTGAAACCCCAACAAATCCATTCACTAATGAGGACACAGGGTTACTCTGGACTCCATTTGACCTCTGTTCAGCGGTGTCCTTTACAAAGGTGCACAAAACTGTGGTTGACCGCACTTTTGCACACTTCTAAAAAAGACACATAAAAAGATGGACACCGCTGGATTATAGGTGAAATGGGAGTTCAAAGTGACTCAATCTGCCTCATTACAGTGAGTTTTCCTTCGGGAATTTTGCCTGAATCACATATTTCAGAGATTTCCACATAATTGCCGATGTAAGCACTCAGCGTAGAGCACAGGATAAACATGAACCGCGCTGTACTGTGGTCTTTGGGAAGCAGAATATACAAATCAACATCAGTGAAGAATTGGCTTTACTTCTATTTTCTCGCCAAGCATTTCAATTGTTTTGAGTCTGTACTATGACTAAGCCATTACAACACCTTGATTCTTTTCTTTTTCAGCCATTGCAATGTAGTTTTCCTGGTGTTGAGATCATAGTTCTATTGGATAACCCACATTTCTTCCATGGTTTTGAAAAGATGCCTCACATTTGACCATAGAATACTTTGGTATAGAAAGAGAAGTTTATGGTTTAATTGATGACTGAAGATGCTCAGTTCCTATTGCTGCAGAACAAGCCATTATTATTACCCATGTGCTTGACAGTTGGCATGAGGTGTTTACACTGATATGTTGTATTTAGTTTTTTCACTTTGTTCTTGTCTGTCTAAAGGGCATTGTTTCAAAATTATTGTGTGAAAAAGAAGACTTTGGCCAGGTTCACATTTAGGATGTTGCATCCGTTTGAGGGATGTGTCAAAGGATGTTTTTTTTTTGCCTTGCCATTCCTCATTTTTAATCTTTTAACACATGCGTTAACGCATGGTACATATATGTACCATGTGTTAACGCATGTGTTTCCCATAGACTCCCATGTTAAAAAAATGCATGCGTTTTCCATACCAGGCCCAAAAACGTTGCCGCCCATGTTTCTATGTGCGCTCCAAAAAGTGCATAGCACCAAATGCATTGCACTTTAGTAATGCGTTTTTTTGCATTTAAGTCTATGGGTGCATTAATGCATGCATTTTTACACATAATAATAATATTTATTCATTTATATAGCGCTATTAATTCCATAGCACTTTTACATACATCAGTAATGCTGTCTCTCTTGGAGCTCACAATCTAAATATCCTATCAGTATGTTTTTACAATGTGGGAGGAAACCAGAGTGCCCGGAGGAAACCCACGCAAACACGGAGAGAACATACAAACTCCTTGCAGATGTTGTCCTTGGTGGGAATTGTACCCAGGACCTCAGACCCCAGTGTTGCACATTAAAATCATGCATGCTTTTAGCAGATGCATGGCGCAAATCTGACCCAAGCCTTTCTCCTGCCACCACCTGTCTTTTTCTTATTTTACTGTCATGAACATTTAAAGAGGATCTATCACCCCCCTGCTTTATGCCAATCTAAATGCAGCACTGAATGCAGCATGTCTGCTGCATTCAGGGAAGGAGTCCCCATGTGTCTGTGTGCTGTGTACCCCAAGATATAGCCTTTGTAAAACTTACAGTTAAAAGCCATGGAGGCAATCACTGTGGCTAGAGGGAGCTTAATTGACTAGGGCCATTCCCTCCGCCTCTGCCTTTGTGTTCCACCTTCTGCTGTGCTGGCTCTGCCATCCTCCTCTCCTCCTCTCTGTCACTCACAGCATGCAAATAATTTGTCCTGACATCAGCTTCAGATTCCTGCCCTGACAAAGCATAAACAACACAGTAGTTGGCGGCAAAGAGAGGCAGTGGGGATGGAATGGCCACAGTCAATCAAGCTCCCTCCAGACACAGTGATTATCTCCATGGCTTCTAACTGTAAGTTTTACAAAGGCTATATCTCGGGGTACACAGCACATAGACACATGGGGGACCACTTCCCTGAATGCAGCAGACATGCTGCATACAGTGCTGCATTTAGATTGTCATACAGCAGGGGAGTGACAGGTCCTCTTTAACATACTAACTAAGGCCTATAGAGTCTGAGCTGTAGCTCTTAGGTTTTTTTGCAATTTTTCTGAGCATAGTCTGACTTTGGAGTGAATTTACTGGAACCCCCACTTCTGAGAAGATTGTGAAATACCAAGAATATTTTCAACTTGTGATAAATCTTTTTCATGGTAAAATAATGAACTCCAAATTATTGGAAATGGCATTATAATCCTTCCCAAATTGATGGACCATAATAATTGCTTTTCTAATATTTTTTCTCCGTATCATTGAATTAACAGATGCCTGAAATCTCCAGACCAGCAAATTACCAAAGCTTCTGCAATTATTACAGTGGTCACATTTGCTGATGAACAAATACAAAATGCAGCACTTGGCTGCTACTAACCCTCTAAGGGTACCTTTACACGCGGCTACATTTCTAGGGTGGCTACAGGTAACTTACTGGTTGCAGTGAAATCATGGAGACAAGGTTCTATCTTGTTGCTGTGTACAAATGGAATAATCTCTCCATGATTTCACTGCAACCAGTAAGTTACCTGTAGCCACCCTAGAAATGTAGCCGCGTGTAAAGGTACCCTAAGGCTGCCTTTACATTTGCGTATGGAGCGCAGCGTACCAAACGCAGCCAAACGCTTGCGCACATGGGTTCCTATGTTTAACATGGGAACGCATGTACCTGCGTATGGCTGCGTTTGGCCGCATTTGCGTTCGGATGCGCATAATTTATGCTCCCTCCGACCGCACTCCAGACGCAGCATGCAGCATTTTTTTGTGCGTTCGCGGCGCTTGTTCTATCCGCAAGCGCATTTATCTCAATGGATCCGCAGTGTCCTCTGCATGACACTGCAGGAGAACGCTGCGGATCTCATTGAAATCTCTCCTGGTGGCCGCCGGTGATGTCACAGGAGATCACCGACGGCCACCGGGAGATCAGCTGGAGCCTCTGATAATCTCCTCCTCCCCGCCGCCGGTAATCTCCTAGCGGTGTCGGCGGGGAGAAACAGCTGATGTGACAGCTGTTTGAATCTTCCTGCGGCAACATCTCCTCTCGGTGTCGGCGCGGGAGATTCAAACAGCTGTCATATCAGCTGTTTAACCCCGCTGACACGTCCCGGAGCTTACCGGCGGCCGGGAGGAGAAGATCTCTGCCGGTGATCTCCGGCCCGCCCCCGGACACCGCCGATTGGCTGCCCGGGCTCCATAGTGATGTGTCCACAGGCGGACGTTCTCCGCTGCGGACACATCATTAGAAAGAAAAATGACCCTGCTTTCACTGCGTTTGTGTCTGCATGCCATCAGCATGCAGACACAAACGCAAATGTGAAGCCAGCTTAAGGGTATGGACACACGGCGTGAAAGTGGACGACTGCAATGTGTGATTTTATCGCATTGCAGTTGGACCAATGTTATTCTATGTCCGAGAGCACATTGGCGAGTGTCGGACGCTTTTTTCTCATCCAGATAACAGACGAGAAACAAATCGCAACATGCTGCGACAGTATGCGATTCATGCGCGAGACTCGCCAATGCAAGTCTATGGGTCTGACAAAATCACGGGCTGCACACGGACCATCCGAGAGGCATCCGTTTTTTTCAGTGATACATCATCACTTTGTAGCTCAGACAACTGTAAAATGTTCCTATAAATGATTATACAGTAAATAGCTGCTGAGATTAAAAACGGATTGTATACGGACAGCACACGGATGCCACACAGATCAAAAAACGGATGTCACTCGTCCGAGTCTCATGGATGAGAAATGGACCTTTTTTTTACGCCAATGTGTTTCCACCCTAATAGGGGAACTCCAGGGAGAGAAAACTTTTTTGTACTGTCTCTGCCCTCCTACATGATGAACATCGCTTATAAATCAATAAAATCATACCTACTGTTTTGCTCTCACCCTTCCTCAGGGATCCTAGAATTTCAGCTTCATGCTGCTGTGAGAAAGAGGAGGTATGTCGGGGGCATGCACTCTGGGGGCTCCATAATCCAGTCACTATTTGTGATGAGCTGCCGTAAAGCAAACCTTGCACATGTGCAATGAGTAGCTTGAGGTTAGTCGATACACGCAAAGGGTGTATCGACGTCACTTAGCCGGAAATGACACGATTAGCGTCATACCGGCTTATATGCCCATGGAGGAGGGAGAGAATGACTACAAAGTATTTTCACGCCCATCGGGGCGTGAGTACAAGCGTCGGAGGCGTCGAAAATCATTCACAGGGTACGCCCTGTGCGACTTTTGAGGGGACATGAAGCCTCACTTTAGTAAGTTTATAAAGCACTTTTTTTAAACTTTGCAATGACGTTTTAGGACAGAGAGGGATAGGTAGGATATGATTAGGAAGGTGTAGGGGCAGATATTGATAGGCTGGGGGGCGATTTTTAGGTGACAGGTTCCATTAAAGTACAGGTACAAAACAGATATCCAGCTCTCTGGCAACCCACACCATATTCACAATCTAGTTTCAGGTGTCGTCCGCCTCGCCTATCATAAAATAAAAAAAGAAGGGCACATGTCCTCCAAATATTGAAGCTCTGTGGAAATTAGATTACCACTTTTCTTATACTCACAGAATAAAAACTTATTACAATGCTCATATAAAATCAATATGTGTTTAGCAACATAGGCGTACTCAGAACTACCCTCACTCTCTTTCAGGGAGAACGCCGCTCCTGCGCTCCATTTACTGGCTCCACGTCGTCCTGTCTGGTCCCCTGGTGCACATCCGGGTCACAAAGTCACTTCCGGTTCAAAGCATAACAGATGCGGCAACACTCACAGGGTCCTGGTGCATAAAATGAAATTTATTCCATAGCTGTTCAGTCAGCTGGTTACAGGGGCAGTGGGAGGAAGGATGCAGGTATACAAAAACGAAGGACCGTTTCGTGCCCCATAGCAGCGCATCTACGATTAATACCAACTGTGTGAGTGGTATTAACCCATAGAAGCGCCGCTAGGGGCGCAAAACGGTCCGTCGTTTTTATACACCCGCATCCTCCCTCCCACTCCCCCTGTAACCAGCCGACCGCACTGCTATGGAATAAATTTCATTTTATGCACCAGGACCTTGTGAGTGCTGCCACATCTGTTATGCTTTGAACCGGAAGTGACTTTGTGACCCGGATTGTGCACCAGAGGACCAGACAGGACGGCGTGGAGCCAGTAAATGGAGCAGGAGCGGCGTTCTCCCTGAAAGCAGAGTGAAGCTCTGGCATTGGAGCTTGATACAGCGGTGGTGCCTGGCAGCGCTTAAAAGCAGTAAGAATGTGTGGTACTCCTGTGACCAAGAGAACTGGGATTGTAAACAAGGGACCCTCACAACACCCATCTATACATACCCTAGAGTAGGGGACTGTGGGTGAACCTGCTGCAGGGAAGACCCAGTCCCGTGGGAGGAGTTAGGTTGGTAGAAAAGTGTATGGGTAGGAGGACAGTTAGACAGTGAGTGAGAGGGAGAGTCGAGTGGAGGACGACACAGGGGAATGATGTTGTGACAGGAGAGAGACCCTAGGAGCACCAGGAATTACAGTGCACCCGAATTTGGACCTGGGTAATGCCGACCAGAAGCATCTGGTCCAGGGCAGAAGACAGGCTCTGGACACAGTGCGGGAGTTTAACCCCGAGCTGTTAAACCAGAGGCCCCAAGCTTCTTCAGGAAGCTGCAGCAACAAGACCGGCGTACACTTCGAAAAGTCACACTGAACTAGGGTCAGGGGGACCTGAAAGGGAGTCGCCCACCAGAGACCCGTGGGAGGCTCTGCACACGGAGGCGCTGCACGGTTGTGAGCAGACGTTAAGCGCAGTGAAGGGAATGGCAGGCATACCACCGAGATGGTGAATCGTCCCGGTTCCCTGGTGACTACACAGACCAGAGAGACCCGAAAGACTGTATCATCTTTCTATCTACTTTAACAACTTGCAAGTAAACCCAATCAGAGTTAATGACTGGTGTGACATACTTTGATTCCCACGCCTGGGGAGCTGCACACTGCTGCATTGAAAGGACAAGTGACAAATCCGTGTGGTAAGCTGCCTCCCTGTGTAAAAACTATTACAACTTCCCCGGGGATCCCGCTCCACCTGCGGGAGCGTAACTATCTGGCTGCCCTACCATCACCCCGGAGGTCTGACCTGCAGCTCCGGTAACCATACTGGAACCATAGGTGCTGTCACAAACTACTTTTATCTTTATTATTTTTACTGACTTTCAGCGACCCCAATGGCCACGGGATCGGGCACAAGTACCTGACATCCCCTGTGAATCAACGCCCGGAACCGAGTACCCAACGGCCCTGGGGCGGGTCAGATTCACTTTAACGAACTGAGCATAATATTGTTTTCTAATATAACATGTAATAATACAACAAGCATCAATCTGACGTTTAACTGTAAACTGGTGTCATTAACCTTGCTGGCACTAGAGGAGGCCAAATAGCTTTTATAAATATACCAACAAGTTCATAGAGGCCATTTGTCAATCATACAGGACACTATATAGTACGATGCTGCAGTATATTCTACCTATGTTACTAGTAACAACATACATATATAGATCATCAGTGACTTACTGGATACTAAAGTGGTGTATTGAATATATACATTTACTGACTACTGGTAGCGCTTGAGGTATGCACAGGCAGCAGGAACTTGATTAATTGGGAAGATTTATTTAAAAGGAACCTGTCAAGTCGCTCTACCTCTCTCCTATCACTACCGATTCCTGCACCTTGATAGCTGTTTCCTAACCATCCCTGTCTGACCTAAAGGGGCCCTATAACGATTATGAAAAATGACTTTGAACTTACATATGGTCTCCATCTAGGAGACTGGAAAGGAGTGCTCCGGGCTCCATTCTCCCCTCCTCGCTGTGTCCTAGCACACCCCGCTGGGCATCCTCACTCCTGGTGCTTTGCCGCCTCCTTTTTGCATTTCCCGCCCTCTCCGCTGCTGTAATGCCCGGCCGGAACATCATAACCAGCCAGGTGCATTGTGGGCCTAATCACATGATCGGCCCGGCCTCGATATGTGCATTGCGCATGCATCGGAGCAAGGCCGATCACGAGATTAGTAACATAGTAACATAGTATTTAAGGTTGAAGGAAGACCTTAAGTCCATCTAGTTCAACCCATAGCCTAACATGTCGTTCCAGAGGAAGGCAAAAATAACCCATGTGGGAACACTAAGCTCCACATTGGGGAAAAAATTCCTTCCTGACTCCACATACGGCAATCAGTCTAGTTCCCCGGATCAACGCCCTATCAAAGAATATAGTATATATAACTGGTAATATTATAGTTTTCAAGAAAGGCATCCAGGCCCTTCTTAAATGTTAGTAGTGACTCACTCATTACAACATCATGTGGCAGAGAGTTCCATAGTCTCACTGCTCTAACACTGCAAAGACAAAGTGTTTTTTTGCAAAAAACGTACAAACCAATAGCCCTGTTTTTGACACTCTTTTTTGACAGCACTTGCTGAAAACTGGAAATTTTATTATAACAGAGTGCTGTTTGTGTGACTCTTGTGCAGATTTTTGCACTTTGTCTTTGCAGTTGTTTGGTGGTGAATGAATGCGGTTATTAATCTCATTCATCAGTGTGCACGACTCATAATTGTCGGTTCAATGTTTTTCTCCTGTTCTGCAGGAAAGGGTGTTGCCCCACCCCTCCCATATGAGTAGTTCACACATAAGCTAGCTTCACAGGTAAGCCCACAGAGCATGGAGTCCCGGCTGATGCCTGTATAGAGGTATGTTCACACACAAGCAGGTTTTAAATGCATACATCAGTTAGGGACTGCCTCTGTCAGGGCAACCGTGACGAGGTGAGGCAGCTTATAATATATTTTTTGCAAAAAACATACAAACTAATAGCCCTGTTTTTGACTCTTTTTTTTTTTACAGCAATTGCTGAAAACTGGAAATTTTATTATAACAGAGTGCTTTTTGTGTTACTCTTGTGTGGATTTTTACACTTTGTCTTTGCAGTTGTTTGGTGGTGAATGAATGCGGTTATTAATCGCATTCATCAGTGTGCACGACTCATAATTGTCAGTTCAGTATTCTAAGTGTGGTCGCACTAGTGATTTGAATAAAGGTAAAACTATGTTCTCCTCATGAGCATCTATGCCTCTTTTAATGCATCCCATTATTTTATTTGCCTTTACAGCAGCTGCCTGACACTGGCCACTAAATGTGAGTTTGTTGTCTACCCATACACCCAGGTCTTTTTCAGTGATAGTTTTGCCCAGTATTTCACAATTAAGCACATAATTATACATTTTATTTTCTCTGCCCAAGTGCATGACCTTATATTTATCCCCATTAAAGATCATTTGCCATTTATCTGCCCAAGCTTCTAGTTTACATAAATCCTCCTGTAATATAAAATTGTCCTCCTCTGTATTGATTACCCTGCAGAGTTTAGTGTCATCTGCAAATATTGAGATTCTACAATGCATCATGTGATTAAGCCCACAATGCACCCGGCCGGATGTGATGTTCCGGTCGGGCATTACAGCAGCAGAGAGGGTGGGAAATACAATAAGGAGGTGGCAAAGCACAGGGAGTGAGGAAGTCCAGCGGGGCATGCTAGGACACAGCGAGGAGGGGAGAATGGAGCCCGGAGCCCACCTTTCCAGTTTCCTAGATGGAGACCATATATAAGTTCAAAGTCATTTTTCATAATCATTATAGGGCCCCTTTAGGTCACACAGGGATGGTTAGGGAACAGCTACCAAGGTCCAGGGACTAAGAGAGGTAGGGAGACCTGACAGGTTCCATTTAAGTCCTAAAACTTCTAGAAGAAGACACACAAAATAAACAGCCTTGGTTTGTTACACATTTCTTTAATCCAGTCAGCCTCTAGGAGAGCAGATCCCACCTGAATGAGGCAGCTGAACCGCATTAAATGGCCCATTCCAAGTCCTGAACCTGGAGGTAAGGAAACAATCAGACCCACCCATCACTTTAGCTGTTCCCAAAATCGGGGCACATTAAAAACACCTCTCAGCACTGTGCATTCTTGAGTCTGCTTCTAAGGGTCCTGCATCACTGAGGCTTGCTACCCCAGTGCCACATATACAGTAGGTGAAATAAATATTGAAAACTTCACCAATTTTCTAAGAAAATACATTTCTAAAGGTGCTATGAAATTCCACCAGATGTAGGTAACAACCCATCCAATCCACAAAAAGAAATCAAACCATAGATGTCATAAAGTTAGTGATGTGTTGGAGTGGTGTCGGGTTCATTGAGAGGGTGTTTGCCATAGGCTAGTGCTGTGCTTGGTCTACCCCAGCACGTAACACTAAACCGAGAGTCCCTGATGTGTGTGTGTGTGTTGATGATATTAATTTTAGTGACTTCAGACCAATCGGGTCACGCTCTTCACCCCGACCGCAAGTATGCCAGGGAGGGGTGACAAAGACGTTAGTAAAAAAAAAGGCAAACTTTACTGGAAACAGCTTGAACAAGCATTACAAAGCAAGCAGTACACTTCTTATCTTCTGTGATAGGCATAATGTTTATGGTTACTGGCAATTAAAAAATCAATGCTGCACTGGTGGTTAACGAAGGGTCACATAGCAGCTAAAATAATGTTTTTTGTGCCATATGACTTATTTTCTCACATTTTTCTGTGCTCTTTTAAAAACTGCATTTTATAGCTGCGTGGGCATGTCCAGCAGCTAATACAGAGCAGTGCAATGTGATAGCAGAAAAGGGGTTAACAGAGATCCTGACTGAGCTGTGTTGAGCCAGATGAGGAGTTTACACTGATCCTTAAATTCTGACATTGCTTAGCAACTGTGTTGTAGGCTGAGCTAATCTGATGCATTGTTTCCTCCCAGCTGCAGTCAGGAGCTCGTACACAGTGTAGGCCACACCCCTTTTCCTTTATCTGGTTACATGCCCAGTATTCAGTGTAAAGACAGAACTGACTGAGAATGAACATATGTCTGCTTTACACACAGTGTAGTGGGGACACCTTGTGGAAGGTTTATGAATGGTTTTCAACCAGAATTTTCTAATGAAGTATATTTGAAAGTTTATTAAAATTACCTGCTCTACATTATTAAATAAAAATTTAAACAGAGGTTACGCTTTAAATATATCACCATAGACAGTGATCACTTGCAGGAGGACACTCACAAGAGCACTTTACTTTCTATGTGCGTTAGACATTTAACACCCTGTCTTCATCTGGTTCCCCCAAGCCTGACCACCTCTCTGGACTCACTTCTCCTTCTTTGTGTCTCTTAGACCTTCTCCACTTTCGCTGCAGTTTCAGTCACTCACAAGTTGCTTACTTGATTCTTCTTAAATTAAGGAAGAAAGGAAGCACACATAGAGTAGTACCTCTAATATACAGGTCCCACAGACCCCAAATGGTTAAACTCACCTGATGTAGTTGTGAGTGTCAAAACTACAATAAAAGCTCACAGGAGGTCGCTGCAGACTCCCAGCTAAGAATTGAAGAATCCAGATAAGGGTGAAAAGAGCTGGGATGTCACGCCGCCCTCACCATAAGAATAAACACCTGTGTTTATTCTTGTGGTCAGCACGGCGTGACATCCCAGCTCTTTTCACCTTTATCTGGTTACTTGATTCTTCCTGATTTCTGTTCACTCAGCCTTCCCACCCATCACCGGTACTGGACACCTTCTTCACCTCTGAGCTCTAATACTTGCATAGCTCTTTCTTGGCTGGCAGATTTTCCACTGAAAATGAAACTAAACTGGCCTCACACTGTAACTGTTACTCCTCCCCCAGGGGCCTAACACATACTTGGGCTTGAAAAAAATCCATTGTGGATTGAAACGTCGCCTGTGAACTGTGACCAATAAAGGTCTTATCTATCTAAAACAAGTGGGAGTGCTGCCTATGTTTTTTGCAATATTGAACCAGGTAGGAGAAAAGACTATTGTGGTGGGCCCTGCACCCAAAGGTAACGTCAGCTGTGTTGCTCTTTATTGTTTATGATACATATATATATACTAGCTGTGAGCCCGATGCAAATGCATCGGGATTCTAGAACGTGCATTAATTTGATTATAGTAGTTATAGCTGTTAGCCTGATGCAAATGCATCGGGTATCTAAAATATGTTTATTGTTTTTTTAAAGATTTTTAAATAATCGCATCATCAATAGCAATAATATAAGCCATAGCATTATTATTAGCAGTAATAGCAGTATTAATAGCATTATTAGCAGTATTATGAGCATTAATAACAGTATTAATAGCATTATTATTAGCATTAATAGCATTATTAATAGCATTATTAGCATTAATAATAGCATTAATAACATTATTAATAGCATTAATAGCATTATTATTAGCATTAATAGCATTAATAATAGCATTATTAGCATTAATAATAGCATTAATAACATTATTAATAGCATTAATAGCATTATTATTAGCATTAATAGCATTAATAATAACATTATTAGCATTAATAATAGCATTAATAACATTATTAATAGCATTAATAGTATTATTATTAGCATTAATAGCATTAATAATAGCATTATTAGCATTAATAATAGGATTAATAACATTATTAATAGCATTAATAGCATTATTATTAGCATTAATAGCATTAATAATAGCATTATTAGCATTAATAATAGCATTAATAACATTATTAATAGCATTAATAGCATTATTATTAGCATTAATAGCAATATTAATAGCATTAATAGGATAAATATTAGCATTAATAGCATAATTAATAGCATTAATAGCATTATTAATAGCAATAATAGCATTATTATTAGCATTAATAGCATTAATAGCATTATTATTAGCATTAATAGCATTAATAATGCCATTAATAGGATAAATATTAGCATTGATAGCATTAATAGCATAATTAATAGCATTAATAGGATAAATATTAGCATTAATTAGCATAATTAATAGCATTAATAGCATTATTAATAGCAATAATAGCATTATTATTAGCATTAATAGCATTAATAGCATTATTATTAGCATTAATAGCATTAATAATGCCATTAATAGGATAAATATTAGCATTGATAGCATTAATAGCATAATTAATAGCATTAAATAGCATATTAATAGCATTAATAGCATTATTATTAGCATTAATAGCATTATTAATAGCATTATTATTGGCATTAATAGCATTAATAATAGCATTATTAGCATTAATAATAGCATTAATAACATTATTAATAGCATTAATAGCATTATTATTAGCATTAATAGCATTAATACATTATTATTAGCATTAATAGCATTAATAATACCATGAATAGGATAACTATTAGCATTAATAGCAATTAATAGCATAATTAATAGCATTAATAGCATTATTAATACATAATAGCATTAATAGGATAAATATATAGCATTAATAGCATTATTAATAGCATTAATAGCATTAATAGGATAAATATTAGCATTAATAGCATTAATAGCATTATTAATAGCATTAATAGCATTATATTAGCATTAATAGCATTAATAATAGCATTATTAGCATTATAATAGCATTAATAACATTATTAATAGCATATAATAGCATTATTATTAGCATTAATAGCATTAATAGCATTATTATTAGCATTAATAGCATTAATATTACCATTAATAGGATAAATATTAGCATTAATAGCATTAATAGCATAAATAATAGCATTAATAGCATTATTAATAGCATTAATAGCATTATTATTTAGCATAAATAGCATTAATAATAGCATATTGCATTAATAGCATTAGCATTATATAACATTATTAATAGCATTAATAGCATTATTATTAGCATTAATAGCATTAATAATAGCATTATTAGCATTAATAATTAGCATTAATAACATATTAATAGCATAATAGATTATATGAGCATTAATAGCATTAATAGTATTATTATAGCATAATAGCATTATTAATAGCATTAGTAGATTAATAGCATATTAATAGCATTAATAGCATAAATAATGCATTAATAGCATTATTAATAGCATATAGCATTATTATTAGCATAAAAGCATAAATAGCATTATTAGCATTAATAATAGCATTAATAACATTATTAATAGCATTAATAGCATTATTATTAGCATTAATAGCATTAATAATAACATTATTATTAGCATTAATAATAGCATTAATAAACATATTAATAGCATTATAGTATTTATTAGCATTAATAGCATTAATAATAGCATTATTAATTATAATAGATTAATAACATTATTAATAGCATTAATAGCATTATTATTAGCATTAATAGCATTAATAATATCATTATTAGCATAATTAATAGCATTAATTAACATTATTAATAGCATTAATAGCATTATTATTAGCATTAATAGCATATTAATTAGCATTAATAGATAAATATTAGCATTAATAGCATTAATAATAGCATTAATACATTATTAATAGCAATAATAGCATTATTATTAGCATTATAGCATTAATAGCATTATTATTAGCATTAATAGCATTAATAATGCCATTAATAGGATAAATATTAGCATTGATAGCATTATAGCATAAATAGCATTAATAGCATTATAATAGCATTAATAGCATTATTATTAGCATTAATAGCATTATTAATAGCATTATTATTGGCATTAATAGCATTAATAATAGCATTATTAGCATTAATAATAGCATTAATAACATTATTAATAGCATTAATAGCATTATTATTAGCATTAATAGCAATATAATAGCATTAATAGGATAAATATTAGCATTAATAGCATAATTAATAGCATTAATAGCATTATTAATAGCAATAATAGCATTATTATTAGCATTAATAGCATTAATAGCATTATTATTAGCATTAATAGCATTAATAAGCATTAATGATACATATAGCATTATAGCATTATAGCATAATTAATAGCATAATGCATTATATACATTAATAGCATATTATTGCTTAATAGCATTATAATAGCATTATTATGCATTAATAGCATTAATAATAGCATATTAGCATTAATATAGCATTATAACATTTTAATAGCATTAATAGATTATTTAGCATTAATAGCATTAATAGCATTATTATTAGCATTAATAGCATTAATAATACCTAATAGAAATATTAGCATTAATAAGCAATAATAGCATAATAATTAATAGCATTAATAGCATTATTAATAGCATTAATAGCATTAATAATACATTTAATAACATTATTAAATAGCATTTAATAGCATTATTATAGCATTAATAGCATTAATACATTAATAGCATTATTAATAGCATTAATAAATAGATTAATAGCATTAAACATTATTAATAGCATTAATAGCATTATTATTAGCATTAATAGCATTAATAATACATTATTAGCATTAATAATGATATTACATTAATAACATATTATTAATAGCATTAATAGCATATTATAGCATTAAGCATTAATAGCATATAATTAATAGCATTAATAGATAATATAGCATTAATTAGCATTAATTAATAGCATTAATAATAGCATTATTAATAGCATTATATAGCATTATTATTATAGCATTAATAGCATTAATAGCATAATTTATTAGCATTAATAAGCATTAATAATGCATTATAATAGGATTAAATATTAGCATTGATAGCATTAATAGCATATTAATAGCATTAATAGCATTATAATAGCATTAATAGCAATAATTAATAGCATATTAATAGCATTAATTAATAGCATAATAATAAGCATATACAATTAATAGCATTAATAGCATTATTATAGCATAATAGCATTATTACATATATAGCATTAATATAATTAGCATTAATAGCATTAATAAGCATTAATACATAATTAATAGCATTAATAGCATTATTAATAGCATTAATAGCATTATTATTAGCATTAATAGCATTAATAGCATTATATTAGCATTAATAGCATTAATAATAGCATTATAGCATTAATAATAGCATTAATAACATTATTAATAGCATTAATAGCATTATTATTAGCATTAATAGCATTAATAGCATTATTATTAGCATTAATAGCATTAATAATACCATAATAGGATAATATTAGCATTAATAGCATAATAGCATAATTTAATAGCATTAATATACATTATAATAGCATTAATATAGCAAATTAATAGATAATATAGCATTAATAATATAGCATTATTAATAGCATTAATAGCATTAATAGGATAATATATTATAGCATTATAATAGCATTAATAGCATTATTAATAGCATTAATAGCATTATTATTAGCATTAATAGCATTAATAATAGCATTATTAGCATTAATAATAGCATTAATAACATTATTAATAGCATTAATAGCATTATTATTAGCATTAATAGCATTAATAGCATTATTATTAGCATTAATAGCATTAATATTACCATTAATAGGATAAATATTAGCATTAATAGCATAAATAAGAGCATTAATAGCATTATTATTAGCATTAATAGCATTAATAATAGCATTATTAGCATTAATAATAGCATTAATAACATTATTATTAGCATTAATAGCATAATTATTAGCATTAATAGCATTATTATTAGCAGTAATATCATTATTATTAGCATTTTTTTTTTAATTATTATTTTTTATTTAATTATTTATTATTTTTTAATTATTTTTTAATTATTTTTTTTATTATTAAATTTATTATTTAGGCTGAGACCCAGTTCTCTTTCAGGTCCGCTGAAAGGGCTGATATTATTAGCATATATTTAATTTTTTTATTATTTTTTTTATTTAATTATTTATTATTTTTTATTTATTTTTTTATTATTTTTTAATTATTTTTTTTATTATTAAATTTATTATTTAGGCTGAGACCCAGTTCTCTTTCAGGTCCGCTGAAAGGGCTGATATTATTAGCATATATTTATTTTTTTTATTATTTTTTTTATTTAATTATTTATTATTTTTAATTTATTTTTTTATTATT
This sequence comes from Allobates femoralis, assembly GCA_033576535.1. Taxonomy (NCBI): domain Eukaryota; kingdom Metazoa; phylum Chordata; class Amphibia; order Anura; family Aromobatidae; genus Allobates; species Allobates femoralis. The sequence goes on along the minus strand of JARQOC010000002.1, from coordinate 590,443,795 downwards.
TTTTAATTATTTTTTAATTATTTTTTTTCTATTAAATTTATTATTTAGGCTGAGACCCAGTTCTCTTTCAGGTCCGCTAAAAGGGCTGATATTATTAGCATATATTTAATTTTTTTATTATTATTTTTTATTTAATTATTTATTATTTTTTATTTATTTTTTGATTATTTTTTAATTATTTTTTAATTATTTTTTTTATTATTAAATTTATTATTTAGGCTGAGACCCAGTTCTCTTTCAGGTCCGCTGAAAGGGCTGATATTATTAGCAAATATTTATTTTTTTTATTATTTTTTTTATTTAATTATTTATTATTTTTTATTTATTTTTTTATTATTTTTTAATTATTTTTTTATTTTTTTTTTTATTATTAAATTTATTATTTAGGCTGAGACCCAGTTCTCTTTCAGGTCCGCTAAAAGGGCTGATATTATTAGCATATATTTAATTTTTTTATTATTATTTTTATTTAATTATTTATTATTTTTTATTTATTTTTTTATTATTTTTTAATTATTTTTTAATTATTTTTTTTATTATTAAATTTATTATTTAGGCTGAGACCCAGTTCTCTTTCAGGTCCGCTATTTGTTCCCATTGAAATACATTAGCGGTGTGTCGGCGATTTTATGGCCGCCCACCTGGTTCTATTTGTCGGCCCTAAAATCGCGGACACACCGCTAATGCATGTCTATGGGCAGTCCGCCCGATTTCGGATTGGAAGCAGACCAATCAGAATTCGAGCTCACTGCCCATATTCTGATTGGTCGCTGTCTACTTCCCTCAGCCAATCAGAAGAGCCCCTCACATCTCATTGACATAGAATGGTGGATTTGTCGTCCATTCTATGTTAATGATAAGTGAAGAGGACGTCGGAGCTGGAAGTTGGCGGAAAGAAGACAGAAGATCCCCGGGGCCGGACGAAGATGCGGAGATGGCGGAAAGAAGAGAGAAGACCCCCGGGGCCGGAGGAAGAGGACGCCTGGCCGGACGGAGGACTTGTGGATCGGACGGACGATCAGATGACTAAGAAGGCATGTAAGTGATCGACGGGGACGTTAGGGTAGGGGACGGCGGGGGCTTCGGGTGTAGGGCTTTAGGTGTTAGCGACAGCGGCGGGGGAAAGCGGCGGGAGCTTAGGAGGCGGCGGGGCTTAGGGGGTAGGGGGTTAGGTGCGGCGGGGCTTAGGGGGTAGGGGCATAGGTGCGGCGGGTCGGGGCTTAGGGTGTAGGGGTGCGGCGGACTTAGGGGTAGGTGCTTAGGTGCGGCTGGTGGGGGCTTTTAGGTGCGGCAGGGCTTAGGGGGTAGGGGCTTAGGTGCGGCGGGGCTTAGGGGGTAGGGGGTTAGGTGTGGCGGGGCTTATGGGGTAGGGGCTTAGGTGTCGCGGGGCTTTTAGTTGCGGCGGGGCTTAGGGGGTAGGGGATTAGGTGCGTCTGGTCGGGGGTTAGGTGCGGCGAGGCTTAGGGTGTAGGGGCTTAGGTGCGGCGGTGCTTAGGGGGTAGGGGCTTAGGTGGGGCGGTCGGGGCTTAGGATGCGGCGGAGCTTAGAGGGTAGGGACTTAGGAGCGGCGGAGTTAGGGGGTAGGAGCTTAGGTGCGGGGTGGGTGTGCGGACATGGGGTGGCTGTGCGGACATGGGGGGGCTGTGTGTACGACATGGGGGTGGCTGTGCGGACATGGGGGGGCTGTGTGTACGACATGGGGGTGGCTGTGCGGACATGGGGGGGGCTGTGTGGACATGGGAGGGGCTGTGCGGACATGGGGAGGGACTGTGCGGACATGGGGGGGGTCTGTGCGGACATGGGGGGGGTCTGTGCGGACATGGGGGGGGGTCTGTGCGGACATGGGGGGGGGCTGTGCGGACATGGGGGGGGGGCGAATTGTGGGTAGCGGGCGGCACTGGGGCACTGGGGCACAGAGGCACAGGGGCACAGGCTCCGGAGCACTGTGTCAGCATGTGCTGACAGCAGCTGCTCCGGAGCGGGCACAGGGGCACAGGCTCCGGAGCACTGTGTCAGCATGTGCTGACAGCAGCTGCTCCGGAGCGGGATGACAGCAGCAAGGGGTCGCAATGCCTCGCACGACGTGGTGACGTCACATAGTGACATAGCCACGACGTGCCGGGGTCCGACACAAACGTGCCTACGGCAATTATATAGTAGATATATATATATATATATATATATATATTGTGACGCGGTCACTGGCCGTGTAGTTGAGGGGAGGTATGTGTCCCGCAGGTTACTAGCCTGTGTGACCTAAAACCTGTAAAAGTTACCCAGCATGTTATGTGTATCTCAAAAGGGTGTGTGGTTTTAGGGAAATGACTAAGAGGGCGGGAGGTCATTCCACCTACCTCCCCTGAGGGTGTGGCTGAGCCACAGTAAAAGCCCCATGTTGTTTTTTTTTTTTCTTTGGGTTAGAGAGACTGGTGTGTGGAGGCTCCAGACTATGGAGCTGAGCTGAGGAGTAGCTGCAGTCTGCAGCCAGTCAGTACAGGTGGACCTGTACACATATGGGACTGTGTATAGTCATTTTGATTTTTTGTTTTGTTTTACCTTTCAAGCCAGTGAGGCTCCGTTGTTTTTGTGCCCAATTCTGCTGGGTTTATGCAGTATCAATAAACCTGCAGCCGAACACAGCGAGTCATCTTGCCACAATATATATATACCGTATATACTCGTGTATAAGCCGAGTTTTTCATCCCAAAATTTGGGCTGAAAAGTCCCCCCGGGTCAATACGGTACCTCAGGCTGGAGGAGGCGGGGGGGGGGCTGCTGTATGAGCGGCCCCGTCACGTGGGGCCGCTCATTATATATGCACTGCTTCCCCCTGTCAATCAGCGGCAGGGGGAAGCAGTTCATATGTTGGTACCCCCAGGGTGCTGCTGGGTACCCCCTGGGGGCTGCTGGGTACCCCCAGGGGGCTGTTGTTACCCCCAGGGGGCTGTTGGTACCCCCAGGGGGCTGCTGGGTACCCCCTGGGGGCTGCTGGGTACCCCCAGGGGGCTGTTGGTACCCCCAGGGGGCTGCTGAGTACCCCCAGGGGGCTGCTGGGTACCCCCTGAGGGCTGCTGGGTACCCCCAGGGGGCCGCTGGGTACCCCCTGGGGGCCGCTGTATAACCCCTGGGGGCTGCTGTATAACCCCTGGGGGCTGCTGTATATACTGCTGAGGCCTGTATACCACTGGGGCTGCTGTATATACCACTGGGGCTGCTGTATATACCACTGGGGCTGCTGTATATACTGGTGGGGTCTGTATATACCACTGGGGAGGCTGCTGTATACCACTGGGGTTGCTGTATATACTACTGGGGCCTGTATATGCCACTGGGGAGGCTGCTGTATACTACCATTGGGGGGCCTGTATACCACACTGCTGGGGGCTGTACACCTGTGCTGGGGTCCACCCTCGGCTTATACACGAGTCAATAGGTTTTCCCAGGTTTTGGGGGCAAAAGTAGGGGGGTCGGCTTATACACGGGTCGGCTTATACACGAGTATATACGGTATATATATATATATATATATATATATATATAGCAGCGCTATGGTATATGGTGGTACATTACAGCACATGTATAGCAGCACTATAGTATATGACAGTACATTACAGTACATGTATAGCAGCACTATAGTATATGGCGGTACATTATAGTACATGTTTAGCAGCACTATAGTATATGGCGGTACATTATAGTACACGTATAGCAGCACTATAGTATATGGCGGTACATTACAGCACATGTATAGCATGGCTATAGTATATGGCAGTACATTACAGTACATGTATAGCAGCACTATAGTATATGGCGGTACATTATAGTACATGTATAGCAGCACTATAGTATATGGCGGTACATTATAGTACATGTTTAGCAGCACTATAGTATATGGCAGTACATTACAGTGCATGTATAGCAGCGCTATAGTATATGGCGGTACATTACAGCACATGTATAGCAGCACTATAGTATATGGTGGTGCATTACAGCACATGTATAGCAGCACTATAGTATATGTTGGTACATTACAGTACATGTATAGCAGCACTATAGTACATGGCGGTACATTACAGTACATGTATAGCAGCGGTATAGTATATGGCGGTACATTACAGCACATGTATAGCAGTGCTATAGTATATGGCAGTACATTACAGGACATGTATAGCATGGCTATAGTATATGGCAGTACATTACAGTACATGTATAGCAGCACTATAGTATATGGCGGTACATTATAGTACATGTATAATAGCACTATAGTATATGGCGGCATACAGTACTTATCCTAGTAACGTACATAAGTATTAGCAGCCTATGGTAAATGGCGATACTCCGCTCCTCCGCTCCTCCACAGTAAAAGTAAAAAAATCTTCGTGAGGATACTCACCTGTCCGCCGGCTCACTCCACCTCCGTCTTCTAGGTCCTGAAGGCCTTTAGGACCTGTCGTTGCCTGGGAAACCGATCAGCTGATCAGTCACATGACCGCTAACTGCCAAGGCGGCAGAATGGAGCAGGGGGGCAGGATTGAGTAGTGGGGGCATGATGATGATGGGGGGCATGATGGGGAGACGGGGGCAGGATGGTGGCAGGGGGGCAGGATGGTGCCGGGGGGGCAGGATGGTGGCGGGGGGCAGCATGGAGCCAGCGGGGCAGGATGGAGCAAGCAGGGCAGGATGGGGAGGGGGGGCAGCATGGAGCCGGCGGGGCAGAACGGAGCCGGGGGGGCAGGATGGAGCCGGGGGGGAGGGTTGGTGCGATCAGGGCAGGATGGAGCCTGCGGGGCAGGATGGAGCCGGGGGAGGGGTGCAGGATGGAGCCAGCGGGGCAGAATGGAGCTGGGGGGGCAGCAGGATGGAGCCGGGGGGGGGGGAGAAGGTTGGAGCAATCAGGCAGGGTGGAACGGCAGGGCTGAATGGAGCCCCAGGGGGGTAGGATGGAGCTGGCGGGGGGGGGGGGGCAGGATGGAGTCAGCGGGGGGGCAGGATGGAGCCAGTGGGGGGGCAGGATGGAGCCGGCAGGGGGGCAGGATGGAGCGATAAGGGCAGGATGGAGCCAGCGGGGGGCAGGATGGAGCCAGGGGGCAGGATGGAGCGATCAGGGCAGGATGGAAACCGGGGGGTGGCCACCAATGAGCGGCCTCTTTCTGGCGCGCGATTTCTGTGACCGACTGACGCCTTAGACAATTATATAGTAGATTGCGGGAGTGAAAGTGCACGGCTTGCCTGCACGTTGCAGGCTCGGGTTTTCTATGTCCGGATCTGTGAAAATCACAGACCCGGACACAGAAATGGCATCCGGAGGTCACCTCCGTGCAATCCTTTTCCTGTCCTTGGGGTCCTGCAGAAAATAGGATCCCACGGACAGGAAAAAAATCACAATGTGAAACCAGCCTTACATGTAAAATCTTTGCAAAGAATTCATGCATTCTACAAGCTGATCTAAGTTAAAGAATATTTATACCATGTTAGCCAGTAGATAGAAAAATATATTGCAATCTGAGAGTCCTCAGTGGTTGATACCTTTTAATGGCTAACTGAAAAGATGGTAAACATAGCAAGCTTTCGGGACACTGAGTTCCCTTCTTCAGGCTGGTAATGACACAAATTCTGAAGACACATACATTTATACATAAGCAATAGGAAAAAAAAAAAAGGGAAAGAAGAGAAAAGAAAAAAAAGGCAAAACAGTGTTATATGCTCTGGTGGATATGACAGATGACGCAAAGCAGAATCGGGTAGGGAGGGGTGGAGGAGCAGGGACAGAGAAACCAGATTTCTAAGATAAGCGGAACAACTGTATTAGGTAGATGGTTAGTAACCCATGGAGACCTGAAAATACTTAGTTAAGTTGTGGAGAGCAGAGTTCTAAGTGAGAGAGTTCACAGAAGTGTCAAGAGTTCATAGTCCTATAATTTTAGTGTGTTGCAAGCTGTCTCCAAATGCACTTTCATTTTATATAAAAAATACATGACTCTGCTATCCCCAAACGTACAATCTGTCACGCCCTACAGACGGATCTATCGGGGGGACCCACTGGACAGCACGTATGGCAGCTGCTGATACCAGATAGGGAGAGCCAGACCAGGAAATCAGATTCAAAAAGCTTTATTGCAAGGTACAGATATATATTTGAAAGGCGCCCCAAAAGGAAAGCCACGGGACCAAAACCCCCGGGGTACCTCCCAGGAGCCCAAGGATGGATTGACCCCCTAACAGGGATTTCCCCTTGAACAGCTGTGAAGGGGCCGATGAGGTGGACACCCGTTTTGAACCGACCCTAGGGGTACGACAGGGAACAGGCTTAATCGGGGAGAACTCAGCGGGTAGAAGCTGACCGGAGACAGCTGGTAACAGCACAGGAGCCAGGGCACGAAGTTCAGAAGAACTGCCAGAGCTGATCCTAGGACAAAAAGGAACTCAAGTTAAATACAGAGAACCAGACTGCAGAGCCCTAACAGAGAGAGACCTGGAGCTGCAACTTCAGTAAAATAGAAGTTGCCCTGGCAAAGTCCTGGAGTGTCTGAGACCTTTTTATCCCAAAGCCTGCTGGTGATAGGCCAGGAAGAAGGGGCGGAGTAAGGGTGAGCTGTCTCCATAAATGCCTGTAGGCACGCGGGCCCGCCCCCTATGTGTGCCCTGGGAAGGAAGATGGAGGAAGTGCAGCAGGCCTGGGAGCATGGACCCGGGCGCATGTCTGCGGGGACGGGACCTGGACCTCAGGGAGCGACGGTGGATGACCGGAGCACGGGCCCCCTGCCCCTGGACAGGACGTGAGGAGGTAAGGGAGATAAGAGGAGAGAGGCAGGCTGCAGGGCAAGGCCATCGGGCCGTGAGGTGGTGACACGTTCATTTTACATAAAATTCCATAAATCCATGTGAAATATTTAATCCGGTTTTGAATGTGTCAAAGGTGGTTATCAATTTGTATTCCCAATTTATTCTCTCTCTCTGAGATTTGAAGTTACTTTTTAAAATGAGCAGCCTCATATCGGATTCAGTGTTGTGCTCACAGCTGCAAAAATGGTTCGCTACAGGGAGATCCATACGCTTTTCTTTTATTGAGTGGCGATGAGAATTCATTCTTGTTCTGAATTGTAATCCGGTCTCCCCTATGTACATGCCACCTGTTGGGCATTTGGTACATATAATTAAATACACCACATTGGTTGTGGTGCAGCTAAAGTTACCTGGGATCTTGTAGTCCTGATCTGTCCCAGGAATCCTTATTTTGTCCATTGTCATTATAGATGGACAGCTTTTGCACCTATTCTGGTTGCAAGGAAAGTTTCCTGTTGTTGCTGGAGATGACAGGGTGCTTCTCACAATGATGTTTTTTAGATTCGGAGGTTGTCTAAAACACAAGAGTGGGGGATCCGGAAATATTGATTTTAGTCGGGCATCTTTTTGTAGGAGTGGTTGCAGTTTCCGTGCGGCTCCTCTTAGCACCTCCAGACTCGGATTGTAGGTGACTACAAGAGGAACTCTGTTGTATTCTTCTCTAGTTTTGTAGTGTAGGAGATGATTCCTTGATATTCTGGTGGCTCTTGTAATCTGGTTTTCAATTGCTCTTGGATGGTAGCCCTGGATCAAAAAGATCTTTCTGAGGCACTCAAGGTGATTGTTTCTATCTCTAGGGTTGGAACATATCCAGTTGTATCTGATGGCCTGGCTGTACACAATAGAGCTTTTTATGTGCTTTGGATGAAAACCGTCCCATCGGAGATATGTTGGACGGTCAATTGGTTTCCGATACAAGGATGTCTCTATTTCATTGTTCCGCAGCTTAATTATGGTGTCCAGAAAGCTGATTTCAGTGCAGGAGTAGTTGAGTGTTAAGTTAATGGTGGGGTGAAATTAATTAAAGTGTTCATGGAACGTCTTCAGCTGTTGCTCAGACTCCGTCCAGATGATCAAGATGTCATCAATATAACGGTAGTAGGCCAGAGGCCTGATAGGGCAAAAGGATAAAAAGTCACCTTCAAGCTTAGCCATGAAAAGGTTTGCATATTGTGGTGCCATTTTGCTTCCCATTGCTGTGCCAGTCTGCTGTAAATATATATTGTCGTCAAATGTAAAGTAATTGTGCGTGAGGATGAATTTTGTGAGTTCTACCACTGAGTCAGCATCAATCCCTGTGTTTTCTAGAAAGGTTTTGCAGGCATTTAATCCATCCAGGTGTGGGATGTTGCTATACAGAGACTCCACATCCATGGTGGCGAGGATGGTTCCTTCTGGTAGAGGACCTATTGCTGAAAGTTTATTCAATAGGTCAGTTGTGTCCTGAATGTAGCTGGGTGCCTCTTTTACCAAGGGTTTGAGAACACCCTCAACCCACCCAGAAATTTGTTCGGTGAGGGTGCCCACACATGAAATGATTGGTCTCCCTGGAATTCCTGATTTGTGAATTTTGGGAAGCATGTAGAATGTGCCTGTTCTTGGACTTACTAGTAGAAGGTCATCAGCTCTTACGGATATGTCAGGTAGACAAGAAACAAGCCTTTTTAATTCCTTGTAATAGTCCTGTGTGGGGTCAGACTGCAATTTCTTGAAGGAACGTGTGTCCGTCAGTTGTCTGTTTGCTTCCTTCAGGTAATCAGATTTGTTCATCATGACTATTGCACCACCCTTGTCTGCAGGTTTAATGATGATTTCTTTGTTGGTTTTCAAGGACCGTATGGCCCTTCTCTCCTGGGCATTGACGTTGGATGGTGGACTCTTGTGTGTATCTAAAATAGTGGATTTTACCAAATGTCTGAAAGTGTCTATATGGTTGCTCAAGTGGGAGTTACGCTTAGGATCAGGTGTCCAGTCTGACCTTTTCTTCTTGGTTGTCAGAATCCCTGTTCCTTCGGCCCAGTTGGGTTCGGAATGCTCTTTGTCGCTGAAAAATTCCCTTAGGCGTAATCTCCTGAAGTAATCCTCCATGTCGCTGCACAGTTCAGTTTTCCCCACAGCTTTAGTAGGACAAAACGAGAGTCTCCTAGAAAGCATGGAAAGTTCTAACTTGCTGGGTTTGTAATCCTAAAGGTTGATAACACAATTAGATGCTCTCTGAGAGGAGTAGTTGTCCAAGTTGTCAGGATTTGTCTTTGTTTTGTTTGTATTGAGTCTTGAATTGATGCGCAGTCTGTGTAATTTCTTTTCCTTGTTCTGAAACAGACGAGTTTGTACTTTATGGTAAAATTGTTGTAGATTATGTTCCATGGCTTCTGTAAGTGTGTTCCTCCGTGTTTCCAATTCCCCTGGAAGTTACTTTTGATGTTGTAGTAGACATGCAAAAGGTGGTTCCTTAGTCTCTCAGAGGTCCTGTTGCAAAGGTTTCATGCATACTGAGTATTATAGGTATGCAGAAGTGGATTTGTAATCCAGAGTCCTTTGGGAATCAGATTCTCCTTCTTACATTTGGAAAGGAAGAATATGTCACTGTCCAGTTGTGTACGTTTCTTCAAAAGTGTCTTTAAATCCATAAAGATTCGGTACATTCCGGTATCCTCCATTTTGATAAGGAAAAGAATATTTATATCCTACAAAAAGATGCCCGACTAAAATCAATATTTCCTGATCCATCACTCTTGTGTTTTAGACAACCTCCGAATCTAAAAAACATCATTGTGAGAAGCGCCCTGTCCTCTCCAGCAGTAACAGGAACCTTTCCCCGCAACCAGAACAGGTGCAAAACCTGTCCATCTATAATGACAACGGACAAAATAAGGATTCCTGGTACAGATCAGGACTACAAGATCCCAGGTAACTTTAGCTGCACCACAAGCAATGTGGTGTATTTAATTATATGTACCAAATGCCCAAAAGGCAGCATGTACATAGGGGAGACCGGATTACAATTCAGAACAAGAATGAATTCTCATCGCCACTCAATAAAAGAAAAGTGTATGGATCTACCTGTAGCGAAACATTTTTGCAGCTGTGACCACAACACTGAATCCGATATGAGGCTGCTCATCTTAAAGAGTGACTTCAAATCTCAGAGAGAGAGAAGAATTTGGGAATACAAATTGATAACCACCTTTGACACATTCAAAACAGGATTAAATATTTCACATGGATTTATGGGATTTAATGTAAAATGAATGGACATTTGGGGATAGCAGATTCATGCATTTTTTATATAAAATGAAAGTGCATTTGGAGACAGCTTGCAACATACTGAAATTATAGGACTATGAACCCTTGACACTTCTGTGAACTGTCTCACTTAGAACTCTGCTCTCCACAGCTTAACTACCGTAAGTATTTTCAGGTCTCCATGGGTTACTAACCATCTACCTAATACAATTGGTTCCGCTTATCTTAGAAATCTGGTTTCTCTGTCCCTGCTCCTCCACCCCTCCCTACCCGACTCTGCTTTGCGTCATCTGTCATATCCACCAGAGCATATAACACTGTTTTGCCTTTTTTTTCTTTTCTCTTCTTTCCCTTTTTTTTTTTTTCCTATTGCTTATGTATATATGTGTGTGTCTTCAGAATTTGTGTCATTACCAGCCTGAAGAAGGGAACTCAGTGTCCCGAAAGCTTGCTATGTTTACCATCTTTTCAGTTAGCCATTAAAAGGTATCAACCACAGAGGACTCTCAGATTACAATATACTTTTCAAGCTGATCTAGTTTTTTATAGCATTGTTTTTTCCTCTTTTTTCTTGCATTCTATGCATATGCTTGTTCCTTACCCTCCTTATCAGCGGCATGTCTACTCCATATTATGCTTTTAATTGCTCCCTTCTTGTGATTGGTTGAACTATTTTTAAGTAACTTGATATGGTAAAAAAAAATCCATGACTAAGGATGCTGCTAGCATCAGAAACACGTCAGAGAGACTGTCTTAACATTTTGTAGACCATATGTTACCTTTTTAAAGATGGCTTAATAAAAATTGAAGAAATCTTTTAACATAACTGGATGTGCTGTATTATTCCATGTCCTGTTTCTGCAGGCATTTAGAATATACAGTGCATCACAAAAGTGAGAACACACCTCACATTTTTGTGAATATTTTACTATGTCTTTTAATGGGCTTAGATATAAGTAATGAATATGATTAGGAGGTAATTTTTTTCCAAAGGGCTCCAGATATGTAATTACCAACTTTGAGAAGATATAAAAAAAGAATCTATACATAAAGATTCTTTTTATATATATCTTCTCAAAGTTGGTAATTACATATCGTGAGCCCTATGTGTTTTGATGGGACAACACTGAAGATATGACACTTGGATACAATGTAAAGTAGTTGGTGTACAGCTTGTATAAGTGTATAAATTTGGTGTGCCTTCTAAATAACCCAACACACAGTTATTAATGTCTAGACTGCTGGCAACAAAAATGAGTACGTCCCTAAGTGAAAATGGCCAAATTGCGCCCAATTGGCATTTTTCCTTCCCAGATGTGATGTGACTCATTAGTGTTATAAGGTCTCTGGTGTTAATGGGGAGCAGGTGTCTTAAGGGGGTGTCACACGCGTCAATGTCGTCAGTGAGATGATTGCTGATGACATTGACGGATGATCGCTGGTGAGCTGTCACACAGACAGACTCACCAGCGATCAATGGACCAGAGACATCGTGGAAACGATTTAAATATCGTTTCCACGATGTCTTGCTCCCGCTGCCAGCCTGCTGGAAGCGGGAGCAGGCTGGTCTCCAAGGTAAACTGCGGGTATCTAGGCAGCCGCTGTGTACCTTAGATACCAGCCGGTGAGCGGAGGAGGCTGGTAACTAAGGTACACGTCGGGTATCTAGGCAGCGCGCGCTGCCTAGATACCCGCAGTTTACCTTGGATACCAGCTCCCAGCGCTTGTGAGAGGTGCTGGGAGATGGAATTTTGCTACTCCCGGTGTCACACGCAGCGATGCTGCGTGTCCACCGGGCGACAATCGGCAGGTTTTAGGACAGATTCTAAAACCTGGCGACCATCAACCAGCGATTTATCGCTGGTTGATTCAGTATGTCACACGCGTCAATATCGCTGCAACGTCACGTGCAGCCGAGATCGTGCAGGCGATATTGACGCGTGTGACATACCCTTTAAATTTGTTGCTATCGCTCACACTCTCTCATACTGGTCACTGCAAGTTCAACATGGCATCTCATGGTATAGAATTCTCTGAGAATCTAAAATAAGAATTGTTGCTCTACATAAAGATGGCCTAGGCTATAAGAAAATTGCCAACACCCTGAAACTGAGCTGCAGCATGGTGGCCAAGACCAACAAGATAGGGTCCACTCAGGAGAGGCCTCACCTTGGTCAACCAAAGAAGTTGAGTGCATATGCTCATAACCAGAGGATATATCTTGAAAATACATGTATGAGTGCTGTCACCTGTAAGTGCTAAAACTGCATCAAATGTTTCTGCATGGCTGTCATTTCAGAAGGAAGCCTCTTCTAAACATGATGTACCAAAAAAAACATAAACAGATTGCTGAAGATAAGCAAAGGACACGGTTTACTGGAACCATGCTCTGTGGTATGATGATACAAGGATAAGCTTATTTGGTTCAGATAGTGTCAAGCGTGTGTATGGGGACAACCAGGTGTGGAGTACAAAGACAAGTGTGACTTGCCTACAGTCAAGCAAAGTGCTCGGAGTGTCATGGTTTGGAGCTCCATGAGTGCTGCTGGCTGTGGGGGCTACAGTTCATTGAGGGAAGCATTAATTCCAAAATGTATTGTGACATACTGAAGCAAACAATGTTATTCTCCCTTTGGAAACAAGTCTGCAGGGCAGTATTCCAACATGGCAAGGACCCCAAACACACCTCCAAGACAACCACTACCTTGCTTAAGAAACTGAAGGTAAAGTTGCTGGTCTGGACAAGCAGGTGTTCAGACCTAAACCCTGTTGAGCAGCTGTGGGGCATTCTCAAATGGAAGGTGAAGGAGCACAAGGTCTCTAACATTCACCAGCCGTGTGATATCGTCATGTCAGAGAGGAATAGGATTTCAGTGGCTCCAATGGAGCTTCATGCCCAAGAGAGTTAAGGCAGCGCTTGAAAATAATAATAGCGACACAAAGGTGAGCACAATTATGCCATTTTCCCTTAGGGGTGTGCTCACTTTTGTTGGCAGTGGTTTAAAAATGCATGGCTATGTGTTGAGTTATTTAGAGGGCACACCAAATGTACACTTTTATAGAAGCTGTACACTAACTACTTTGTATCAAAGTGCCATATCTTTAGTGTTGTCCCATGAAAAGATGTAATAAAATATTTATAAAAATAAGAGGGGTGTGCTCACTTTTGTGATGTACTAAAAATAAACTACCATTCCAGTAGGAGAACATTGAAATGGAAAATGAAGTAGCTTAGATAATTGTGTGGCTACTGTATACATTTTTTGTTTTCACACTTTTCTGTTTATACAAATGGATTGTAAAATTTATGTGTCATCTAAATTTACTTTTACAAGTTTCTTTTGTCCAATGGACCCTTGGTTGAACCACAACATAGTTAAAGACAAAGGCAATACAGACATTTTATACTTCAGAATTAGTGTCCTATTTAAACTCTTTTATAAATAGGTCAAGGAAACAAAAGTTGGTTTATGTGTACAAGTGTTTCAGGTGTCTCAATCTTAGGTTAACATGAAAGTAAGATAAAACATATATGTTGGTTTTTGCGGTATGTCTTCCAAATTCTAATTAAGACAACTTAATGCATGTCATATGGTTTCTCCAGTCTACATATAGACTGTCAGGAAGGAACACAATTATTGCTTAAAGGGATAGTTTGAAGGGACTTAAAAACATAGAAAAAACTCACCAAAATTTGCCAGGTAAATACCCATTGCACTTAGCAGCGGCTGCCAGCTCCTCTGAGAGGCAACACAGGTGTCTGTATGCCGGTACTCAATCACCTACAACCCACAGTGGGGGCGTTTGTGACACCAGCGTCCAGCCATACTGTCAGGGAGGTGACTGGTGGCATTTAAAGACACGAGGTTACCAAAGGCTCTGCCATTCACGGTACATGCAAGGCATAGTGTCAGAGCAGCCTATTGGTCACGCCCTTCTATTAGATCAGGCGGGCTGCTCCGCACTGATTACATGCCTCACAAAATGACAGACGCCCCCCAGAGGGCTCAGCCTCATACTGCAGATAAAAAAAATGCAATAAAACACTAAAGATGAAAATGTGAGGTGTTTGTGGTATTTTGGCCAAAGTACGTAAGCTGGTAACCCACGGTCAAGGGCCCTCACGCTTACCAGTCCTAACCACATGCCTTTTGCGACATGTATGATTTATGTTATATCATTCACCGAATGGACTTAAAAACATAGAAAAAACTCACCAAAATTTGCCAGGTAAATACCCATTGCACTTAGCAGCGGCTGCCAGCTCCTCTGAGAGGCAACACAGGTGTCTGTATGCCGGTATTTAACTGGCAAATTTTGGTGAGATAGTTTGAAGGCCAGAGTAATTTTCATCCTAAATCTCGATTTATTTGGATAATCATAATCTAAACTATTTTCTAATATAGTTGCATTAAAAATTCTCCATCCTTCCCTCACAACATGTGGCGCCCTGCTCACACAGGTAGCCACAGCCTTCCCTACTGCACATCTGGGTTTCCGCAGCAGGTACCTACTACATGCAACACCTTCCACCCCGCACAGTAGGGGGAGCTAGACTCACTGACTGTAGGTGAGATCCCCTATAAATACTGCTGCTGGGGGGGGAGTTAGTTAGAGTGTGCAGACGCTAGGAGAGCTGTGAAGATGTCCTGGTGATCGGTGCCGCGGTTAGGCCCGAACCAGTGACCCGAAGTGGCCCTACTGCCGTTGAGACAAGCCTAGGAGTGGGGACAGAAGGCATGGAGCTTAGAAAAGGGAGTCGAGGAACTAGTGGAAGTTTACCCAAGACATACCGGACTTCGGGGATCCACACATGCAGGAACACTTTAAGACTGCAGAAAACCCCGGCACACCGTGGAGACTTCAGTCACCCGGTCCCCCTGCGTACCCAGCAAGAGAGAGCCAGACACCGTAATGTGGAATCACACAGCAGTGATCAGAGAGTGTAACCCGTGGACTGCGCAGGAGGAGAGAGAGAAGACCAGAGAAAGTGAGGAGGCCAGTCGTGTTGCATACAGACAGGGCTTCAGCGACAGCAGGGAACCTGAGGAGGCCTTATACCCACTTGCTGTGGAGACTCACTGTGCACCTGGTCACCCAATAGTGCTCTGGACATCTTTACCTGTGAAAACCATCAGTAAACAGTAAAAGAGACTTTCTTCAGAATGTGTGCGTTATTCCTCTCTGTCCCCAGTCTCCCTATAGACTGCCTTACTGCTTCTTACCCTGGCCTCAAGTCCCACTCCAAGCTGCCCCTTTTCTCTACGCTGCCCTGGAGGTCCAACTCCACCTACTGCAATACCATCGCCCTCCGGAGGACTGTGGCGGTGCTGGTGACCCATCACAGGTACTACAGGTGGCGTCACGTGACAATAACTCTTTTTCTTATACATAACCCCTCTATTGAAGTGTCACCCAGACCACGGGCTCAGGCACCGCCACCCGTGACATCCCCACTAACCTCTTCGAGCCTGATACCCGAGTACCCCCGGGCCTGGGGCTCGACATATATTTCTGGTGTCACAAACAGGATCTCGTGCCCGGTATTATCGGGTACTGTGTGCCATGATTTCAACTGTATTGAGTGACTGTTAAAACTACGCCACTATTACTACGCCGAAGAGCGGGAAGAAAGGGGGCGTGTTGTCGTGTAGAGCGTGAAACTGAAGCCTGCCCCTCGCTCAGAGCATTCCCGAGCGCCGCGGCCTAGTCCGGAAATTCCCAAACTGATTAACTATTTGAACACTGGCTGTAATTTATTAGGGTGGCCTCCAGCATGTCAGCCTCCTCCAGTGACGACGACAGTACGTTCGCTGACCCTAGGAATTACCCCGAAGCAACCATGGCTGCCTCTAATAGTACTGCCAGCACCACCACCGTACCGGGCCCAGTCGCCCCGATCATGCCGATCTCACTCCCATACATTCCGGGGGCTAAGTGGTTGCCCCAGTATGATGGTCTTCCTGATATGTTGGATGTTTTTAGGAGAAAAATCACTAGTGTCCTGGACATGTATGCGATGACTGGTCATCAGCACGCTGATGTGGTACTCGGACAGTTAACTGGTGCAGCAGTGAAAGAGAGTGAGTCCTGGTCTGCTACTGAACGGAAATCAGTGGCTACTATATTTGACAAATAGAGAGCTACTTTTGAGGAGTGCAATGAGGCTGATATACGAATACGCTTTCATGACTACTACCAGAGGCCAGGAAATGATATCAGAGCTTACGCCTGGCGCTTAGAGGAAGCATTGCGAGCCCTTAAGCATGTCAGCCCTGCCAGTGTACCTGATGAAAATAAGCTCTTGATTGAACAATTCACCCAGGGGCTGCTATCCCCCGAGGTTCTTAAACTGTGGCAGTGAAGAGGTTAAGTCACCCAGGTATGCAACCATTGCTAAATTGTGCACAGTAACCAATAACGAGATCCAAGCAGTGGGACCCTTACTCTATACTAAAGGGGCAAAACCTGATCAAATAACAGGGCCACTGGAGGACTGGTGCCAGCAGCTCCATGTCGGAACTGACACCACTCCTGTGTATGAAAAGCAAGGTGTTTACCAGGTAGTCAAAGAGTTTGAACATGTCTTTAGTAAGCATTCACTTGACTTTGGTTGGATAAAAGGGGTGCAACATCATATCCCCACAGATACACATCCACCAATCAAAGAGCGGTACAGGCCTATTCCACCTGCACATTATCAGAAAGCCAAGAAAATGTTACAGGACATGAAGGACACAGGGGTTATATGAGATAGCTGTAGTCCTTGGGCAGCCCCATTAGTCCTAGTCAGGAAGAAGGATGGCAGGATGAGAATGTGTGTAGACTATAGGCAAATAAACCGCATAACACACAAGGATGCTTATCCATTACCTCGTATAAAGGAATCCTTAGCTGCGTTGAAGTCCGCCAATTACTTTTCCACCTTAGATCTCACTAGTGGGTATTGGCAGGTGTCTGTAGCAGCGAAAGACCGTGAGAAGACAGCCTTCACAACACCTATGGGACTGTGTGAATTTAACAGCATGCCATTTGGACTATGTAATGCACCCAGAACCTTCCAGAGGTTGATGGAGAGTTGCCTGGGACATAGGAACTTTGAGACGGTACTGCTCTACCTGAATATCGTGATTGTGTACTCTAAGACCTACGAGGCACACGTAACCCATCTAGCAGAGGTGTTCGAAGCTCTGGCCAAATACGGGATGAAGCTGAAACCATCCAAATGCCACCTGTTAAAGCCAAGAGTACAGTACCTGGGACACATAGTCAGTGCCGAAGGCGTGGCCCCTGATCCAGACAAGGTGACAGCTATCAAGAAGTGGTCAAAACCCAAGACCCTGAAGGAAGTACGTCAATTCCTGGGACTGGTGGGCTACTATAGGAGGTTCATAAAGGAGTACACGAAGAAGGCTGCTCCCCTGCAAAACCTCCTAGTATACCAGCCCAAGAAGCGCAAGTCTAAGGATTCTCTGTGATAGTGGGGCAAGGAACAAGAAGAATCATTCCAGATGATGAAGTAGGCCCTGACAGGAGAAGAAATCCTTGCTTACCCGGACTACAACCTGCCATTCCTGCTGTACACGAATGCCAGCAATGTGGGACTAGGAGCTGTCCTTTCTCAGAGGCAAGAGGGCAAAGAGAGAGTGATCGCTTATGCCAGCAGGAAGCTGCGCCCCACAGAGAGGAACCCAGAGAACTACAGTTCCTTCAAGCTGGAATTCCTGGCCTTGGCCTGGGCCGTCACAAAAGATGTAAGCACTAGCTGGCATCCAGCAAGTTCACAGCCTACACGGATAAAAATCCGCTGACCCATCTGGAGACTGCAAAGTTGGGAGCCATGGAGCAGAGATGGATGGCCAGAGTGTCCAACTACCAGTTCACCATCAAGTACCGGGCTGGGCACCAGAATGGAAATGCGGATGCCTTGTCCAGAATGCCTCACCTGTGAGACGTGGGCGTGGATGAAGATGAGCTAGAAGTGGAGTTACCCGCATTCCATCAATTAAGAGTAACTCAGTGTCAGCAGACCTGTAAAGACCCTCCTGTGAGAATGGTAAAGCCGTTGCCACACTTTGGTTGGAAGGAAGTGCAAGACAATGACCCGGCAGTCAGCTTGATAAAGAGGCTGACAACCCAGGAGTCAATGAAGCTGCCAGAAAATCCTCAACCAGAAGCCAAACATTTGTGGAATGAGAGGAGCAAGCTGTTCATTTACCAGGAGAGGCTCTGCAGAAGACACATCAACCCGAGGACCCATGAGATGGTCTGGCAAATCATTTTGCCAAAGTCAGAAGTGCAGATGGTGTTGAACGCCTACCACAACCAGACTGGTAATTTTGGGTGGAAGATGTTGGAGATGCTACTGAATTATAGGTTCTTTTGGGTCAGCATGCGTGGATCCATTGAGAGGTGGTGTAAGAATTGTGGACCCTGCTGCCTTAGAAGAAAAGACTTACAGAGCCAGAAGGCACCGCTCCAGCCCATAGTGATGAAGCAGCCCCTGGAAATTGTAAAACTGACTCCAAGTAGATCTGGCTACACATACACGTTGACCATCATAGACTCAAGGCTCCTGATGGTTGCCCCTGTGCAAGACTTGACAGCTGCCACACTGCCAGAACATACCAAAATGTTTTCTGTAGACCATTAGGCTATTCAGAACAGATCCTAACAGACCAAGGTTCAGATTTTGAAGCGGAAATCTTCCAAGAGTTCTGCCACATGTATGAATATAAGAAGGTAAGGATGACCCCATATCATCCCCAAACCAACGAATTATGTGAGAAAATGAACAATATCATCATTGACATGTTAAAGATCCTACCCTTAGAAGAAAGGAACCAAAGGCCAAAGAAACTACCAGACTTGGTTGACATGTACAACCACATTCTAGTAAGTTCTACAAACTGTACACCAGCTTACCTGATGAGAGACCATACAGGAAAGTTACCCGTAGACTTGGAACTCAGAGTAGTTGATCCCAAAGCAGACAACTCAATGCCCAACTGGAACGAAAACTGCCTCGAGCAATAGAAAATGGTTCAAGCCTGTGTTGAAGACAACTTGGAGAAAGCCCGTGAAAAACAATAAAGGGACTATAACAAACATGTTCCAGCAGAACCTATTGTACCAGGAAGTATTGTTTTAAAGAGAAAGAGAAAACAACACAAATTGGATGACCAGTGGGAACAAGAACCCTATGTCCTGCTAGATTCCGGATTTGAAAATGACAAAGTGTGTCTCATCAGTAAGAATGGAGGAAAAAACTTCTCTTTTTCAAAGCCTGCGGTGAACGGACTAGCACCGTATGGCCTTACCTGTTTTCATTTTTTGCTATCTTTTTTTCAGTGGTTTTTGTAAATTTTTATATTTTGAGACTCTGTAAATATGTTACCTGTTATTATTGTTAATTATTGTTATTACTTTTATTATTGTTATTCCTATTATGTTTGAAAACAAAAATACTCAGTCCAGGAGTACTGATGTTAACTAGGGGGGTATGTGGTGCCCTGCTCATGCAGGTAGCCACAGCCTTCCCTACTGCACAGCTGGGTTTCCACAGCAGGTACCTACTACATGCAACACCATCCACCCTGGCACAGTAGGGGGAGCTGGACTCACTGACGTTAGGTGAGATCCCTTATAAATACTGCTGCTGGGGGAGGAGTTCGAGTGTGCAGATTCTAGGAGAGCTGTGAAGACGTCCTGGTGATCGGTGCTGCGGTTAGGCCTGAACCAGTCACTCGGAGTGGCCCTTCTGCCGTTGAGCCAAGCCTAGGAGTGGGGACAGAAGGCACGGAGCTCAGCCAAGGGAGTAGAGGAACTAGTGGAAGTTTACCCAAGACGTACTGGACTTCGGGGATCCACACATGCAGGAACACTTTAGGACTGCAGAAAACCCCGGCACACCGTGGAGACTTCAGTCACCCGGTCCCCCTGCATACCCAGCAAGAGAGAGCCAGACACCGTAGTGTGGAATCACACAGCAGTGATCAGAGAGGGTAACCCATGGACCGCGCAGGAGGAGAGAGAAAGAAGACCAGTGAAAGTGAGGAGGCCAGTCGTGTTGCATACAGACAGGGCTTCAGCGACAGCAGGGAACCTGAGGAGGCCTTATACCCACTTGCTGTGGAGACTCACTGTGCACCTGGTCACCCGACAGTGCTCTGGACATCTTTACCTGTGAATACCATAGTAAAAGGTAAAAGAGACTTTCTTCAGAGTGTGTGCATTATTCCTTTCTGTCCCCAGCCTCCCTGTAGACTGCCTTACTGCTTCTTACCCTGGCCTCAAGTCCCACTCCAAGCTGCCCCTTTTCTCTACGCTGCCCCAGAGGTCCAGCTCCACCTGCCACAATACCATTGCCCTCTGGAGGACTGTGGCGGCGCTGGTGACCCATCATCAGGTATCACAGGTGGTGTCATGTGACAATAACTCTTTTCCTTGTACATAACCCCTCTATTGAAGTGTCATCCAGGCCACGGGCTCAGGCACCGCCACCCGTGACATCCCCGCAAACCCCTCAGAGCCTGATACCCGAGTACCCCAGTGCCTGGGGCTCGACGAACACAATCTAACTACTTTTCTATTTATTTTCCCTATTTCCCTTTTAGTAAAACTTTGTTTGAGAAGTCCCAGTGCATGCTGGGAAACCCCAACGAAGCAACATCAGGGGGCAGAGACAGTTTATGCTCTCTTCCTGAAATGGAGCATCATTAGTGACGCATGTTTCAGGGCCTGGATTAGTTCCTGCACGCTATGTGATGCGCATAATGAATCTGCATTCTCTGTTGCCTGATATGATCACCAGGAACTAGCTGAAAACAGAACAGAGGGCACTGTCAGAACGGTGTCAGAATACCCAGCGGCAAGCTGAGACCAGTGATGACACGTGTGGGGGCAGGGTGAGGGCAGACACTGTGGCAGTGACCGCATCCTCTGCCCCTGATGACACTTTGTTTGATTATCCCAGCATGCACTTGGAGTACTCAAAGAAAGTTTCATCAATAGAGAAGCATGGAGAAAAATAGAAAAGCGATTAGTGTAGTTCGGGAAGGCGAGGGAATTTTTAATGCAAGTATATTAGAAAATAGTATAAATTACGGTACTAAATAGAGGGGGATTTAGAATGAAAAATACTTCGGCCTTCGGACCACCCCTTTAATTAATATATCTGTTACTTCCTGACAGTCTGTAAGTAGACTGAAGTAAGAATATGCCATGCATTTAGTTGTCCTAAATAGGATTTGGAAGTCATACAGCAATGAACAACATAATTGCTTTATCTTACTTTCATGTCAGGCTAAGATTGAGACACCTGAAACGCTAGTACACATAGCCAACTTTTGTTTCCATGACCTAGTTATAAAAAAGTTTAAATAGGACACTAAATCTGAAGTATAGGGATTTAGAATGAAAATTACTTAGCATTTTACCAACTACAACCCTCAATGAATTCATCTAGGGGTTCAGTGATGAGCACATTTACAACACAGGTGTGTCACAAAATGTTATACTATTGGGCAGTGAAGAAAAAATAATTATATTTTTACCTCTAAAATGTCGTTTTATCCCCAGGTTTCTAATTCTGACAAGCAGAGTAGGTAAAATAGGTGTCACATCGCCATCAGACTCGGTGGCCGGTGTTCCTGCCTCGGCCGCTGGGAGGAGCCGGATTCCTTCGTCTGGTGGTGCTGGTGATAGGAAGGCCTTGTCCTCATATGGACCTGCTCCAGCGACGTCTGCCTCTGTCGCTGAGCGCCGCTGTGTTTCCCCTCTGGGTGGTGTTGGTCGCAGAAGAGCGGGCCCTGCAAAGGTGTCCGTTAGGCGCAGCCTGCGTTCTTCTGTCAGAGGTGGGCTGGGTGGAGCCAGTCGTGCATCTCCATCTGGCCTGGCTCTAGGGGCGGTTCGGATGAGGTCATCAGGCTGTGAGCTCCAGCCTATGGGAGGTAACCGCGCCCTTCAAATACATTGGAGCCTGTCTTGCAGGCCGCCAGATATAGTTTTGGTTCCCCAGTGATATAGTGTATGTTTAGTTTTGTCTCTGACCTTGCCTGGATTTCTGACTCTGCCTCTGCCTATTGATTTTGTACCTCAGCTGCCCTCTTGGTTTTGCCCTTGACCTTTGCCTGGATTTTTGACTCTGCTACTGCCTGACGATTTTGTACCTTCGCTGCCCTCTCGGTTTTGACTCGGACTCCTGACTACGTTCTTCGCTTCCTGATTTTTTCCCTTCCTAGACGACCTCCCTGCTCTGCTGCTCCCATAGGCAGCTACCCCCTGGGCTCCGCTATAGTTCCAGATCCCTGTATAGGGGTTAAGGGTCTCGGGGTTTCTCGGGGTGCTGCCTTACCAGCAGCTCAGCCTTACAGCGGACGGTCGTCACAATAGGGCCCCAAAATGTTCTACACGATTTCTCCTGAATGTGGCAATACCCCACTTGTGACTGTACAGTAATGTTTGTCCACACACCAGGGCTCAAGAGGAAAGGAGTGCCATTGATATTAAGGCTAAGTTCAAACAGAGCATTTATGCTGCTTTTTTTATTGATCCATCTTTGGTGCAGTTTCTGAACGAAACGTGGTGGGGACTTTTTTGGATTGAGTTGAATTCTATTGGTGGCAATTTGGGTATAGAACTTTTTGGGTCAGTTCATAATTATCCCATGCTCTGTATTGAGCACTTACATTTGGGTTTCTGATACATCTTCGAAATACATGATTGAGGGCAACCCCTAACCGATCCATTCACTTATGAGGCAGCACAGTTATTCTGGACTCTGTTTACCCTCTGTTCCGCGGTATCCTTTTCACAGGTGCACAAACTGTGGTTGACTGCACTTTTGGCGGCACGGTGGCTCAGTGATTAGCACTGCAGCCTTGCAGCACTGAGGCCCTGGGTTCAATTCCCAGCAAGGACATCTGCAAAGAGTTTGTATGTTCTCTCTGTGTTTGCATGGGTTTCCTCTGGGCACTAAGGTTTCCACCCACATTCCAAAGACATATTGATAGGATGTTTTAGATTGTGAGCCCCAATGGGGACAGCATTACTGATGTATGTAAAGTGCTATGGAATTAATAGTGCTATATAAACATATTATTATAATTTTTGCACACAACTAAAAAGATGATCAAAAAAAGAAAGACCATAGGTCAGATAGAAGTTCAAAGTGTCTCCATCTGCTACTGTGATTTTTTCTGAATCAGGCTTTTCAGATACATGTAATTACCAATGTAAGCGCTCAGGGTAGAGCGCAAGATAAATGTGAGACAAGCTTAAAGGCCCCGTTACATGCAACGATATAGTTAACGATATCATTGCTACGTCACCGGTTTTGTGACGCTGTAGAGACTTCTTAACGACATAGTTGCGTGTGACATTTACCAACGACCAACAATGAGGTCATTGGTAAATGACCTGGACCATTTTTTGATCATTGGTCTCCCGCTGGGTGGCCAGCATCGGCGTGTGTGACAGCGGGAGACCAACGATCAACGACCTCCCAGCACCGCACAGTGTGCTCTGGGAACTGGTAACCAGGGTAAGCGTCGAGTGACTAAGCGCAGCGCTCTGCTTAGTTACCCGATGTTTACCCTGGTTACCAGTGTTCTCGCTGGTCGCTGATCGCTGGTAAGTCTGCCTGTGTGACAGCTCACTAGCGATCAGATAAGCGATGTCCCAGCGACCCGATTGTTGGTCGGGTCACGGGGACATCGTTATGTGTAACGGGGCCTTTACTGCAATCTTTGGGAAAAAGAATGAACATAGCAGCAGTTGAAGAATTGGCTTTATTAATATTTTACACAATTCACCTTGCAGTATAAGGGATTAGGCAGTTTTATTTGACAGGACAGGTCAGTACGATTACAGTGATACTAGATTTATATTTTTTTAATATGTTTGGCAACAATAATTTGTTATTTTTTTCAAAATATAGGTTTTCTGCATCACCAAACTTTTAAACCTGTAGTGTTTTTTTTTATTTCTCTGCGACAAGAGTCGTATGAGGTCTTGTTTTTTGCGGTATGAGTTAAAGGCCCAGTTCACATCTAAGGCTGTGCTTTGTTTGCCTGTGTTTGCATTTCTGAAGCATTTACAGCTAAAAACGCATATACATGCGCTAACACACCCATAGGCCGTAATGAAAAACGCTTTGCAAACACATGCAAAAATGCATGGCATTTTGCAGAAACGCAAAACACATGCGTTTTTGCAAATGCAGCCCAAGACGCAGCAGCGCATGTTTTCCGCTGAGTTTGTAAACATGCGTTTTTGCATGCATTTGCAATGTGTTTTGCATTGCAGCCTATGGGTACATTAACACGTGTTTGGATGCGTTTTTAGTGGTAAAAAACGCATACAAACGCAGAGCAAAATGCAGATGTGAAAAGGCCCTTAGAGTTTTTATCAGTACCATCTTGGGTCACATAATGTTTTCTATTTTGCTATGATTGCTTTCTATTTTGCTTTTTGTGAGACAGTATCAAGAAGAAGCTGAAATTCAGGAATTGAAATTTTGATTTACGCCGTTCACCCTGTCGTAAAAGTGATAAAACAGCTTTATTCTTGGGGTCAGTATGAACACAGCGATAGCTCACTTCGGCTATGTTCACATATGTAAGGTTTTGGTGCAGCAAAAACGCAGCAACACCTTGAACCAATGTGAGTGGGCAGCCTTTCCCTGAATCACAAAAGACCCTGTTACATGGGGAAACATCTCCAGCAACATCGCCGGCAACTCAGGGGCGTTGCCATTTTGAAGCGACATCGCTGGAGAGTTGCCCCATATAACAGAGTGATATCAATGGCGATAGTTGCCTCAGCAACATCGCCTGGTTTCAGGACAATGTCCTGAAACCTGGCGATGTTGCTCAGGCGATCTGCCTGAATCGCCCTGTCTGACACCGCAACAGCGATGTTGCAAGCAACTTCCCCCATTGAGTCCAATGTTAAGGATCGCTGCCAGGGTTAAATTTAACCCTGGCAGCGATAGTTGCTTTCAACATCGCCGCTGCATTGCGATGTCTCCTCATTTGACAGCTCAGCAGCGATTTTGGCCAGCGACCAAAAACGCGCGCGCTCCCGTCAGTTGCCGGCGATGTTGCCAGAGATGTTTCCCCATGTAACGGGCCTTTAGGTTTTGCTGGGACTCAAAAATGCAGGCTTAGGCTGTGATCACACATGCCAGCCGTTTTTGCTATTGATCCGTTTTTTGGGAAATTGTTTCCCTTTTTTTTCTAAGCCCAAAAAACGGTCCTTAACGGATGGGGCACTTTATGGGTCATTCCGTTTTTGAAGACCTCTTCCCAGGGTCCAAAAAACCTTGCAAGCAATGTTTTTGGGTGCTGGAAAAAAACGGAACGTTTTTTGGTAACATGGGGCCCTATGTGAAACGGATCCATTAATGGATGGTACATATAGGCACCATCCATTAACGGATCCGTTTTTAGTAGCTTTTTTGGCCAAAAAATGGCTAAGTCCAAAAAACGCAGAGCAGCACAGGAGGCTCAAAAAGCAACCAAAAAAAAACAGATTTGATAAATGGAACACTATGAAAAACGGATTGGCATGTGTGACCACAGCCTTAGATTAGTAAAGATTTGTATAAAACCAAGGTAAATACTGAGCACAAAAATGCAGCAAAAATACAGTGTGTGAACATAGATTTATATAGTTTTTTTTAATGTTTTGCTGCTTTTACACAAATAAAACAATTTAC
Organism: Allobates femoralis; assembly: GCA_033576535.1. NCBI lineage: Eukaryota > Metazoa > Chordata > Amphibia > Anura > Aromobatidae > Allobates > Allobates femoralis. The sequence goes on along the minus strand of JARQOC010000002.1, from coordinate 590,417,985 downwards.
AGAAAAATAATTGTTTTTGCATTGCTGTATTCTGAATGCTGTAGCATTCTTAATTTTTGCTGACGGAGCTGTATGTTAGCTTGTTTTTTACAAGACAAGATGATGTCTCCAGTTATACCATTTTAGTTTACATACAGCTTTTTGATCACGTTCTATTTGCTGTATGATGAAAAAGCATAGTGTGTTGTCCCCTTTTTTTTCTTTACGGTGTTCACTGAAGGGGTTAACTAATGTTGTAGTCTTATAGTGTGAGTTGTTCCAGACATGGCAATATCAAATATTTGTACTTTTTTTCATATAAGTGTACATCAGTATTGGTATTATATTTGTTTTAGTTTTTTTTGCTCTCTTTTTTTAAATATATTTTTATTTACCATATTTAGTATGCGTAGCACCAGTATTCCAGTCACACACATGCTCGGTGCATCCTTGCACCAATGTCCTTGTACCCTTCTCCTTCCTGCCCAGCTGGGATACCAATGCCATTACCTTTTTGGCTGCTTGCTTGGTCCCTTGCAGTGTTGCGTTGATGCCCATGTGCTGCATGGTGCTGTGCTCTCCTGTATGGTCAACCCCATGTGTTTTGGCCCTCAGCTCCTGCCAGGGTCCCTAGGCCCCAGGCCTTGTGCTTGGTCTGCTGGGTTCCTGGATATAGCCTAGGGTGTGCACACGCACACTTCCCACTTTCTTAAAGAGGTGGTGTGCACAGCTTGAATTTTTGTCCCCAGCCTATTGCTGGGAGGCACCAGGTATTTAAAGTTCCCTTTCTCTGTTGGACATTGCCTGAGCAATCTCATTAGGTTTCCTAACCTAGCCATGTGTGCTGGCCCAGCTTGTTGCTCTGATTTGTTTGTATCCAGCTCCAGTCCTGTTTGTTACCAGGTCTGTGAATGCTGATGTCTTTGAATCCGTGTATGTTTCTGGACCTGTCCTACCTGTGTCCTGACACCAGCCTGTGTGTTACCTGAAGTCCTGTCTTCTGCCTGGGTGCCTAGGTCAGCCTGCTCCAGTCGGCATCTGCCATGCCAGCACAAAATTGACTTCAGCCTGATGACTTCCATCCATGCTAGCGCTAGATGACATATGCCTTGTGGTCTGTACCTGATTACTTCCATCACAGTAAAGTTTGTTTTCCAGAACCAGCTCCATCTAACTCTAGTTACTCCTGCCTAGTCCCATGTGTGTTCACCTTTCCTGCTGCCACCCAGCTCCGTTCAGCTGCCACAGTCCCTCCTCTTGTCTGGGTAGGCCTGGGTCCCCCCTGTGGTCCATTGGGTACATACCACAAGATGCTCGCCTACCCCCTGGCGTGCGTAACAGTATGTATGGCCATCTTTACATTTCTTGCTTTCTCTTATACATGTGCCTTTACCAAGCATGTCAATATGTATTTACTTTCATTTTCCAGTAAATTTACTTGTAAACAATGTACTTAACCACTCCATAGTTTCCTCTGAACTCAATGTTTCCGTTGTGCTATTTATTTCTTATTTCACAATAACTTCATGTTACTACTTAAAATGCCTTAAAAAGTTTTATGCTGGAACTGTTCAAAGCACTTCCTATATGATAAAACAGGTCACACCACAACTAAGCCCTGTAAAATACTTGATCAGACTGTCACCTAGTAAAGGGTTTTCCAAACTCACAAAACAATTCTTTTCCACTTTTTAAATATAGGTTCATTTCCATGACATCAGAATCCTAAAATAAAATTAGTTTTTTTTGGACTTTTTGGGGCTCAGAACACTGCAGCCACAGTAAATCTTATTAAGAAAAAAATCAATGGCTGCATGGTGAAAAGTCACTTTTAACATTAGTAAATATAACTCAAGTTTGTGGAGACGGATCTGTAGGAACTCAATTATATACATACTAGCTGGGTGCCCGATGCAGATGCATCGGGATTCTAGAAGAGCGAGTCTCTGACTCGCAATGGCCGCTTCGCGGCCAATGCTTCGCGCTGCTAAGGCGACTCGCCATGCCCGCTGCGCGGGCATAGCAAGTCGCCTTAGAACTGCTCGCAATGGCCGCTGCGCGGCCAATGCTTCGGTCGTATCCACATGACCACGCTGACTCGCAGCGCGAGCGGACTCAAAAGGGGCAAAAAACACATTCGTGATTATATAATAGATACAGTATAGGACTTTTTTTTAATTCAATATTGTTTTAAAAAATTCTATTTAGTTTTCTTTTCAATTAAAATATAACTATGCCACCCATTGCAGCCAAACACATAACTACACACACAATGTCCCCCTGTGTGTGCGCTTGAGTTGATATTGCTATTTTCATTCTATATAGCCCAGCCCTGTTCGATGCCATTCCCTTTGCTATTGGGTAATGCATAAGGAATCGGACTGTTAGGCTAGGATGGAACCCACAATGAAGTTTTGGTTCATTGTTGCTGCAGATTTTCTGAAGTATTCTGCATCAATTAGCTAAATTGAGATATTTGCATTTTTGTTTGCGTTTTTAACTGTTTATTTTACATGCATTTTTTTCAGCTGCCATTTTTGTCTCTTTGATGTCTCATGTTTTAAATAAAACTGCTTTGTTTTAGAACCCTCCTGTTGCTTAGCTTTGATAAACATTACTGATAAAGGCAGATTACATGCTTTTTTCATCTGCAGATTTTCCTCGTCAAATCTACTGGGAAAATTCACAAATAAAATGCATATTCAACTGGGTTTCATATCAGCCCCCACCTCTGCTAAACAGACCTATTTCACAAACCTTGTATCTTCTTTATCCTACAACGCCCAAACAACTGTACAGCACATTTAACTCTCCTCTGCCCACCACTGCATCTTCCGACCTCCGTCATCTCTGCTGAGGACTTTGCCTTATACTTCAAAAATAAGATCGACCAAATAACGCAAACATTTACTTTTCCACCACCCCAACCACTCCATATACCAGACTTTTGCCCCTCCCTCACAACCTCCCTCTCCTACATCAATGAAGGAGAGCTTACTCATCTCCTCTCCAAATCACACCTCACTACTTGCGCACTTGACCCCATCCCTTCCCACCTCCTCACCAATCTCAACACCATGCTTATCCCAGGTACCTTCCCCTCTGCTTTTAAACATGCCACAATCCTCAAAAAGCCAAACCTCGACCCGACTGCTATGCCGAGCTATCCCCCCTCATTGCTGCTCCCGTTCGCTACCAATCTCCTTGAGCAGCATGTCCATGTTCAACTTTCCTCCCACCTCTCACATAACACTCTCTTTGACAGCCTCCAATCTGGCTTCTGGCCCCACAACTCTACTGAAACTGCCCTGACCAAAATTAATAATGACTTTCTGCCAAACCTAACAGATGTTTTTCTATACTCCTCTTGTTAGATCTGTCCTCTGCCTTTGACACAGTTGACTACTTCCTCCTACTACAGATCCTCTTTTCACTTGGCATCAAAAACCTTTCCCTATCCTGGATATCCTCATACCTTTCCGACTGCACATTTAGTGTTTCCCACTCCCACACTACCTTCCCCATCTTACCCTCTCTCTGTTGGAGTCCTGCAGGGTCTGTCCTGAGGCCCCTACTCTTCTCCATTTATACCCTTCGCCTGGGTCAACTTATAAAGTCCCATGGCTTCCAGTACCACCTGTTTGCTGATGACACTCAGATCTACCTCCGTGGCCCAGAAATTACTGCCCTGCTGTCCATAATCCCATAGTGTCTATCCGCCATCTCCTCCTTGTTCTCCTCTTGCTTCCTAAAACTCATCGGGAAAAATCAGAACTCATTATCTTTCCTCCATCTCACATATCTTCCGTACCTGATCTATATATGCCAGTTAATGGCATCATGTTGTCACCTACAGCTGAAATCCGCTGCCTCGAAGTAACCCTTGACCTTCAAACCACACTTCCAAACTCTCACCTTCTCCTGTCTCTCCTCCAGCTCAAAAATATTTTCAGAATTTGTCCTTCTCAGCCCTCAATCTATTAAAATGCTTGTACAAGCCCTTATCATGTCCTGCCTTGATTATTGCAACATCCTCCTCTGTGGCCTCCCTGCTAACACTCTTGCATCTCTCCAATCTGTCGTCAACTCTACTGCTCGACTAATCCACCTCTTTACTCCCTCACTTCTCACCTTTCAAATCCCTCCACTGGCTCCTAATGCCCCAATGAATCCAGTTCAAGCTACTAACTCTGACCTACAAAGCCGTCAATAACCTGTCCCCTCCCTATATCTCCAAACTAATATACCACTATCTTCCCTCACATAATCTTAGGTCCTCCCAAGACCTCCTCCTCTTCTCCACATTTAGTTGTTCCTCATCCAATCGCCTCCAATATTTCTCTCGAATATACCACAACCTCTGGAATTCTGTGCCAAAACAAGACCAATTATCCACCACGCTCGGATGCTTGACATGGAACTTGAAAACCCATCTCTTCATTAAACGTTACAGCCTGCAATGACTTTACTGCCACCAGAGCTGGCACTCCATTACTGAAGCAGCCACCTCACCACCACCATCGGAGAGGATCCTGAAGCAGCCACCTCACCACTGCTGGAGCTGCCACAAACCCCAACCTACTGTCTCCTCCCCATTATCCTATAGAATGTAAGTCTGCAAGGGCAGTGTCCTCTCCCTTCTGCACCAGTCTGTCATTGTTAATTGTTCACTGTACCCTACATCTGTATTTTGTTCGAAACCCCTTCTCATGTATAGCACCATGGAATAAATACTAATAATTATATTTACCTCAACAAAGATTGACATGTTGGGGATTTAAAAATTGCACCGCAGTTCAGTTTCTGCAGCCTAAAAAAAGCACAGTGTGAATAAGATTTAAATAAACACCACACATATTGCTGAAACTGGAGGATGCACAAAAAAACCTCACCCAATCCATTTGTGGAAACATAGATCTACTGACTTGCCTGGGAGGGCATGAAACAAATGAGAGACCTGCACTACACATGGAGGGCTCCATAGATATTGAAAGCTCCAGAACTGTTACTTCCCTTTCAGAAGCAAAAGCCTATACAGTATCCTTTGTGCAGTGTGGGTACAGGACATGGACAAGATGTTGTAGACACAGCATTGGAGGAGAAAGTGTTCAGGGTGAGAGCTTACATTTTTTGTTAAAGAGGATTTCCCATGAACAAAGGTAATTTTAATAAATAGATATTGGGATAATAATAATAATTATTATTATTATTGCAAGAACTACTAATTTAAATCAGCTTTAGCCCCTTCACCCCCAGGCAATTTTCCGTTTTTTTTCCTCCTTCCAAAAGCGATAACTTTTTTATTTTCCATCAATATAGACAAATGAGGGCTTGATTTTTGTGGGACGAGTTGTACTTTTGAACGACATTATTCATTTTACCCAGGGGCGGACTGGCCCAGGTGCCAGGGTGGCATTTGGCCCCCGGGCCGGTGGTTCAGTCCCAGTGAAGGGTCACCCACATCAGGGAGGGCGGCCACTAGGCGGCGTATTACAGCCGCAGCGGCCACAGACACTTGAGAGGCTGCGGGACTCGGGACTGGAGCGGAGGGAGTCGGGAGGTGAGAAACGCCTCCCGCCCTTCCCCGCTCCTCACCATGTGCCGGTAGCAAACACTGCCCCCCGCTCCTCACTTTGCGCCAGCAGCATCCCCCCTCCTTCCCGCTCCTCACTGGGCGCCAGGCTGTGAAAAGTGGACTGCCACCCGGGGTAACAGCAGCCAGCCAGCCCCTGATTTTACCATATACTGTACTGGAAAATGGGGAAAAAATCCTAGTGCAGTGAAATTGTGAAAAGAGTGAAATTCCACAATAATGTTTTGGTTTTTTTTATTTACCATGATCACTATATAGTAAAACTAATCTGTCAGTATGATTGCCCTGCGAGTTCGTAGATACTAAATATGTATACATTTACTTTTATCTAAGTGGTGAAAAAAATTCAGAAGTTTATAAAGAAAAAAATAAGAATTGCACTTTTGTCGCCTTTTTCCATGACCCATAGTGGACTAATTTTATGGGATCTGGGGCTGTGTGATGGCTTATTTTTTTGCATCTAAAGCTGATGTTTTTAATTATACTACTTTTGGGTAGATGCAATATTATAATCGCCTGTTAATTTTGGCATTTGAAGCTTTTTTTCCGTTACACAGTTTACAGATCAGAATACCGTATATACTCGTGTATAAGCCGAGTTTTTCAGCCCAAAAATTGGGCTGAAAAGTCACCCCCTCGGCTTATACACGGGTCAATACGGTAATATATGTGGTGGGGGCTGTGTCCGGGTGCTGGGGAGGCTGGAGGAGGCGGGGGGAGGCTGATGACTGAGCGGCCCGTCACGTGGGGCCGCTCATTAGATATGCACGGCTCCCCCCGCCCATCACAGCGGCAGGGGGAGCCGTGCATACAGCCCCCCAGTGTATACAGGCAGCCCCCACTGTATAAAGGCAGCCCCCACTGTATACAGGCAGCCCCCACTGTATACAGGCAGCCCCCACTGTATAAAGGCAGCCCCCACTGTATAAAGGCAGCCCCCACTGTATAAAGGCAGCCCCCACTGTATACAGGCAGCCCCCACTGACAGTCGTCCCCCCCCATCATGGAAAGAGCCCCCACACTTTGCAGAGTCCCCCCCCGGCCCCCGCTGCATTATCTTACCATCCAGGGTCTTCACCGCGGGTCCTCCAGTCCTCCTTCCTCGCGCGCTGTCTTCCCGGTCTCATGTGACCCGGCGCGATGACGTCATTTCACTGCGACCGCCGGGTCACATGAGACCGGGAAGACAGCGCGCGAGGAAGGAGGACTGGAGGACCCGCGGTGAAGACCCTGGATGGTAAGATAATGCAGCGGGGGCCGGGGGGGGGGGACTCTGCAAAGTGTGGGGGCTCTTTCCATGATGGGGGGACGACTGTCAGTGGGGGCTGCCTGTATACAGTGGGGGCTGCCTGTATACAGTGGGGGCTGCCTGTATACAGTGGGGGCTGCCTGTATACAGTGGGGGCTGCCTGTATACCACTGGGGGCTGCCTTTATACAGTGGGGGCTGCCTGTATACACTGGGGGCTGCCTGTATACACTGGGGGCTGCCTGTATACACTGGGGGCTGCCTGTATACACTGGGGGCTGCCTGTATACAGTGGGGGCTGCCTGTATACCACTGGGGGCTGCCTGTATACAGTGGGGGCTGCCTGTATACCACTGGGGGCTGCCTGTATACAGTGGGGGCTGCCTGTATACAGTGGGGGCTGCCTGTATACACTGGGGCTGCCTGTATACACTGGGGGCTGCCTGTATACACTGGGGGCTGCCTGTATACACTGGGGGCTGCCTGTATACCACTGGGGGCTGCCTGTATACAGTGGGGGCTGCCTGTATACTACTGGGGGCTGCCTGTATACCACTGGGGGCTGCCTGTATACACTGGGGGCTGCCTGTATACACTGGGGGCTGCCTGTATACACTGGGGGCTGCCTGTATACAGTGGGGGCTGCCTGTATACCTCTGGGGCCTGCCTGTATACACTGGGGGCTGCCTGTATACCTCTGGGGCCTGCTGTATACCTCTGGGGCCTGCTGTATATACCTTGGGGCCTGCTGTATACCTGCTGGGGCCTGCTGTATACCTGCTGGGGCCTGCTGTATACCTGCTGGGGCCTGCTGTATATACCCCTGGGGCCTGCTGTATATGCCTCTGGGGCCTGCTGTATATGCCTCTGGGGCCTGCTGTATGCCTCTGGGGCCTGCTGTTTATACCTTTAGGGATGCTGTATATACCACTGGGGAGGCTGCTGTATATACCACTGGGGAGGCTGCTGTATACTACCACTGGGGAGGCCTGTATACCACACTGCTGGGGGCTGTATACCTGTGCTGGGGTCCACCCTCGGCTTATACACGAGTCAATAGGTTTTCCCAGGTTTTGGGGGCAAAAGTAGGGGGTCGGCTTATACACGGGTCGGCTTATACACGAGTATATACGGTAATTGATTTTATATTTTGATAATTCAGGCATTTCTGAACATGGTAATACCAAATACATTACGTGAATTTTTTTATATATAGTTTTTATTTTCAAAGGAGGCAGTAGGTGGGTGGTTTGAACTTTGTAAGTTATTTTTAATTTTTTCAAAACTTTTTTCATTTTTTCTCTTTTTTATTGTGCCCTGTAGGGCACCTCATCACTTCAGTGCCCGGTCGCTGCCGCCGTACAGAGTCATATTGATGCACGGCATGTACTGCAGATATGATCATCTGCTCTGAATACAATCAGCCAGCATTCACAGGAAGTGAGTGATAACAGTCACAGGGGTCATCATCTGAACCCTGGCTGTTATGGCCACACATCGTAGCCCTGTGATCGCGGTTGGGGTCATCGATGGTGGCGAGTAATGGTGTGATCCCCGCTGCGGCGTGTTAGATCGCACTGTCAGCTTTTGACAGTGCGATCTAAGGGGTTAAAAGTCATGTTAGCTGCACATGTGAGATGATTAGATCAGCCGACATGTGCAGGGAATGATGCAAGCTCATTGCATGAGCTCTCATCAATGGGAGGGACACAACCAAGGATGTACCTATCTGTCCTTGGTCAAGGAGGGGTTCAAATTTGCTTTGTTCATAATAAAACCCCTTTAAACCTTGTTGAGGGTGCTATAATATCTTCCCTCCAAGCTTTATAATATCATATTTAGTGATGAGCAAATACCAAAATATTCGGGTTCGGATTATCCGTGCCTAATATTTTGTAATATTTGTGTATTCATTATGGATAACAATTCTAATGCAAGTCACTTAAAAGAATGAGTAATTTATTATCAGTACCGTCCGGAACATCTGTGAGGACTGTAAAAAGGCTTAAATGGATGAAAGAATTGCTGAAACTAAATGGGAACAGCATGGAGAAAACGCCTGCATGAAATTCTGAATCACAGCAGTGTGCTGTGATTTGCTGTATAATTGAAAGGGAAAAAAATATGCGGTCCCCCGGCTCTTTGCAATAACCAGCACAGGTAATGTAAATAGCTGTGGGCTGCAGCTTCAACTGTGTGCTTTAGCTGCGCTGGTTATCAAAACTAGAGGTTCCTCCTCTCCCATTTTTTAAATGATTTAGATAAATAAATTTTAAAACGGCATGGTCTCCCATTTTTGATAGCCAGAGCAGATAAAGCGGACAGTGAGGGACTGTATGCTCAGACTGGGGAGGTCCATGGTTATTAGGCGCTCTGCAGCCTCAAAATAGCAGCCTGCAGCCTTCTATAATTGGCGCATTCATTAGATGTGCCAACCGTGGCACTTTACCTGGCTCATCCCTATTGCCCTGGTGCAATGGCAATCAGTATTATAAGGGGTTATTTGTCAAAAACCACAGCTGTCATCAAGCCCTGGGTTGGTGATAAAGAGGTGTCTGAGGCACCCCCATTACCAACCCTTTGAGTACAAAGAATAAAAACAAACACAAAAAAATCCTTTTTTTAAATTAAAAAAAAATCCTCTTTCACCAATTTATTAATCTTAAAAACTCCTCCGCAGGTCCGACGTAATTGATACATGAGGTCCTGCAAAGTTCCTGACGCTGCTACATCCAGAGTCCATGGTCAGTGATGACATTACAATACGTGACCCCTCACCTGACCTCTGTGACACACTGACAGCACCGTGGGAGCTGCCAGAGTGGCCTAAAGTGAACTCATTCCGGAGTACTTGTCACAGCATAGTCCAACAGTCATGAATTGAGTTTCCCAAGGTCACTTCTAGAGCTCCACATGGTACCTTCTGTGTGAGCTGCCAGCTGTAGAAAAGGCAAATTGGATGTAATTTCAAAGAAAACCACAAAAATGGTCTGGATAAAATTATTGTCAATTTTCCAAAATTGGTGAGTAGACAATTTTATTTTAAGTGTGTGATGCTTGTTCAAACTCACCTGTGACAAGTAACGGGAATGGACTTTATGAAAATCACATCTGAAACCGGATAAAATGGGAAAACTTGAATTAATCTTTGCATGGTGTGCTTGTGTGTGCCACACAAAGTATGGAGAACACAAAGAGGAGAAAGGAACTGTCTGAAGACTTGAGAAATCACTTCCAGTTTAGAAAAAGAGCAGGTCTGCACACAGGATAAAAGTGCTCATTCCATTTAATGCATCACAGGAGTGTTACAGGTGGGGGTGCAAAGGAAGGAGGACCGGGTAGCCCCGATGGTACAACGAACGTTTCGCGCTCAGCTGGCGCTTTTTCGGGTACAATCCTGGGTGACACTTCAAGAAGGGGTGTATGTACAGGGGATTAGAGTTTGTCATGTGACACCACCAGTAGTACCTGGTGACGGGTCACTAGCACCGCCACAGTCCTCCGGAGGTTGATGGTAGTGCGGCTAAGATGGCAAAGCTCCCTACAGGTGGAGCTGGTCCTCCGGGGCAGCGTTCCTGCAAGCAAACAGGTTGACGGAGATAACTGTGGCACCCCAAGGGTTAGTGTGCCACAGAAACATCAACACAGGTTTACTCCCCACACAACACTACACTAGAAAGTGGGAGGAGCTTAGGTGGCACCTGCACTAATGGGAGGAGCAAAAGTTGTTTACCACAGAGCAGGAGTGACAGTTAGTCAGTTAGTTGAGAGCAGGAGCAGAGTCAAGTAGAAGAGGAGGTCCTGAGAGGTCTGAGGAAAGGAGACAGAGGAACAGAGGAACATACCCGGGATAAAGAGTTACCCCAAATTTAACCCCGGAGAGGCGCTTAAGATGGAAACCGGATCCGAGGCTGTGCCTGAGACAGACAGGACAGTGAATGCCAGGATAGTGAAGGTCCACCATCTTCACTGTACCATAGCAAAGCAACACGGAGGGGGCAGTGACACAAAGGACTCAAGTTGCCCAGCAGATTGGTACCCGTGAGGGGAGACAGGGCCAGCAGTTCAGCTACAAGCGGCAGCAGGGTCACACACAGCGCATAAGTAGGAGGCCAAAGACCCGGTCAGGGTGGAAGCAACCCGGTACAGACTCCGTGGACAATACTGTGTTATACCACCTGCAAGTAAAGACTTGGAAAACAACAGAAACTGAGTGTGTGTGATCCTTATGCTGAAGCCCCACCTGCCCTCATAAACTGCCATTGTCTCTATTCTCATCATCTCTACTGCTGCCCCTACTCTCCTGCAGCATCAATAACCACCATGACAGACTACTACTACTATCACCACTGCCCCGGGGAACCCAGTTCTGCCCACTGGAACTATTCCATCCAAGCTGCTATCCCATCATCCCCGGAGGTTCTGCAGCAGCGGCGGCCCCATCACTGGCCGCATATAGTGGGTGGCGTCACGACTGACAAATCCCCTGTAAATAACCCCCATTTTATTGTGCGGGCCCGGGACATGGTCCGGACCAGGACCGCCGTGACATCCCCCAGCAGCACCCCGGTCCGCACCGAGTACCCCGTCCCAGTGGGCTCCACATAACCACACAAAGGCAAAGTCACTTTCTCCTGGTACTTTACTGTAAAGTTCAGCAGCAAAATACAGAGTCCACAGTTCAGCAACAGTTGTTAAAGTAACAGGTAGCTCTACAGGTGGCTGCAAGTGGATCACAGGTGGAATGGTGGAACCCGTCATAAACCTTAGTTGACGAACCCGTGATCCTTTCTTCCCCTGCCTAGGATGAGTCTATACCCAATGGCTCTGTGTAGACAGACTTGGGGCTCCCCTGCCTCGTGGTGAGAAAGCAGGCACACCGCTCAGTCTGTCAGGGTGCCGCAGCTGATAAACAAACGCAGCAGCTGGTTAACGACTGCAGAGGTAGACTCTGGCCGTTTCCTCGGGCCCAGGTTCCCGTGGTGGACTGGGGAATGTATGGCCGCTCCACGCTGGGGTACCCCCTTTCTCTCTAGGGCCAGACGCCGCACATCGGGCACCCTTTTCAGGATCCCCTCAGGATCCTCTTTTTCCTTTCCTCCGGATCAGCATAGAGCCGACCGAGTAAAACCTTCCGCTTCGTTCCACACTCCAACTCCTCTCCTCCTCGACTGACCCGACTCTCAGACATCCATTGTCTGACACCCTCTTTCAGGATCCCCTCAGGATCCTCTTTTTCCTTTGCTCCAGATCAGTGTAGAGCCAACCGAGTAAAACCTTCTGCCTCGTTCCACACTCCAACTCCTTCTCCTCTCCTCCTCCATTCCCGACTCTCAGACATCCATTGTCTGACTATTCTGTCCTACTGACTGACCTCCTTTGTCCACCTAGAGGTGAATATATCTCCCTCCCGGGTAACCTCCCACTCCTGTTCTAATGTGGGAGTGCAGGAATGGGTCCCAACCACCAACCTAGGGTCCACTTGCTGCTGGGGAAATTACACCTCTTTACAAGGTGCAATACCCCACTGTGACGCCTGACTATGTGGGGCGCTACAATTGCAGCGAGCGTTGAAGGAGCAGTAGTAGACTTTTATTAAGAGTGTTTCTGCTTCAAAAATGCTATTTAAGGTAGCAATCCAATAACTCATAATTGACTTATTAACAAGCCATGTTAAAGAGTCACTTATGACTTACAGGATTGCTACCTTAAATAGGTGGCACTAGAGTTCCTACAGCCAGATCAGAATGCCACACACTGCACTGCACTGCACTAAAACGCAGTGTCTGCAGATCGGGGCTCTGATGTGGCACAAATCCTAAGTCATATTAAAAGGCTTGTTAAAGAGTCAATTATGACTTATAGGATTGCTACCTTAAATAGGTGGTTCCTCACCTCTTCCTCACTGAAGTGACAATTTGGATATTTCCCATAGGAGCATTGTGGCTATAAGTCTCCTCATGCCGGCAGCCAGTTTGATCTCCATAATTGAACAGCTATTCCCCCAGATCTTGTCTTAGCCTCTCATACAGCCAGATCAGAATCCCATACACTGCACTGATGAGAGGCAATCACCCCAAAACGCAGCATCTGCAGATTGGTGCTCTGATCTGGCACAAATCCTAAAGGCCCAGTTACACAGATAATGGTGCAGAAATTGTTCGCAAATCTCTGGTTGCAGTGAAATCATGGACACATTGTTCCATTTTGTGGCCGTGTACAAATAGAACAATGTGTCCGTGATTTCACTGCAACCAGAGATCTTAAACAATCTCTGCACAATTATCTGTGTTTAACTGGGCCTTACGTCATATTAAAAGGCTTGTTAAAGAGTCAATTATGACTTATAGGATTGCCACCTTAAATAGGGAGCACTAGAGTTCATCAATTCCTCACTGAAGTGACAATTTGCATATTTCCCAGAGGAGCATTGTGGCTATAAGTCTCCTCATGCTGGCAGGCAGTTTGATCTCCATAAGGAGAACAGCTATTCCCCCACATCTCTGCATGAAAAAGGCATCTGCCAAAACGCATTGTTTTAGGGGGGGTGAGGGGTTAATTTTTGTCTATATGTGTAACTTTTTTGGTTTCACTAAATACTGAAATTTTTTGCAAAAAAACATCTACTACTGCGCCTTCAAATTGCTGGAAACTTTTTTCTTACTTGGATTTTTTATATAGTCATGTGAAAGTAGCCTAACAAGCACCAAACCATACGACAATGCAGCAGTTGGCCTGTACATATTGTACATATGGCTCTACTAGAGGTACCCCTGTGACAAATTGTCTCTTTCATATAAGATGTATAGAATTTAATTCTTTACTGCAGTCTGTTCTTGTAACACACGCTCCTCTGGTTCTTAGTACAGAAATACTCTTAAAAATGAAACGAACCACATTCTCAGAGCAGGAACTTCTTGAAACAAAGGTTACAATGAACATGGTGAATTCCAATACATATTTGGGTGTTTCGTTGATGTTTTTTCAGAAAATCTTTGTAAAAGAAAACTTACGACTGTTTAAAGAAGGTGGAAATTCTGTATGAAAGATAATTAGAATGGTCAATGAGGAAATCACATTTTTAATAAGCAGAAAGTCATGAGGGGATTTCCTTAGTTTCAGGTAAATAAACATTACCTTCAACCATATGGTTATTTTTCATGTACTTTTCCTTTGGTCTTTGGATTCTGGCCATTACCTCATTGGCTTTATAATCTCATCTGTGCGTAAGCATGTGGTTTGGAATTGTTAATTGTTGGCGGAAGTGGTAAAGCAGAACTTACTCTTACATGCCATGTAGTTTCAAGACTTAAAAAGATGTTCATGGCTAGGGCTACATGGTGACATTGAGAACACAGTGTTGCATTGTATCTAGTGATTTCCTATGGTGTCGCATTGCGACCTGTGAGCTAACACGACTGCGACATAGAGTTGCATATGTTTCCAGATGTGTTGAATGTTCTGTTACTGGTCGCTTGGAACTCATTCTGCCATAGACTTCACTGTAAGTTGCATGCGACTGCATCTAACATGTGATTTGTCTGCAGTTTGCCTATTAGATTTATAGCAGAATCACAGCTCTAAAATACTTACATGAAAGCAAGTTGCAGAGAACTTGCACAACTGTTTTTCGATTTGGTTTTTCAACAACACCTGTTGTTCGACACATTGCCGTGTACCCCTGTCTAAGTAGTGCCAAGGTAAAACAAAGTTGGCAAGAGATACCCAACAGGATTATATGACATCCCACTGATGCAGTGATGTCTCTGGTTCAAGAGTCGGTGGCCCTCGCCACGTGAAAGGAGTATGGTAAGGCGTGGGGGCAGAGTGGCGTGAGATAGCAGGAGAAGGAGTTGGTATTTTAAGCCAGACCCGGTGGGAAGTACTTCGAGGTCATGTGGAGAGGAATACGGGAGCTTACTTAGACTCAGGTGTTACCGGAGGCAATTGAGATAGGTAGGATGGCGCATTCACCTATTATCCTGGTCATTCATGCAGGTGAGAATGATCTTTGTTCATTGAAAATGGCCGAGTTAATGACATTGATGATAGCAGATTTGGAGAGAATGTTTAGTTTCTTCGCAAAATTTGTTTTGGTATGATCTGAAATAATCCCCAGAGCAATTTGGCAAGAGGCAAGGGATGCTGTTTTGGTCAGAAAAGTGCAGAGGACAGTGAACTGCCTGATTTCCTGTTTCATCCATTCAAAAGGAGGTGTGGTAGTATGGCACACACCGCTCAAAGGCAACAATTGACAGTTAATGATGGTGTGCACTTGAACAATATCAGGTTGGATATATTCTTGTCTGGGATACCGGACGGGATCGAGCAAGTTTTGATTTTGCTTAATGGCAGGCGAGGCTTGGTGTAGGAGTACACCAGCCACTTCATGGCAGTAAAATAAAAGAGCTGTTGGAGATCATGGAACCGAGGACCGACTTGTCCTCTGGGAGTCCAGCGATGCATAGCTTCTCGGTTTCCGGTTTGAAAATAAAGTTATGATGGTTATTAAATAAAATTGAGAATTGGTTAAAAAAATTACGAGAACTTAATAAAAGCTGTGGCCAACCCCATCCATCAAAGGTTGAGTGTCATGTTGTTATTCGTCACCAAGTTAAAGTGGAATATGTGATATTTAGTAGGGGCGTGCGCGAATATCTGCAGTGATAGTCATGCTAGATATATTTATAAGCATATGTCTATGATACAATTTCTATTCAAACTAGTTGTAAACCAGTGTTAACATTTGTTTTGTGCTGTGATTGTGTCCAGGAGAATGTGCATCTGTATTGTGTGCATAATTAATTGCATATTTAGGTTAATCATTTTTTCTTTTTGTATATATTGGTAATAATTAGTTTGTTTCTTAAACATTATCCTCAATTTTCCTTCAATTACTGCCTTTCCTCTCCTTCCCCCTCAATCCTCAATTATTAGTTCATTGGTTTATACTGCCACAACAAATATAGAACAAAATTTAATTCATAGGAAAAGACGGCACTTCATACCAATCGACAATATAAAATTCCAAGGTGCTTGTTTATTAATCCACGATCAAATGATGGAATACAAAAATATCATGCATAGACAACTGACGCGTTTCTGTCGCTACTGCGCCCTTATTCATAGAATTTATTACCGTATATACTCGCGTATAAGCCGAGTTTTTCAGCCCAAAAATTGGGCTGAAAAGTTACCCCCTCGGCTTATACGTGAGGCACTCGGTATACTGTGGGGGGGGCTGTGACCGGGGGCTGGAGGAGGCAGGAGGGGGCCGCAATAACCGCGGGCGGTCACATGGGGCCGCCTCATTAGTGTAATGAATATGCACGGCATCCCCCCGTCCATCAGCGGCGGGGGGATGCCGTGCATATTGCACTACACTGGCCCCCAGCAATAATACACAGCCCCCCCTCCTTAGTATGTCCCCCAAGGCTGCGGCACCTGTCAAAATAACAAACACTTTATACATCACCTCTCCGGCGCAGCTCCTCCGCTCCTCCACTCCCGGCTTCTTCCTTCTTGTGCCGGTGTCATGTGACCGGGCGCAGGAGATGACGTCATTTCCTGCGCGCGGTCACAGCACTAGAAGCCGTCACAAGAAGGAAGAAGCCGGGACTGGAGGAGCGGAGGAGCTGCGCCGGAGAGGTGATGTATAAAGTGTTTGTTATTTTGACAGGTGCCGCAGCCACTACCACTGGGGAGGCTGCCTGTATACACCACTGGGGAGGCTGCCTGTATTCTACCACTGGGGAGGCTGCCTGTATACTACCACTGGGGAGGCTGCCTGTATACTACCACTGGGGAGGCTGCCTGTATACTACCACTGGGGAGGCTGCCTGTATACTACCACTGGGGAGGCTGCCTGTATTCTACCACTGGGGAGGCTGCCTGTATACTACCACTGGGGAGGCTGCCTGTATACTACCACTGGGGAGGCTGCCTGTATACTACCACTGGGGAGGCTGCCTGTATACTACCACTGGGGAGGCTGCCTGTATACTACCACTGGGGAGGCTGCCTGTATACACCACTGGGGAGGCTGCCTGTATACTACCACTGGGGAGGCTGCCTGTATACACCACTGGGGAGGCTGCCTGTATACTACCACTGGGGAGGCTGCCTGTATACTACCAATGGGGAGGCTGCTGTATACCACACTGCTGGGGGCTGTATACCTGTGCTGGGGTCCACCCTCGGCTTATACACGAGTCAATAGGTTTTCCCAGGTTTTGGGGGCAAAAGTAGGGGGGTCGGCTTATACACGGGTCGGCTTATACACGAGTATATACGGTAAGTGCATCTTGATATACATATAGTATGTATATGACACAAGAACTTTGGAATG
The DNA here is from genome assembly GCA_033576535.1 of Allobates femoralis. Lineage (NCBI taxonomy): Eukaryota > Metazoa > Chordata > Amphibia > Anura > Aromobatidae > Allobates > Allobates femoralis. Next base: position 590,400,817 of record JARQOC010000002.1, on the reverse strand, counting down.
TTATACCGATTCATCTGAAGTGCCATATTTTCCTATTAATTATTTTTGGATGGTCTGCCAGCAAGATGTGAAGGACGGGCACCTACCATGAGATTGACACTGAAGCATTGAACTCATCTACAGTGAGGTGAGCTTTTTTTTTTCTTCATTTTCATTTGGAACAAAATTTACTATTTATTCCTTGCCCTTCACTCCTTTTCTTTCCTCCTAGGCCCTAATACAGAAAAATAATTATAATCTGAGTTGACTTTCTATTCTGTGTTTGATTTTAATAAAAATTTTTGAATATAAAAAATCCTGAAGATATAACTTTGGAACATTTCCATTTATTTCTGAAGATATTGTACAGTCTATAAAAAAAATGAAGGGGTGCCAATAATGGTGAGCAGCACTGTATATTACTGGGAGAGATACTCTTATCTGATTCTTGGAGGAGACTGGAAACTACATGTCATGGGGTCTTAAAATGAATGACGTTATGAAGATTGCAGACTTGAGACCTAGTTCTATTCTAATAACTAAAGACTACTACTAACGTGAAAAAATGAATTTTACAATGTCAAAAGTGTTCATAACTTTTACAGCCCAGGACCATCTGACATAAATTTAAGGTACATAGTCCTAAAGAGGTTAAAGCGTAACCGCCGTTTACATTTTTATTTAATAATAATGTAAAGCAAGTGATTTTAATAAACTTTACAATATACTTTATAAGAAAATTCTGGTTGAAAACCATTCATAATACTTACATAAGGTGTCCCCACTACACTGTGTGTGAAGCAGACATATGTTCATTTTCCGTCAGATACGTCTTCAGTGAATACGGGGCATATATCTATATAAGGGAAAGGGGCCATGGCCTACACTACTGACTGGAGCTGGTGAGGAATCAATGTATCCGATTAGCTCAGATTACAGCATAGTTGCTAAGCAAACTCCTCTGCACAAGCTTCTGATCTGTTATCTGGCTCTACACAGCTCAGTCAGGATCTCTGTTAACTCTTTCTCTACTATCACTTTGCACTGCTCACTATCAGCCTGCTCTCAGAAGCTGTGAAAATACAAATACAGAGTGGTAGATGCTGGCAATACCCACACAGCAATAAAATACAGCTTTTAAAAGAGCACAGAAAAATGTGAGAAAATAAGTCACATGGCACAAAAAAGAATTATCTTAGCTGCTATGTGACCCATCATTAACAATCAATGCCGTATTGTTTTGTTTTTTTTTTCAATTAAATGACATTTACACTTTAAGTTTTTTTACTGTACCTGTTTTGTTTCTCTAAAGAGAAGCAGGTATTTAACATTAACCCACCTTAGGTCTCAGCACATAAAGGTCAATCCACTTCCATGCTTATTTTGGTATGGAAATGAAGTGGTTTACTATTAGTCTGTGGGAGCAACCCATCCATGTGAAAAGGAAATAACTGAATGTTTGTGGTAATGTGGGTTATTGCAGTCATATGTTGGAAATTTCCTTCATCACCAACATATAGGTACAAGACTTGAAACTGGACAAGTAAATGATGCTGTGAGGTTTGAGAACATTGCATTAAATCACTTAATAAAGGAATATGACGTGACAATAGTATTTACAGTACATTATATGGTGTTTAGTATAGTGAAGGCCTAAAAGTAATCAATACGCAGGAATAGAGCGGCGCTGAGAGGAGTTTAAGATGGTGGCTGGTAAATACAATACTAGGAGCAGGGAATTTAGATTAGTAGCACCACTCCAAGGCTGAAATAAAAGAAACACCAGAGTAGTGCTTTAATGCAGCTTACCAATAGATATAAGTGACATGTTATCTTTTTTCTGACAAGACAATGGCGGCAATACCAAATGCATATACTATGTTTATTATGTACAATTTTTCAACAAAATATTTTTTTAATCCCATAACTTTGCTTTATTGTAGAGGAGGGGAAAGGGTCAGAAAGGTGTAGTTTTCACCGGTGCTAATATTATGTGCATTCAATTTAAGATATGTGCAAATTACATCTTTGGGAGCAGATCCCAACTTGGAAACTACAATAAAAAATACTCGAATGATGGGGGCATGGCCGAACTTTGAATGGCACAGGCTGCTTAGTGGAGGAGCTCCAGCAGAGATCGGCTTCAATTCGGCACAACAAGGTGAAAAAACACTCTGGGAAGCCCTAAATAAGTTACCTGGTGACCTGAGGACACAGTAGTTCCAATGGTGCGTGGCAAGTCAGCAAGAAGGAGATATCCAAAGAAAGTGACTTCATATTTCTCCAGAGACCAGGTACTGAATACAGCCTCCAACATGGCTGCAGCTTCTCACTCCCCAGCCCCCACTTCCTGCTTTTCACAATGTGGCTCACACACAACAGACTCAAAGGGGGGAGGGGAAGCTCAGATAGATATTCCCCTTACACAGAAAACACTGAAGGCTCTGAGGCATGAACTCCAAGTTGATCTTAAAAAAATGATAGCTGAATTTAAGGCAGAGTTCAGGGGAGAACTCAAAGACCTAGAAACTAGCATAAATACAAAAAGGGGGGGTTGGGGGAACAAGAGGCGCAATAGTGCCCTTATCACTAGACACTAAATTGTAAACTCAGTGAGCAACAGGGGTTCACTCACCTGATCCAGTTGTGTCACCCACAACTGGTTTGAAGACGTGTTAGGAATTATATCCTGATGGCTGCTGCTGGACCTTCACCGACCACTCAGACGTGGAGAAGCATCAGATTACTTGGGAAAGGTGTTTTGCGATCCGCGCTGCCAGACTGACCCGCATCAAAGAAGACACTTGTAGATGAAGTGTTGATCAAATCCTTCTTTTATTCACCGACGCGTTTCGGTGCCCACCTGGCACCTTCATCAGGGTAAACTAGCATAGACCACCTGGAGCAGAATCTGGCAGAACTTACTAAATCTCATAATGAATAGATAATAATGAGGCTTTAGAAAAGGAGGTTTCTCAAATCCACAACAAAACTCTGGATTTTGAGGATAGATCCAGAAGGAATAATATTCGCATTAGAGGGATTGATGAATCTACTCCTGACAAAGACTTGCAAGTCTCCTGCAAAGCTTTATACACACAGTGATTCCTTCTGCAGACAGCAAGGACTTAATTGTGGATAGAATACACAGGATTCCAAAACCAAAAGGTCTCAACCCAGATTTACCACAAGATGATATTGCCTGTATTCCTTTCTATACAATAAAGGAGACTTTTATGGCTGGTCTCAGGAAAAGGCCAAGACTTCCAGATAACTTAGCCCAACTGAAGGTATTCCCTGAATTGTCAGCAGGTACTTTAGCTCACAGAAGGGAGTATATGCCGTACACTACAGCCCTCAGGGAACAAGGAATAAAGTACCACTGGGGGTTCCCCACAAAACTGAAAGTCTTGTGGGACAATTCCATGTTTGTCTGCACATCCCCGGAAAAGGTGAGAGAGTTATTGCTAAAATGGAAGATTCAGCCTGTATATCCGAATGACAAAAGAGCTCCTTAGGCATAGAAAAAGAAAAAACTGGACCCAGACTGGTTCACGGCATGATTGATTACTGTAGAGCCATTCTCTGCTTCCTGAAACCAGGCAAAGTTGCCCACAAAGTGTCTTTTTTTCACTCTCTTTCAAACAATTTTTTCACTTTTTTCTTTTTTCTTTACGGTTTGCTTGATTTTGGAACTGTAAGGAGACTTCCTCTTATGATGAAGCAAAAATTTAGGTTTGATAACCCTGCATTTGTTTATACAAACAAATTTGTTTAATACAAAAAACCTAGTCCATAAAACGTGTAAGTACTCTGCAGTAAAAAAGTCTAAAATGCAAGTGCAGTAAAAAATATGTATATAACAGGGTACTTGGTCCATACGTTTTTTGCGCATAAAATGTACTTCAAGCTGCCTCACCTCATCAAGGTGTACCCATATCGAAGCAGTCCTATCTGTTGTATTAAAAACCTGATCAAGTAATGTGTATAAAGTTATCAGGGTCCAAACAGGTCCAGTGTCCGATGTGGACTGAGGTTGAAAGCAGCCCTTTGTGTGCAAAGCTCAAGTGAGGGGCGGGGAACTCACATCTCTTGCTAGGCAAGAGGCTAATTTACAGAAAACTAATGAACCCTGCACACAAAAAAAGTGTCTGTGTGAACACGCTCACGCCGCCAAACAATCTAATACAAAAAACCTAGTCCATAAAACGTGTAAGTACTCTGCAGTAAAAAAGTCTAAAATGCAAGTGCAGTAAAAAATATGTAAATAACAGGGTACTTGGTCCGTACGTTTTTTGCGCATAAAATGTACTTCAAGCTGCCTCACCTCATCAAGGTGTACCCATATCGAAGCAGTCCTATATGTTGTATTAAAAACCTGATCAAGTAATGTGTATAAAGTGAACAGGGTCCAAACAGGTCCAGTGTCCGATATGGACTGAGGTTGAAAGCAGCCCTTTCTGTGCAAAGCTCAAGTGAGGGGCGGGGAACTCACATCTCTTGCTAGGCAAGAGGCTAATTTACAGAAAACTAATGAACCCTGCACACAAAAAAACGTGTCTGTGTGAACACGCTCACGCCGCCAAACAATCTAATACAAAAAACCTAGTCCATAAAACGTGTAAGTACTCTGCAGTAAAAAAGTCTAAAATGCAAGTGCAATAAAAAATATGTAAATAACAGGGTACTTGGTCCATACGTTTTTTGCGCATAAAATGTACTTCAAGCTGCCTCTCCTCATCAAGGTGTACCCATATCGAAGCAGTACATATTTTTTTTTATTTTATTTTTATTTACATATTTTTTACTGCACTTGCATTTTAGACTTTTTTACTGCAGAGTACTTACACGTTTTATGGACTAGGTTTTTTGTATTAGATTGTTTGGCGGCGTGAGCATGTTCACACAGACACGTTTTTTTGTGTGCAGGGTTCATTAGTTTTCTGTAAATTTGTTTCCCTGTCCGTCCTTCCCCTGTCTGTCCTCCTCATGTTTTTCACTCATTTAGGAGCAATGGTTTCACATAAAGCAGTATATAGTATTAACAATGCATATTAAGGTTAATGTTCTCTATAAATGCCAATGGTTTGAACTCGCCAGGAAAAAGATCCATTTTCTGAAAGAATATTTGCAAAGAAACTTCCAGTTTCAATATCAAGCAGGAGCCGCACACAGGATTCTTTTTGCAGCCTTTATTTTTTCTTTTTTCTTGTGGGGTCTTACAAAGTGGAGGGTGCGGGAGGGAGGATGGGGGAGCAGCCTATACTACGGCCGTTTCGCGCCGTCAGTCGTGCTTCTACGGGTACACGGGAGATTGTACCCGTAGATGCACGACTCCCGCACCCTCCACTTTGTAAGACCGCACAAGAAGAAAAAATAAAGGCTGCAAAAAGAATCCTGTGTGCAGCTCCTACTTGATATTGAACCTTGAAGTGACGTTGTGCTGCTTACAAGAGGCCAGGCACCAGGATTCCAATTTGTGCAGCAAGGAGGAGAGTTCTGACTCTAGGGGGCCCCCCAGGAACACTGGTATCAGCGTAACTGCGGTAGGAGGTGCTGGCTCCTTCAACAAACTGAGTATTTGCAAAGAAACTGCTGATGTAATTTGTGTTCAAGAAACGCACTTGTTGACACAGGACAATGCTCGGCTAAAGAACCCTCGATATCCACATCAGTTTTTTGCAAACAATAAGACTAAAAGAGCTGAAGTACCTATTTTTATAAGAGACTCCTTATCCTTTAAATCATGTGACACTACTAGTGATCTGGAGGGGCATTTTATTTTCCTTGATTGTTCTTTAAACAACACTAGGTACACGATTGTATCTCTATATGACCCAAATACGCATCAGTTCTCATTTATCAGACAAACACTTAAGAGAGTTCAAGTGTTCTCCAAAGGATTTTAAATTGTCTGTGGAGATTTCAACCTCCCAATGTCTGCTGTGTTAGATTGCTCTCTAGGGGTGAGATGAAATCACTGCTTTCAGAATATAACTTGCATGACATCTGGAGATATCTCTACAGCTCTGAGAGAGATTACTCCCATTTCTCCCCTAGATTTAATTCCTATAGCAGGATAGACTATATTTTTGTGGATGATAGAACTCTAGTTTGTGCGCATGAGGCAACAATAGGTGTGATCTCGTGGTCTGACAATGCTCCTGTCTCACTCACCATATCTGATAGGGACTCTTCGGCCAAAAGCTAATAGATGGCATTTAAATGATTTTTCACTGACCAACAAACAAAACATTGAATTAATAGAGACCAAGTTAAAAGACTTCTTTGACATAAATGATAACTCCACCTCAGACGAAGTGGTATGGTCAGCCCACAAGGCATACATGAGAGGTATTTTTTATTAAGATGGCAGCAGTAGAAAAGAAGAGAGGCGGCAGTGTTAAACCTATTAACTCAAATTAACAATCTGGAACAAATCAACAAGAAAACCTGCACCCCACAGTTGTCCAAAAAATAACAGAACATAGAATGAGGCTGAATGCTCTACTTTTATTTCAGTAGGAAAAGCACTTAAAAAAACTAAAACAAAATATTATGCAATGGGAGATAGAGCAGGGAAAATTTTAGCTAAGAGAATTAAAAAAGGGAGATAAAAATAGGATTGCATGCTTGAATAAACCTTATGGGACTAAAGTACTAAATCCGATCGACATACCTAAAGAATTTAGGCAATTTTATTATTCACTGTACAACCTAAAAGAGGATCCCATACAGTTCAGCCTAATATACAAGAAATTGGTAACTTCCTAGAAAAAATCTCACTCCCCAAAGTATCAGTGGCTCAGAAAAGTGATCTAAAATACTCCCATATCTATCATTGAAATAGAACAAACAATCTGTTCTACTAAAACGTCCTCTACTCCAGGCGCAGATGGTTTTTCTAACACCTATTTCCATTTTTTTGTAAAAACTTCAGCTCCTTACCTCCTAAATCTTTAATTTTTGGAGATGTCGCTCTTTAATAAGCCATGAAAACCTTGAGGCAGTAATCACAACCATTCCGAAACCCGAGAAACCCCCAAACACTCCTGGTAATTTCAGGCCTTAATAAACTGTGACCTAAAATATTCTCTAAAATCCTTGCAGCCGGAATAATGTCTGTCCTTCACTCTCTGATAGCACCTGACCAGGTTGGGTTTGTCCCTGAGAGACAAGCCAAGGACGGCACTAGAAGAGTAATAGATTTGTTGGAGATAATGGAGACTAATAAATTCCCCGGTGTACTGCTGTCTCTGGATGCCAAGAAGGCGTTTGACAGAGTGCACTGGGGTTATATGGGTGAGGTTCAGGATAAGTTTGGTTTTGTGGGAGATATTAAAAAGGTTATATTGGCCCTATACCCTAATACGAACGCGTTGGTGAGTGGGTCTGGCTTAATCTCAGACCGGATTATGACATCTAATGGCACCCGGCAGGGCTGCTCTCTCAAGCTGGTTATCTTTGCTTTGCTAATGGAGCTGCTGGCAGAGGCTATTAGAACTAATCCAAGCACACATGGAGTCCGTGTGGGAGATACGGACCATGTGGTGGGACTGTATGCAGATGATGTGATATTATCTCTCACCAGCGTGGAGGGATCCCTGGTGGGTGTCATGGACACCCTAGCTGAATTCTCCAGAATCTCATATTACAAATTAGATGCCAATGCCACAAAGACTATCATATCCCCCTTAAATATTACACCTTTGGTAAAGGATAGAATACTAGAACATTTTCCCTTTAAATGGGAAGAAGCGGGATTTACATATCTGGGAATTATAATTACAAAATTTGTAAATGTAATTAAGTTGAACTGTGAATCACTGATTTCAGACGTTCGAGGGGACTTGGAAAGGCAGACCCTTCTCCCACTGTACTGGGTTGCCAGAATACAAATTATAAAAATGATGTTGCTGTCTAAGATTACCTACTTGTTCAGATGTCTCCCTCTCAAATTCCCATCTAGATGGATAGGGCTCCTACAATCCCTACTTGGTAAGTTTATTTGAAAAAACAAGATTTGCGGTCAAGGCTCTACATTTCCAATATTCTCGTGGTGGAATGGGTGTACCAAATCTATCTTTGTACTACAAGGCGGACATACTCGAGGCCGCAAAGGTTTGGTGAGCTGGGGATCTTAATTATAAATTGCTCTAAATAGAAAGACAGTTTGTTCCCCACAGGTCTACTACACTTTTGCTAGAGATCGAGCTACTGAAGCCCCTGAAATCGAATTTTTCCCTTACATACGATGTCCTCATTGATTTCTTATTGGAATATCCTTGATAGAACACTGACAAAATCCCTATTTCCATACATTTCTGTGAAAGCAATCGAGTCACACATCTCTGGGTTGTCTCTAGACCTGTGGGTGAAATCAGGTGTAAGCATGCTTGACAAACACTTAGATGGCCCTGTATTCCCCTCCTTTGCAGACTTGTCCCAACTTTACAAGATTCCCAAACTGTGCTTTTATCAGTACCTCCAAATTCCAGAGACGAGCTGTAGATGTGAAAAGTCATAATGGTGTCTGGACAAGATGAAGAAAAGAAAAAGACGACCCCGATGAGAGACAAAATAATCTATAAGGTACCTGGATATAAATGATTACCGTATCTATGATACTGACTAATTCTCATCAGTACTGTAGTTCCTGTATGACCTGATGGTGACTAGTAACAACTCCCAGTACTCTTAAAGGTACCGTCACACCTTTCAACATCGTTTCCGACGTCGTTTAAAAGTGACGTCAGGAACGATGTTGAAACGACATCGTTGTTGCGTCGTAGCGTGTAAACGCACTATTCAACAACTATAGTTGTTCAAGTGGGAGTTTGCAGGTTTTCCTGCATGCAGGAAAACCTGTCAACTTCAACAACCGGCGGGATCGTTTGGTGTGACAACGCATTAGCGATGTCTCGGCCGATCCCGCCTATTTGCTGCGTTGCAGCAGATCGCTCGCTGGGTTGATCCCAGCCCAGTGAGTGATCGCGCCGCCAACATCGCAGCACTGTCACCGGCAACATCTTGCCGTGTGACAGCTAGGTTGCGATGTCGAAAGCGAGCGCGCACCCACGGCATCGCATCCAACATCGCAGCCGATGTTGGATGGTGTGGTGGGGCCTTTACTATTGTTAAGGATGTAATAGGAGTTGTAGGTTCATGCAGCACAAATGTGTTTGGGTCTGACTTGATATTACATTTGTTTTACCATTTACTGATGTTAGTTCTGATGATGAATTTCTGTACTGATGAGGGTTGTGATGCTGTGTTTCTGTACTGATGGAGGTTATATGGATGTATTTCTGTATCTCTGGTGGGTCTGGTGATACAGTTTTGTGCTGTTATTGGTTCTGATCCTGTATACATGTAACAATCTATAACCTGTAAGATTATGTGATACATGGCTACGTTCATAAAGTGTTGTGCCGTCTGACAATATAACTGTTCTATGTTTTTATTTGTTACAAGCATTAAAGGGGTTGTCCCACATTTGTGATAATTCTGCAGTCACTCCATGTGTCCCTCTATGTGACTGCACACTTCTCAATTCTCACAGAGCACACACTGCTCACTGTCAGGATTCTCTGCTGCTGGCGGTGAGAGGTTATGAAACTGTAAGTATGCGATTTACATACATGCAGTCACAGGCTGACTACACATACGAGGTCTCGATCAATGAAAATGAACTGAACGAAGAATGAAGAATTGCATTCTTGTGCTCGCACAACCATCCAATATTGCTATTAACACAGGAGAATCTTGACAATGTGCAGACCACGCGCTGTGAGGATTCTGAGGGATCTCACCTAGAGGAACTACAGACTCATCTCACACCTGGATGAGCTCTTTAACTCAAAAACTATGCCCTGTAGCCTAATCCTAACAGCATGTAATATACTTTGTTTTTTATTGATCATTGAAAGAATTAGGTAGAGCAGCTTGTTTGGCACATGACTGTATGGCTGCATTCACACATTGCGTATTTTGCTGCGCTTTTTTACGCGCGCTTTTCAAAATACGCAATGTGCCTTTTGTCTGCCAGCAAAGTGAATGTGAAATTCACTTTGCAGTGCAGACATTGCACAAAAATACGCAGTGCGTTTTTCGGGAGAAAGCGCAGCTCCATAAACAATTGATATGTCAATTGTTTACGCAGCTGCTCCTGCGTATTCTCCCAGAGGGGAGGAAGAATCCTGCTTCCTCCTCCCCTCTGTGACAGCTGTGGCCGCCCATTAGATTTCACAGTGTATTAATATACACTGCGAAATCTAAATTAAACAGAGGCAAATGTATGTAAAATAAAAAAGAATCAATACTTCACCTGTCCGACGCCTTCTCCCGCTATCCGGTCTCTGGTTCTAAGTGAGAGATGTACTGACAGGACCTGTGGTGATGTCAGAGGGGCGTTCCCGGGCACTCGCGGTCATGTGATACATATCACATGACCGCGAACAGCCAATCAGCGCCAGGAACGCCCGGGAACGCCCCCCTCTGACGTCACCACAGGTCTTGTCAGTACACCTCTCACTTAGAACCGGAGACCGGATAGCGGGAGAAGGCGTCGGACAGGTGAAGTATTGATTCTTTTTTATTTTACATACATTTGCATCTTTTTAATTTAGATTTCACAGTGTATATTAATACACTGTGAAATCTAATGGGGCTGTCACAGAGGGGAGGAGGAAGCAGGATTCTTCCTCCCCTCTGTGACATCACTGCGCTTTCTGGAGTAAAGAAAGCGCAGTGTGTGAAAGCCCCTGCATATTTTGTTGCGCTTTTTTGCGCGGCCGAAAAAACCCGGCAAAAAGCGCGCGCAAAAAAGCGCAGCAAAATGCGCAAATGTGTGAACGCAGCCTAAGTGTGCAAATCATATATGAATGATTGGTCACATGCTGACTACTCAGACTGCTGAGGGGGGGCGCCAAACTGAATTCTTGCCCAGGGTGCCAGAAAACCTAGATACACTTCTGTCATCCTTGATCATTTATGTATTTTTGCACATCTTTTACACATAGAAAAGGATTTATTTCAGTGACATTGCTTTTTCTCTGGTACGTGTCACACGGATCACATCCGTGTGCGGTATGTGTGGTATCCAGGCTGCTGGTAAAAAATGGATTTATCTCTGTGATAACCACATGGACATGTGCATGATTCACGGGACACACGGTCCTTGTCAAAACACATAGGTGTGAAAATCCCTATTGTGTTTTATAAGTACGCGTGTGAAAGTGTTTCCAGGATGTGTGAAGTGGGCCTGAGGTAGCATTAGTATATGTAAATGTCAATTTTCTTCAATCTCTATAACACTACGTTTACATTTTTTCAACAAAATGCTGCCACCTTGTGGTAATTTAAAAAAACATAAAAGTTTAACCTTTTAATTACATTTTTTTTTTAACTATTGACTTTACAAAATAACAGATGGTTGTTTTATAGACAAGGCATAACTATAGTGTGTGAAGAGTTTACAGCTGCACCTGTGTCCTGAAGCCAATAGCCTTAAAGGTTCACTTGGATTTTATAAGACTAGTATTATTAAAGGGGTTGTCCACTACTCAGACAAACCTTTCTAAATCACTACGTTCACCATAAATAAAATAATAACATCAATATGATACAATACACTTTATTGATTCATAAACAAAAACATGAATTACTTTAATAATTAAAGCAAGACAGTAGAGTTGACAGAAAAATGTCTTCATTCCAGTGGTGTCCTGGGGCTTATGTGACATTGATTAGTGACCGCTTCACTCTCCCCTCCAATGGATAAAGCCGACATTTGGAGAAAGCGAAAGCTGCCGCTGCTCTCTCACTTCCTCAAAATGTCAGAGTGAGGGAAAGTGAAGTGGCTTCTTATTGGCTGCACAGCTCACGTGGCCTAACAATGCCATGCAATCCCAGGGAGGGCCAGTGCTGTTTCCATTGAAATGGCCCCAGATGTGATTGTAGCTGTTATTATTTTACTTAAGGCAACATAATGATTGAGAAGGGGTTGTCTGCGTAGTGGACAACCCTTTACAGACTCATGATAATTGTGGGCTCTGTTGGAGACTTTGCATTGGGGCACTGCGTTTTTGGTGCTTTTTTCTGCCAGAAGATGTAGATGTCTGCACCAAATACTCAGCATGCAAACATAGCCTTACTGTCTTTCATGTGGCACTAAAGGGTGTTTTTAGCCTTGTTTAGTTTAATAAATAAATACATTTAAAAGAACAATGTGGGGTCCCCCCAGTGCCATAATTTGAAACTCATGTTATTGCAAATCTTTAATAGCATTAGTCTTTTCTATAGGCCAAATGGACTTTTGGGAGCCCCTAGGCTCTAGGGCCCAGATGCGATTGCAACCCCTGGACCTATTGTAGTTACGCCCCTCATCCCCACTATGTTTGATAAACAGACAAGGTAAAGCAGACAGTTGTGGGCTGGTATTACCGGGCTGGGAAAGTTCATGGTTATTTGGCCCTACCCAGCCGCCCCAGAATTGATGCATTTGGTTAGATGTGCCAATTCTGGCACTTCACTCCAGATTGCAATCTTTCCTATTGCCCTGGGGAATGGCAATCAGGGTATTGATTGAATTAGGGTTGACATCAGCTGTATAGTTTCAGCTGGCATCAAGCCCGTCTGTTAATAATGGAGAGAGGTCTATCAGACATCCCCATACTAACCCAGTAAGTGTAAAGTGAAAAATACACACTACAGTAAAAAATAGTTAAAGGGATCCTGTCACCTCCAAAACGCCTCATAAGCTAGCAAAACATGTCCCTGCAGCATATTATCACTATTCTCACACTTCTTTTGTCTCCTAAAAGCATCCTGTGAAAGTGCATAAAAATGTTTTAATACTTACTCATTAGTGATTATAATTAGCAGGGGCTATATTCTTTAGTTACCAGGGCATGTTGTTTTGCAGCCTCGAGGATCCACCCTGTCTCTGTCTGTGCTGCTGTGATGTGGAGCTGAAAGCAGGACTAATGATTTGCATTCTGTGAGTGATAGAGAGGGGGGGAGGGTAAAGCCTGCACAAGCACAGCACACAGACAGAGACAGGGTGGAACCTGGAGCCTGCAAAACAGCCCGCCTTGGTGACTAAAGAATATAGCCTCTGCTAATTATAATCACTAATGAGTAAGTATTAAAACGTTTTTATGCACTTTCACAGGATGCTTTTTGGAGACAAAAGAAGTGTGAGATTAGTGATGGAATGCTGCAGGGACATGTTTTGGTAGCTTAGGAGGCGTTCTGGAGGTGACAGGATCCTTTTAATTTGAATAAAGACTCCCCCATAGGGATGGGCAAGTCTACTCGCTAGGACTCGTTACTCTGCGAGTAGTAAGGGACTCGCAGGACTCGGTACTCTGCGAGTTTCCCAGCAATTACTCGCACAGTAACGAGTCCAATGCAAATCAATGGCAATCCTAGTTTTGTCAGAGACTCTGACAAAACTAGGATTGCCATTGACTTGCATTGGACTCGTTACTGTGCAAGTAATCGCAGGGAAACTCGCACAGTAACGAGTCCGGCTGTCTGCTCTGTGCCGGGCTCGGGTCCTGCAGGCTGCCGCAGCTCCAGGGTCCTAGAGCCCGCCTGCTCTCCCTGTGTACAGACATGAATGTCTGTGCACAGAGATGATGTAGCAGAGCTGAGATTGTTCTCAGTCTGCTCATTCCCTGTGCATAGACATCTATATCTATGCACAGGGATGTAGCAGAGAGGACATCGCGTTTTGGACTACGTCAGACGGAAGAGGATTTTTTTAATTAAAGATGGAGTCCCTAATGGCTTTTTTTTTCTTTATTTCTAATAAAAAATTTTCTCTGTGTTGTGTTTTTTTTAACCCTTTATTGGAGATTCTTAGTGGCCGGGTCAAACGTGGCCTGACATTAAGAATCTCGGGCTTAATACCAGCTTGTATAACAAAGCTGGTATTAACCCCTTTATTACCCAGCGTGCCACCGCCACCAGGGCCGCTGGAAGAGCGGGGTTCAGCGCCAGAGGATGGCGCTTCAATGAACGCGCCATCTTCTGGGGCGGCTGCGGGCTGCAATTTGCAGCGGGGGGTGCCCAGAAAGCTTGGGCCTCCCAGCGCTGCGGATTCCAGCCCCCAGCTGCTTAGCTGTACCTGGCTAGACATAGAAATTGCGCGGAGCCCCACACATTTTTTTTTTTATTATTTCATGAAATTCATGAAATAATAAAAAAAAAGGGCTCCCCTATATTCTTGTGTCCGGCCAGGTACAAATAGGCACCTGGGGGTTGGGGGCAGCCCGTCGCTGCCTGCTGTACCCGGCTGGTTCCAGAAATACGGCGAAGCCCACGTGAAATTTTTTTCTGACAAATCCATAAAACAATGTAAATAAAAAGGGACTGCATCTTTATTAACCCCTGGACCATGGGCGAGGGGTTAATAAAGATGCAGTCCCTTTTTTAGGATTGTTTTATTGATTTTTCAGAAAAAAAATGACGTGGGCTTCGCCGTATTTCTGGAACCAGCCGGATCCAGCAGGCAGCGACGGGCTGCCCCCAACCCCCAGGTGCCTATTTGTACCTGGCCGGACACAAGAATATAGGGGAGCCCTTTTTTTATTATTTCATGAATTTCATGAAATAATAAAAAAAAATGCGTGGGGATCCGCGCAGTTTCTATGTCTAGCCAGGTACAGCTAAGCAGCTGGGGGCTGGAATTCCCAGCGCAGGGAGGCCCAAGTTTTCTGGGCACCCCCCGCTGCAAATTGCAGCCCGCAGCCGCCCCAGAAGATGGCACGTTCATTGAAGCGCCATCCTCTGGCGCTGAACCCCGCTCTTCCAGCGGCCCTGGTGGCGGTGGCACGCTGGGTAATAAAGTGGTTAATACCAGCTTTGTTATAAAAAGCTGGTATTAAGCCCGAGATTCTTAATGTCAGGCCAGGTTTGACCCGGCCACTAAGAATCTCCAATAAAGGGTTAAGAAAACACCACACAGAGAAAAATTATTTATTAAAAATAAAGACACAGACACCATTAGGGACTCCAACTTTATTACCACCACATATCCCTCCAAAGACCCATGTCTTCTCTCTTCTTTCTTCTGTCTTCTGTCTTCCTTCTTCTTCTTGTTGAACTCATTCAGCTCTGCTACATCACACATCACACCACAGGGGCGGAAATGCGCTCCCCTGCTGTGTGATGAGTCAGTGAGGCTGTGAGCATTAAGCAGTGCCGACAGCACAGAGCTGACTCATTCATAAGCTGCTGAATTTAACTCCCTGCTCACTGCAGCATCGGTAAGCAGAGAGTTAACTGTGCTGTGACAGCGGGAGCCTATTAAACATGATTTAGCTATTGTAGCAGATAGAGCCTGAAGCTTCTGAGACACATCTGCGATTTGTAGATCGCACATTACTCGCTATTACTCGCTTCCCCATTCATTAACATTGGACTCGCTAGACTCGCAACGAGTAGCGAGTCCCGGGCTCGGACTCGCTAGAGTCAAGCGATTCCAAGTAATTTAGGACTCGCCCATCACTACTCCCCCACACTGTCCCCCATTCACCTATTTATTATTTAAAAAAAACAACACAAATTTCCTACATAATTTGCATTATAGTGAGGGCTAAGGGTGGTTTCACACTGGCGTATGCAAACGCAGGGCACCGAACGCAGCCAGACTCTTGTGCACATGCGTTCCTATGTTTAACATGGGAACGCATGTGCCTGCGTTTGGCTGCGCTCGGTTGCGTTTGTGTTCGGATGAGCATAATTTGTGCACCCTCCGAGCGCACTCCGAACACAGCTTGTTGCATTTTTTGCACGTTCGCGGGCGCTTATTTTATCTGCAAGGGTCTGCAAGCGTACAAACCACGCATTGAAGTCAATGGGTCTGCAGTGTCGTCCACATGACAGCGCAGGAGAACGCTGCGGATCACATTCAAATCTCTCCCGGTCACCGGCCACCAGGAGATCAGCTAGAGCCTCCACTGATTTCCCGCCGGTGTTGACACGGGAGATTTGAAGAAACAGCTGATCTGACAGCTGTTTAAATCTCCCGTGCCGACACCGAATACTTGATGTCGGCGCAGGAGATTTGAAACAGCGATCAGCTGTTTCTTATTTCCTGCACCGATATCGCCTATTTGGTGTCGGCACGGGAGATTTAAACAGCTGTCAGATCAGCTGTTTCTTCAAATCTCCCACGCCGACACCGGCGGGAGATCAGCTGTAGCCAGGAGGAGGAGATCTCCACCGCTGATCTCCGCCTCCCGGTTGCCGCCGAGACAGCTGATTGGCTGGCCGGGTTGCATACTAATGTGAACGCATGTGGAGATTCTCCGCTACATTCACATTAGTATGGCTGCGTTTGCGTCTGCGTGCCATACGCATGCAGACACAAACGCCAGTGTGAAACCAGCCTAAGTGACTGAATTACTGTTTTGCCTAGGATTTGTCCTCATGGACAAATTTACTGTCATGCCTTGAATCCAGGGCTCGATCCAGTGACCTTTGTTAGTGTGGTCAGTTTCCCTCTGTTGGGGCACAGCCTGTTTTATCTTTGTCCAATAGCTGATAGTTCTCTTGTCTTCCCTTTCCTTTGTCTTGCTCTCCTTTTTTTTCCATTCAGGTGTTTTCACTTCCTCGTTTGATCTGCCCTATCACATATTGCGAGGGGCTATTTAAACTCACCAAAGACATGCTTTCTTTGCTGCCTATATTCCTTGGTGGATTGATGTTTGGAGTCCCAGCTCTTCATTTAAAGGATTCCCGTGCTGAAATATATCTGTTTTTCCTTGCAGTTTGTTTATTTCCCTTCCCGCCGTCCTTCCCATTCTGTTACGTTTAGGGTTTGTGGGGTTCCCACTTATTCTATTAGTCCTTTGGATTATTTCTGTTTTCCTCCCTGTATGACGACTTGTTGTTGTTTTGTGATGTTGTTTTGTGATACGCTTTGTTTATAGTTTAGGATGCAGTTAAGGGCATTCAGGGTTAGCCAATGTTGAGCATGGGCACCATTTTATTACCTTAGAATGCCAACCTCCACAGTCAGGCAGGGACAAATTAGGGTCAGATTTAGGGCTTCTTCTAGTCTGAATTGCAGGTTTAACACTGCTCCTGAATTGTTCATCTCCTTGTGAGCAGTAGGTCTCAAATTACAAAAAGACTGACTGGCACACCTAATGTGTATGAACGAAGTGCTAGCAGAAAAAAACACAGAACTATAAAAGGTTATTCTGCTGCACACTAGAACACTAAGAATTAAAAGAGATGCTTAGCAAATGTATTGGGCAATGCAAATGAGCCTGATAAGGTGCATTTCATGTATTGGGATCCTAACCTGAAATGCCTCTATATGCGATTAAAATCTGCTTGTATGGGCATTTAGAATCCTGGCTATAAAGGAAGGTGATTCTACTACGGCTAATGGGTGAGGGTGCACAGACAGAAAAAGTTACTACAAATTACAAAAAGACTGACCGTCACACCTGTCTGTGCACCCTCGCCCGTTAGCCATAATAGATTCACCTTCCTTTATAGCCAGGATCCTACCTTACCATACAAGCAGATTTTAACCGCACATAGAGGCATGTCAGTTTAGGGTCCTGTGACATGAGATGCACCTTGGCTTAGTTATATTGCATTGGTGAATACATTTGCTAAGCCGTCTCCTTTATTTCTTATGTTAGTTTGAAGTGCAATTGTCCATTTCTCAACCCAAGTTTGCTTCCTTTTCCAGCCCCTTTGCCAATTACTATGACCATTTTACAGCCATTTTACAGTACCAAAGATTGGGTACCCATTATGTTCTAGTGAGCAGCAAAATAACCTTTTATAGTGGTAGGGCTCAGTCATAACATACTGCAGGACATATACACATATGGTCAAAATTGTTGGTACCCCTTGTTTAATGAAAGAAAAACAAAAAAGAGAAGGCGGCACTCACCGGAATACACAGGATAGTCCTTTATTCCATGAACTCGTGGAAAAACAGGGTATACCCCCCGTCTTCATCCCCATGTCGGTTACCTCCAGTTTCAGGCCTCTGGATGATTACATACAGACCTACTGCCCATCAGAGTGTGGGCGGCGTGATTTATTGGTATCTAATAATTTGTACGCCATGTTTACACGTACTTAGGCCATTGGTATTAATGACAAAATTGTTTTTTTCTTTCTCTGTTTTTCCTTTTCTCTTTGTATCTCATGATCATAAGTACCTTAGGTAATGAGTATACTTGCATACTATGGATTGTGGTAGCGTTGGTATCGCCGGGTGACGCCGCCTGTTTCTATTGCCGTCAGCTCAGTTTACAATTTTTGTTTGAAAAAAAAAAAAAAAGAGATTCTCTTCCCCATTAGAGGCTGAGATCTCTTCATGAGCAAATCTTGCTTATTATATCTCTGATACTGCCCCCTGACTTTCCCCTTCGCTTCTTAGAGCAAGCGCCGTGTTTTAAGGATTTCCTGATCAGCGTATGTCGTTTCTATAGCGATTCACTAGAGGTAATGGTACGCGATATCGGCGCTCTCCTACTCTGGTCTGGAGTGTTGGAGAGCGGTGGCGATTGGCTCTGAGGCTTGTCCTCAGCCATCGCCACGCCTCCACCCAGCCAGATGAGCCAAGCGCCGATAACACCAGGGGAGACAATGAGCTTACATGACGGCACAACAGTGCTGCGGCCCGGGTGATGCCAGCGTTCAGCGTCCATACATGCAGTGCTTTGGGTGTCTGAGTTTTTCTCAGTTTTTCTCCTTTTTACAGGTTATGCATTTGTATTTTTATGTCCTGTTTTTACTGATGTATGTAATGGTTTGACATTTGTTATTAAAGTTGTCCACTTCAAACATGAAGTTGGCCGGCGGAAGTGGGCGGGGCATAGTATGTATATAACATTGTGTCCTCTCTACTTCCACATACTCGGACCCGTAGAAGCGACACGCGTCATGAAACGGTGTCGTAGTCCGTTGGCCCTTCGTGCCCCCTCCCTGCACCCTGTTTTTCCACGAGTTCATGGAATAAAGGACTATCCTGTGTATTCCGGTGAGTGCCGCCTTCTCTTTTTTGCTTTTCAAACGCTGGTGCTTTAGCAGTGCACCGCCGGTTGGGAACATGCCATAACTGGAGGATTATCCGGACCTGACAGAGGTAACGCTTAGTGCCACATTCATCTCACTTTTCATTAATGAAAGAAAAACCCACAATGGTCACAGAAATAACTTGAATCTGAAAAAAGTAATAATAAATAAAGAATCTATGAAAATGAACAAATCAAAGTCAGACATTGCTTTTCAACCCTGCTTCTACAGAATTAAAAAAAAAATTAATCTCATGAAATAGGCCTGGACAGAAATTATTGTACCCTTCACTTAATATTTTGTTTCACAACCTTTTGAGGCAATCACTGCAATCAAATGATTCCTGTAACTGTCAATGAGACTTCTGCACCTTTTGACAAGTATTTTGGCCCACTCCTCAAGAGCAAACTGCTGTCTTGTGTTTGAAGGTTGCCTTTTCCAGACGGCATGTTTCAGCTCTTTCCAAAGATGCACAGTAGGATTTAGGTCAGGGCTCATAGAAGGCCATTTCAAAATAGTGCAATGTTTTCCTCTTAGCCATTGTTGGATGTTTTTAGCTGTGCGTTTTGGGTCATTATCCTGTTGCAAGACCCATGACCTATGACTGAGACCAAGCTTTCTGTCACTGGGCAGCACATTTCTTTCTAGAATCCCTTGATAGGTTTGAGAGTTCATTGTACCCTGAACAGATTCAAGACACCCTGTTTCCAGATGCAGCAAATCATCCCCAGAACATAGCAGAGCCTTCTCAATATTTCACAGTAGGGACAGTGTTCTTTTCTTGATATGCTTCATTTATCTATCTGTGAGGACAGAGCTGATGTGCATTGCCAAAAAGTTCCATTTTTGTCTCATCTGTCCATAAGACATTCTCCCAGAAGCTTTTTGGCTTGTAAACATGTAGTTTGGCAAATTCCAGTCTGGCTTTTATATGATTTTTTTTTTAACAATGGTGCCCTTGGTCGTCTCCCATGAAGTCCACTTTGGCTCAAACAACGACGTATTTTGCGATCTGACACTGATGTTCCTTGTGCTTGAAGTTCACCTTTAATCTCTTTAGAAGTTTTCCTGGGCTCGTTTGTTACCATTCGTATTATCCGTCTCTTTGATTTGTTATCAATTTTCCTCCTGCAACCACGTCCAGGCGGGTTGGCTACAGTCCCATGGATCTTACATTTCTAAATAACATGTGCAACTGTACTCACAGGAACATCAAGCTGCTTGGAGATGTTCTTATAACCTTTACCTTTAATGTGCTTGTCTATAATTTTCTTTCTAATCTCCTGAGACAACTTTTTCCTTCGCTTCCTCTGGTCCAAATTGAATGTGGTACACACCATGTCATCAAACAGCACAGTGTGTATCTGTAGCCCTATATACATGCCCACTGACTGATTAGAAGATTGGTAGACATCTGTGATGCTAATTAGTGGACACACCTTGATTTAACATGTCCCTTTTGTCACATTATTTTCAGGGGTACCATCATTTCTGTCCAGGCCTATTTCATGAGTTTTTTTTTTTTTATTCTGTGGAAGCCGGGTTGAAAAGCAATGTCCAACTTTCATTTGTTCATTCTCATAGATTTTTTTATTTATTATTACTTTTTTCATTCAAGTTATTTCTGTGACCATTGTGGGTTTTTCTTTCATTAAACGAGGGGTACCAACAATTTTGACCACATGTGTATGTATTAGTTATAGTCTATCTTTCAGGCTCTGTAAAGGAGAATCATTAGAATCATTACATAAAATGCAATTTACTGCTTACAAAATATGAATAGTATAAAAAAAATGGCCATCCAGGTCAGCATTTATTTTTTAAGCATACGTAAAAATAAATTCTATTGGTTGTTCATTGACATTTTTTTCCCTTCAAACTTCCTTTTTAATGTTTTGTTTCCAGATGGTATGTAAAAGGTAATGAACAAATACAATGAAAAAAATGCTAATAAAGAAAATGAATTCTACACAAATTGTAAAGTTGGCATAAGGATAGCTAACATCTTCCTGCCATTTTTTACTAACACAATCAAGAGATCTCTTCTAGAACTAAAAGTGCCAGTTCAACCACAAATACTAACTTAACATGGACTATTTGGGATCTGGCACAGTCACTTCAACAAACAGAAAAACCACACAATGGCATAAGCTTGACAACTATGGTAGAAAGTTCATTTTGTGAAAACTGAAAGGTTATTCCTTTAGTTATAAAATTATGACTGCCAACATGCTTAATATCATAATACGTTAACATTAAAAGAGGTCACACAGTAATATTCATCATCTGAAATTCTGACTATTCTACATGTTTTGACATTTTGCTAGTTAACTTAAAAATGATATTGGAAAGTAAGAGTTCAAAGGCGGCAACTAGATTATTACAAGGGATGTAAGTTCTATGATGAGAGGGTGGAAACTTTGGGCTTGTTTAGCTTAGAAAAAAAGGAATTAGATCTCATTTATATGTATAAATACAGTTGTGGTCAATGCGAAGGATTGGCACATAACTTATTCCTTCCAATGGACCTGGCGGCATTCATTATGTGTGGAGGAAAGGAGATTCTGGCATCTAAATAAGGAAGGGTTCTTTACTGTTAGAGCAGTCAGACTATTTAATGTCCTTTCACAGGTGGTAGCATTGGCAGACACTGTAAGGCCACTGTGCGTAATTTCTGTGCTGTGTTTGTATGTACACAAAACCTATTGCGTTTGTGCAAATACAAATGCAGTACAAATAAGGTGACACACAAAGACAGAGTGACACACACAGAGACAGACAGACACACACAGATACTCTCTCACCTTCCGGCGAGCTTACGGTGATTGGTGATATTTTCATTCCGGACATGAGGAGAAGTACTGAATGACCTGTGGTTTTCTTCCAATCAGAGACTTGCCATGTACACAAGTTGAGTTACATGACCGGTCACATGGGCCTCCGCTGGTCTTCCAGTCACTTCTCCCGGTGCCTGGAATGAAGATATCCCTGGGAATCACCAGGGATTGCAGTGGGATCGCTGGGAAGGGTGAGTATTGCAGCATTTATGCTGCAGAAAATGCTTTAAAATAGCATCACAAATGCAATGTAGGAATACTCATTCATTTGTGATGCTTCTTTTGGGTTACATTGGAGTCTATGGAAAAAATACAGCCCAAAAATAGGCAACTTAATTGCAGACACATAAAAAAAATGCAAGTGATTTCTGTACCAAAAACATAGCCCCCAAAAACGCACATATGGGTAGAGCTTTTGTAAAATCACATTAACCTTCATTATAAAACTGTGGGTGCTGCATTTTTTGTGCAGAAACACAGCAAAAAATAACGCACCAAAAAGACACAGTGGTCACTTAGCCTAACAACTTTTAAAAAGGGCTGGATGCATTTCTTAGCAAAAATAGCATTATGGGTTATAGATAATTTAGAGATAGAGAATAAATAACTGGTGGAGAAAGGTTAAACTTAGGGATGGGCGAATCTACTCGCTAGGACTCGTTACTCGGCGAGTAGTAAGGGACTCGCAGGACTCGGTACTCTGCGAGTTTCCCAGTGATTACTCGCACGAGTCCAATGCAAATCAATATCAATCCTAGTTTTGTCAGAAACGCTGACAAAACTAGGATTGCCATTGTTTGCATTAGACTCGGCTACTGTGCCAATGATAGCAGGGAAACTCGCAAAGTAACTGCTGTTTCTTTGCGAGCCGAGTCCAGCTGTCTTCTCTGTGCAGCTCCAGGGTCCTAGAACCTGCCTGCTCACAGACATGATGTAGCAGTGCTGAGATTGTTCTCAGTCTGCTCATCCCTGTGCATAGACATCTATATTTATGCACAGGGGATGTAGCAGAGAGGACATCGCGTTTTGGACTACGTCGGACAGAAGAGGATTTTTTTAATTAAAGATGGAGTCCCTAATGGCTTTTTTTTTTATTTCAAATAAAAAATTTTCTCTGTGTTGTGTTTTTTTAACCCTTTATTGGAGATTCTTAGTGGCTGGGTCAAACGTGGCCTGACATTAAGACTCTCGGGCTTAATACCAGCTTGTATAACAAAGCTGGTATTAACCCCTTTATTACCCAGCGTGCCACTGCCACCAGGGCCGCTGGAAGAGCGGGGTTCAGCGCCAGAGGATGGCGCTTCAATGAACGCGCCATCTTCTGGGGCGGCTGCGGGCTGCAATTTGCAGCGGGGGGTGCCCAGAAAGCTTGGGCATCCCTGCGCTGCGGATTCCAGCCCCCAGCTGCTTAGCTGTACCTGGCTAGACATAGAAATTGCGCGGAGCCCCACGCATTTTTTTTATTATTTAATGAATTTCAGAGTCAGAGTCTCAGAGTCAGAGTCAGAGTCTCAGAGTCGGAGTCTCAGAGTCGGAGTCGCCTCGGAGTCGGAGTCGTCTCGGAGTCGGAGTCTCCTCAGAGTCGGAGTCTCAGAGTCGGAGTCGCCTCAGAGTCGGAGTCGCCTCAGAGTCGAAGTCGTCTCGGAGTCGAGTCGGAGTCGGAGTCGTCTCGGAGTCGGAGTCGTCTCGGAGTCGGAGTCGTCTCGGAGTCAGAGTCGTCTCGGAGTCGGAGTCGTCTCAGAGTCGAGTCGGAGTTGGAGTCGTCTCGGAGTCGGAGTCGTCTCGGAGTCGAGTCGGAGTCATCTTGGAGTCGGAGTCGTCTCGGAGTCGGAGTCGTCTCGGAGTCGGAGTCGGAGTCGTCTCGGAGTCGGAGTCGTGTCGGAGTCGAGTCGGAGTCGGAGTCGGAGTCGTCTCGGAGTCGAGTCAGAGTCGTCTTGGAGTTGGAGTCGTCTCGGAGTCGGAGTCAAAAAAATGCGTGGGGCTCCGCGCAATTTCTATGTCTAGCCAGGTACAGCTAAGCAGCTGGGGCTGGAATCTGCAGCGCAGGGATGCCCAAGCTTTCTGGGCACCCCCCGCTGCAAATTGCAGCCCGCAGCCACCCCAGAAGATGGCGCGTTCATTGAAGCGCCATCCTCTGGCGCTGAACCCCGCTCTTCCAGCGGCCCTGGTGGCGGTGGCACGCTGGGTAATAGAGGTTAGGGCCAGCTTTGTATTATCAGCTGGCCCTAAGCCCGAAATTTATGGCGGTCACGCCAATATTAGACATGACCGCCATGAATTTCTATTAAATTGTTTTAAAAAAAACACAACACAGAGAAATTTTTTTATTAGAAATAGAAAAAAAAGCCATTAGAGACTCCATCTTTAATTAAAAAAATCCTCTTCCGTCCGACGCAGTCCAAAACGCGATGTCCTCTCTGCTCATCCCTGTGCATAGATATAGATGTATATGCACAGGGAATGAGCAGACTGAGAACAATCTCAGCTCTGCTACATCAGGCAGCAGGCGGGCTCTAGGAACCTGGAGCTGGCAGCCAGCACACTGAGAAGACAGGACTCTTATCTGTGCGAGTTTCCCAGCGATTACAGTTGCAAAGTAAACGAGTCCAATGCAAATAAATGACAAAACTAGGATTGCTTCAGGCTGAAGCTTCCGAGACACATCTGCGATTTGTAAATCTCACACTACTCACTATTACTCGCTTCCCCATTCATTAACATTGGACTCGCTAGACTCGCAACGAGTAGCGAGTCCTGTGCTCGGACTCGCTAGAGTCAAGCGATTCCGAGTAATTTAGGATTCGCCCATCACTAGTTAAACTTAATTGATCTAAGAGTACCTTTATACGTCGCAACATTGCATGCAATTTCACTTGCAACTTACTGGTTGCAGTGAAATCATGGACACATTGTTCTATTTTGTTGCCGTATACAAGTGGAACAATGTGTCCATGATTTCACTGCAACCAGTAAGTTGCAAGTGAAATTGCATGCAATGTTGCGACGTGTAACGGTACCCTGTCTTTTTTGCCACCTATGCAACTGGACATAAATTAATCTGTTCTTTTTCCTATATAATAAAATAAAATGAATGGCATTCAGTGGTGTCCTGTAAAAAAACATTCTCTGCTGACTGGTACCCAAGTACATCTGTTTATGTAAGCCCCCGGGCAGTGACTATTGATGTAATAATTGTACCTAGTGTGGTGACTTCACACACCACAATTCTCAGATTTACCATGATTCACGTTACTGGCCTACGCAATAGACATTTCCTGTACTTTCATTAACAGTCTTACACATCCAGGAGAATGGCCAGGGTGCAGGTCATATTATACAACAATGGATATTCCAAGATTTTCCAATAAGATGATATCAAGGATAATGTAGTCACGTTTGTAAGGTCACATGCAGGATAAAGTGCACACAATTTTGCCTAATATTCTATACTTGCAGAAGGCTGCATTATTTTGACATTTTCATTTCTGAACTTGTTGACTTTCTTGTATTTGTCTGGATGTGTCGCTGGTTTTAGCCAAAAGTAGAACAGCAGTAAAATAATATTTATAACTGTATTGCGCCTTGGCACAACCCTAAAGCCCCACCCTTGTTTTATGACATCTGTAAATATGCCAGTCATACTGAACTTGTGTATGCAGAAATTTAGTAAAATACATTGATGACTTAATACCATTTCTGTGATGCAAAAAGTGACTTGTTCTTTCTTTTAATAACGACTGGGTTACAGTGTGTAGGGAAAGACAGATTTACAATACTGGACTATACTTCAAGTTGTCTCATCTCCATGTTGGAATAAAATTTTTCTTTTAATCTGGAAAGCATTTTGAATTTTGTTGTACCGTACCAGGTAGGTATGGTTTCCTCTGTGCAAAGGCTCTCATAATCGCCTGTATAAGGATGAGCTAGTTTTTTCCATATCAGTGTATCACTGTAGAGCTGGCTGTCACTGCAGGTAGAGAGGGAGAGTTAAGGCTGGCTTCACACCACGTTTTTTTTGATCCGGGGCTGTCCGATGTAAACCAGACAGCCCCGGACCAGTTTTTGGCCCCATAGCAACCTATGGGGCCGGATGGAGCCGGATGGCAGCTCTCTGCCATCCGGTTTCCTCACTCCGGGACAATCCGGGAGAATACGGATTAATCTCTCCGGACACAAAAATGATGCTTGCATAATTTTTTTGTCCGGAGAGAAAAATCTCCCCAATTTGCTGGATCCCGGATTGTCCTGGAGCCGGGGAAATCCAGTGCTCCCTAACATGGGAGCCTATGGGGCCGGATTGCCCCGGAACGGGAGGATCCGGGAACTGGACACTGTCGGCTGCACGCCGCTGTTGTTTCAGGACCGCGGCTGGCTCCACGCTAGCCGCTGTCTTGAAAAATCAGCAGCTACGACTGCAATTAACAGCATCCGGCTGCACACAGGACCGGAGGGCACATTTGGCCCTCCGGTTCTGTGTGCTGATCTGGTGCAGGGCTGTCAGGGTCATCCCGGACAGCCCCGGACTGGATCACACCGTGGTGTGAAGCCAGCTTAAAGCCTACTAATGAGCACAGACCTCTACACCACCCAATGACTGGAAACTGCAGGGAGAATATAACTTTATTTTCTATTTGTAGCCACTGCTCCAGTAACACAACAATACATGGTTTAAATTCTATTTACTTGCAGATTACCACAGTACCTGCAGGTAAATACAATTTTTGTTTGTGACGGGTTCCCTTTAAATAACCATGGTGAAGCTTGAACTATCACTCTTTCTTGGCTGACACTAAAGCATAGGAGTGGTATATCAGCAATGTTTAGAACAGGGTTCTCAAACATGCAGCCCGTGGGACACATGCGGCTCCTGAGGATGCTTTTTGTGGCCTGCAGGCACCGTAGACCCCTTGATGATCGCGTCCCGGTCCAGGGGCCCTACATAGCAATACAATTACCAGCCACCAGACAATGAGAGGCCAGCAGCTGATGTCAGCATGCTGGCAAGGCCGTCATTGGCATTGGTGTGCAGAGAGCTTGTCTCTGCGTGGCAAGATATTTCAATCGAATGTATGTCCAATGAACTGAAATAAAGCGCTGAAGAAGGCAACACCCTGTATCGAGCTGCGTACGTCAAGTGGTCTACGAAGCCTGTGGGCTGCATATGCACAAAAGAGCATTCTGAAGTCATGGAGGACAGGGAGAATTTTTTGTATATGTAAAGAATAGCACAGTAGGGGAGAATAGGATGCCTTTAGTTTTCTCTTAATGCCCTCTCAGAACATCGATCTACTATGTCTGGTGCTGGTCACACATGCTCAATAGCTCAGGAAATCAAAAGAAGACCAGGGGGCAGTGTAACTACCATAGTATGTAACACCAATACTCAAAAGATATCTAGATGTAGGACTCTAATTTAAAAACTTTCTTCTTTGTGTGATATATAAGACAAATGTAATATTCTATAGATAAACTAATAAAGTAGAATTTTAGTATGTTTACTTGCTATCTTTCCCAAGCAATGGAGATTTTAATAATTACCGTAATCTGATTCCAGCAGTAATATAGGGAGAACCCTGACTCAGCCGATGTCTACAGTACATTATTTGTCATCTTATGCTTTTGACTGAGGATTGTTCATAAGCAGTAATGTGGGTTTCACTGGAAACCACACAGCTGCTCCTTCAGTCAGTGTCTCACCCACTGTGTTTTCCAATATGACACAGAATATCCACCTACCTACAGATTGTTTTCACGTTATTTGGTTTCTACATGACCTTATATTTCATTCATGGAGTAGACTAGGCCTATATGGCAACAGTCTGAGCATTAATAAATGAGCTGCATAATGTCTGATCATGCTTTATGCTTGATTGTAAATATGAGAGGAAAATCTTAATCGACTATCAACATGGAAAATGCTACTTTAATATTGAGAAATGTAAAGTGACATAGCTAGATTACGGTAATAGTATTACTGTAAATGTATTAAATGGAATTAAAACTGTAGGCAGTAAAATATAGGACTGAGTACATCTCTGACTGGTATTCTGGATACAAGTAACGTAAGCAGCAATGCTCAATGTCAAGCACCAGCTGCAAAAGTAAATAACATTTTAATATTTATTTATTTAACTCACTTAGGGTGCTTTCACATATGCTTTTTTTTTCAAATTTGGCATAGATCCAGATTTTCTTTTTTAAACTGGAATGCAAACTGGGTCTGGGTTGTGCCCATTTAATTTTCAATGACGCTCCAGCACTTTCATATGCATGCAGTGGCTGCCGTATCCAGCCAAAATCATTTTTTTACCCAGCCCAAAAAATGGAACACGTAGTGTTTTTTCAGCTCAGTAAAAAAAAAAACACTTCCAACCAGATCAGGCATAACCAAATGTGGCATGCCTACTGAGCATGCAAAGTATTGTCACACATGTAAAGTTCAGGGCCTGTACCGAACACCTGAGTGTTCGGGCACAGATCCTGAATAGAAACTCAACGTGATTAAAGTATTATACTCACCTGTCTCGCCACACTTCCGGTTCCTGCTCAGTAGTCTCATGTAATATTAACTGGATTGGCTGCTGAACAGCCAACAAAGATGCCCATTGTTTGTGGCAGCGTCTGTGATTTTCTGTTGCTCCCCACCCACTGTGCCAGCGACCCATCATAGACACAATGGATGGAATGCAACTGCCAATCACAGATGCTGTCACAGAGACTGGGCATCTGTTATGGCTTTTCAGCAGTTCAGAGCTGACCCCGAAGTGACCACAGAAGCGAAACAGGTGAGTATAATGTTTTAATCATGTTAAGTCCCTTTTCGAGGTCCGTGCCAAATACTCAGGTGTGAAGTACTTTCCCAAAACAGGATCTAGATAATACCGGATGGTGCTGGAGGAAACCAAAGCAGTATTATAACGGAACCAGCATACAGATCCGGAATTATATTGGTACGGTTTCATCTGTTTTAATGGCAAAAGAAAAGTATCCGTTCAGATGAGGTTTTCGCGCCAGATACTAAGAAACTTCATATGTGAAACCACTCTTATAAATCACCATTAATTCCACAGCATTTCACTTTCAAATTACACAAGAGAAAACCTAAAGGTACCTTTACACGACACGATATCGCCCGCAATATCACTCAAAAGTCACGTGTTCATCGCTGTTGCAGTTCATATCGCAAGTGCGTCATGCCATGCAACTGGACAATTCAACTACGATAAGTTGCTTGGACGGAGTTGCCAGGTTTATGAACATGTTCAAAAACCTGGCGATGTCGCTCAAACGATCTGCTAGCATCACTCTGTGTGACACGGCAATAACGATGTTAAGAGCGATTTCCTCTATTCACTATATTGATAAGTATCGCTCGCTGGGTTGTGCTTAAACAGCGAGCGAAAGTTGCTTGCAAAATGACAGGTACGTTACCTATGATACCTCTACGTGTGACATTTCTAAAGCGATCTTGGCATAATGCCAAAAACGTGCGCGCTCCCGTGATATCGCGGCCGACATCACTGCAACGTCATGTCGTGTAACGGTACCTTAAGGCTTTGATGACACCCAGCATAATGCTGGGTTTTTTCTGAAGTCAAAACCTGCTCTCTTGGCAGTAAAAACGGTGCGTTCAAATCACCCACCCATTTTGCAGCTTTTTTGCTGTGTTTTTATGCCTTTTTACATTATTTTTTTTTTCAGGGGTGGATTGCTTTGTCTACTGTACAGTTAATAAAGTTAGTTTTGTTCACCAAGACCCTTCAAAAAACACAGCCAAAACATTTCTTGTGTTTTCTCACTTACTCATTTTTTTCTATGAGTGAAAAAAAAGCACTGCAAAAATCCTGAATGAATTGACATGTTGCAGATTTCAAAAACACTGTAGTTCTCAAATTCAAAACCCGGAAAAAAAGAACAAAACAAGCGTGTGCATGAGATTTCTGAAATCTGATCTTTTGCTGGTATTGTAAAAATTTAATTTGCATTAAAAATTCTGCATGTGATCATACTGTAGTCTTTGAGTATAAATGGAGATTTCCAGTTGCCCTGGCACCAGTGGCAGACTGGGTAATAAAGGGGTTAATGCCAGCTGAATATTACCAGTTGGCGCTATGCCCGAAGTCCTGAGTGTCAGCCTAATGTTGAGCCCGGCCATTATTAACTTCTAAGTAAATATTAAATAGAACACCACACCGTGAAAAATATTTTATTTGCAAATGTGAACACATAGAAAAAAAGAGATTATTAGAAAAACACACAGAAACACATCCCTCATTAACCATGTTCATTACCACCAGAACAACCCTCAATGCCAATCCTCTGCAACATCCATCCACTGCAGAAGCCAAAACGCACTGACAGATGCGTAGGGGTGACGTCACAGTATTTTTCACCTGAGTTCACTGCCAGCGATGTGGCTGAGCTCTGACCTCGGTTGAATTTTCCTGCATCACCCCGCTCGGTAGATGCTAAAATGTATGGGCTGTTTCCAGATTACTCCAATAACCAATCACAGATGCCCACTCTGTGTGACAATGTCTGTGATTGGCTGTTCTGCGCGTCAGCAGTGAATACCCAGGAAGTTAATGAGCAGCCCCGGAAATACAAGCGGGCAGATGTCGGTAATTATGAGCTGATGTTCAATCCATGTTTTCTTTCTTTTTACAGCACCCCAGCCCCTATCTCATGACTTTAAAGTTCAAGTTTGGGGTTTGGACTCAAATTCGGGTCACGTTCGTCCCCTAACTCAACTTAAAAAAAAAGTCCGGTCAGGTCCGCCGAACCCAAAAGTCGTCAGGTTCGCCCATTACTAGACATTACTCTAGTTTTTCCTTCCCTGAAATATACTATCTCTAGCATAGGGAGATCACGTTCTATTTATTGGGCTATGATGCTTGGGGCCCTCAATGATCTTTAGACAGACTATGTAGTAGGACTGCTTTGGATTTGTAACAGTTTTAAATTATTAATGAGCCCGGACACCAGCTTTGCTGAAATTCACAACACAACACTATCTGATTATTACTAGTTGCAAACAATTTTCCATTCAGGATTATTTTTACAGATACTATTTTGAATCAGATCTCGCGCCCGCAACGTCACCTCTGTGACGCGGTCACGTGACACCAGGATTGCATCACTTCCAGTCATCACAGGTCTCACACAGGCAGACTTCGCGCATGCGCAGATTGCATGCTGAAGTCTGCCGGTGTGAGACCTGCGGCGACCGTAAGTGAAGCGATACCGGCGTCACGGGACCGCGTAGCAGCGGTGACATTGTGGGCGTGAGATTTTAATAGTGCCCGCGCTCTGCAGGCTATAATGACGCCCATTACGATGTAATAGAGCGGCGAGGCAGGGGTAGCGTGGCACAGGGGACCCACCTACCCGTCACAGACACCGAGAGGAACGCCCCTCTGTCATGGATTTTGTAAGTTTAAATCTACTTTATTGTACTCCTAGATTACTAGGTCAGATAGGAATGGCTTAGATAGTACTGTAAGGCTGCAGGGACAGGTATTAACAGGTTAGGAAGGTGATTTTGGGTGACAGGTTCCCTTTAAAACAAACATAATCCTTATAGCAAAATCCATAAATATTCTCAGATCATAAAAAGTCACCATGGTGCCTCAAAAATAAGACACTATTCATTGCCAAATAATCCCATTCATGTACTACACAGCGAAAAAAACTGCATCATAATTTGCATGTATGCTTCAAGATATACCTATATTGTAGAAAGGATCCAAAGAAAACATTGTAACGACTGCAAAGATTACACATTGTTTTGTTCCATTGTAAAATAATCACCTCTTTATTCTAAACAATTCATAGCAATCAAATAGCTATACATAAATATACTGTACATTCCTATAAAAGCCATAATAGTGCACCTCCAAAGTATATTTTACGACCATGAAACTACAGAAAAAAACATGAGCCGTGAATTTCTTTATATTAAATTTTGTGTTTGTGATCTACAGGTGCATCTCAATGAATTAGAATATCATCAAAAAGTTCATTTATTTCAGTAATTCAATACATAATGTGAAACACATATATTATATATAGTCATTACAAAGTGATCTATTTCAGGAATTTATTTCTGTCAATGTTGATGATTATGTTTTACAGCCAATAAAACCCAAAGGTCTCAGAAAATTAAAGTAGGGAGGATGAAGGGTCTGAGAAATAAAATATGACATAAATAAGTACCAGAGACTTCATCTTGTGTGGTTGAGAGTCACAACCACTATAAAAGCATATCACAGCTGCTGCAGACCCCAGCGTGGTGCATATAGAGTAGGAGGATGAAGGGTTGAAAACCATGCTGCTGTATGCCACAAGACATCAAAGGGTGAATAAAATATTGATTTATTAGTCAACGCGTTTCAGGGCTCCCTGGCCCCTTCCTCAGGACAAATCAATTTCATATTGCCATGTTTCATTGAAGTGGTTTTAATTTGAAGTTTCAACAAACAGAAAAAAATTACATCCCAATAAATTGTGGTATAAAAAGTGAACATCAACTTATATATACCAAGCAAAATAACCAATTTTACATTGTATAACTCCTTCCCACCCCCCTCCTCCCAACCACTCCCATTTGTCATATTACAAGCAGCAAACAAGACGTCACACAGTAGATCATAAAACACAACAGGCCACAATATTTTTTAAGGCACTAAATCAGAAGGCTGTGGTTCATTGGCGGGCGTATCCTTTCTCTCAGAAGGGTAGCTGAAGCTAGACCCTGGCAATCCATCTAACCTCCCCACACATTCTCAAACTGCATATGTTGCTCTGTCTTAGCATATATGTTCTGTTCCATCAAAACAATAAAGTTAATTTTATTAACCAATTCTTGTCTGACTGGCGATTTGTCATCAACCAGTGGGCCGCTATAAGTTTTCTGGCAACATACAGGATTCTAGCAATAGTCAATTTTCCCCAGTCATCAACGGTGACGTCCTCCGTGCACCCCAGTACACAAGTCAGCAGGTTCCTCGGAATGTTCACAACTGTTACTTCCTGCGTCAAGTTAAGAGTCTGCATCCAAGAGTTCTGTAAACTAGGGCAGGACCACATCATATGCAAGAGGTCTGCCCCATCTTCAGAGCAGCGTTGACAACAGGAATCCCCCCACAAACCTGCCTTTTTCATCCAGACCAGAGTCCTATATACCCTATGGATTAAATAGAGTTGTGACACTCTCCTGGCCTCACTCATAGAAACTCTGGGAATAAATTGTAGTATATCCTCCCATTGAGAGTCCGATATTGATCCCACATCCACCTCCCATTTCTCTCTGAACGTGGCTGGGTGTCGTTGCTGAAGTGAGTCTAAGAACCCCCTATAAGGGAGATAAACCCCCTGGGGCCCCTCAGCGACCCGATAAGATTCACCAAATTGTCTGATTGTACCACTATTTGTGATATTTTAAGTTGTTGAGTAATGGCGTGCCGCAGCTGTAGGTATTGGAAAAATAAGGATTGACTCAAAGGGAATTCCTTCCTGAGCTCCTCAAAAGTCTTGAGTATGCCACCAAGAAACAGTTGTGACACAAACCATGTCCCAACACGTGTCCACTGGCCAAAAACCCTCAAGCGGAGCAGCTCCACCAACCTGGGGTCAAACCAGATCGACGTGTTGGGCGAGAACTCCGTTATGCCCCTCCAGTGTCTAACTCTTTGCCAAATTTTATCTAACATGGCAATCGTTGGGAATCGTCTGGGACTCACTCGGAACCTACCAGCCTCCAGACTAGGATGCAGTGGGCCCTTCCCCACTATAAACTCAAGAATCTTCCCAGCCGATGTAGATTGTATGGGATCACCCCAAACCACCATATGCTGACACTGAGATGCCACATAGTAAACCCACGGGTTCAGGACCTTCAGACCCGCCTCCTCTTTTGCCCTCTGTAAATGCTCTAATTTAATGCGTGTCCTGCTACCTTTCCAAATTAAATCCCGAAAGAGAGAATTAATCCGGTAGAATTTATTTAGTGCCAGCCAGACCAGGGTATTATGGAGCACATAAAGAGGTTGAGGCATAAGGATCATTTTAAGAAAATTAGCTCTACTCGCCACCGCCAGGAACAGCTTCTTCCACACTCCGATCTTTTGCTGAAATCTATTAATAAGAGTCAGATTGAGCCGCTCATAATGCTCTAATTTAGCCAAAACCACAATACCCAGCTATTCACTAACCACTTGCAAAGGGATCCCAGGGTCTAGCGTCAGGGGAGCCGCCGCATCCAAGGGAAGAAACACTGACTTATCCCAGTTAATGGTCAGTCCTGAAATAGAGACAAATTTTACAATGGTTGTCATAGCCGATCTCAGGGAGTCTCGTGGGTCAGCCAGAAACAGCAACACATCGTCCGCATTTAAGGCCACTTTCTCCCCATGGCACCCATATTGGAAGCCCCGGATTTCCTCGGTGTCCTGAAGCTTTGCAGCCAATGGCTTCATGGCAATAGCAAACAGCAAGGGGATAAGGGGCACCCCTGCTTCGTCTCTCTATGTAAGGAGAAGCACCCCAACAAAAGGCCATTTACCCATATTTTAGCACTGGGGGACGCTTATAGCAGCCATACCCAACTAATAAACTGATCTCCAAATCCCATGGTTCTCATTACCGCCCACAGGTACCTCCATTCCACGCTATCAAAGGCTTTGGTGGCATCTAGGTAAACTATCACCCTCTTTCCTACAAACGCCGGAGGTTAATTGCGGTGGATTTATTGGGCATGAACCCTGATTGATCTTGGTGTATTAGGGATTCAATGACCTTATTAAGTTGGTTAGCCAGCATTTTAGCTAATAGCTTGACATCAGTGGTCAACAGTGAAATTGGATGATATGAGGCTGGATCCGTCAGATCTTTACCCTGTTTCGGCAATACAACAATTATGGCTTCCCGCATGGAATGCGGCAACTTTCTCCCTGACAAACTAGCAGTGTAGACCTCCATCAAAGTGGGAAGTAACATGTCTTTATATTTTTTGTACACTTCCCCCGAGATGCCATTTCCCGCTGGGGCCTTATCGTTAGGCATAGAGGCCAGAGTGGCTTCAAGTTCCTCCATGTCAAAAGGCTCTTCGACAAGCGTCTGCTCCTCTGATGAGAGTCGGGGAAGCTGCACCCCCGCTAAGAAATCACCAATTTCATCCTCCGTCGTCTGCACTTGGGACTTATATAAATCTGATTAGAATTCCATCATAACCTCCAAAATGGTCCTACTACACGTGTGCTGACACCCTTTAATCTAGGAATATAAGCAAATTCTCTTTGGGCCGCCACTACCCTGGACAGAAGATGGCCGCCCTTTCCCCTTCCTCAAAGAATTTCATCGTACAATACATTCTTTTCCGTTCCACAGTTTTCATGGTCAAATTACACACCTCCCTCTGTGCTATTCTCAAAGGTTCATGGGCCTCAGGGGATTGCTTCTCTATCAGTGCCTCCTCAGCTCCCTCCAACGCCCTGATCAGATCTTGGTCTTTCCTGCCCGTTTCAGCTTTGACTTGCGATATTTCTTTTATACATAACCCTCTTAAATAGGCCTTCATGGCTTCCCAGACCATCAGCACCGAGGCCGATCCCATATCAATTAAAAAAATTCTGTCAGCTTAGTCCCCATATGACTGTCTAGATCTATCAACTGGAGCCAGAACGGATTTAACCTCCACAGGGGTCTCCTGGAAAGCTCAGAGCCTGGCCCCTGAAGCTCCACACACATAGGTGACTGATCTGACAGAGTTCTAGCCAAGTAAGTTACTTCGCTAACCAGACCTAGCATTAGACTATTCCCCAGGGCCAGGTTAATCCTGGACAATGAGGCAAAGGTAGTCGAGAAAAAGGAGTATTTATAAACTCCTGGGTGATGAGTTCTCCAGATATCAAATAACGCAATTTCTTTTAAAACCGCACCAAAAGGGGTGCAATTACCACCCGGTTTCAACACCTCCCGCCTACCTCTGTCCCAGTGAGCATCAGGGATATTGTTAAAATCACCTACTATCAAAAAGGAACCCCCGGGAAATCACCCACTACCTTCATGACCTTATGAATATGCAGATGAAGTCCATGGAGCCTCGGTTAAGAGTCTACAACATGGACACCAGCCAGTTATCCCACCAGGGAAGGACCTATCCCAGGGTATTGGTAGCCCTTAAGTCACTATCCAGCCCTTGCGAGCTTGAAGATATGGCCAGGGGTTTACCATGGACTAGGTATCCAACCACAGACAGCTGTTTCGGGGTTGTTGCCCCTCATCAGTGTGGCGCAGGATTCTGGCTGGGTGGGAGCAATGCTTGATAGACAGACATCACAAAGCACCCACTGACCTTGTGGAGACCAGTGGAGGATAACACTGCGGGCACCAGTTAAAGCACTCAAACACAGTGAAACCCAAGGTGCATTGCTCCCTAGAATTTGAATATGCAGATGAAGTCCATGGAGCCTCGGTTAAGAGTCTACAACATGGACACCAGCCAGTTATCCCACCAGGGAAGGACCTAGCCCAGGGTATTAGTAGCCCTTAAGTCACTATCCAGCCCTTGCGAGCTTGAAGATATGGCCAGGGGTTTACCATGGACTAGGTATCCAACCACAGACAGCTGTTTCGGGGTTGTTGCCCCTCATCAGTGTGGCGCCTAGTCCATGGTAAACCCCTGGCCATATCTTCAAGCTCGCAAGGGCTGGATAGTGACTTAAGGGCTACTAATACCCTGGACTAGGTCCTTCCCTGGTGGGATAACTGGCTGGTGTCCATGTTGTAGACTCTTAACCGAGGCTCCATGGACTTCATCTGCATATTCCCCTTCATCTCTAAACTCCTGGAGCGCCTGGTCTACACCCACCTCACTCATTACCTCGCCACTCACTCTCTTTTAGATCCATTGCAGTCTGGCTTCCGCCCCTTACATTCTACAGAAACTGCCCTCATCAAAGTGACCAATGACCTTCTGACAGCAAAACGTAATGGTGACCACTCTCTGCTTATCCTTCTTGACCTCTCTGCGGCTTTTGACACTGTCGACCATCAGCTCCTACTCTCTATGCTGCACTCCATTGGCATCAAGGACACTGCTCTCTCCTGGTTCTCTTCCTATCTTTCTGACCGCTCTTTCAGTGTATCATTCGCTGGCTCCACTTCTTCCCCTCTTCCTCTCACTATTGGGGTCCCTCAGGGTTCAGTCCTTGGCCCTCTCCTCTTCTCTCTCTACACAGCCCCGATCGGACAGACCATCAGCAGATTTGGCTTTCAGTACCATCTTTATGCTGATGACACACAACTATACACTTCAGCCCCTGACCTTACCCCTGCTCTAATAAAAAACACCAATGACTGTCTAACCGCAGTCTCCAATATCATGTCCACTCTCTATCTGAAACTCAACCATTCCAAAGCTGAACTCCTTCTGCTCCCACCCTCTGCCAACCTCCCTAAATCTGACATCTCTCTCTCGGTGTGCGGCACCACGATAACGCCCAGTCAGCAGGCTCGCTATCTCGGTGTTTTGATGGACACTGATCTCTCCTTCACCCCATACATACAATCTCTCACCCGCTCCTGTCGCTTGCACCTGAAAAATATCTCCAGAATTCGCCCTTTCCTCACCACGGAAACAACTAAAGCCCTCACCGTGGCCCTGATTCATTCCCGCCTTGACTACTGTAATTCTTTATTAGCTGGCCTCCCCCACAGTAAGCTTTCCCCTCTCCAGTCTATCCTCAATGCAGCAGCCAGGATCACCTATCTAGCAAACCGTTACTCAGATGTTTCTGCTCTGTGCCAGTCACTACATTGGCTGCCCGTACACTATAGAATCCAATTCAAATTGCTCGTTGTCACCCACAAAGCTATTCATGGTGCGGCACCTCCTTACCTCTCCACCCTCATCTCTGTCTACCACCCCACCCGTCCCCTTCGCTCTGAACATGACCTCAGACTAACATCGGCATTAATCCGAACCTCCCATTCCCGACTTCAAGACTTCTCTCGAGCTGCACCAAAACTCTGGAATGCTCTACCCCAAGAAATTAGGACCATCCACAACTTGCATAGCTTCAGACGCTCCCTAAAAACACACCTCTTCAGGGCGGCCTATCCTTCTTCCTAACAGTAGTCACTTAGACGTAAGATATTCATTGTTATAAGCCCCTGTACTTTGTGTTCCCATCCCCTCTTAGATTGTAAGCTCCTTCGAGCAGGGTCACCTTCATTTTCTTCCTTTTTATTGTATTTCCTAAGTTGATTCTATGTTTCTTGTATGTAACTACTGTTCTGCATTACGTTTCTGTACCGTATATTTTTCTTATATGTACCGTTGTACTGTAAAGCGCTGCGGAATATGTTGGCGCTATACAAATAAAGTTTTATTATTA
Organism: Allobates femoralis; assembly: GCA_033576535.1. NCBI lineage: Eukaryota > Metazoa > Chordata > Amphibia > Anura > Aromobatidae > Allobates > Allobates femoralis. The sequence goes on along the minus strand of JARQOC010000002.1, from coordinate 590,362,545 downwards.
TTATTATTATTATTATATTCAAATTCTAGGGAGCAATGCACCTTGGGTTTCACTGTGTTTGAGTGCTTTAACTGGTGCCCGCAGTGTTATCCTCCACTGGTCTCCACAAGGTCAGTGGGTGCTTTGTTATGACCTTATGAAGCAGTTTCCCACATTACTACGGAGGAATATATATTGAGACCAGTAACATCAATATACCAGACAGGCTACAGAACAAGCATACGAAGCGTCCCAGCAGATCTATAATCACTTTACGCTGTTCAAAAGGAATACCTGAGCGAACAAGAACACTGACCCCCCCTTGAGTACGACGAGTAAGTTGCGTGATACCCTGCCTGCAGCCAACCCTTTATAAGGAGGTATGTTCTACCCTCTATCAAGTGGGTTTCTTGTAAACATATTACTGATGGTTGGACATCACGCAAGAAAGTAAACACTGCCTGCCTTTTACCACTGGATGCCAACCCCTGACATTCCAGCTCACAATCTTTATTTTATACGCTATTACCCATCTGCTCTAAATACAGTGCCCCCCACTTCCATAGTTGTGAACACAAGATGCTACTTCCAACAGAACCTGTGTGACACAAAAAATAAAACATTCCCCCACCCTCTCCACCCCCCACTCCCTCCCGAACATTACCCGAACATTACCCAACTCAAGCTTTTCATCTACTTCAGGTGTTGCGGAGGAGAGGGCATACTTTATCTGATTCAGAGTATCCACTTCACCAAACTAAACCCGCTTTACTCCCCAGGCACTGGGAGTAGCATATAACCAGTGATTGCAGCCAAACAATACTCAACAGTTAACCATAAAATAATAAAATCTAGCTTATGTTACATATATTCAACATGTCCAGAACACAGAAAGTATGGAAAAAAAACTTCCAAGGCAAGAAGGGACTATATCCCCAGAAAGAGAAAAAAGACCTTCCCTCAAAGAAAAAAAATAGAAAGGAAGGGAGAAAAAAATAAGCACGGGAACCCGTCCCGAGTAAAGGACAGGGCAACCCAGTCAGCCAGCGGAGTCCATGGAGCTCGCCTTGCAGAGACGTGTCTCATTGCTGTCCAGCCATTTGAGAACCTCCTTAGCAACTGTGAAAAAATGGGCATCTTCATCCACCACTCTTAGTTTAGCTGGGTACAGCATCAAGTAAGAAACACCCAGCGCTCTCAACCTCTTCTTGATGTTGACAAACTTAGCCCTCTGTTTTTGAACCTCAATAGAGACGTCCGGGTATATAGAGATCCTGGAACCATTAATCTTCAGGTCTGGGTGATCCTTAGAGTAGCGAAGGATAGCATCCCTGTCCCGATAGTGCAGGACTTTAACAAGCACTTGTCTTGAAGGGTGGCCAGGGGGAAGGGCGAATGTAGGGACACTATGAGCTCTCTCCACAGCATATAAACGGGACGTTATTTGAGCCGATGGTATTTAGTAGCCACTGTTCAAAGAACTCGGTGGGCGCAGAGCCCCCAGTCTTTTCGGGCACACCAATGAGCCGTGCAGTATTATGTCGTGACCTGTTCTCTAGGTCATCAGTCTTTGCCTGCACAACTCAAATTGCAGTGATCATACGTTTATGTTGCTTATCAGACTGTGCAATGGAGTCCTCCACAGTACTGATACGTTTCTCAGCCTCCCCCATCCTCTCCTTGGTGACATGCATGGAGTGCTGAAGTTTAGACATACTGGCTTGCAGGACCCCAACCTGTGCTGCCACATCAGTGATAGTAGTGTGAGAGAGCAGCACCAATTTGAACAAGGCTTTTAATGTAGGTTCTATGGGACAGAAATCTCACCTATTTGCAGCTTGCTGGTCTCTAACTCTACTCCACTCCCCCTCATGCTGTCCTCCCGGCTCCCACCATGACTCTCCTCTCCCGACTCCACTGGATACTCTACATACCTTGCAGGTTTCTTCTGACTCCCACTTGTAACTGAAGGGCTCCGGGTGTCCTCCTCAAGCCTTGCAAACCTTCGCAGCTTAGACGCTGCATCTGCTCTCCTGGGGTTTCCTCCATGTTCCTCCGGACCCGATTCCAGTGCTTCCTCCTCGCCGATGCCATCTTAATTTTTCTTCTCCAGCTCCCCCGCCGGCTTCTCAGTGCTTTTTCTCCCCGCCATCAAAGTGTGTGCCCCAGATCTTTGGTGTTCACTATCAGGGTAAGCTTCTGCACCCAAAGGATGGTATTTTGCCACTATGTAAAGGCTGCAATCTGTATTTTGGCCATATACTGAGCGGGAGCTCTTGCAACAAGCGTCTGCTCACATCCCTCTCAGGCCACGACCCCCGATAAAAATGCACTTTGAGCACAGGGCCTAATGTTGCCCCTCCACTGCACTGAAGGCCCAGCAAACAGGGGAAAATGCAGCTTCAGACCTTCTCTAATAAAGGCGCCGCCGGCGTGCCTTTAGTCGCTGCTCAGTAGATAGTGACTGCTTCCTTGAGTTTTGCCTATCACTAGTCTTTATAACTCTGTTCCACATTGGAGTGTGTGTCCAATTTTCTTAGTTTGTGTAAAATACATGAAAAATTCCCCTTAAGAAACAACGCAAAGGCAGAAAATTTTCTTTTTGAATTGCTCTATGTAGGTCAATGCAGTTCTCTGCGGAAAATCCTTGATAGTCTGGGATTTATTGGGTTCAAAGGATATTAGATTATTCCAGACTTAAAAGGGTTATGTAGGAATTCAGGGGTCATCAGAAAAGCCAAGCCATGGGGAACACCTAGGTAGTCATCTCTCGGGAGGTCAACCCTTTAGTACTTGCAGATTATTTTTTAAACAGGACCTCACATGTAAGAGTTCGGCATCAGTCCACTCTGGCTCTTGGACTGTTATTATGGTTACTCATGTCCTGGGAATTCTACCATGGTAAAAACTCTCTGACTCATTTTATCACATGTGTACAGTAAACCTGTGGCTTAGTTTTGTGTTTTACATACTACTTGGAAATATTAATGGGCGTTTATTAACTTCAGGCAATTTCCTACCACATCCCACTAGTCAAACAATGATGTAATTGATTACAAAGTGCTCTATTTCTCCAGCACAACTTCTGCAGCCAAATACTAAACTGTAATGGCTAGCAGTGTTTCAGCATTAGCCAGACTAACTTATTGCCAAATATGTTATCCCAGTTATTTCAACTGAACTTTTGATGTGGTAATACTTGAGTCTAAGCTTTGGAAGAGAAGCCACACACAGTTTTACAATTTTTCTCTTTGATCTTGTAGTATTTTTCTTTCCAATTTGTATTACAATAGTTAAAAAATTGATGACTGCTTAGTATTGAGCAAAAAATGGTCACATGCTGTGTTTACCAGAATAGTATTGTGTTAAAGAGCAACTTGGTGGTTGGGTCTTCTGCCCAACGACACATTCCCCATTTGCAATATATCTTTGTATCAGTAACAGGATGTGACAATTAATTTGACATCTAGCAAAAGAGACCCCCACATAACAAAGGTCATACTGCCCCTAACTGCAACTCCTTCACCAAATGGTTATCAGGTTTCTTTTAGGACAGGAGGACTTTGTCTCTCCCCCTCCAATGTCTTTCTGTAACCCTTGGGCCACTATTGTCCCGCTGCCATGTATTCTAACAATGCAGTTTCTCTGAAGAGTCCTGCACAGGTTCTTATCACCTAACAGCACCTGCTTGGCTGCCTCTATGTTACTTTTGCCCTTGGAAAACTTCAGCTCTCAAACCATTCTCTTATGCAAAATAACCTTATTTTATGTCCATGTTGCGCAGTTGTAATGCAATTTTACCTGTAATATTTATAACCCAGGTTGACTTTAGAAGACGCTCTTCCCTCTGTAGCAAATTCTGTCTTTACTGCGAAGCACCACCCCAGCGGTTTTTTGTTTATTTTCAGCACTGGAGAGATGCGCTTTAAATTAAGTCCCCATGTGACACTACTAATAGTTAGGGTGTGACACAGTCACTACTTACAGGAGCATTGACAGTAGGGAAATCAGGTAATGCAGGGTAAGATTCCAGGAGAGCTCATAGACAGAGCTTGTAGACAGAGACATAGTTATGCAATAGTCCAGGGTCAGGTTTCCAGGAGTGCATGAAGAGGATTCATGGAGTGAACAGAGGCATATTCAGGTCACGATCCAGGGGTCAAAATACCAGGAGATCACAAATACAAGGAGCAGACAAAAGTGAAATCAAGCAACAGTTCAAGGACAGATAACAGAGATCTGAACAGGCACAGGAATGCAGGCCAAACAGCACTTTAGATAGAATGTTCTGGGAGAGGTTGCTCAGTTAATTAGCAGAGCAATCACAGGGAAGCTGAAACACCTGAGCAATCCAGCACCTTCCAGAATCAGAATGGAAGCCTGCATTGTCAATTAATTACTAACAGCTCGGCACACCAGATACAAAACACAGCAATAACTCATATTATGTCGGAGATGCACTGCACAGAGGGATTATGACACATCCTGCCTCGTTATTATGCTCACCTTTCAGCGTTTTCATGCTTTTTCAGCATCTCTCTGGTCCCGTGGCACCAACTTGTGACTGTAACTTCTTACTGGCCGGAAGTCAGAAGTTACGTCCCAAACGTTTACTGTTGGTCTAGAGATGAATTGAGTTGTGACCTCCAGTGTGCTACATTAAACACTGCAGCTGCCAGCAGGTCACAAATCAAAGGAGATCAACTGGGGCACCACTGGAAACAGATGAAGACAGCAGCGGGGAGTCTATGACAGGAGGCAGGGGACGTGATTTAAAGCACCACTCCAGTGTTGCAATAAAAAAAATAAAAACCGTAGTGGTGCTTTAAAGGTAAATTTTAAGAACAGGAGAAATCTCGTGCATCTTTACCTCTCAACTCTTCAATTATCATGTTTCCCCCACAATTGTAATAGAATGGCCAAGATGATTGAGTTCATTTGATTACAGACTATAGGTAAACAGCTTATTACAAAACTAAGACACAGATTTATATAATATGATATTTTTGATAGTGAGTCACTTGGATTGGTCACTTATGCCTGGTGATTACAGTTTACAGTAGTCTTTCTTAAACTGATGCAAGGCCCTGGTGGTAACAAGCTGCATAGTTATTTCTCCAACTGCAGTAATCTCTTATTTAATTTTATATTGTACTAGCTGTAGAGCCCAGCGTTGCCAGGTGTAATGTCCACATATGATTGTAATGCTCATATATGGTAATATTGCCCATATATGGCAATATCTCCCATATATGGTAATGTATGTATGTGTATGTATGTATCATAGCCCCACCTCCTCCCAGTAGCCCTGCCCCTTTATAGCTCTGCCGCTACACATAGCCCCACCCCTCCAGGTAGCCCCACCATTTTCAAAGTGCCATGCACATATAGCCCTGCCCCTTCTTAGCTCCACCCCTCCACATAGTCCTGGGGCAGAGCTGTGTGGAGGAGGTGGGGATATATGGAGATACGGGCTGCAGAGTGGGCATGACTATGTGGAGTGGGCGGGGTTAATGCCACATATATACACACATATATACATACATACACTCAGCTTTATATATTAGATTTTTTTATTTATAATGCTAGCTCACATGTTGTCCAAAATATTTCCCAGCTCTTTAGAGAAATAGTAATTAGTCACTATCCCCAGTGGGGACTCACAATCTGCATTTACTAGACAACTTTACTAAGAACTGAGCCATAATTTTGCACCTAAATTAAAGTCTTCCTATCACCAGTCTGGGGCTAACCTTTTTATTTAAACCCTTTGCAACTTTTTTTTTTCCTCTACTTTCAAGAACCACAATTTTTATTTCGTTTTCTGTCGACATACTGTAGCTAGGGACTAGTTGTACTTTTGAGTGGCACCAATTATTTTGTGGGGAAATTGCAAAAATAAAAATGCAATTCCATGATTGTTTTTTTTTACAGTGTTCACTAAACGATAAAAAGTATTAATATGATTTTCCAGGTCAGAACAATCATGGGGATACCAATCTAGCATTTTTTTTTTTTATTTACAGTAAGTGTTAAAAATTTTTTAGAAATATGTAAAATAAATTAATAAATAAAAATGTTTGCTTGTTTTGCCATCTTCCCAACACCTATAGCAATTTCAATTTTCGCCCAAAGGAGCAATGTGAAAACTCGTCTTTTGCGACCTGAACTGACATTCTTTTATTTAGGGTAGATGCGATGTTTTAATCACTTCTTACTGCATCTTGTTCAAGTTTTGCAGCAGCCAAAATAACATCACTCTAGGGCAGGGGTCTCAAACTCGGCTGGGTTGGTGGGCCGCACATAGAAAAACATTTATAGCAGGGGGCCACATACCTTGTAGGACTAAGTGATATTTTTATTAATACCAGAATTTTTTGCTCAAAAGTGTAGTAAAGTACAAATCCTGATCCCCTTCTTGTAGTGATGTCCCCATCCTGTAGTAATGTCCTTTTCTACTGATGTCCCCCATTCTGATCGCCTTTTCTAGTGATGTTCCCCATCCTGATCCCTTTTTCTAGTGATGTCTCCCATCCTGATCTCTTTTTCTAGTAATATCCCCCATCCTGATCCCCTTTTCTACTGATGTCCCCCATCCTGATCCTCTTTTCTAGTGATGTCCCCCATCCTGGTCCCCTGTTGTAGTGATGTCCATCATCAGCTGCGGGCCTCTCGTTGGCTAGCAGCTTGCATTGATCTTGCTGAGAGGCAGAGCTTGTTAGTGCCACGGATGGAAGTCATCACACAGCGGGACTGCAGTGGCCCCCTGCACTGGAGTGATGCATCATTAAGTTGTCCAAGGTGCCGCGGGCCGCATAGTGAAGCCCCAGGGGCCGCATGCGGCCCTCGGGCCGCGTGTTTGAGACCCCTGGTCTAGGGTTTATATTTCTTCTCATTAAGCAGTTTACTGATTGGGTTAATTAATTTCATATTTTGATAGATCAGTCTTTTAATACTACTTATATACTTTTATCCGTATCTTTAATGAGGGAAAAGGGGGTTATTGGACTATATATATATGTATATGTATATATATATGTATAAGATATTAACCTTTAATAGTATTTCTGAGTATCCTTTGGGGAATTTAACCTGCTTGTGCTATACACAGCATAACCATAGTACTGCTGTACGTAGCAAAAATCACTGTCTCTTATGAACACTTCTCAGAAGCTGGCAATCACAGCAGAGCCGTCATGTCCCCCTTTGTCTTCAGCATTCACGTCATGGGGCGCCCATGGACTCTTTGAACAATACTCTCCCCTGCTGGCATGCTTTGAATGCTGCTGTCATAAATTGACAGTGGCATGTCAAAGGTTAACAGTCACTCCATACAAGGCTGTTATAGGCAAACTAGATGGTGGCCCGATTCTAGAATATGTATGTAGTTGACATACTGTGACTGACAGAACTTGTTCAGTCAACGTGAGTGAACTATATATATGTATATATGTATATGTATAGTAGCGCTATGGTATATGGTAGTACATTACAGCACATGTATAGCAGCACTATAGTATATGGTGGTACATTACATTACATGTATAGCAGCGCTATGGTTTATGGTGGTACATTACATTACATGTATAGCAGCACTATGGTATATGGCGGTACATTACAGCACATGTATAGCAGCACTATAGTATATGGCAGTACATTACAGCACATGTATAGCAGCACTATAGTATATGGCGGTACATTACAGTACATGTATAGCAGCACTATGGTATATGGCGGTACATTACAGTACATGTATAGCAGCACTATAGTATATGGCGGTACATTGCAGTACATGTATAGCAGCGCTATGGTATATGGCGTTACATTACAGTACATGTATAGCAGCACTATGGTATATGGCGGTACATTACAGTACATGTATAGCAGCGCTATGGTATATGGCGGTACATTACAGTACACGTATAGCAGCACTATAGTATATGGCGGTCCATTACAGTACATGTATAGTAGCGCTATGGTATATGGCAGTACATTATAGCACATGTATAGCAGCACTATGGTATATGGCGACACTCCGCTCCCCGCGGTCCCCACTCCTCCTGGCCCCCGGTCCTCCACAGTAAAAGTAAAAAAATCTCAGTGAGGATACTCACCTGTCCGCCGGCTCGCTCCACCTTCGCCTTCTAGGTCCTACAGGTCTTTAGGACCTTCGTTGCCTGAACGATCAGCTGAGGGGAGCAGATTGTGTCGGGGGGGCAGAATGGAGCAGTGGGCAGGATGGAGCGCGGGCAGGATGGAGCGGGGGACAGGAAATGGAGCGGGGGGCAGGATGGAGCCGGGGAACAGGATGGAGCCGGGGGAGATGAGCGGGAGCAGATGATCGGGGGGCAGGATGGAGCCGGAGGAGCAAGATGGAGCCGAGGAGCAGGATGGAGCAGGATGGAGCCGGGAGAAGGATGGAGCAGGGGGCAGGATGGAGAGGGGCAAAAAGTGGGGGCAGGATGGAGCTGAGCAGGGCAGGATGGAGCAGCGGGGCAGATGGATGGAGGGCAGGATGGAGCAGAGGAGCAGGATGGAGCAGGAAGGAGCGGGGAGCAGGATGGAGCAAGCGGGCAGGATGGAGGGGCGGGGCAGGAGGAGCACAGAACAGTGGGGGGCAGGATGGAGTTAGCAGGGCAGGATGGAGCGAGCGGGGCAGCAGGATGGAGCTGGAGCGGCAGAGCAGGATGGTGGCGGGGGGGGAGGATGGTGGGGGGGCAGGCAGGATGGAGCCAGCGGGCAGGATGGCGCCGGAGGGGCAGATGGAGCGGGGGGCAGGATGGGGGGGGCAGGATGGAGCAAGCAGGATGGAGCGGCGGGGCAGGATGGTGGCGGGGGGGAGGATGGTGCTGGGGGGCAGGATGGTGGCGGGGGGGCAGGATGGTGGTGGGGGTGCGGGATGGAGCCGGGGGCAGATGGATGCGGCGGGGCAAGATGGATGCGGCGGGGCAGATGGAGCCGGCGGGCAGGATGGTGCGGGGGGATCAGGATTGGTGGGGCAGAGGGAGCCGGCGGGCAGGATGGGGGGCATGATGGTGGGGGGGCAGGATGGAAGCGCTCCTCCTGACCCCCCCGCGGCCCCCCTCCCTCTGCCCCTCCACTCCCCACGGCCCCCCTCCCTCTGCCCCTCCACACACCTTCCCCCCGCTCCTCCATGGTGATAATAAAAAAAAACCCTCAGTGAGGATACTTACCCTCCGCCGGACTCGCTCCACCTGTCTTCTAGCTCCCAGGACAGGACCTGTCGTTGCCTGGGAAACCGATCAGCTGGGGGTCAGTGGGCAAAGCAGGGGTCAGTGGGCAGAATGGGGGATCAGTGGGCAGAGCAGGGGTTAGTGGGCACAGTCATTGAGCAGAGCAGGGTTCAGTGGGCATAATCAGTAGGCAAAGCAGGGTCAGTAGTCAGGAGTGGGGGTCAGTGGGCAGAGCAGGGTCAGTGGGCAGAGCTGTGGTCAGTAGGCAGAGCAGGGGTCAGTGGGCATGGTCAGTAGGCAGAGGGGGGGTCAGTGGGCAGAGCGGGGGTCAGTGGGCAGAGTGGGGGGTCAATGGGCAGAGCAGGGTCAGTGAGCAGGAGTGGGGGGTCAGTGGGCAGAGCAGGGTCAGTGGGCAGAGCGGGAGTCAGTAGGCAGAGCAGGGTTAGTGGGCACAGTGATTGGGCAGAGCAGGGGTCAGTGGGCACAGTCAGTAGGCACAGCAGGGGTTAGTGGGAAAAATCAGTGGGCAGAGCAGGGTCAGTTGGCAGAGCAGGGGTCAGTGGGCACAGTCAGTGAGCAGAGCAGGGTTCAACGGGCAGAGTGGGGGTCACTGGGCAGAGCAGGGTTCAGTGGGCATAGCAGGGGTTAGTGGCACAGTCAGTGGGCAGAGCAGGGGTCAGTGGGCTGAGCAGGGTTAGTGGGCAGAGTGGCGGTCAGTGGGCATGGTCAGTTGGCAGAGCAGGGGTCAGTGGGCATGGTCAAAGGGCAGAGCGGGGGGTCAGTGAACAGAGGGTGGTCAGGTCAAGCAGGGCCTGTGGTGACAGGCAGGGGGTGACCGGGCGTGTGGTGACAGGTGGGGGTGTGATCAGGCAGGGAGCGGGGCAGGAGGAGGGCGGGGGCTGTGATGAAAGACTGTGTATCCCAGCTACAGCGTACCGCCACTGTAGAACGGCAGCACATAGGCGCGAAATTCGAACTTTGAATTTTTGCGCCTATTTGCATAGTCTGAGATCATTGGCCACTGTCTTCAGCGGCGGCCAATGAGCGGCCTGTGTCTGTCATGCGATTTTGGTTACAGACACACTCAAAAAAGCCTTAGACAATTATATAATAGATGATGGCCGAATAACATAGATATCATCTGCTGATAAAGATGTCTGCTCAGTTCCTAAGCCTGCATTAAAGTCAGGGAATCGGAATGTACCAAAACTGTATGTGATATTTTATTAAGGTGTTAAACGGAAATGCCACTACTCCCCTTGATTGCTATGTTCCTACTTACAAAATAAAAACTTTGCTGCTGGATTTGTTCCAGGGATGACAGCAATGGCTCTCTCGCCAACGTCATGCTGCCTGTCAGCAGCTGCTTAATTTTCACTCCCTTTGAACAAAACTAACACCCAGAAGACATGAGAGCTGCTCTTTGGCATCCCCGGATGTCAATTACGTCTGGAAGTAATAAGCGTGAAGCAGCAGTTGATTGGCTGCAGGGTTCATGTAGCATAATAATGTCATACACATCCAGAGAGACCCAGTGTTATCATTGCTGGAATGGCGCCGTTACTTGAGGTGAGTATAGGCTGTTGTTATTCTATAAGGGGAAATGTAGCAATTGAGAAGATATTGTCTGAAAAGTGGACAACTGAAGTCTCAGATTGTTTATTTTTTTAAGTTATTTTCAAAAGTGCACTGAAATAACTCTAATGCTCCCAAAGGAGCCCAACTTCCTAGCAAACTTTACTAAGCTGTAAGTGAATGGTAACATCATTAGAGCGGTTGCTAAGCATTTGATAACAGCTTAGTCAAGTATGCTGTAAAGATGTATGAGTGCAAAGAGCAAGATCTTTCACAGTGAGGTGGGCTGCAGTCGTGGGCTCCCGTTCGGCATGCAGGAAACCTCACAACACAGAATTTAAGCCTGCAGTTTTGTTACACAATCGTGCCCTTTTGGTGGGCATTAGGGTCACTTTGGCAAACTTTTGACAATAAATTATATATTTTTTAAAATCACCAATCTAGACCCGCCCCCTCAACTTTTAAAGAAAACAATCAGTTCCAGACTGATCATACTGTCTCTTCAAAGGGAATCTGTCAGTCGGATTTCACCTCCCTAATTTATTTACACGCACATGTAGCTCTTTCAAAGACAAGTCCATCAATACCTTTGCAGTTCTCAGTCGGTTACTAAGGAATCAGCATTTTAGTTGACATGGAAATAGAGCTAAAGTGTCATTGTAGATATAAATCCTCTGTCACTTCAGCTTAATTCCCCGCACAGTGGTGCATCTTGCCAGACTGAGTTTATAAAATGGAAAACATCACGCACAGGAGTCATCAATTGTGCATTACATAACAGCCCACTGCATGATACATAAGGAAAACAACCATATCACAGTGCTGGTGACAACAGATCCTCCCAATTTCCATGGCCTTTCCCAGGGGCGTAACGTGAAGCTCATTTGCCCCAATGCAAAAGCTCAAACAAGGCTGTCAATTATTGCCAAATTATTATTAGCGTTAGACTCTTTTCCATAGGCCAAAGGGACTTTTGGTGCCCCCTAGGCTCCAGAGCCAGCGACTGCAACCCCTGCACCTATTGTAGTTACACCCATGGCCTCTCCTAAATCCAAAGCTAGCTTGGCAAACCCAGACAGCAACCCATTCACATAATGCATCTCCTGCATAGGTCACTGAGCCTCAGAGTTTCCTAGTGGCTGTGGGCGGAGGTTGGTGCGATGGGCTGTGATGTTCGGCGTCTACGGCAATGTTGTGTGATCGGAGGAGTGTGTGACAGCTTCTTGGTGTCGATTTATGGTGGCATCGGGTCCATCTGTCAGCGGCACCGCTGGCGGTATTGTGCCAGGGACCTCTACTCCCATCACTTGGATGTGCTAATATGGCTCAGCAGAAGTGACGCATGATACGCAGACAACTGGACAGAGGTGGATGAGCCACTTCGTAATTATGTAAGTAGATTTTTATATATGTGGAAAGCTTGTAAAAGAACAGGAACAGGAATGAGGCCTACAAAGTAAAGAATATAAAACCTACAGTCATATATGGTGGAGGCTAAAAAAATTTTTGGGGTTGTTTTGCTGCCTCTGGCACTTGGTTCCTTGATTGTGTGCAAGGTATCATGAAATCTGAAGATTACCAAAGGATTTTGGGTCACAATGCAGAGCCCAGTGTCAGAATGCAGGGTTTACGTCCTAGGTCATGGGTCTTTCTACAAGACAAAGACTCCAAACATACTTCAAGAAGCACTCAGAAATGAATGGAAACAAAGCACTGGAGAGTTCTTAGGCCGGCTTTACACCACGGTTTTCAGGTCTCAGGTTCTGTCTGGTTTGAACCGGACAGAACATGATCCGGTTTTGCCTACATGTGTACCTATGACACCGGCTTGGTCTTATTTGGTCTCCAGTTTTTTATTTTTTCGCCCGGATCCGATTTTGTTAGTTTTTTGCACTGGACACAAAATCAGTCAGTATCATTTTTTGTGTCCGATGCAAAAAATGAACAAAACCGGATCCTCGGCGATACCGTGCCTATAACATGGGCACCGGATCGCCCTGGATCCAGCAAACAAACTGGATCATTTCCCGGATGCTATTATATAACAGCGTTGGCTCTGAAATGCTGCCACGCTCATTCAGCACCATGGACAGCAGCAGCATTTCAGAGCCACCACTGAATGTTCAGCACCATGGAGAGCTCCACTGCTCACTCGGGCTGAACGTTCAGCACCGCGGACAGCAGCATTACACACACGGGCTGACATTTCAGCACTGTGGAGAGCAAAACACCGGACAGAACCTGACAGCAGAAAACCGTGGTGTGAAGCCAGCCTTAAGAGGCAGTAATAAGTCCAGATCTAATTCCCATTGAGGACCTGTAGAGAAATACAATTGCTGTTGGGAGAAGGCCTCTTCAAATATGCGAGACCTGGAGCAGTTTGCAAAAGAAGAATCCAAAATTCCAGTTGAGAAGTGTAAGGGTATGTGCACACTGGCCGGGTTAGGTGTGTAAACCACCGGTCGGTTTACATAAATTTCATGTAAATTTATGTTAATCCAAACCGGCGTTTGGATTAACATTGAAACCTATGTAAACCGACACCCGGTGTCCATACACCAGCGGTTTACACATGCTCATCCGTTGCTAACCCGCTGGGTTCCCAGCGGGTTAGCAACGAATGAGCATGTTCTATAATCCGGCCGGTTCTGCAGCGGCTGCAAGCAGAATCATGTACTGCTTCCAGCCGCTGCAGAACCGCCGCCGCTAACCTGCTGGCCACCCGCCCGGCACCCGCCGCACATACCCGCCAGGATGCCGGTGGACGGCTCCGGAGCTTCCTGGCGGGTCCGCCCAGCCGCCGCCGACCAACCCGCCGGCCAGTGTGCACATACCCTAAGAATCCTGTTGATGATTTACAGGATGTGATTGATTGCAGTTAATTATTCCAAACGGTGTGCAACCAAATATTAAGTTGAGAGTTTCAACAATTTTATCCGGACCATTGTTGTAGTTTTTGTGTGAAATTATGTCCAATTTGCCTTTTTTATGTTTTTTGTTGTTGTTCCAATAAACACAGAAGAAATAAACACGTGTATAACAAAGCATGTGTAATTGCCATAATTTTCTAGGACAAATACTACATTTTCTGGAACACAATTTCAAGGGTGCCAACACTTTCAGCCATGACGTTTCCATATGGGATTTTATTCTAAACTCGGTAAAACAATTATTGTAGAAATGTACAATTTGCTCCTGTTAACATTATTTTTAACAGCATTATTTTAGGACAGAAAAATATGTTCTTGTGTGTTTGTTGCTGAAGATGTCTTGCGTGATGTGACCTGAAAAGCAGGAGTCATAAGATCGTGTCCCAAACCACAAACAGGGCACAGAGTTCTCAGCAGCAATAAACACCATGTTACAGTTAATATTTTCATGTTGTTCGTTGTGTTCTTTTTTAAAAGCCTCCAGAAATATTGTGTTGATCTGGCTGGATGTACCCTATAATCCTTTTTGGGTTTCTAAATGTGAAGAGCCTTAATGACCTAGAGAATCACACTGAATATATATTTGTTTAAGCCATAAGGGTACCTTTACAAGCGGCTACATTTCTAGGGTGGCTACAAGTAACTTACTGGTTGCAGTGAAATCATGGAGACAAGGTTCTATCTTGTTGCTGTGTACAAATGGAATAATCTCTCCATGATTTCACTGCAACCAGTAAGTTACCTGTAGCCACCCTAGAAATGTAGCCGCGTGTAAAGGTACCCTTAGGGCCCCTTTACACGCGGCTACATTTCTTGGGTGGCTACAGGTAACTTACTGGTTGCAGTGAAATCATGGAGACAAGGTTCTATCTTGTTGCTGTGTACAAATGGAATAATCTCTCCATGATTTCACTGCAACCAGTAAGTTACCTGTAGCCACCCAAGAAATGTAGCCGCGTGTAAAGGGGCCCTTACTCTTACCCTGTCCCCAACAGCTATGGACACACACAAGGTTTATATAGGGCAGCAGTCAGACAAATAGGTGTAGTGCACATTTTATGCCTTACAACATTGTCCCCCAACTCCAGTTCTTAAGACCCTCCAACAGGTCATGTTTTCAGGATCCCTTAAGGCCCAGTCACACATAACGACACACCAGCGATGCCGATAACGATGTGCAGAGATCGCTGGCAAGTCATTTTTCACATCGCTGGTAAGATGTCAAACAGGTATCTCACCAGCGATGTGAAAACGACGCACTAGTGATCCAGAATTATACCGAGGTCGTTGGGAATTGTCACTCCATAGCGTAGCATTGAGATCATTGGTCATTGTCCCTGTCAAACACAACGATGTAGCGCTCCCAGCGGGAGCACAACGACGTAGAAATGACCCAGAGCAGTGTGTAACGATCAACGATCTCACAGCAGGGGCCAGATCGTTGCTGCGTGTCACACATAACAAGATCGCTAACGGGATCGCTGTTGCGTCACAAAATCTGTGACGCAACAGCAATCTCGTTAGTGATCCCGTTATGTGTGACAGGGCCTTTAGTATTGCACTCATGATGATTTCAACACCTCTGAAATTCTGAATACATGACCTGTTAGAGGATCCTGAGGACTGCCTTACAGCCTATAAATCACCCCTAAACAATTAGATTAGACTGGCTGCCCAGCAATGAATAAGTACACCCCATAGGGACAGGCACCCCACTTTCCCTAGCCAGGACTAAGGGGCCTAGCTTTATCATGTGTAAAAATGAAAAAAATGAGCAACAAAAAGATGTAAAAGATATAAAAGATGCATTTTTGCAAAAATATGCAAACTTCTAAACCACATAAAGGGTCATTAAATGTCTCCAAGTCACTAAAAGCCTTAAGGCCCCATTACACGCTTCAGTGTCTCAGCGATCCCACCAACGATCTGACCTGGCCGAGATCGCTGGAACATCGTTTGATCGCTAGTGAGGTGTCACACGTATAGATATATTAAACGACACAGCAACGATTCCGCGACAAGTGAACGATACTTGCGGTCGTTTGGTTGCCTGCGTGCTTCAGTTCTGAATAGGCAAAGTCGTAAACGAGATCGTTGGAAAGGTGTCACACACAACGATGTTACAGGTTCAATGAACGACAGATTTATGGTCATGTTCATAACCCTACGATCAACGATCTAACGACTTATCGTTGGTCGTATCTACGTGTCACATGCAATGACATCGTAGCAAGGCCCTAAAGGCGTTGACGTTGCAACAATATCACTAACGATATCGTAGCGTGTAATGGGCCCTTAATCCTTGCCTATCAATAATACTGGGTAACCATTCCCTCCATGAATACAGTTAGGGCCAGAAATATTTGGACAGTGACACAAGTTTTGTTATTTTAGCTGTTTACAAAAACATGTTCAGAAATACAATTATATATATAATATGGGCTGAAAGTGCACACTCCCAGCTGCAATATGAGAGTTTCCACATCCAAATCGGAGAAAGGGTTTAGGAATTATAGCTCTGTAATGCATAGCCTCCTCTTTTTCAAGGGACCAAAAGTAATTGGACAATGGACTCTAAGGGCTGCAATTAACTCTGAAGGCGTCTCCCTCGTTAACCTGTAATCAATGAAGTAGTTAAAAGGTCAGGGGTGGATTCCAGGTGTGTGGTTTTGCATTTGGAAGTTGTTGCTGTGACCAGACAACATGCGGTCAAAGGAACTCTCAATTGAGATGAAGCAGAACATCCTGAGGCTGAAAAAAAAAGAAAAAATCCATCAGAGAGATAGCAGACATGCTTGGAGTAGCAAAATCAACAGTTGGGTACATTCTGAGAAAAAAGGAATTGACTGGTGAGCTTGGGAACTCTAAAAGGCCTGGGCGTCCACGGATGACCACAGTGGTGGATGATCGCCGCATACTTTATTTGGTGAAGAAGAACCCGTTCACAACATCAACTGAAGTCCAGAACACTCTCAGTGAAGTAGGTGTATCTGTCTCTAAGTCAACAGTAAAGAGAAGACTCCATAACAGTAAATACAAAGGGTTCACATCTAGATGCAAACCATTCATCAATTCCAAAAATAGACAGGCCAGAGTTACATTTGCTGAAAAACACCTCAAGAAGCCAGCTCAGTTCTGGAAAAGTATTCTATGGACAGATGAGACAAACATCAACCTGTACCAGAATGATGGGAAGAAAAAAGTTTGGAGAAGAAAGGGAACGGCACATGATCCAAGGCACACCACATCCTCTGTAAAACATGGTGGAGGCAACGTGTTGGCATGGGCATGCATGGCTTTCAATGGCACTGGGTCACTTGTGTTTATTGATGACATAACAGCATACAAGAGTAGCCGGATGAATTCTGAAGTGTACCGGGATATACTTTCAGCCCAGATTCAGCCAAATGCTGCAAAGTTGATTGGACGGCGCTTCATAGTACAGATGGACAATGACCCCAAGCATACAGCCAAAGCTACCCAGGAGTTCATGAGTGCAAAAAAGTGGAACATTCTGCAATGGCCAAGTCAATCACCAGATCTTAACCCAATTGAGCATGCATTTCACTTGCTGAAATCCAGACTTAAGACAGAAAGACCCACAAACAAGCAAGACCTGAAGGCTGCGGCTGTAAAGGGCTGGCAAAGCATTAAGAAGGAGGAAACCCAGTGTTTGGTGATGTCCATGGGTTCCAGACTTAAGGCAGTAATTGCCTCCAAAGGATTCGCAACAAAATATTGAAAATAAAAATATTTTGCTTGGGTTATGTTTATTTGTCCAATTACTTTTGACCTCCTAAAATGTGGAGTGTTTGTAAAGAAATGTGTACAATTCCTACATTTTCTATCAGATATTTTTGTTCAACCCTTCAAATTAAACGTTACAATCTGCACTTGAATTCTGTTGTAGAGGTTTCATTTCAAATCCAATGTGGTGGCATGCAGAGCCCAACTCGCGAAAATTGTGTCACTGTCCAAATATTTCTGGCCCTAACTGTATGTGTGAGTGGTTGTTCCATCAGTAGTTAACATTGCCCTTCACTGTATTTCAGATCACTTTCTTCCAGCTTTACATCCTGGTATTGTGACATCATGAACAAGACTGATTAATCAAACTGTTGGATATTTTGTCGCTCTCAACATAAGAATCCTAAACTATTCCTTGTGAAACTTTTGATTTAGAATAAAACGCTATATTTGCATCAATCCTGGAGTGTGCAGTGATGTTGACTTTTCACTACTAAGGCCAGCTTCACACTGCGGCGTGATCCGGTCCGGGGCTGTCCGGGATGCCCCAGACAGCAGCGGACCGGATCAGCACACAGGACTGGGGGGCTAATATGCCCTCCGGTCCGGTGTGCAGCGCATGCAGCTGCAGCCGCTGACAGGTCAGGACCGTGGCGCCCGCGGTTCTCACTTATCAGCAGAGGGAACTGCGTGCGCTGCACACCGGACCGGAGGGCATATTAGCCCCCCAGCCCTGTGTGCTGATCCGGTCCGCGGCTGTCTGGGGCATCCCGGACAGCCCCGGACCGGATTACGCCGCAGTGTGAAGCGGCCCTAAAAGAGAAATCTACTCCTCACCCCTGTGAGTGCACTCCAAATCATCTCTACTTATTTTGCACCTATCCTGCCTCCATCTCTATCATGGGGGCCTGTTGAATACTGTAGTGCATTCGTTTTTATGACCTGGTGTTGGTAAATACAGCTGCCTTGTTTCTGTGATGTTTCAAGCTACAGTAACACGATTGTGCAGTTTGTTAGTGATCATCGTCAGTGATGTCCACAAGCGCTAATGATGCAAGTAGACTAATGTTGCCCATTTAATAGAGGTTAGCTTCATTAGACAACCCATTTACAGCTAATAACACTAAGGGTACCTTTACACGCGGCTACATTTTCTAGGGTGGCTACAGGTAACTTACTGGTTGCAGTGAAATCATGGAGACAAGGTTCTATCTTGTTGCTGTGTACAAATGGAATAATCTCTCCATGATTTCACTGCAACCAGTAAGTTACCTGTAGCCACCCAAGAAATGTAGCTGCGTGTAAAGGGGCCCTAATAAGTGAATGGAGGATTTTGGCCACTAACCATAAACAAAAATGAATTAATTTATTGGCGACAACATGAGAACTTGAAAATGTTAACATACTGAAAAGCAAATTGTATTATGCACTATTTTTAGATGCACGTTAATAAACTTGGTGGCAATACCCACTACTGCAATCAATACAACGGTGGTGTGTATGTATGACCATCGCTCAATTCAATGAGTAACATCAGATCCCCTAGTGATAAGACACTTATCTATCATGTGGATAAGTAGATTAGTTTTAATGCTGCATCAAACTCTGTAAAGGGACTTTATCAGCTCAGAATGACTGTTCAAACCAAATAGAGGCACTCAGTGCATCATGGCGGGGCCAAATATCGAAGTGTAGCTTCCCATCTTCTTTTCCCTCTATCTCTGCACCCTCCCCTTCTCTTTGATTACCAGCTCAGGCTTCATAGAGGCATAGAAGGGCAGAGATAGAAAACCAGTAGGTGGGAAAATGCACTTAAATGTTTGGCAACATCATGATGCTTCAAGCATCTGTACCTAGTTTGAACAATCATTCTGTGCTGACAGAGTCCCTTTAAGGACACAGGCCGATGGCCGTAAAACTTGGACTAGGATTGCATTGTAGTGCACAGACTGGCTGTCGGCTCTCCTAACTCAAGAGTGATAGCTTCATGTATTTTTATGCAGCTGCCACGCTTGGGTCAGAGGAGCCGCCGGCAAGTCCAAGCATTGCGATATCCACGTTTGAGTTGTACGACTTTCTGACTGCTCTTTTAAACAAAAACATGTGTAATAGCAATAATTTTCTGGGACAAATACTTCATTTTTAAGAAACCCCCTGTAAATGAATGCCTGATCACAATATAAAGGAGCTGCAAGAAAACCGTGGATTAACCAGTAGAATTGGGCTTTTTGGATTAAGATTTTAAGGCCTGTTTCACACCATATTTTCTTGATTCTAGTGGTGTTCTTAATGTATTAAAAAAACATATTTTATGTAAATACGAATGCATATGTTAAAATAAGGGGGAAAAAACTATGTCAAAGTGGTATTTGACATGTTTACGCACATATCCATTTCTGTTTTGCTTTGTTTTTTACAGGAAGCAAAAAAGATCTAGTCTGCTGCATTTTTTCAACCTTCAAAAACAGGGTTTTTTTTAATTAAAAAATTCTTTAAAAAATAAGTTGTTTTTTTTTGTAAAATGCTGCCTATGTTAGTTGGAAATGTACTGTCATATGTTTGCATCAGTTTTTCCATGTTTTTTTCCATAAAAATGTTTCATGATCTATTAACACTCCTGATTATGAAAAAATGGATGTAAAAGGGTGCAATGTATAATGTAAAAAAACCTCAAACAGATATACCGTAATTGATGAAAAATGCATGTTTGCACCAGTTTTACAACAGATCAGGATTTGTTTTTTTGTGTAATATGAAAACGTGTAGCTTTCAAAAGTTAGAAAAATATGGTGTGAAACAAGCAAAAGCTACAGTTATCCCTTTGAGATCAGCCATTTCCAGATGAGTAGGTGTTATACGGGTTTTCAGTTTACAGTCTATAGAAACAAGTGAAAGCTTTCCATACGGCATTAGATGCAAATAAAGTAAGACTGCAGCGAAACCACTTTTACAAGTCTACCACATACTGTATATATGTAGGATGAATCATCATTAATTCTGCTTATGACAAATTACATGAGAAATCACTAATCTTGATGAGGAATTATGGTAAGCTTTATTTTTTGACAGAGACAGCAGTCTGATTTCTTCATAATATAATCGTCTGGCTCCTCTCTGTAAACTGTAAATTTATTGGAACTGCTACCGTATCTCTTCGATGTTTATGGTGATTTGGCTTAATCCAGTAAATGTACTGTCAATTTCTAGAAATAATCCCCATTCACACCTCTATACTAGACTGCTGTCATAACTACAGATAGCGGGAAAAATGTGATCCCATCATAGGAAAGAAGAAAAACCCTTCTCCAGTAAGAAAAACAATTATTTGCAAGACTCAGGGCCACTTTACACACACCAACTTATCTGTCCAACTTCTGACCAACTTACTGGTTGCAGTGAAATCATGGACACATTGTTCCATTTGTACACAGTCACAAAATGGAGCAATGTGTCCATGATTTCACTGCAACCAGTAAGGCTGGTTTCACACTGCGGTCAGGTCCGGTCAGATCAGGTCAGGTTTTGTGTTCCAAAACCAGGAGAGGAACTTGCAGAGAAAAAGTATAATTGAAAGATTGACACCTGTTCTAGGTTTTGGAGTCACTCCTGGTTTTGGAACACAAAACCTGACCTGATCTGACCTGATCTGACCACAGTGTGAATCCAGCCTAAGGCTGCTTCCACACTGCAGTTTTTTCACTGATCAGTGTCCATCAGATTTGAGTGCTAAAACCAAGAGTGTCTCCAAAACTCAGAACAGGTGTCAATCTTTCAATTATAGTTTTTCTCTGCAAGTTCCTCTCCTGGTTTCTCTCCAGGTTTTGGCACACAAATCTGATAGACACTGATCAGTGAAAAAACTGCAGTGTGAAGCCAGCCTAAGTTGGTCAGAAGTTGGACAGATAAGTTGGTGTGTGTAAAGTGGCCCTGGTCGCAAAAAATAAGGCTCTCAGATGGATTCATAGTGCTCAGGTGTGAATGTTGCTCTAGTTCTCTTTTAGACAGGCATTTTTATAACCTCGATTTCTTCCGTTCTTTGTGGACTACAATATGGCACTAAGGCGGCCGTCACACGCTGCAATATATTGAACGATATCGTTTAAGCGATCTGCTTTTTGATCGCTTAAGCGATATCGTTTGTGCATCGTTACGTGCGATCAAGCGATTTTACAATGTAAAATCGCTTGATCGTGACATCGCAGATATGAGAGCCGGAGCTCATATCAAGCGATGAACGATTTAACAATCTGCTTCATCGTGGTGTATGACACCACGATGAACAATCTCCCAGCGGCAGAGCCTATGCTGGGAGATGGTATCTATGGTAAACGTCGGGTTACTAAGCGTCAAGCGGCGCCTAGTAACCCGATGTGTACCATAGTTACCAGCGATCTCGCTGGCCCACATCGCCGGTGAGTCTGTCTGTGTGACATCTCACCAGCGATGTGAGCGATATTGTTAGCGATCGCACGTGCACGTGATCGCTTACAATATCGCTCACGATGTCGAGACGTGTGACGGCCGCCTAATGTAGACCAATAGGTCTATTCACATGGTCATTAATGTCTGGTTTACAAAATTGAAACATAGGCTACTTTCATGCATTTGAGGAGTAGAATACTATTGAAGTCTGTATTTAAAATACAGTGCATCAGCATTCCATCAGTATCACAAATTTAGCTAATAATGAAAACCCAAATAAAATTTGCAGAGTTGCCACAGAATAAAGATATAAATTTGTAAAACTACAGTCATGACCCCATTAAAACGATAATCTTCTATAGAACACTTAACCTGTGTACAGCCAATATCAAGAAAGGGAACATTTAGGATTAACACATGAAGTCCTCATTAAGGACCCCAATTTATCAGTGTTGTTTTTGATAAAAAAAAATCTGAAGTAAACCATTTTGATAAGTCGCAAAATATTTGCAGAACTCAAGGCTGCACAAAAATGTAGCTATTTTTGGTATTTTCATGCCAGATTCACCAAGGTCCACCAAAATGTCCAGAGGTGATGTTAGAGCCAAAGGCTGGTTTGAATCATGACATGTTGTGGTGTACTTTATGCCAGAAATGTTACTGCAATCCCTGAGTGGAGCAAGATTAGGGTCAAGGGCCTCAAGGAATCAAGAACCACCGATTTCATCATGCCCACTCACTGTCTCGTTGAATTGGGGCCTAAAGGTGCCGTCACACGCATCAATTTACTGAACGATATTGTTAGCGATTACATGCACACGCGATCGCTAACAATATCACACAGGCAGACTCACCAGCGATCAATGGACCAAAGACATTGTGGAAACGATTTAAATATCTATCTAGGGTCCCTAGACATTGTGGAAACGATTTAAATATCTAACTAGGGTCCCTAGTTACCCGCCGTGTACTTTGGATACCAGCCAGTGAGCGGAGAAGACTGGTAACCAAGGTATACTTCGGGTATCTAGGCAGCGCGCGCTGCCTAGTTACCCACAGTTTACCTTGGATACCAGCTCCCAGCGCTTGCAGAGAGGCGCTAGGAGCTGGCTTATCGGTCGTCTCCCAGTGTCACATGCAGCGATGCTGCGTGTCTACCGGGCGATCAACGGTAGATTTGAGGTCCTGTCCTCAAATCACACGATGAATGATCAGCCGACTGATCGTTCATCGCTTGTAGTGTCACACGCAACGATGTCGTTTCGACATCGTTCAAGCGTCACAGAACACGTTACTTCTGAACGATATCGGCAACAATATCGTTACGTGTGTACCTTAAGGCTATGTTCACACATCGTGTATTTCTTGTGTTTCTTCTGCAGCCAAAACCTATTCTCGTTGCAGTAAAATAAAATGTGCTTTCGAAGAGTAGGTTTAGATGTGATTTTTGGCTCGTCTACAGTACATGTTTAAGGGTACTAACATCTGCGGAATTCCGCCTTTTTTGAAAAAAAAATGGATGCAGCACACTTTTGGCAACATTGCGTTCTGTCTAATGCATTTCTATAGGAGTTCTGGACTTGTGCTGCGGCTTGCTTTTTCATCACGATCCGGCAAATCTGGCATTTCAGGCTTGTCTTAGAACCAGTAATTAGAGACAGGGCTCTCCTCACTTATTTAGATCAATTGCCATCTTTTGCAGAGGGCATTTTGATTCTAGGGGGTGACTTTGATGCGATCCTTGACCCAGCCTTAGATAATTTGAAAGGAATCTCTTCAACAACACTCTCAATATAAAAACGTGTAGAGTTAAGCCCACGCGACTACCAGTTAATAGATGCATGACATCTGTTACATCCAGCGGACAGGGACTACTTGTTTTACTTTGCTCCACATGATACCTATACGAGAATTGATTATTTCTTTGTGCAACACCAGGATATTACTGTTCTCTGTGAACCCCATATTGACAATATTATCTTCTCCAACTACGCGCTTGTAAGTGTCCCCATACTCTTGCTGGTCTTTAAGTCTACACAAGGCCTCTGGCAAGTGAACACATTGCTTTTGGATGACCCTATTACAAGGACAGAGATTCAGGAAACTTTAAATTGCTACTTTGCCACTAACATGACCAAAGAATCAAACCCATGTATGATGTGGGAGGCTAACAAGTGTGTGGTTAAGGGAATCTTTATAATACATGGTGCCCGGGTGAAGAAGTGGACAGAGGAGATCGCTGGCCTACTGGGTGAGATTGGCGTCCTGGAAGTGTCACACAAGCAATCCTCTTCAGAAGCCTTGAGGGCAACCCTGTTGGCAAGGCGAAAATCCCCAAAATAGATTTTTTTTTTTATAATTCTTTATTTATTTATTACTTAGACATAAAAGACAGGAACAAATCTGAAAGGACAACGGTTCAAAAAGATAAGTCAGCTATTCCAATATTACATAGGATATCGGCAGAGTGTAAGATACAAAACTGTTAACAACATGTTCAGTTTCAACATATTTAGAAGACCGTTGATACAGCTGTATGTGATATTGAAAAATTTTTTTTTAAGATATGGTCTAATATTGTGAAGTCCCACTTTTTGAGACACAGGACAGAAAAGAGGAGGAGAGAGAGGAATGACAGAGGGGAGGGGTAAAGAGCACGAGGAGACTAATGTGAAAAGAAAGGGTGGAGAGGGCGAAGAAAAAAAAAAAAGGGGGGGGGGAGGGGGGTGGAGAGAAGGAGAATAGGGGGGGGGGAGGGAGAGACCGGCATCCGCACGACTCCAATGTGAAGCCTGTCATCGAAGTATGATCCTGCAAACGGTTACACACCTCCTAATAAAATTCTGTAATCGTCTGTTTGCTGAAAGTTCATCCAGGCAGCCCATATGCACCAGAATTTCGTGTAGGAGTCATGCATGGAGGCCGTGAGATCCTCCATACGCATTAAGGTATTAACCTTTTTAGCCCAGTGGGTCAGAGTCGGATGAGAAGAGCTACCCCAGAGTTCCGGGATACAGGACCGTGCGGCAATAATCAAGAATTTCAGGAGACAGTTTTTATATTGTGGAAAGGGGGTCTTGGTATGGTGTAGAAGAACCAGAGCAGGCGTCAGAGGAAACTGAAGTCCAGCAACCTGTCTCGCAATGCGTTCAACACCACACCAGAAAGGCTTAATCTCTTCACACCCCCAAAACAGATGAAGCAACGTGCCCTTCTCCTTTCCGCATCTCCAACAGTCAGCACTAATATTGGGGAATATAGTATGTAACTTCGTAGGAACTCTATACCACCTAGATAAAATCTTATAACCTGCTTCCTGAAACTGAGAGCATATGGAGGCAGTATGAGTAATCTGGTCCTCCGATAATTGGATACCCAAATCCCTTTCCCATTTGGTGATAAATGCTGGATGAGACTGGTGCGGGGGAGAAAGCAGCATTGAGTATAGTCTTGAAAGCGTATGCCTAGCCAATCCTGGCTCAGTACAGAGGGTCTCAAATTGAGTCTTGGGGCGGTTGTAGCATTGTCTGGGAGGTAGGGATTGCAGGCAATGGCTCAACTGAAGACTCCTCAACCAACCAAGCGGAGCTGGGTCTGACCATCCTGCCACACGAGGATGAAGGCCACGCGTCCCATTCTCCAAATGACTCAGCTGTATCTCTGCCCGCCGCAATCCAGCCAGCAAACACCTTATCGCTCATAGCGGGAGTAAAATTTGGATGGCTGATTTTTGGAGTAAGTTTGGAACAAGGAGGAATCATAAAGGTTCGTACTTTGAGTAAATTGCAGTAATGAATCGTGGCCCCCAGGGTGGGGTGGGAGGATAAGTGTCTCGGTGCCTCAGCGAGGAGCCACGGAAGCCTATGTAATGGAATGGGGCAGAAATCTTGCTCTATGTGAACCCAAGCTTTATTTGATGAGTTTCTGCACCAGTCCACCATGCGCGTGAAATGTGTTGCCAGCTGGTAGGATTTGAAATTGGGCAGACCCACGCCGCCTGCTCCCTTTGGCCTGAACAAAATTGAGCGACTGATTCTGGCCGGTTTACCTGCCCAAATAAAGGCAGTTTGTATCGATGTGAGTCTGGCAAAAAAGGACGCCGGGATTTTAACTGGCAGAGCTTGTACTAGGTATAGAACCCGGGGGAGAACATTCATCTTAAAAATCTGGCAGCGGCCAAACCAGGAGAAAGTTGAGTGCGTCCATCTGCTACAGTCAGTCTGAATGGAAGACAGGAGTGATGGGAAGTTACGTTTGTAAGTGTCTTCCATGTTTGCAGTCAATTTAACTCCCAGGTAGTCTATATGGGACTCACTCCATTTAAAACTGAAGGAGGGTTGCAACACTTCCGAGAGTGTTTTGGGTAGGTTGATGTTAAGGATCTCTGATTTAGAGAAGTTGATTCTGAAATTGGATAAGTGAGAGTATGTGGTGAGTTCGTTTAATAGATTAGGAAGCGAGATCCTTGGCTTGGATATGAAAAATAGAAGATCATCTGCGTACGCAGCAATTTTGTGTGAATTATCACCTGTCACAATCCCAGAAATATCCGGGTTAGCCTGAATTTTCCGTAATAGAGGTTCAAGGGTAAGGACAAAAATTAATGGGGAAAGGGGACAGCCTTGTCGGGTCCCATTGTATATATTGAATGGGTTTGAGAGGACACCATTCACTCGGACCCTGGCTGACGGGGCGGAATATAAGGACATAATACTGTGCATCATGTTGACTCCGAGGCCAAGGCGCAAGAGGGTCTCCCTCATACCCAAAATAGATTTTGACCCATAAAGCAAAGGCAATGTTCGCTAAAAGCCGCCACTACTATTATGAACATGGCAACAAGAGTGGCAAAGCATTGGCTTGTGCATTGAGAGTCCAAAGATCCAACACCTACATTCCGTCTATTGTAGATCAGTCAAGTAAACACACCCAGATTCTATCAGAGATTGCAAATGTGTTTAAAGGTACCGTTACATGCTGCAATGTTGAAACGATTTCTTTAACGATCTCATGAGAGCGCAGTCGTTAGGACATCGTTTTGAGATCGTTGGTGAGATGTCACATGTGTAGATATCGTGGACGACGCACCAACGATTTAGCGAGCCGCTATCGTTTGCACAATCCAGCGAACGATACTTGTTCGCTAATGTGAATGGGCGAAGTTGTGAACGACATCGTTATCACGGTGTCACACAGAACGAAAATGCACGTTGGAGGATCGTGGATCGTTTGATTTGAGAACATGTTCTAACTTCTGCGATCGTCGATTCAACAATTTATCGTGGTCGTATCTTGGTGTTACACGAAATGATGTCCTAACGATGTCGTTACAACGACTCCAAACCCGTGACGTTTCAGCGATATCGTCTGGATGGACTCACTCTTCCTTATTATAAGACAATCTTGAAGTCTTTGACTCCGCATTTGGTAACGTTTCTAAATACTATTTCCGGGGAACATTGCGGGTTAACATCTCGGTCATCCACAAAGCAAGGAAAGACCCTACCCACTGCTCAAACTATAGGCTGATTTCACTCCTCAATGTCGGTCATATTATTTGCAAAAATGCTGGCCTCAAGCCCGACTCCCTTATTGTCAGCCCTCATTCACCCTGACCAGGCAGGTTTAATAGGAGGAAGAGAGGCCAGAGATACAGTGCCTTGTGAAAGTATTTGGCCCCCTTGAACTTTTCAACCTTTTGCCACATTCAGGCATCGAACATAAAGATATTAGTTCAAATTTTTTTTGTGAAGAATCAACAACAAGTAGGACACAATCGTGAAGTGGAACGAAATTTATTGGATACTAGCTGTAGTACCCGGCTACACCCGGGTTAATAAATAACTGATGTTAGCTATAACAAAATAGAATTTGAATATGTCATATTAATGACCTGTAAGAAAATAGAAGCTGAGCTGTGATTGATAGCTATAGGCAGCCTAATAAATCTCCAGCCAACAGTAAACCCTCCCCTGGCCGGGCAGTATATGTTACCTCACACATACACATAATAGACAGCTCATGTGACTGACATCTGCCTTAATTCCCTATATGGCACATGTGTTGCACATTGGCTGTTTTTAATCAGATGTTTATGTTTGGAAATTAAAGATAGCACACGTATGAGGCGAGTTGTGTGAGGTGATTTGTGCACATCTGTCTGTGTGGTGTGTGTGTCCCTGGGGTGTGTGTATGTGTGTGCCCCTGTGGGGTGAGTGCATGTGTCCCTATAGGGTGTGTGTGTGTGTCCCTGTGGGGGGGGTCTGTGTGGTGTGTGTGTGTCTGTGTTGTGTGTGTCCCTGTGGGGTGAATGCATGTGTCCCTAGAGGGTGTGTGTGTGTCCCTGTGGGGGGGGGGGTGTTTGTGTGGGGTCTGTCTCTGTGTTTTGTGTGTCTCTTTGTGGTGTGTGTGTGTCCCTGTGGGGTGAGTGCATGTGTCCCTATAGGGTGTGTATGTGTGTGTGTCCCTGTGGGGGGGGGTGTCTGTGTGGGGTGTGTGTCTCTGTGTTGTGTGTGTCCCTGTGGGGTGAGTGCATGTGTCCCTATAGGGTGGCTGTGTGTGTCCCCCTGTGGGGGGGGGGTCTATGTGGTGTGTGTGTCTGTGTTGTGTGTCTCTTTGTGGTGTTTGTGTGTCCCCATGGGGTGAGTGCATGTGTCGCTATAGGGTGTGTGTCCCCTTGGGTGTGTGTGTTTGTGTCTCTGTGTTGTGTGTGTCTCTTTGTGGTGTGTGTTTGTTTGGGTGCGTGGTGAGTATCCAATGTTGGGGCTGCACCTTAGCGACTATACACTTGCTGTTACTCTTTGTGTGTGTGTGGTGTGCATACATGTCCTCATGCGTGGTGAATATCCCATGTCGGGGCCCCACCTTAGTGACTATATACTGGTATATGCTGTTAGTCTTTGGTGCTATCATTAAGCCCCTCTCATTCACAACTGTCAAGTGGTAACTGTCACTTTTTCCCCATTATGTAGATAGGGGCAAAATTGTTTGGTGAATTGGAATGCGCAGGGTTAAAATTTCGCCTCACATCATAGCCTATGACGCTCCCGGGGTCCAGACGTGTGACTGTGCAAAATTTTGTAACTGTAGCTGGCAGCTGTTGATTTTCCTCCAACACTTTTCCATTCACTTTTTCCCCATTATGTAGATAGGGGCAAAATTGTTTGGTGAACTGGAACGCGCAGGGTTAAAATTTCGCCTCACAACATAGCCTATGACGCTCTCGGGGTCCAGATGTGTGACTCTGCAAAATTTTGTGGCTGTAGTTGCGACAGTGTAGATGCCAATCCCGGATATACATATACACACACACACACATACATACACACATTAAGCTTTATATATTAGATGTTAAACATTTTTAACAAATAAAAAACTAAAAAGTGGGGAGTGCAATATTACATATATTTTTGAACCATTCCATCGCAGATTTTGCTTTGTTTGGGATCATTGTCTTGTTGGAAGATAAATCTCCGTCCCAGTCTCAGGTCTTTTGCAGACTCCAACAGGTTTTCTTCCAGAATGGTCCTGTACTTGGCTCCATCCATCTTCCCAATTTTAACCATCTTCCCTGTCCCTGCTGAAGAAAAGCAGGCCCAAACCATGATGCTGACACCATCATGTTTGACAGTGGGGCTGGGGTTTTGAGGGTGATGAGCTGTATTGCTTTTACGCCAAATATATCGTTTGACATTGTGGCCAAAAAGATCGATTTTGGTTTCATCTGACCAGAGCATGTTATTCCACGTTTGGTGTGTCTCCCAGATGGCAGACTTCAAGCAAGACTTTTTATGGATAACTTTGAGAAATGGCTTTCTTCTTGCCACTCTTCCACAAAGGCCAGATTTGTGTAGCGTACGACTGATTGTTGTCCTTTGGACAGACTCTCCCACCTCAGCTGTAGATCTCTGCAGTTCATCCAGAGTGATCATGGGCCTTTTTGCTGCATCTCTGATAAGTCTTCTCTTTGTTAGAGATGAAAGTTTAGAGTGACAGCCGGGTCTTGGTAGATTTGCAGTGGTCAGATACTCCTTCCATTTCAATATGATCGCTTGCACAGTGCTCCTTGAGATGTTTAAAACTTGGGAAATCTTTTTATATCCAAATGCAGCTTTAACTTCAACACAACAGTATCTCGGACCTGCATGGTGTGTTCCTTGGTCTTCATGATTCTCTCTGCACTTGAAACAGAACCCTGAGACTATCACAGAGCAGGTGCATTTATACGGAGACTTGATTACACACAGGTGGATTCTATTTATCATTACCAGTCATTTAGGACAACATTGGATCATTCAGAGATCCTCACTGAACTTTTGGAGTGA
Organism: Allobates femoralis; assembly: GCA_033576535.1. Taxonomy (NCBI): domain Eukaryota; kingdom Metazoa; phylum Chordata; class Amphibia; order Anura; family Aromobatidae; genus Allobates; species Allobates femoralis. The sequence goes on along the minus strand of JARQOC010000002.1, from coordinate 590,332,374 downwards.
GTTTGCTGCACTGAAAGTAAAGGGGCTGAATAATATTGCACATCCCACCTTTCAGTTTTCTGTTAATAAACTTTAAAATATCCAATACATTTCGTTCCACTTCACGACTGTGTACCACTTGTTGATTCTTCACAAAAAAATTAGAATGTATATATTTATGTTTGAAGCCTGAAATGTGGCAAAATGTTGAAAAGTTCAAGAGGGCCAAATACGTTCACAACGCACTGTAATATGACCAAGATGCTAAACTTCATTTACAGAGCGAATTTAAAATCTCTGCCTCTAATGCTTCTCCATATGGATGCAGAAAAGGTGTTCACAGGATCAATTGGACATTTATGTTTGAAATGCTCTGTCGGATTGGCCTGAAATCTAAATGCTCACCTGGATCTCGGCCCTATATTCAAAACTGTCGGCCAGGGTTAAAGGTAACGGGTTTCTATCCCCGGATTTTCCTATTCTTAATGCAACAAGGCAGGCATTTCCGCTTTCCTTCTTGATCTTTATACTTTTAATGGAACCGTTCCTTAGGAATATGAGGGTCAATGAGGGCATATGGGGTCCAACGATTAAAGGGGGCACCATACAAAATTGCAGGCTATGCAGAGGATTTATCACTCTTTTCATTAATAACCCTAATTCTTTCCTGCCAAAACTTATGACAGAATTTGAAATGTACAGGAACTTATCTAAATTAAAAATTAATTTTTCTAAATTGGAGGCACTGGATGTTTGCAGCTCCCCTGCCGCCTTGGCACCATTAAGGAGAACATACAAATTTAACTGGGCTAGCTCTGCAATTAACTAGCTGGACATTATGCTTCTCGAGGACACTCGCCTGCTTTCTCCCTTAATTATCCTAAACTACTACAATCAATTCAGAATGACAGCTCGAGGAAGAGGAACGATTTTACATGGTTTGGAGGAGTGCAAACTTTAAAATAAATATCCTTTCCAGGATTTTATACATCTTTCAAGCACCGGATCATGGTTCCCTCATTTTTTTAGCATCAATTCAATCCAGATTTATTTGGGGAGATAAGCCACCACGAATCAGCAAAAAAGTCCTGCATCATAAGCCAGCCGGCGGCATCGCACTTCCCAATTTCAGATCTGACTACTTAGTAGCCCACCTCTCCAGAATGCTGGACTGGTGCAGGAATGGCGAGGATGAAGGTATGGGTTGGAGTGGAGAGGATTTAACGAATGTTCACTTGCTGGGAAATCTGTGGGTAGGGCCTACCGAGTGAAGAATTTCAGGGAGCACCCTACAATCAGGGCCACTCTGGCATGCTGTGATATTACATTCATCAGAATGCATATTTTGACCCAGTCATCCCCACGGTTTCTGATTCGGGAAATCCCCTTTTCCCCCAGGAATGGATGATCTAGTATTCTGCACGTGGATAAGGAAGGCCGCTTTAGGGCATTACATTTCGGCAGAGAAGCTCTGGCCAATGAGGGAAGAACTCACAGACCTTCAAGCTTCCCGTGTCCTAGACACGTGGAGAGCCAACAAACTCTCTCACTTTATGAGATCCCTACTTCTCTTCTCTGGGACACCTTTTGAGGAGTGCCTGGGCTCTGGCCCGACCAACACACTATCCTGCGCATACTCTTTAATTAAGGCACCCATAGAACACACGAAGACCAAATTTCAAATACAATTGGGAGGAATATCTACAGCTCCAGCTGTCAGAAGATAATGGAAAAAGATCTGTGCATTGACACATAAATCCTCCATCTCTTTCACCTCCAAGAAGCTAGATTCTAACTACTTTCCAGATGGTATAGAGTTCCAACTAGGCTGCATTTGATCTTCCCAGCTGAAAAGCCCCCTTTGTTGGAGGTGTGGTGAGGAGTCATCAGCCTCGCTATGGATCTCAACCCGGCCCTTGTCCTTCTACATCACAGTGACATTCACTGAAGACGTACAGACTGTCGTTACTACGCCACCTAATTATGTCGGCGAGGACTTGTATTCCTCTCTCATGGTAAAAAAAAAGACACTCCTTGCACAATGGCCCTGTGGTTCGCCAAAGTTAATTAGATGATGTTGCTTGAAGACATTCATTCAATCGTAAACAACTCTCAGGACCAATTCATTAACACCTGGTTCTACTGGACAGAGTTTAAATGTATCTGATGAATATGCTTCACTACTGGAGGCGAGCTGAGTATGTTTTATAGATTTCCCTGGATATCATTTTCCCTGATGGTACCCATTTCTTGCTCTAATTCCCCTATCCTTTCCTGGACTCCCTTGCCTATTTTTCGCTCTAGTGTCTGTTACACCCTGTTTTCTTCAGTGGGTTAATTTTTCACCAAGTTCTATTTTATAGTTCCTAGTATCCTTTTAAATCACTACAGGTGAACTGAGTAAATAGGCATCATAGTCTGAAAATCAATTGTAGCAAGGAATTACACTCTGATATATGGAACCATTTCCTGATTTATGTATGTATCTCTAGCTGACATGTATCTCAAGCTGACGTAATCGATATGTATAATCTGTATCAGTATGATTATTGTTTACTTTATGTATTTACCGTGGAATACTGTACTGTCTTCTATAATGTCTCTAATAAAACCAAGTTAATATAGAAATAGCAGTTAGCGTCTGTTTTTGTCCATTGCCTGAAGTGTCATATCACGATAAAAACGCAACTTACCGCACATGTCCGGAACTCCATTACAAATACATTGTACAGAACACAATGCTGCCGCATCCAGTTTTTAATAAAAAAAATTTATGGAATTATGCCGGATTTGAAAAAACGCTGATATGAAAAAAAAACAAAACCTGAAGTTCAATAGTTCAGGTGTGTCTGAAGTGCCTGAACTGAAAACAAACGCAGATCTGACAGTACCCTAATAAAGTTAGTTTCTTTCACAACAAAAGTAGCCAAAAACGTAGCAGTTGCATTTTTTTCACTTTCTTAATGGTGGTTTTAATGGTGAAAAAAAACCAAGCATTGAATTGACATTTAAAACATGGAACAGTGTCAGGAAACAATTGAGTGCTTCAGATATCTTGAATCTTATAGTTTTGCTGGTACTATAAAAAGCAACTTTGAAGTTGCATAAAACACTGCAAAAACACAACATGTGAACATAGTCTAAGCATATCTATGCACTTTTTTCCAATGAGCCCAAATTCTTTGCAAGAACAGGTTTTCATTTTCAGGATATAAACAATGTTTCTCATCAATGACAGCAAGAAAAAAAAAAATCCTGAAAACAATTAGAAATGTAAGCAAAATTAGAGAAAAAACTCGCATTAACTTCAGTGAATCTCTCTAACTCCGGAGTCACATCGTAGCCGTCTTCACCAATTGGCACAGCAGAAATTTCCAAATATCTAATATTTTATGTGTACAGTTGACCAGAATAAAAAAAAATATCTATTTGCTGGTTAAAAACCACAGCAGGTTTACAATAATAGTTTTATTAATATTAATTCATATGTACATTTTGTGCAAAGGTACACGCAAAATATAACAACTGTTAATACACTGCACATATCAGTGTTTCAAAAGACAGCAATTGATGTAAGGCTCCTGAAAACAAAGGACGATCACCCGAAGAAATGTATCCGGAATTCTTTCATTATCATCTTATGTAACACAATGTGCAATTGTCTAATAATGTCTCTGACTGGTAATTTAGTAGTCTATAACATAGAAGAATTCTGCTCTTACTAGATTAGAAATTAGCTTAGATTTGCTAGCAAGCATGTGATGGGCTTGTGCGTGTGCACAGCAGGGCTTGTGCGTGTACACAGCTGCCAATCTGAATGGACAGAGAGCAGGGGAAGGGAATAAGCAGCCTGAACCAATGGGGAGACCAGCAATGTGTTACATTCTCTTATCCAGTCACCTTGCTCACTTTTTCTTTTAATTATGACCCATGATCTAACATATAGCTTTATTTAAATAATATCCACAGTGGTATATTGAATCACAAACCTTCAATATGTGATTCTCCTCGATTATAACCATTAATAATTAGAGATGCCCATGACATTCTTAATTTGTTGGTACTTAATAAATCAGGACAGTGGTCAATAATAAAAATTGATGCGCCCATGTGCCCAAACTTGTGTGCTAATTATTGTGATTGATTTTTGTCATTTTTCAGTTAATAGTAAGCGTGGCTTATATGATCATATATGTAATCTAGGCTGTACACGTGTCACACTATATCAATTGTGAACTTTTACAGTTTTGTAATTTGACATTTAAAACAAAATTAACCGTCTGATTTTTTTAGACAACTTTTTAAAAAAAATATAATTAGGATTGCCAAACCAGGTTCCTACCAATTTAACTGTGATAACTCTTGGGCCTTGGTGCAAATATCCCCATGAAAATGGGTCAGGTCAGCTGGAAAGGTTACACCAGAACGGTCATCCTAAATCTGCAGTGTGCGCATAAGATTTTTTTTCAAGAAAATTTAAATAAACAAAAGGTGCATATAGGGTTTCTCTGTGGCAATACCAATAAGTAATGAGTGTAAGGTTCTCACCTTTAGGGGTTGTGTACAGCCACAATCAGTACACAGGCTTGTTAGGGTATGTGCACACAGGGAGGTTTAGGGCCGTTTTAGCAGCGGAAACCGCCGGTCGGTTTCCATCAGGTTTATGCAAATTTATGTTAATCCAAAAGCGGCTTTTGGATTAACATAGAAACCTATGGAAACCGACACCCGGTGTGCACACACCGGCGGTTTCCACATGCTCATCCGTTGCTAACCCGCTGGGTTCCCAGCGGATTAGCAAAGAATGAGCATGTTCAATAATCCGGCCGGTTCTGCAGCGGCTGCAAGCAGAATCATGTGCTGCTTCCAGCCGCTGCAGAATCGCCGGCGCTAACCCGCTGTGCACCGCCGCACACCCGCCCGTCTTCCGCAGCACGGACCCGACAGGAAGCCGGTGGACGGCTCCGGAGCTTCCTGTCGGGTCCCGCCCAGCCGCCGCCGCCCCTAACCCGCCCCCGTGTGCACATAGCCTTATAAAGATCCACATCATCTTGCATGATCTTAGTACTTGGGAGCTGCAGCAGGAGTAGGCAAACGAACACACTGCCAGGGTAAAAGGTGATTAGCCTGAAGAAGTGATTGACTTGGAAACGCGGAGCAGTAAATCACTTTCCTTTATTAATACTTTATTCTTAGAAGCCTCCTTTTATCCTGGCAGTGCGGTGTTATGCCCTTTCCGTCTCCATCCTGCATGATCTAAGATTTTTTGAGTCTCAAAAACAATGCTGTTAGAGTAAAATTTAGCAGGTTTACAGCCCAAAATATCCACTGCATTCACAGTTAGTGGGAAAGTAACCTATGACATTAATGAGCAGATAAACAGTCAACATTGTGGCTAAACCAAAGAGAAGTACAAACCAAGAAGGGGCATGTTCACTAAAGGGTGAAAACACTGCAGAACGACCAGGGCAAATACCCTGCAGGGCGGCCGGGTCACAATGCCCTGCATGGCGGCCGGGGCACAATGCCCTGCAGGGCGGCCGGGGCACAATGCCCTAAGGGCGGCCAAGGCACAATGCCCTGCAGGGCGGCCAGGTAGATTATCCTAAGTGTATTGCAACAGCTGCAAGGTGATTAATATTGCAAAACATCGCATCACATCCAATGGAAAAAAATGGACCTATGATGCAAATTTTTAATCCACAGCATGTCAGTTTATGAGTTTTAATAAGAAAAAACATTATTGATCAAAAAAAAAAAAAAAGAACGCATCAAAAGTGTGAATAAAAAATAGCAAAAACATTGTTTGTAGTTAGTAGTGACTAACATCTGCCTCAGATGGAAAAAAAAAACTGCATATTTCCAAAAAACCAGTGTGTGTGAATCCACCCTTACAGGGGTTGTAAAGGATTAATCAAAACATGGCAGTTGTAAAATAACATTTGAACCCCTTCCCGACATAGGACATACAAATACTTTTAATGTTAATTGTTCAGTGTATGGAGTGGGATCAGGAACAGAAATGCACTGTACACAGCAGGTACCTGCCTCTAACAGCAGAAGTATGAGCTTGATCCAACCACAAGACCCTTATCACTCAGCCTGGGCTTCATAAGAGAACATTATTTCACTATATACTGCAGTACTGATGAATTGCAGTATACAATTCATATTGAAAATGATCAAATAATCACAGGTTCACATCAGCCAAGGGGACTAAAAAAAAATATATAGTAATAATCATTACCCCCAGACCCCTGCTTCTATTATAAAGAACGCCATAACCACAAGGAGGTAAAAATTGCTTTTTCCGCTGTGCCGCAAAACAAAATGCTGGGCCACGCCTACTACACATCCACTACCTTAAGTCACACTCGTGAACCGAGTCGGGTAGTCCCACTCACCACTTCTCCACTCCCGCTCATTAACTCCGAACCCTCAGTCACGCCTACTGTCTCTTCTCTCCCCACTATGACCGGGTGGTCATGCCTACTCTTTCCACTCACCACACACTCTCCGGGCGGTTACACCTATTCACTTCCGTTTCCCCGATACTCCTAGTATGCCGAGCAGGCAACTTCCCAGCAGAAGCCGCCCAAAGAATGAGAATGTCACTCATTTGAACAGCTTCTGGGTTTATGAACACTGAAGTGGTTAAAAGAGGTGACACAAGCCAGAACTTGTGTACAGCAATTCTGTTTTGCCATTGCTATGCACAATGTTCATTTTTGGGGAATTTCTTAACCACATAACCTTAAAAGACACTTTTCTTAAATGCTTACCCAAAAAACAAAATCCATGGGAACTCCTGCTCCCAAATCAAAAACCATGACTTTCAACTGTATCCTATCAATAACTAGGGGACACTTCACCAGTGAAATCCACCTTCTGCCTTACAGCTTGGGAAGCATTGGTCTATAGGGACTATGGAGCAAACAGAATTGTATTACATTGTAAACCCTCTCAAGTGTTCACCAGAGTTTGCCAGTGGCTGCTCATCTCTGCCCCATAACCCCCATGGCAGTGAGGTTGGACACAAGTGTTTTTACAGTTCTCAGAACAAGGTTGACTTTCATGGACATGTTTCTACTTTATATTTGTATGGCCAGTTAACAGAATCATCTTCTATTTCGTTGTGTCAGAATATTTGCTGGGTCGCTTGTGAATTGATTTGTGATACAAATTACAATATAGAAAGAAGTGCTGAGAAATGATACAATCAGGTGTCTCACAATGTGTGCGCTGTGCATACAAGCTCTCTATATGATAAAGTAGCACTCTATCTTCACTTATGTTGTGACTTTAAAAAACGAGAAGCAATTATCAGATACAGATATGTGACATAAAAATAACGTCCTGAAGCCAATATAATAAGTGCTGTATAAATGTCTCTTCACTTTATGCCAAGGACACTACAGATACTCCAAATGGCAGGTGCTGATCACAGAGATATGCTTCATTTATGTCTGGACAGGTATGGACACACATTTCACAATGCAAAGCTACAGTAGAGTAACTGAACAGAAAAAGCTGTTAGTTCAAATAACCATCTGCAAAGAAATCACATCTGTCCCTTCAGTAATAAAGTGCCTGTTAACAATATTCCAAAAGCCAGCCATACAAGGGACTGGGAACATCTGAGGACACATCCAAGGTTTCACAGTAATGCACAAGAGCTTGCAAGAGGTCACCAATTTTCCAGCCTTTCTCTCGAACCCGTCTGAAAATCTGAAAAAAAAACAAATTGTGATAATTCCATAAGTGAGTTATAGCCATGAAAATACACAAACTCAATGTCAACCTAACATAGGTCTTCTCCTTGAAAGAAAATGTGTTTTAATTGACAAGATAAATATTTTGACATAGAAAACCTTACAAGTCAGTGGTTTGTGGGTTAAAAAAAGGGTAAAAAACAGGAAATTTTGAAAAAGAAGGTAAAAAAAAAAAAAAAGTTTGTCACCGCACCCTAATACCACACATCGTAACACAAGCCTAATTATTGATGTGGATTTTCCTATTGTGGCAGAGAGTGGTATTTGTGGGTCCTGCTCCACCTTAAACCAAAATATTCTTGTATATTTTAGAATTCGCTCTTCACACTCTGTGCATTTCCTGCAAACAATAAGGTCTCACATTTTTGTAAAGAGCCAGGTATACAGTCACTACCCGTGAGCACAAAAGTTCAGTTACAGTAACCAAGTAGGTTCCTATGGAAAACCACAGAAAATACATTGCAAAATTAAGAACTGAAACAAAGCTGAGTTTGCACAAAACAGATGTGAGGAATAACATAGAAGGGCAAGTAAAACGTCAATGAGTAGGTCTGTGTATATGCGGGAGCCAGAGGTGGAAGGAATTATGGGAACAACTCTTCTGTAACCTCCATAGAAGTCAATGGGAGGTGCTGAAACCACATGGAACAGGGAGCTACACTGCTACCATAAATTGTTTTATATTTTTTTTATTGCACTGAGAGTAGTGCTTTAAATCTAACTCCCCTGACCTCCTGGCGGCTTCGCCCTTTTCCAGCCCTGCTCTGGTCTGTCTTCAGGGATTTGTCACCTGCTGGCAGCTCCAGTATTTCATGGAGAGCACCGAAGGTCACAACTCAATAAATCTCTATGGGAGCCTTGTTCTGGCCTCGTTCTGGCTCTCAGGAATGCAGTGAGAGCTGGTGATGCAAGTTTTGATTTCCGGCTAATCAGATGTTTCGGGAACAAGATAGCGGTGCAGGAGAAGGGTGGCATTTGTAAGAGGTGAAGATGCCGGAAGGTGAGTATATGACCGGGGCTTTCATTTAAGGCATCACTCCCAACGCTGAAAAAAAAACCCGCTGGTGTGGTGTATTAAGATATAGACCTGTGAATTACAAGTATGGTTTTCAGTTTCAGGAACAAACATGAAACAATGTGACCAATTGTCAGGGGACCTCAATGTTCTCTAAAGGTTTGTGTGCAAGATTACATGAGACACTAGTAAGGAACTGTAACTTACAGGCAAAAGTTCTTGTTTGCTATGGTCGAGAAAGTGAATCTCAGAAATTCCAGAGTCCGAGGCAGCGATCCACTGTAACACTGTCCGGAGCTGTGACTCCAAGGTGCTTGGCCCTGTCTCCACATTTCGGATGTGAAGTATCTTACTCTGACGATTTACAACTGAAATACAATCACACTATTTGTATCTACACAAGAAATAATCCATTTACAATCCAACACTATGGCAAAAAAAAGCTACTACTTTCACCCCTACTAGGATATATGCAAGTTTAACTCCTTAAGGTCTGGGAGATTGTAAATTTTTACGCTTTCGTTTTTTCCTCTCATTTCAAGAGCCATACTTATTTTTATTTTTCCATTGATATAGTCCTGTAAGCATTTTTTTTATCTTTGCAGGACAAGTTGTACTTTTGAATGACACCAGCCACTTTATCATATAAAGTAATGGTAAGTGGGAAAAAAACTCCAAGTCTGGTGAAACAGAAACAAAAGTGAAATTCTGCCATTGTTCTTTGGGCTATTTACAGCATTCATTTTATCATAAAACTGACCTGAAAGCATGATTCTCCAGGTCAGTACAATTACATGGATCTCAAAATATTGTGTTTGACTTTGTATCATTAAGGGTACCTTTACACACGGCTACATTTGTAGTTGTCACCAGGTAACTTACTGGTTGCAGTGAAATCATGGATACATGATTCCATTGTACACAGCAACAAGATAGAACCATGTATCCATGATTTCACTGCAACCAGTAAGTTACCTGGTGACAAGCTACAAATGTAGCCGTGTGTAAAGGTACCCTAAGGCATAAAAATAAAAAACTTGCTTGCGTTGCAACTTGTTTTCAATTTTTGGCATCCGGGGCTGTGTTATGGCTTGTTTTTCTTCCCAAGCCAATGTTTTTATTGGTATTGTTTTGGGGATTATACAATGTTTTTGTAGCCTGTTACTACTTTTTTTTATGTTGTGGCTAAAAAACTGCAATTCCGGAAATTTTCTTACTCGTTATGACATTTACTGATCGGATTAATTTATTTTATATTTTGATAGATCAGACTTTTAAGAAGGTTGCATATCATGTATTCTTACATTTTTAATGTGGTAAAAGGGGGTGATTATAACAGCAGACCCCTAGCTGTCATGACAACAGATCTGTGTTCTGTGATAGCGACATGGGAGCACTGATGAATACTCAGAACAGCGTGCCCCCCTGCATTAAATGCTGCTATCAGAGATTGAAAGCAGCATTTAACAAGTTAATAGCCATAGATGGAGCATCGCTTCACTTGCGACTGTTAGGCTAGGGTCACACTTGAGTCATTGAAGCGCTAAAAGCTAGCGGTTTTCACAATTCCAAATTGTGAAAAACGGCTAGCGTTAACGCTTCTATAGGCTCCCATGCAAAAATGCATTGTCAAAATGCAGCACTTTTGACACTATAAGTTTTTGCAAAAGCACCAAAAACCGCGGTAAGCAGCATTTTTGGGGGCGTTTGCAAAAACACATGCGGTTTTTTTAACATGGGAGGAGTCTATGAGAAATGCATGCGTTTTTTTTAAATGGGAGTCTATGGGAAACGCATGCGTTAACGCATGGTACATATATGTACCAAGCGTTAATGCTAGTGCTAAAAAGGCAAAAATTAGCAAAAACATGGCAAGTGAAAAAACTGCCTCGTTAATATATCCTTGCAAAGGATGCACCCTCCCAAATGTGACACTAGCCTTAGGGGCAGATGAAGGCTGAATAATTCATCTGTAGGTAAAGCTGATGGCTCAACATGCGAGCCTGCATCAAAGACAGAGTGATGACTTATGACTTCATAGGTAATTGAGAGGTTATTATTTGCAATAAAAAAACAAAAACAAAAACAAAAAAAACCAGGACAGTGTCAACAGAAAAAAAGCTACACAATCATGTTTTTAGGAATGTTATTTTTTTTTTTAACCCGTTCATTTGAATAGATGAAAAACTAAGCAAAAACACTAAAACTATTGTCACACTGCAAATTTAAAAAACACTTTGAATGTTCAAATCTACAAGGAAAAAAAATAAGCAACACAAATGGGATTTTACAAAATCTTATTCACTTTATTTGTACAGTAAAACACTGCATTTTACCGCGGTGAAAACATGTGAAGAAGCCTTTATTCTCTATTTTTATCGAGTGCACAAGGGTCAAGTGAACCAATGATTTTTACCTCTGTATTTTTAATTCTTTTGAGATTTTGTTATTTGATAATAGCATGTCAGACAATGCAAAATGTGAAGAGAAAAAAAATTATAATTTTTTTTTTATTTTTAATTGATTTTCAAAGTTTGGAAAAAGTGCAAATTTCGGTGTTGCCTGCCTTTACATGTCTCCTCATAACTCAGGCTAGAAATAAGATGGAGAAACAAAGTAAACACCATTCTACTCAGAACTGTACAGGCTTTCACCAGATATGTCACAAGAGGAGCTTTGTTAATATTGTAGCCATGCGAACGCAAACGCAAAATTTTAAAATGCATTTCTGAAAAAAAACTTATAATTTATAAATTCCTAAAAATGCACGTGTCTGCTTTGCTCTTAGCCACATCTGTACCGAAATTCAAGTTGGGATCGCAATGGGATCATATTTTAAAATATTTTACTATTAATAGCGTCAATGGGTCATTCCATATCAAGTGATCTAAATATGAATATTTTTTTTACCTGACGTCTTTAGATTTTTATTTTTTCTTTTCTATATGAAATACAATTTTAGTTCATTACAAATTAAAAGTTTTGAATTTTTGTCTTTATCAGTTAATTTTTTACAGTTCTAAAAAAAGTGCAAATTTTGGCCTGGTATGCCTCTACATTTTTTATCATATCTCGGGCTAGAAATAACGGGATTAAACAGATGCAGTGTTTTTTGAAACACTCACAGTGTGAATAAATCACTGCTTGTATTACTTTTTGATCGCTGCAAAACGCAGCATTGATCACTATATATATATATATATATATATATATATATATAATATATATATATATAAATATAAAATCTGCCGTAGTTTTCACTAAGGATTAAAAATCTAATGCAAATATAGTGAAAACTCAGTAGAAAAAAGCTGCCAAAACCGAAGCGTTTATCCGCACTTGCGGCACACTTGTGGCAAGCACCATGCATTGTCTATGGGACTTGTGGTCTGGTGCGGTCAGCAGCGGTTTTTTTTTTTCAAGCCCGCAACTGCCGCATCTGCTGTAACCGCACCTGACTGCAAGCCCCATAGACAATGCTTGGGGCCTGCCGCAAGTGCAGCCGATACGGTAAATCTGCCGCATTTTTAAAAAAATGCCTATGTGAAAGCAGCTTAGGCTGGTTTCACACTGCAGTTTTTTTCCTGATCAGGTTTGTGTGTCAAAACCAGGAGTCTCCAAAACTCAGAGCAGGAGTCAATCTTTCAATTATAGTTTTTCTCTGCAAGTTCCTCTCCTGGTTTTGGCACATAATCCAGATGGACCCTGATCAGGAAAAAAACTGCAGTGTCAAACCACCCTAAAGATCTTTGAAAACGAAAAAAATTAGCGGACACCATTCAGATACCATCTATGCGTGCTTGGATGTTTTTATGTAATGTTTATTAAGAAAAGCTGGAGATACAATCATATTTTTTTTCAGTTTACATTACTTAAAAATTAATTAAATTCTCCCCAAACTCTGATGATAAAAATTAACACCCTGAAAACTCTGGTGGAGCTATGATCTATCTCACTGATGACACTTTGACGATTTTTCTCGCACAAGAAAATCACATATGCCTGAATGTGGCCCTAGACTCAGTGTTCTAGCTTAGATTCCAGAATGCTGTATACTCTAGCTGTCTTCCCCTCAGTTTCACTTACTGTATATACATTGACATTTAATATTTATCAAAATGAAATCTAATTTACCACAGCGGGAAAAAAACCATAAAATTACCTTCTGCGGTTATTTTGGGCTCTTCGTCTTTATCTTCTGTGCCGTCACTGAGTTTGAAAAGGCAAAAAATTATTAACATAACAAAAAGCTCTCTTACCAAGATACTCATGCAAGACCTTGGGTTTATAAAAAACAAAAAAAAAAAAAAAAAAAAAAAAAGAACACACACACACACATAGTGGGTAAATGTTGAAACTGATCAAGTTTGTTTAAATACTCCACTACAGGGGTCTCAAACACGCGGCCCAAGGGCCGCATGCGTCCCCTGGGGCTTCACTATGCGGCCCGCAGCACCTTGGACAACTTAATGATGGCATCACCCCAGTGCAGGGGGTCGCTGCTGTCCCTGCTGTGTTTTGACTTCTGCCCCCGGCACTAACAAACTCTGCCACTCAGCAAGATCAATGCAAGCTGCCAGCCAATGAGAGGTCCGCAGCTGGTGGCGGAATATGACGTCACACGCGGGCCTCTAGCTGGCAGATTGCATTGATCTTGCTGAGCAACAGAGCTTGTCTGAGCGGCGGCTGGAGGAAGTCATAGCACAGCGGAGGCCGGAAGTCAGCACAGCGGGGACCGCAGCGGCCCCCTGCACTGGAGCGATGCATCATTAAAGTGAGAAAAGTGAGTGTGTGTGAGAGGGTGTGTGTGAGGGTGTGAGTATGTGAGTGAGGATATGTGTGTAAGAAAGTGTGTGTGAGGTGTGTGTGAGTTTGTGTATGTGTGAGTGTGTATATGAGGATGTGTGAGTGTGTGTGTGTGTGTGTGTATATGAGGGGGTGTGTGTGTGGGTTTGTGTGTGAGGGTGTGTGAGAGTGTGTAAAAAGAAGGTAAAACAGGATGGGGGCATCACTCTAAAAATAGATCAAGATGGAGGACATCAGTACAAAAGGGGACCAGGATGTGTGACCTCACTAAAAAAGGGGTCCAGGATGGGGAACATCACTACTAAGGGGGATCGGGATGGGGGACATCACTACTAAGGGGGATCGGGATGGGGGACATCACTACTAAGGGGGATCGGGATGGGGGACATCACTACTAAGGGGGATCGGGATGGGGAACATCACTACTAAGGGGGATCAGGATGGGGAACATCACTACTAAGGGGGATCAGGATGGGGAACATCACTACTAAGGGGGATCAGGATGGGGAACATCACTACTAAGGGGGATCAGGATGGGGAACATCACTAGAAAAGGGGACCAGGATGGGGAACATCACTAGAAAAGGGGATCAGGATGGGGACATCACTAGAAAAGGGGATCAGGATGGGGGACATTACTAGAAAAGGGGATCAGGATGGGGGACATTACTACAAAAGGGGATCAGGATGGGGGACATTACTACAAAAGGGGATCAGGATGGGGGACATCAGTAGAAAAGGACATTACTACAGGATGGGGACATTACTACAAGAAGGGGATCAGGATTTGTACTTCTACATTGAGCAAAAAATTCTGGTATTACTAAAAATATCACTTAGTACTACAAGGGATGCGGCCCTCCGATATAAGTGTTTTTCTATGTCCAGCCCACCAACCCAGCTGAGTTTGAGACCCCTGCTCTACTATATAGTTGTCTAAAGCGTCTGTCTGAAGCCGAAATCGCGTGCCAGACAGAGGCCGCTCATTGGTGGCGGGATACACAGGTCTGGCCGACGGTGGCCGCAACGCGTGCGAGCCACCTGGGAGATGATCGGCATCAGACGGTCATCTCCCGGCTGGCGAGCCGCTGACCGGAGATCAGCCATGGCTACCTGTGGCACAGAGGTTCGCGGCGAGCTAGCCGGGAGATGACCAGCGTCAGCCAGTCATCTCCCGGCTGCTCGCAGCGGTGGTGCCCTGCGCGGCATTCAAACCGCACGCCAAGTCGTGGTACTCTTCTGATTTGTCGCCGCTCCTGCTCCCGTTCATATAATATGCATAGCCGCTCTCCATCACCATGGTGCTGAAACCGCACCATGGTGATGGGCTGGGGAAGCGGCGCATATTATATGATCCTGCGCCCCCCTGTGATGGCACATGCCCCCCTATGTTATATATGGCCCCCATGCTGCTGCCATAGTAAAATAATAAACTTTATACTTACCTCCTGGCTCCTCTTCCAGTACTGATCTCCCGGTGTCTCTCCGGTCTCCCGGCTGCTGCTGTGATCACACGCAGAGATGATGTCACACTCTGCTGTGCCGATCACATGACTGCACAGAACCAGGAAGTGGAGGAGCTCTGCAGCATCATCTGTGCCTGATCACAGCAGCACGAGGGAGACCGAGAGATCAGCGCTGGAGGAGGGAAGAATAGAGCAGCATGGGGGCCATATCTAACACAGGGGGGCACGTGCGACGCATAGGGGACGTGTGCCACGCATAGGCAGGGCCGCACTGTCCAATGGTCAATATGAGCCTTTAGGCTCAGGCGGCAAGGAGGCAGGGGGAGCCGCAGAGCAGAAGGGGGTGGCTCCTGCACCATGCAGCCGGCTCCCTGTGTGACGTGCGCCAGCTGTATAAGGTAAAATCACCAACAGCGGCTACGGACAGCAATCCCCCTCTCCGTTCCTCACCCACGGCTGACAGCAATCCCCCCCAGCTCCTCACCTGCAGCCACTGACAGCAACCCCCCCGGTCCTCACCTAGGCTCAGGCGGCAGAGAGTCTTTCTGCACCCCTTTGCATAGGGGAAATTAATCTGAAATGCATATCGGCAAATATGTTTTTTACAAAAAAAGCACTGGCGAAGCATCAGCGACGTGGGATTGCCGTGACAGACGACAGCGCTACACTCACACGGCGGGCGTGAAAGCAGACTTCACTGTCGGCTTTCCCGTCCCGCTATTTGAAATGAACAGCGATGTGAAAACGACGCACCATCGATCCCGGCCAGGTCGTATCGTTATCAGTATCGCTGGTGCGTCGTTATGTGTGACGGGGGCTCTATACTTACAGGACCTCTGATGATGTCACAATCATGGCCGGAGCAAAATCACATGGCTGTGACATCACCAGAGGTCCTTAAGCTAAACGCACACAGCACCAGGAGCCAGGTACTGCAGACTACTTACACCCACACACCCTACACTCACCCTGCACTTCCGTCACTCTGCCCTGCACTCGCGTCACACTCTGCCCTGCACCCTCGTCACACTCTGCCCTGCACCCGCGTCACACTCTGCCCTGCACCCGCGTCACACTCACCTCACACTTAGCCCTGCACTCACCTCACACTTAGCCCTGCACTCACCTCACACTTAGCCCTGCACTCACCTCACACTTAGCCCTGCACTCACCTCACACTGTCTCGAACACAAAACCTGCGTCGCTGATTGGTCGCGGCTGGCTGGGCACGACCAGTGATGCGGGATTTCCGTTACACCAAAACAGGCACAGTCCGCCTGGTCTCCCGGCCCCCCTCCACTCGGTCTCCTGCCCGCTGCTCACCTGCTCCACGCTCCCTCCCGGCCGCCGCTCCATCTTCCCGCCGCTCACCCCGCCATTCTTCTTCTTCTTTTCGTGGCATAGACTCCAGAAATTCAAAGGCCACAGGGGGTGGAGCTACCAAAGGGGGCGTCGTAATGGCCATGAACAAGGGCACACCCACCACATCAGGGCTATGCGCTTGGACACGCCTACTATGATGCCCCTGTTAACTCCGCCTCCTGAGGCCTTGGAATTGTTGACGTCTATGCTGGAGGAAGACAAAGACATGCTAGGGTGAGAGGTGGCTGTACAGAAGCCTGGAGCGGGTGAGAACTGAGGGGGCCACCGCTGCACACTCGCACAACCGCACCACCATACACCCACACTGCCGTACACCCACATATTCTAGAATACCCGATGCGTTAGAATCGGGCCACCATCTAGTATAGAATAAAGAAAGTAAATGTGTCTAGGGAATAGTAATCTAGGGCTGTATTCACAGGTTTAGGCTTTTTTCTTTTGTCAATAGCGTGATAAAAAAAAAATGCATCCTCCGATGTGTTATACTAGACAGCTTGTTTTTCATGCCAGAGTTAGTTTTAATATTGCTATAGTAAATTGAATACTTTTATCAAGCTTATTGACTATTAGAAACTGATTCGTGATTCAATTAATGAGAATACATTTTATTAAGAACAGTTCTTTGTACTTGCAAGATGATTGAATCTGTAAGTTTTGGTTCTGTTTTCTATTGTTACTATAAAACGAAAAATAAAGAATTATAAAAAAAAAAAAAAAAAAAAAAAATGCATCTTGCAACAATTTTCAACAAGATATTGCAGCAAAAAATCAAACACCATTTGGTATTTCCCATAGTAAAACAATTGAAACGAATAAGAATGAAAACTTAAAAAGGAATCTGTCACCAAGTTTTGCCATGTAATCTGAGAGCAGAATGATGTAGGCACAGAGACCCAAATTATAGGAATGTGTCACTTATTGGGAAGTGTTTCGCTGCTTCAATACCATCAGTGTTTTACCATCAGAAGATTATCACTACAGGACAAGATGCCTCATGTCTAGTAGTCTAACTATGCCCCCAGCACTGACAAGCAGATGTGTACATTTTTCACAGACAGAAAGCTGCTAATCAATGGTGTGCGTGGGATGACACAGGGCTCAGCATTCCAAGATCTGCAGCAGAGAAAACTGATTTATCACAACCTTTTACTTTACCTTTTTTGCAAAAATGTATTTACCAAGTACCCTGTCATTTATTACCATTTGCTTTTTACCAATTTATTTATGGCAGGGTATTTTTTCATACAGTTTTTTAGGTTTTGTCAATCTACCTTAACTGCTGGATCCAGTAAACTAAGTGATACATCATTAGAATCACGGCCATTGTCTCTACATCTTGCTGCTGTCAAATTACATAGTAAAAACCTGCTGACAGATACACTTTAGCTATACTTTTCAATGCAGTTAAAAAGGTTTACCTGTAAAACATATTTGGCTAATAAAGTCAACTATATCCCATTGTTAGTCATGTGCAATCTGAATGTTTGGCTGTACAGAACATTAATGTTTCATGTCAGAAATATATGGTGTATCCCAGCTCGTCTTTCATCTTTCCGATATATTGTCTATATGCACTAATGGGGCTCCAGCACCTACAGAATCAATAGCCCCTTTAATCTAGTATCTAGAATCATAGCAATTTTTTCTAATCTATACATTTTGTCCAGCCCCAATGGTGCCATAAATTGTGGTCTACCTGGCCCACCACTTGTCCCCTTTCATGCATGTTGTATATCATGTAGGGTTTTTGAATTGGAACGATATTGTTTAAAAAAAATGTTAATTACCAAAAAACATCTAGAGACAAGTATAGGATTATTAACTCAGCCACTCATACATAGGAGGAAAGCATGCACATCACTACTTAATGGAAAAATGACATGCATTAGATCCAGCAGAACACTATTTCATGCATATTCCAGAAATCACCTATTTACATGCACAGTTACTAACTAAACCAACCTGTCTGATGGTGGGAAGGATAAATTCTCTTCACACATGTCTCCCTCCAAACCCAGACTGCTCCAGCTACTGCTGTTACCATTACTACCAGAAGAAGACAATAGTGACTGGATCACGTTTCAGGTATAGAACATACAACATATATCACATACATCAGGCCTTCTTTATATAAAGCACTGGAAGTAAAATGCATGGTATCACAAAAAAGATGTCTCAGCGAAAGAGGTGGCATTAACATAATGTATAGATCAGAGTACTGACTGAAGGGACTACAATTTTAGTTTTATTGTGATATTTGTTCTATAAGGAAATAGGGGATGTCATCAAGGCAGTCACTGCTGATGAGCAAACTATGTTGTGTGAAACAGTTGGCTCAAGGGTTCCTGGAGGCAAAGCTAGTGTGACCAGTTACCAGGAGCCAAACCTACAGTGACCAGTAGCCCGGAGCCAAACCTATGGTGACCAGTAGCCCGGAGCCAAACCTATGGTGACCAGTTACCTGGAGCCAAACCTATGGTGACCAGTTACCTGGAGCCAAACCTACGGTGACCAGTAGCCCGGAGCCAAACCCATGGTGACCAGTAGCCCGGAGCCAAACCTATGGTGACCAGTTACCTGGAGCCAAACCTATGGTGACCAGTTACCCGGAGCCAAACCTATGGTCACCAGTTACCCGGAGCCAAACCTATGGTGACCAGTTACCCAGAGCCAAACCTATGGTGATGAGTTACCCAAAGCAAAACCTATGGAGCCCAGTTACCCGGAGCCAAACCTATGGTGACCAGTTACCCGGAGCCAAACCTATGGTGATCAGTTACCCGGAGCCAGACCTATGGTGATCAGTTACATGGAGCCCAACCTATGGTGATCAGTTTACCTGGAGTCAAAGCTATAATGATCAGTTACCTGTAGCCAAACCTATCGTGATCAGTTACTCGGGGCCAAACCTATGGTGATCAGTTACCCGTAGCCAAATCTATGGTGATCAGTAGCCCAGAGACAAACCTATGGTGAGGAGTTACCCGAAGCCAAACCTATGGTGATCAATTACCTTTAGCTAAACCTATGGTGATGAGTTAGCTGAAGCTAAAATTTATGGTGATCAATTACCTGTAACTAAACCTATGGTGATCAGTTACCCAGAGCCAAACCTATGGTGATCAGGTACCCAGAGCCAAACCTATGGTGATCAGGTACCCAGAGCCAAACCTATGGTGATCAGGTACCCGGAGCCAAACCTATGGTGATTAGTTACCCGTAGATAAATCTATGGTGATCAGTTACCTGAAGCCAAACCTATGGTGATCAGTTACCCGAAGCCTAACCTATGGTGATCAATTACCTGCAGCTAAATCTACGTTTAGCAGTTATCCGCAGCCACATCTATAGTGATTAATTGTAGCCAAACCTATGGTGAGCAATTACTTGTAGCCAAACTTATTGTGATTAGTTACCCGGAGTAAAACCTATGGTGATTAATGCAAACCTATGGTGATCAGTTATTTTCAGAGTGGCTATTAGGAGAAAAGGAGTTGTATTTCTTAGAAATCCCTTTTTATTTACAAGAGCAAATACCATCATAAAAAACAAATAATTTGTGTATTAATTTCTAATGTTTTTCAATATCTTTGATATATTAAATAGGAACTTTCATTGTTTACTTAAAGATGATGAAAATCTACTTAGATCATTATCCAAATGTTGAGCTCAAAATGTCTATATTATTACTACTGAGCTGTGCCGACTGATTTTTTTAACTTTTGGTATTGTCTTCCAGCAAGAGGATGTACATGAAAATCCCATATATACCAAAGACGCAATAGTTGTACCCGGACCATCTTCAGCAAGAGCAGGCTGCAATATACTACGAAGGTCCCAGTACATCCACTAGGAAGGGAACTAGTGTCAATTCCAGCAATTTATAGCTTGTCTCCATGTTGAAAGGATGACATTTGGCTGCAAATTCTACCATGACGACCACTTCTGGCCAGACTCCTTCAAACAGGAGATGGGTCCCACTATTTGCTGCCAGTTTTGAGCTTATGGCACTTGCTAGACATCTTACGATTTTGGAGGAAAGAATAAAGTGCCTTACATTTGCTGCACTTAGTTTCTTTGGCCAACCACTGCATTGCACATTCCTTGGTGTCCTCAATGCAGAGAAATCCATTATGCAATACCATGAGGGAGGCATTAAATTGAGCCTACTGATGTCGATTCACAGCAGTCACAATCCAATTCTACAAATTCATGTCGACCGAGCAGTTCTTTCTCTTCCGTCCTGTTGATGGGGTAGACTGTAGACGTCATGCTGGTTGACAGTCGGCACCCCGCAGTTAGGCAGCAAGGAGCCAGATGTCAATTAGTATAACATCACCAATAACACCCTGTCACCAGAGTGGAAAGGAAGAGAAGCAGCTGCTCCGTTAACGCGACATCAGCAGACGCCACAAAATTGCTGCCAAAAGTGGTCTGTGACAGTGTTGAGTGGGCAGAGATCGGCTTGGGGCAGAACAAGAAGATAGTTAGCAACTACCTGACAGTAAGTTCTGAGGTCAACACCGTAGTAAAAAAAAAAAAAAAAAAAAAAAAAAAAAAATTTAATTAAATTAACATTAAGAAATGGTACTTGTCAAAGCACCCATGTAGATTTTTTCTACAAAAAAAAAAAATCCTCATGCACAAGTCAACTGAAAGACATAAAAGTCTTGGGACACAAAAACAACTATACAAACTGCAAAACAAAGGTTCATTATAAAGGCCAAAACTAACTGACAAGGGGTTGAACATTTCAGTTTTCTATTCAGTTGCTACAATCCTAGATCTTGAAAACCTACAGGAGTTAATACCCAAAGTACAGTATGCAGTAAATGGAATCAATAAAGGGTTGTTTTTTTTTTTGTTTGTTTTTTAAATCAGGGATTGTGGCATCGAACCGTATTCTCCTGCCATGCATAGTACTTGAAACTGCAGATAAATTAACCTAACTGTACAATAATGTTTGAGGGTAACAACATAGTTCTGCAGTAATCATCATCATAGTGTTATACTTTACTGAAGGCTCTGACCTGATATGAGCAATATGTAGAGATTTGAGTATTCCCTTACTTATACCACTTTATAGCCGTACAGCTATACACTGTCAATCCCAAGTCCTATAGATGCATTTAGTAGAAGCTTTCCCATGTGTATACACACCAAACAATGGGCTCTAACCTGCTCTAGACCTGCCTTATACAGTAAGGATATGATCACACTTAGCGTTTTTTTGCAGTTTTTTTTTTTGTCAAAATCGCTACATTGTACTGAACCAGTAAAGTAAATTCAATTTTTTTTTTGAATCCCATTCACACGCTGAGTAATCTCTCCTTGCATTTTTTTTTTATCTTGAGCGGTTTTTGCAATCTGTGTCATGTAAATCCTCGCAGCATTTTTTACCCACTCAAATTAAACAAGAAAATACAAGTAAAGGCCTTTGAATACACACATGTGCAAAAAAGGAAAACATAACAAATATGCACGTTTTAGGCTGCGTTCACACATTCGCGTATTTTATCGCGTTTTTTTACGCGCGTCTTTTCAAGGGAAAAACGCGCGTTTAAAAACGCGATAAGAATACGCGAGAGAACAACTCGCTTCTACTTCAATCGCGCATTTAGACGCGCGTTTTTATAATGGGGCCTATGGAAACGCGCGCGTAAAAAAACGCAAAGAATTGACATGTTCATTCTTTTTACGCGCGCGTTTTTTGCTCCAAAAACGCTGCGTTTAATTACGCGATGTCTGCAAGGCACAAAGTGAATGTCCATTCACTTTGCTGTAAAACGCAGACGCACATGCGTTTTTGGAGCAAATACGCGCGTAAAAAAACGCGCAAAATACGCGATGTGTGAACGCAGCCTTACACAGTGTTTTTCTGCAAACGCTTGTTTCTGGTGCAGAAAAATCTGCAGTAAAAATGCTGTGTGTGAACAAACCCTAACTCGAAGAATGGATTCATAATAAAAACAAAAAAAACAAATGGCACTTCAAACCGGAGATCACAAGCTTCAAACTATTTGCATATAGGAAATAACAACCCTAAGTCAGAGCATAACTAAATTTTGTTTTAGTTGTCCTTCAGTTAGGCCAATTGAGTTTAGCAGAGCGGGCTAAAATGGCAAAGAGCAGAGTACCAATACAATTTCGAGATGACACGATCAAGAAAACTAAAAGTTATAGTATATGATCTAGAGCTGTGCTCACAATTCTGCAGGCTGCAAATTGTGTTTGTACAAGATATATAATACAGTTCATCTGAAATTTGACTGTAGATTATATAATGGTTCGTACCTGTCACTAAGATGAAGAAAACTGCTGCATTCATCCTGGTGTTCATCTTCAAAGCTCAAATTTGACCAGCTGCCTGTGCTGTCATCACCCAAGCTGACACTAGTATGTTGACTGGTCACAGAGTCCACTGACTGGAAACCATCTTTGCCAATAGAACTAACACAGAATAACAAATATGCATTCAACTATGTCTAATTTGACTAGATAGGTGCTTGTTAGATATTAGGTTGTAAAAGACTGGTGCGTAAAATGCAAACATATCTTTAAAATTTAAATAATATTCAAGCAAGTGAAAAAGTCAAAAAGGATAAACATTAGCCACATTAGGTCAAGATAGTCAACAACAGACAAAGTCAGATTGTGAAGTTGTAACTTCAGTTTGTAAGGGTTTTAAAAGGAGTATGTTAGAATAAAATTAATGTTCAAACCAAGCATGGGAGCTAAGTACACCCTTGCTGTGACCAAGCAGTTCAGTATTCCTTATCACATGGGGGTTTTTAATTTATCTCTGCCCCCCTTTTAATTGGAAAATGAAGGGAAGACAGATAGAAAACAAGTTGTTGGGCAGGTGAAAATGCTTGGCTTCACAGAGATCCCCTGCTTGGTTGGAATAGATTTGTATGTACCAGAGGTTGGTGGCCACTGGACAGGTGTGCGAAAGCCACCCATTACCTAATTGCTTCTGTGGCTCTTTAGCTGGCCTGGTGTGACGTCATGTGTGTCAGGCTACAATGCTGACACTATGCCAAGTTAAAAAAATGCCGTCAGGTAAGAGGCATTTTTCCTACCCCATCCAGTGGCCAGAAACCACAACCGTGGTCAAATGACTGGGACATGCAATTCAACTGCCACTAGATCATGATTATTCATGAAGAAAATCCAGTACCAGTAGCTGGCACTCCAAAACTTTATTCCAAATTTCGTATAAAAGCATAGACAACTGAGGTAGGATAAATGGCATAGATAGCAGTAGTCCCAGACACCGGCTCACGCTTTTTAGGGACAAATTAATTAACATAATCTAGTGTTAGAACAGCGGACCAGGGAGTTTAAATCAACTGGGCAAATACAGACAACGCCTCCCTGTCACATGATTCACAATACCTCCATACAAAAATACATGAATCATTTACCAATACCAAAATATACAACAGTAAAACCAATATAACAATGCTGTTAGTAGTTAAAATCATTGGGTTAGTGAACAGTTTCAATAAAATAGAATTAAATCCAAACGTTTGTTTAAACTGGCAGGGTGGGCGGTCTCAATCATCAGGATCCAATGAGCTTCTCGGCTAAGGAGTTTCTGCCTCCAAGCTCCGCCTCTTCAAGGCTTGATGATCCTTTCCATCCTGAAGAACTCAAAACTGCTCAAATCACCACTGTGGACTTGGAAAAAATGCTTTGAAACACTGGAAGAAGAATCCCTAAGATGACTTTAGTCTGATCCATGCATCTTTCCAAGTATATCTTTCAAAGTACAGCTTTCTAAGTATATTACTCAGAATTAGACTAGAATTGGACTGGAATTGACTGTAAGGTAATGGGATAGAAAACCACTATAATGTTTCTGTTTCTTTTCACTATCACTCCCATACTACTTCATTTCTTATTAACTCTACCTAGTAAGGAACTATTCATTTCTCCCTAGCCATCTCACCTCTTCCTCAGAACTGTTTCTCCATATACAATCCATTTTCTTCAGACACATATGGCCACATCATGTCCTATCCTGCTCACATCTACTGACGCTCTCTCTACTGCTCCTCATTGCTGGTATCCCCAAATCCTGGCCCTGCCCATCACATCCCCACACTCATTTCTAAAGGCCACTTCACACACACAGATATCTGAGTCCAATATCTGAACAGATCTCTGGTTGCAGTTAAATCATGGATACATTGTTCCATTTTGTGGCTGTGTACAACATGGAGCAATGTGTCCATGATTTCACTGCAACCAGAGATCTGTTCAGATATTGGACTCAGATATCTGTGTGTGTGAAGTGGCCTTATCACCCTCCCACGATCCTTTACAAGTTTTCGCAACCTTAATAACATCATACCCATTCAGCCAGCCCCCGCTCCCCCGGTACCACTACCTGGAGCCCTATGGAACACACGCCCTCTCTGCAACAAACTTTCATACATCCATGACCTCTTTATTACTAACAAACCCTCCTTCCTTTGCATCACGAAAACCTGGCTCACCCTCTCTGACACAGCTTCTCCAACTTCATTTTCTTATGGCGGATTCCATCCGTCTCACACCCCTCACCACAGCAACAAAGGTGGTGGAGGAGTTGGCTTGCTCATGTTCGATAAATCCTCCTTTACCCCAATTCCACTCCCACCCTCCGCTACTCTTCCCTCGTTTGAGGTGCACTCTGTCCGCATCTACTCCCCTTCCAACCTCCAGTTGGCTGTCGTCTACTGCCCCCCAGAGCTAGCCATCACCACCTTTCTTGACCATTTCACCAACTGGCTACTCCACTTTTTTTCTACTGAAATCCCTACTATCATCATGGGTTACTTCAACATCCCCATTGATACTCCCACCTCAGATGCCTCTAAACTTTTATCACTGACTACCTTTTTTGGGCTCTCTCAATCGTACTCTGCAGCCACTCACAAAAATGGCCAAACGCTGGATCTTATCTTCACCCGCCTCTGTTTCTAATGCCCCTCCTCATCACTGCTCAGCCCTGTTCTTCTAAAACCAGTTTTTCCACCATGACAGATGATCAGCTTTCCTCCCTCTTGTTAAGATCACATCTCACCACTGGCATGCTTGACCCACTCCCATCCCACCTCATCCCTAAAAGGTACCGTATGATTTCACTGCAACCAGCAAATTGCCAGTGAAATTGCTGCGTGTGACGGTACTTTAACCTTGCCAAAGTCTTCATCCCAGCCCTAACACATCTCTTCAACCTTTCACTTACAAATGGTGTCTTCCATTCATCCTTCAAACATGCCCCAATCACACCCATCCTCAAAAAGCCGTCCCTCTACCCATCATCTGTTTAGCTATCGCCCGATATCACTTCTCCCTTATGCCTCAAAACTGCTGGAACAGCATGTCCATCTTGAACTATCCTCCCACCTCTCCTCCTGCTCCCTCTTTGACCGGTTACAATCTAGCGTCCCTCCACATCACACAACTGAAATTGCCCTAAACTCACCAATGACCTACTAACCGCCAAGAGCAATCAACACTACTCTGTCCTCGTTCTCCTGGACCTGTCTTCTGCCTTTGACACTGTAGACCATTCCCTCTTGCTACATATTCTATCATATCTTGGCATCACAGACTTGGCCCTATCCTGGATCTCATCATATCCAACAGACTGGACATTCAGCGTCTCCCTCCCCCTATCTGTCAGCATTCCCCAAGGTCCAGCTCTAGGACCCCTACTCCCATCTACACCATAGGCCTTGGACAGCTCAGAGTCCCACGGTTTGCAGTATCATTTCTACGCTGATGACACAGATTCACCTCTCTGGACCTGACATCACTTCTAACTGACCAAAATCCAACGATGTTTGTCTGCTATTTCATCTTTATTGTCTGCTCGCCTTCTAAAACTGAACATGAACAAAACAGAATTAATCTTCCCTCACTTTACTCTACCCCTCCACCAGACCTATTCATCAAAGGCAAAGGCTGCTCACTTTCCCCAGTCCCACATGCTCGGTGCTTCGGGGTAATCCTAGACTCTGCCCTCTCTTTCAAGCCACATATCCAAGCCCTTACCACGTCCTGCCGACTCAACTCAAAAATATTTCCCGCATCCATACATTCCTTGACAAAAACTGTAAAAACACTTGTGCATGCACTCATCTCCCGCCTCAACTATTGCAACCTCCTACTGTCTGGCCTCTCCTCTTGCACTCTTGCACCACTCCAATCTATACTAAACTCTTCCCGACAAATCCACTTGTCTCCTCATTAACCCCTTCACGACCCTTGGCCCACCGTTTGGGCCATGAAAACAAGTGCCTTCCCGACCCTTGGCCCACCCCCTGGGCCATGGAATGAACGGGCTCCTGCAGGCCGAGTGAGGGTCTCACTGACCTGTCACTCGGCCTGCAGGTACATGGGGAGTTGTACTACACCCCAGGGGGGGTCGATTTGCCCCCACTCCTACCCCCCCCGGCTACAGGCGCGGTGATTGGCGCTCAAAAGTGAAAGTGAAAATCACCGCGCCTGTCATGTTTCCCTGCCTGCCGCTGCTCTCCCTACCCTCCGATCTGCTCCCCTGTCATACTATAACATCCCCCCTGTCCCCCACCTCTCTTTCCTGCCCCCCCCCATCATCTTTCTACCCCCCCTCCCCCCCGCTTCCTGTCCCTGCCGCCCGCTTCCTGTCCCTGCCTCCCGCTTCCTCTAGCTGCCGCCCGCCTCCTCCTGACTGCCCCCGCTTCCTCTAAGTGCCCCCCCACATCTAGTACCAGCCCCCCCACTGCCCCCTTCCTGCCCCCCCCGATCACCGGAGCGGCGATCGCCTCTCCCACTCACCCCTCCGGCGGCCCGCTCCGTCCTGTGACTGCTGCGTCCCGCTCCTCTTCTGCTGTGAGTCTCTCCTCTTCTGCGCCGCCTCCGATCTGACTGCTCTGTGCTGGAGCTGCCAGATCACTTCTACAGCTGGATCCTGAGGATCCAGCTGTAGAAGTGATCTGACAGCTCCAGCACAGTGATCCACAGTGACCATTATGTGATCACTGTAGATCACTGTGCTGGATCTGTCAGATCACTTCTACAGCTGGATCCTGAGGATCTAGGTGCAGGAAGTGATCTGACAGCTCCAGCACAGTGATCCACAGTGACCATTATGTGATCACTGTAGATCACTGTGCTGGATCTGTCAGATCACTTCTACAGCTGGATCCTGAGGATCTAGGTGCAGGAAGTGATCTGACAGATCCAGCACAGTGATCACATAATGGTCACTGTGGATCACTGTGCTGGATCTGTCAGATCACTTTCTACAGCTGGATCCTGAGGATCTAGCTGCAGAAAGTGATCTGACACCCCGGGCGCAGTGACCCACTATGTGCATCACTGCGCCTGAGCTGCCAGATCGCTTTCCGCAGCTTGATCCCCATGCATGGGGATCAAGCTGCAGAAAGCAATCTGACAGCCCGGGCGCAGTGATGCACATAGTGGGTCACTGCGCCCAGGCTCTTAGGGCGCCTTCACACTGGCGTTCCCCTCGGCAGCGTTCTGCGGAGGGGAATCGCCATGTGTGCGCCGCGGCCGCCAGCTCCTATCTTTAGAATGGGAGCACACGGTGCTGCGCTTGACAGCGCATGACCGTGCGCACCCAGTCACTCCCATATGTGATCTGTGTGCAGGCGTATGCCTGCGCACAAATCACACACTCCCGCCCGCACCAGGACGCAACATGTTGCGTCCTGGTGCGGGCAGGAGTGTGTGATTTGTGCGCAGGCGGATGCCTGCGCACAGATCACATATGGGAGTGAATGGGTGCGCACGGTCATGCGCTGTCAAGCGCAGCACCGTGCACTCCCATTCTAAAGATAGGAGCTGGCGGCCGCGGCGCACACATGGCGATTCCCCTCCGCAGAACGCTGCCGAGGGGAATGCCAGTGTGAAGGCGCCCTTAGATCGCTGCTCTGCAGCCCGATCTCCCTGCATGGGCATCGAGCTGCAGAAAGCAATCTGACAGCCCGCACGCAGTGATTCACATAGTGGGTCAATGCGCCTGTGCTGCCAGATCGGTTTCCGCAGCTCGATCCCCATGCATGGGGATCGAGCTGCGGAAATCGATCTGGCAGGCGCAGTGATGCACATAGTGGGTCACTGCGCCAGGGGTGTCAGATCACTTTCTGCAGCTCGATCACCATGCTGGCGGATCGGGCTCCAGAGTAGCGATCTAAAAGCAAAGGCGATCGAGCGTCGTGGGACCTTCGTTATGGACTACGTCGGAGCGATCGAGCGTCGTGGGACCTTCGTTGTGGACTACGTCGGATCTTTTTATAATAAAGATGGAGTCCGAATTGTGTCTGTGTTTTTTTTTCAAATAAAAAGATTTTTCTCTGTGTGTATTTATTGACTATTTACCATACTAGAGATTCCTAATGGCGGGTCTAACATTGGCCCTATATTATGAATCTCGGGCTTAGTGCCAGCTGCCAATAAAAAGCTGGCATTAACCCCTTTATTACCCAGTTAGCCACCGGCACCAGGGCAACTGGAAGAGCGTGGGTACAGCGCCAGAAAATGGCGCTTCAATGAATGCGCCATTTTCTGGGGCGGCTGCGGGCTGCAATTCGCAGCATGGGGGGCCCAGAACGCTTGGGCCTCTCTATGCTGAGGATTCCAGCCCCCAGCTGCCTAGTTGTACCTGGCTGGACCAAAAATATGGCGGAGCCCCACGTAATTTTTTTTCTAGAATTAGTTCTAGAAATTAAAAAAAAAAATGGGCTTCACTGTATTTTTGGTTCCAGCCAGGTATGACGAGGCAGCTGGGGGCTGGTGGCAGTCCGTAGCTGCCAAGTTGTACCTGGCTGGACCAAAAATATGGCGGAGCCCTATGTCATTTTTTTTCTAGAAATAATTCTAGAAATAAAAAAAAAATAGGCTTCGCTGTATTTTTGGTTCCAGCCAGGTATGACGAGGCAGCTGGGGGCTGGCGGCAGTCCGTAGCTGCCAAGTTGTACCTGGCTGGACCAAAAATATGGCGGAGCCCTATGTCATTTTTTTTCTAGAAATAATTCTAGAAATAAAAAAAAAATAGGCTTCGCTGTATTTTTGGTTCCAGCCAGGTATGACGAGGCAGCTGGGGGCTGGCGGCAGTCCGTAGCTGCCAAGTTGTACCTGGCTGGACCAAAAATATGGCGGAGCCCTATGTCATTTTTTTTCTAGAAATAAAAAAAAAATAGGCTTCGCTGTATTTTTGGTTCCAGCCAGGTATGACGAGGCAGCTGGGGGCTGGCGGCAGTCCGTAGCTGCCAAGTTGTACCTGGCTGGACCAAAAATATGGCAGAGCCCCATGGGTCCCCCATGCTGCGAATTGCAACTACTAGACTAGTATGTTTATTTACAAAAAGTTTCTTTATTCATTTATACGTCTCAATTTGTGAAGCACATGGTGGTTCAAAGTGCTCACTGTGCATCTAGATATGTTACTTGGGGGGTCTAGTTTCCAAAATGGGGTCACTTGTGGGGGAGCTCTAATGTTTAGTCACACAGTGGCTCTCCATACGCAACATGGTGTCCGCTAACAATTCCAATTGTTAGCGGACACTATGTCGCGTATGGAGAGCCCCCGTGTGCCTAAACATTGGAGCTCCCCCACAAGTGACCCCATTTTGGAAACTAGACCCCCCAAGGAACGTATCTAGATGCATAGTGAGCACTTTGAACCCCCAGGTGCTTCACAAATTGATCCGTAAAAATGAAAAAATAAATATTTTGTGGAAAAAAAGTACTTTTTCATTTTTACGGATCAATTTGTGAAGCACCTGGGGGTTCAAAGTGCTCACTATACATCTAGATACGTTCCCTGGGGGGTCTAGTTTCCAAAATGGGGTCACTTGTGGGGGAGCTCCAATGTTTAGGCACACAGGGGCTCTCCAAACGCGACATGGTGTCTGTTAACAATTTGAATGGAAATCAACCCAAATTGTTAGCGGACATCATGTCACGTTTGGAGAGCCCCTATGTGCCTAAACATTGGAGCTCCCCTACAAGTGACCCCATTTTGGAAACTAGACCCCCAGGGAACTTATCTAGATGGGTGGTGAGCATTTTGAACACCCCAGTGCTTCACAAATTAATCTGTAAATATGAAAAAAGAAAATTTTTGTGGAAATAAAAGTACTTTTTTATTTTTACGGATGAATTTGTGAAGCACCTGGGGGTTCAAAGTGCTCACTATGCATCTAGATACGTTCCCTGGGGGGTCTAGTTTCCAAAATGGGGTCACTTGTGGGGGAGCCCCAATGTTTAGGCACACAGGGCCTCACCAAACGCAACATGGTGACAGCTAACAATTTGAGCTGATTTTTATTCAAATTGTGAGCGGACACCATGTCGCGTTTGGAGAGCCCCTGTGTGCCTAAACATTGGAGCTCCCCCACAAGTGACCCCATTTTGGAAACTAGACCCCCCAGGGAACATATCTAGATGGGTAGTGAGCATATTGAACCCCCAGGTGCTTCACAAATTATTGAAAAAAAAAAGATTTTTGTGGAAAAAAAGTACTTTTTCATTTTTACAGATTAATTTGTGAAGCACCTGGGGCTTCAAAGTGCTCACTATGCATCTAGATACGTTCCCTTGGGGGTCTAGTTTCCAAAATGGGGTCACTTGTGGATGAGCTCCTATGTGGAGATGCACAGGGGCTCTCCAAACGCAACATGGTGTCCGCTAACAATTTGAGCTCATTTTGCATTCAAATTGTTAGCGGACACCATGTCGCGTTTGGAGAGCCCCTGTGCGTCTCCACATTGGAGCTCCCTACAAGTGACCCCATTTTGGAAACTAGACCCCCAAAGGAACGTATCTAGATGCATAGTGAGCACTTTGAACCCCCAGGTGCTTCAAAAATTGATCCATAATAATGAAAAAAGAATTTTTTTGTGGAAAAAAAAGTTCTTTTTCATTTTTATGGATGAATTTGTGAAGCACCTGGGGTTCAAAGTGCTCACTATGCATCTAGATACGTTCCTTGGGGGGTCTAGTTTCCAAAATGGGGTCACTTGTGGGGGAGCCCCAATGTTTAGGCACACAGGGGCTCACTAAACACAACATGGTTACAGCTAACAATTTGAGCTGATTTTTATTCAAATTGTTAGCGGACACCATGTCGCGTTTGGAGAGCCCCTGCGTGCCTAAACATTGGAGCTCCCCCACAAGTGACCCCATTTTGGAAACTAGACCCCCCAGGGAACATATCTAGATGGGTAGTGAGCATATTGAACCCCCAGGTGCTTTACAAATTGATCTGTGAAAATGAAATAGTATTTTTGTTTTCACAAAAATTTTCTTTTAGCCTAAATTTTTTCGTTTTCACATGGCAACAGCATAAAATTCATCCTAAAATTTGTTGGGCAATTTCTCCTGAGTACACCGATACCTCATATGTGGTCATAAACCACTGTTTGGGCGCACGGCAAGGGTCAGAAGGGAAGGAGCGCAATTTCACTTTTTGAATGTAAAATTAGCTCCTTGCGCTCCTTCACTTCTGAGCCCTGCCGTGCGCCCAAACAGTGGTTTATGACCACTTATGAGGTATCGATGTACTCGGGAGAATTTGCACAACACATTTTAAGATCCATTTTATCCTGTTGCCCATGTGAAAATGAAAGAATTGAGGCTAAAAGAACATTTTTGATAAAAAAATTAAAATATCCATTTTTTGTTTCCACTTTGCTTTAGTTCCTGTGAAGCACCTGAAGGGTTAATAATCTTCTCGAATGTAGTTTTGAGTAGCTTGAGGGGTGCAGTTTTTGGAATGGTGTCACTTTTGGGTGTTTTCTGTCATGTACACCCCTCAAAAGGACTTCAAATGTGATGTGGTCCCTAAAAGAAATGGTTTTGTAAATTTTGGTTGAAAAATGAAAAATTGCTCATGAACTTTGAACTCTTATAACGTCCTAACAAAAAATTTTTTTTTTTCCAAAATTGTGCTGATGTGAAGTAGACATGTGGGAAATATTATTTAATAACTTTTTTCTGTCACATATCTCTCTTGTTTATCAGAAAAAAAAATTAAAAATGTGAAAATTGTGAAATTTTCAAAATTTTTGCCATATTTTTGATTTTTTCACAAATAAACGCAAAAATTATCGACTTAAATTTAACACTAGCATGAAGCCCAATATGTCACGAAAAAACAATCTCAGAATCGCTAGGATCGGTTGAAGCGTTCCCGAGTTATAACCTCATAAAGGGACACTGGTCAGAATTGCAAAATAGGCCAAGGTCTTTAGGGTCAAAATAGGCTGGGTCATGAAGGGGTTAATCCCCAGCCTCTCCTCTCCGCCAAGTCCTTCACTGGCTTCCTATTGTCCAGAGGCTCCAGTTCAAAAGCTATAAATGTCTGAGTGGATGGGCTCTCTTTTGCAGATGGTGGTTCAAATTTGTCCCAGGTACTTCAAGGACACTAACCATTTGTTGTCCATTCTGGACCATGCAGTGTGGGATGACAACTATACATGGATTACCTGCGATATAGAGTCATTTTACTCTTTCATTCCACACAACATAGGTATACAAGTTGTTTCACAAATGCTACTTAAATATTCCAACTATAGTTCAGATTTGATTTCCTTTGTTTGTGTAGCACTCGATTTCCTACTAAGAGACAATTATTTTTTGTATAACAACAAATACTTTTTACAATGCAGGGGCACCTCGATGGGGGCAATATTCTCCCTGTCTTTTGCTAATTTGTTTGTCTCTTGATGGGAAGAATCAAGTATTTTTTCTGACAATAACCCCTTTCGGTCTAGCAAATTAAGTTATGCAAGATGCATGGACGATATATTTGAGGACATGTATGTAATGACAACATCATTATTTGGTCCTCAGACATCTCTGATGTTTCTCGATTTATGGATTACATGAATGCAAACAACTGTAATCTTTTTTTCACCTATACATGTAACAAAACTACTATTTTTTTTTAGATATAATCATTTCTATGGATGGCACGAACAATAAGGTGAAAACCTCAACTTTTCGGAAAAAAAAACATGGGAAATACCATCTTGAGAGCAGATTCTTGCCATCCCAGATATGTAAGGGTTAATATCCTGAGGGATGAAATGTATAGATAAAAAAGAAGTTGTAATAACTAGAAGTGCTATATAAGGGAAAGAGGAGAAATTTGTGAAAAATAGAGGTTATCAAAAATGGTGCCAATGTTAAGAAGCGATCATATATTGGAAAATATTCTGCAGGAAGGCTGCACACAAATAGCGCCAACCCTGTCTAACCTCTTATTGCCCAGTATGGTAATTAGAGGTACAGGTAATAAATCCTGGTTGCCAATTTAAGACTTTTTTAGATGTGGAGGCAATAAATGGAGTATTGAGGTATGTAGTACACACTAAGCAATTTGTAAAGGTTGAAAAACCGGAAACTGTTAAAATCCAGCATTTTAGCAATAGCAACAGTTAATATGTTATATATGTAATCACCTGCAATATTTGCAATCTCTCATATATAGGTTGCACAACGCGGAAGTTAGGACAGCGCATCAGCGAGCATCTTAGGGATTCTGTGAATGGCGAAGCATCAAATCCATCCAATGCTTCAAAGCATTTTTTCCAAGTCCACAGTGGTGATTTCAGCAGTATCCAGTTCTTCGAGATGGAAAGTCATCAAGCCTAGAAGAGGCACAGCTTGGAGGCAGAAACTCCTTAACCAAGAAGCTCATTGGATCCTGATGATGGAGACCGCCCACCCCATCGGTTTAAACAAACATTCAGATTTAATACTATTTTATTGAAACTGTTCACTAACCCTATGATTATAACGAATGACAGCATTGTTATATTGGTTTTAAAGTTGTATATTTTGGTAGTGGTAAAATTTTAATGTATTTTTGTATGAAGGTATTGTGAATCATGTGATGGGGGCGCGATCTGTATTTGCCCGGGTGATTTAAAATCCCTGGTCCGCTGTTGTAACACTAAATTATGATCAAGGGGAACATTTGGCCCTGAAACGCGTAAACTGGTGTCTGGGACTGCTGCCATCTATTCCATTTATCCTACCTCAGTTGTCTATGCTTTAATACGAAATTTGGAATAAAGTATTGGAATACAACCCTCTGGAACTGGATTTTCTTCGTGAATACGAATTATCTTGGGGTTTCAATCAAGCACAAAGGGAAAGCTGAGCTAAAAAAAAAAACCTTTTTATCAATATTTGAAATTGCTGTAAATGTAAATAAAGGGTTTGTTCAGGGGAGAAATCTTGACAATGGGGTTTAAAAATAATAAAAGAAACCATAACTCATTGATCACCTGCTGTTCCTGTTTAAAAGTGTTGTCTGGTCTAATTCCACAAATCTGCACACACTATATCACTATATGACTGTAGACTTGTGAACCCTCACATTGCTCGTGCTGTGCATTGTGAGGATTCTCCCATGTCAAAGCCGGGAACAGAGGTCACAAGGGCCACAAGTATACAATATTCATACTCTCGGCCACACACCCACTACTAGATGGAAGAGCAGATTGAAGGCATGTGAGAACATGTGAGGATTCACATGTCTGCAGTCATATAGTGACTGCAGACTTGAGGACTTCGATTGGAAAACTCCCTTAATTGCTTAGCAGGTCCCCAACCATTGTCTTCCTTCTACTCCTGTTTTGACATTGTAAATGTTAAATATACTCTCACAGTAGAACATTGTATGACATCTGTCTGGGGTTACAGCCCCCCCCCCCCAAGCATATACTGAGTGACTCAAGTATAAGCTGAGGGGGGCACTTTTCAGCACAAAATTGGGCTGAAAAACTCGGCTTATACTCTAGTATATACGGTAATAATTTTCAAAAAATACATATCAATAATTCAACAACATGGCAGAAACTAAATAATTATTACCTTATACTGACATGTCCAAAATTCTTCATAGCGGACATCATGATTTCTGTAGTAAGACTTTCAGCGAAGCTTATTCCATTGTGTCCAATGCCGCTATCAGCTCCCAGACTTGTGTTGCTCAGTTCCAGTTCTGCTTTTTCAAGAGCTGCACTTACTATTTTATCTGCAAGCATTGTCCTTTTATCAAAGTCAATGTGGATTTTAGGAACGTTAAGATGAAAAGATCTTGATTTCTGACAGGCATTTTGCCTGGACTTGGAGCACGGTTTCCCTTTTCTGGAGTTATCATGTCCCAGCAAGAAGTGACAAGATGACACAGAGCTGCCATGCTGCTCTATTGCACTACACAACCTGCATGCAGTTCCATAAGAATGGATTAATTTTCCAGCATGAGCAACCTTTTCGTTTTTCTTCTTATTCTCCATCGCCTGCAGCCTGGCTGCTTCCATGCTGACTTCCAAGGAGCGATCTACAACTTTACAAGCATACTGCTCAATAGCCTTTAGAATACCATCATTAAGACCATGATCATTTAAGCTGCTGGTGCTGTGATATAGTTTCTGCTTGTGAGGTAATGGAAGGAGTGATTTCGGAAATGAGGATTTTACAAGATCACCAGTAACATAACCACTTTTCGATTTAGTGTAAAGACAAGAATCAGTCAGCGATTTGGGAAGAGATGCAGCAGACATTTTGAGCTTTCTTCTTACATCACATGTTATAGTCTGAGCAAGGGACTCTGCAAAATGAAGTAGTCCCGTAAGTTCTGGTTTCTGCAGTGAGTCCTCAGTAACTGAATGAATGGTAACATTACTTTGTCTCCGTTTGTCTTTCTCAGAATGGAGGGTCCTATTTAACAATCTGAGAATGTCTTTGCTAGTACCAGCATCGGACTTTACTCTCGATACAATCTTCCTGTTACATTTCACTTTAACAGCTTTCGAGGCCTGCTGGAGGCCAGACTTCATAGCCCTATAAACTAACCGGCTTGCATACTGATCTAAAATTAATTCACTATTCCCCCCTTCCATCTTGAGCACTCTAATAAGGTGATCGGCATATTCTTCAGTCACACTTTCACAGCTGGGGTACTTTGAAGTCAATCCACTACAACCGTTATTGAGAGGCAGAGAAAGAGTGGCAGGGTCAGATGCCTTGTAACTCATACCACCATACTTACAGGTACTTTCTTTCTGAAAACAGTCTCTTTGCAGGTTACAATCGTCTACCTCACATAAAGAGTTCTTCCTGCTTCCTAAGGTTTCCTTGGCTTCATTGAGAACTTCACCAGCAACATTATTGGCATATTTGCACAAAGTCTCTAAGAGGTCTTCAGTGATATTTCTCATGTAGGCCGGGTATCCCCACTTATCACTCAGCACACTTAACTGCGACAGGTTCCTCGGTGTTGATCCCAGTGAAGAATCATCATTTAAAGAGTAAGCAGCCATGTCAGTGGCAATAGATATGATGTTACTGGATAAGTAGTCGGCATATCTGCAGGTTTCTTCCGAGACCTCAGGTTCTTCAGAGCTTTCATCACTGCTAGAGGTCTCCACCTCTTCAGACAGCGATCTCATAAGTCGAAGCATAAAATCATCTTTCCTACCATTATCATGTTCTTGAACAGACAAGTGAGGGGTAGAAGGTGGGGTGGCTGGATAGAATTCTTTTGCTAGTTGTCCCTTGAGTCTTTTGTTAAGCTTTCGCATACTCCTTTCTGGACTTCTGTCATAACTCATCAAAGGTGTTGGAGGTGGTGTACCCGGAAGTCTGGACATATTAGAGTCTTTTGGACTATGCTTTTCTTCAAAGAAGTTATCACCACAACTACACATTACAGAGGAGAAACTGTTAATGTGAGGGAGACAGTGAAAAAATGAATGGTCTGCTCCATCAGTACTATATACATTTCTCCTGGAAGTTATAGTTTCAGAATTATATGAAGCATTGGATGTTCCTAGGCAGCTGCCTAAAGGTTGCTTCTCTGCAGGCTCACCATTGTAATCCTGATCCATCTGCTTGATAGTATAGTATTGGTTTGGAACAACATGTTCTTGGGGACATCTAAAAATCCTTTTTTGCTGCTCTGAAGATTTTGGAGAATAAAAAATCATTCCATGTTCTGGTGTCGGATTTTTGTTGTAGTCAATCAAATTGTTGTCTTCCAATCTGGATGAAGATGTCTGAATGCCCTTACCTATAGAGTGCCTAAATATAGCCCTGTCCATGTCTTGAACACAATATTGTGATGTATTACCATTCCATGAAGAGTCCTGGAAAGGCACGCTGATAATTTCATTGGTCATCATATCGGCATAATCGTCCACGGATTTGGCCGATTTTATAACTTCATAGGCTTCATTTACAACCATATCCACCATCGTTACAGAGAAGGTTTTAACTCCATCGCCATCTTCTTGACTATGACCAAGTGTGATCTTTTGTTCAGATGACATATCAGCAATGCTTTTGGTAGATATATGATATTTTTTTACATTGTCTGCATACAGGTTTTTGCTGGCCGAGATATCAGTTTGTTCATTTTTTAGTGGTTGTTGGCTCAAGACTTTAGCGGCTACAGGTACAGGCACAGAGCTCATCAGGCCAGAGGTAAAGAACAGAGCATACTGAACAGTGTAGTCTATTTTAGACTTTTGTTCAGCAGGAGAAACCTCTTGACTTTTAGGAGCAGGGAATATGGGTGATGATAGACTTGCCTGCATCATAGCTTCCGAGCTAACATATTTTAGGTTATCCATTGAAACACTTATAGCAGCTTCTGGTGTAAAACCCACATTCACCTGTGAAAGCTCAATAAAAGCTTCCTGAATTACAGATTCTGACAAGTCTTTAGCATAGGAACCAACTACTACATCTTCAAAATCAAATGACTGGCAGTAAGAAACACTTGGAGTCGGTGGGTGGGAAAACTGACACACTTCCATAATTCCTTCAAAAACCAGCTCCTCCGCAAGGTCTGTAGCAAAGCGGGTCACTGCATTAGTAACCATCTGCTTCTTTATATACCGCAGCTCTTGAAGAGCACTTGTAATGACTTCGCTCACCATCAGGTTTGCTAGGCCATTAATGGCTCGTTTCTTAATTGAGAATGCCTGTCTTCTTCCAATTTCATAGAATGCCATCTGGAAAACATATGACGTTAGCCTTGCCGCTAGATGGCACAGTGCACTGGTGCAAGATGAAACACCTCTCTGCAAGTCTTTAAATGCATTGCCTAAACTCTTCTCTACCAGGTCTGCAGCAAATTTCTGGATTCCTCCCTTAATGGATTTGTGTTTGGACTTCGACTTTCGTTCCAACTCTTTGCCGTGAGATTTACGTTTCAGTTTTGGAGTTTTGTCTTGTTCTTTTCTTACAGTGTTGGAGGTTGGTTTGGTATTTAGGACCGTGTCAAACATGTCACTACACACCCGGCTTGCATACTCACTTAATTTGTCATAAGAACAGTCTTTAAATGGAGGCATATCACCAGGACTCACTGACTGTAATATACACTCGGGTGCAGAGGGAGCTCCTGGAGGACTGAAAGCAGATGATCGGATAGGACTGAACAGGGTACTTGTATCCTCAGGACATGTTTTTGTTGGACGAGGGGAGTCAGGTACATCACTCATATTACTAAATGGAGATTCTGCTTTACGAGGAGTGGGCTTTTTGACACTGGCTGAAAGCTTAGGACGATCAAACTTAAACTTTTGTGGGTTCATACAAACTGTACTTATGCTTCCTTTGGCACATTTTCTTTTTTTGGGTGGGCTGACTAGAACGGATTTCTGATTATTTTCACAATGGTCTTCTACAGAACTTTCTGGCTCATCAAATCTATCGAAACTGTCAAAAATTCACTTAATTCAGAGTCAGAGTCCTCAATGCCATCTTTGCCAACAGGGATCTTTGGCAGGTTTAGCTTTGCTCTTAAGCTCTTTTGATATCCCTCTTCATCTAAGAAAATGATAGGACTTGGACTGGAGCACTCAGATTCGGAGGTGTCCACTGGAGATGGCGAAAACATGATTTTCTCATGGGCAGAAACACTTCTTTGTGTACACGTATTACAGATTGTTGTTGTTACTGTATTTTTAACGGAAGCTGACATTTCAGGAAGTCCTAAGTAACCCATTAGAACTGCAGACTTGATGGATGATCTACGGCGCATGGAGCTGAACAGGATTTTCGATCCACTGAGGTCTACGCAGTGGGTAGGTTGAGTTTGGGAAGAAGCATCACGTTGATTTTTCACTGTTTCCCATCCAAGACCTGGAATTAAAGGAAAATTAAACAAAGAGGGAAGGCACAATTGCTGTAAAAAAAGAAAATAATTAATAAAAAAAATCAACCAGATTTTTAATCATAATAAGCCCTTCAAGGTATAAGATAAAGCTTAATAAATATTAATTCCAAAAGGTGTCACATTAGTGCATTTCCTAGCAAATGTTTACATTATTCAGCAGTTCTGAAATTAATAGCAACTTTTCAAAGCCTGGGGAACACCGCAAGTACAAGTAACTTTACATTATGATACAATAATATTTGTAATTGTAAAATACCTTGGCTGTCATCTGTATTCGTAGGCTCCTCTTCATCCAAATGTTCAAATGCAGTTACAAAATCATCCTCGATTGAAGAGACGGAGTGATTAGTATCATCGTCCTCATGGTGCTCTGCCTTCTTAGTCAATCTGTTCATGCATTCTTGTTCAACGGCATATTTCACTGCAGCGGTATATTTACTCAGCATTACAAACAGAGCGTCGCTTCTAAAGAACGGAAATGACGTAGTACTCATTAAACACACTGTTCCTGAAAAAAGACCCTAAAGGGAAACCAAAAGAAGAAAATTGATATAAGCAATAAGCATAATCAGTATATGGTATATTAAGAAAAAAAAAGATAGGAATTGTTTAAAGGGGATCTGTCCGAAGGTTTTTGCCACCTCATCTGAGAGCAGCAGAATGTAGACAAGAGTCAAATAATTGCCCATGTGCCAGTTAGTGACAGGAATGATAACCACCAGGCGATAAAACCTTCAGGTTAAGTTAACGACAGCATACAGCTCGAGATGCAACAAATCTTTGAATTTTATGTTTTAACCCTTATCGTATACTGTCCTCAGACTACAAAGAAAAAGCCTGCTGACAGATTTCCTTCAAAGGTAATCCGTCAGCAGGTCTTTGTAATTTAATCTGAAAGCAGCATGTTATAGGGGCAGAGACCTCGATTCCAGCGATGTGTCATTTAGTAAGTTGTGTGTTGTTGTTTCAATAAAGTCAGTGTCTGGTCCATCGGGTTTTTGGCTTCCTCTGGAAAAACAAATTAGGCTATAGGTTGAAAACGATGAACACAAGTATACCTTCAAGCTTCAAAAAAACAAAAACTAAACTATAAAAGAGTCTTATCAGCAGGAAATTATCACTACAGGATAAGGTGCTGCCTGCCATGTAGTCCTCCTGCTCTTTAACTTCTCCTCCACCACTGATTGACAACGTTGTAAGTAAGTAGAGTGGTGTGAGCGGGGTTATAGACAGCCCAATATTCAGGGAAATGCTAGATTTGCTGCTGAGAAAACATTGATTTTATCAGAACTGCAGCAACCAGCCCAATAAGTGACACATCACTGAAATCAGGATCTTAGCCTCAACATCATACTGCTTTAAATTACTGTGAGGTAGCAACCGGGGAACCCGCTTGCAAAACGACAAGAACACGTTTTTTTTTTAAGTTAACCAATGTCTACCCGTTTATTTTCACATAGTAACCACATAACCCGGGTAGCATGTTTGACACATATCACATTGATTAACAACACTTTACATAAATACACCATACATTTACATTTAACATCACATAACACTTATATTGCACATCACGTTTTATAGTAACCCGGGACCTGTAACCATCTCTCTGTCCCCATTGGAGCTCTACTAACAGCTCCCGTGGTGGCTACGGCCTCCGGCCTATCTACACATTCCACATACATTTATCAATTCATAAGTTACCATATATCAATGGGCTCTATAGGTCCCAATGGCGGAACCAGCCGCCTGGCTTTAGTTCCCCAGCTCCACACTACCCTGGAATCAGGACTCCAGCCTGACCGGGTTCTTACACACCGTATGTGATCCATCCTAACACATCCATGGATCACATACATCCTCACACACGCTCACAGCCCATCATACGATATCCATGGACTGCGGCTCCCCTGGGTCCATAGCAGGGATTGGCCTACCTGAGTCACCGGGCAAACCGAGCTTCACCAAGGCCTCCTCACCACGTGTTTAGGCCGACAGCCGCCACCAAACCTCCACCCTGTGGCAAGTCTCCAGGTCGACGACTGTGCCCACGCCTGAGTCGAGCGCCCTCCAGGATCAGCCTCGGTTCCCCACTCCAGGAGCCCTCGTTACCCCCGCATCTGGCCACAGGTTCACACATACCATCGAAGGACGGTTTGAGGGACAGGTACCCGCCACATGTAGCAGGCCAAGCCTCCCTCTCGTCCCCACGGGACGGAATTCCTCCGATCTCACACCCACACTCGCTGGGTTTCTCTAACAGACTGACTCTCCTCAGCTCTCTGGCAATCAGCCCACATGCTCTTAGGCTGCTGTCTGGCTGAGAATGAATCTCCCAATCACTCAGGTGGCCGGCTCTTATCGTGCCAGCCACTCCCACATGGACACACCCCCTCAGCTGCTGTTAATCAGCCTGTCACACAGCTCAGGTTAACTCCCTGTGTTCCGGGTTGTCAGCACTCACTCATTACATCCTATTCCTCATGGATCTCATACCACTCTCACTGCCGCTCATTAGGCTCATGATACCTCATTGTGTTCAGGTTGGTTCACACAGTATTATCATCACAGGAAAACCGGCCAGTGTGCACAGGATCATCCTCTGATCCTACATGTGATGTACCCCGGCCATGCGGAACATGCCGGCGGTGCCTCACATTACATTAAAAAAAACCTAGTGATAGATTCTGTTTCATATAAGGTTTCATATCAAGATGCCTTTATAAGCTTGTTGTTCTTTTTAATTTGGACAGACACAGGATGCAAGTTATGTTGTACAGCTCCTGAGGTGGTAAAGTGATGCTTCATGAGTCCTAGGCTGCTCCTCAAGTTTTTTTTTCCACTCAATGTGAAAAGAACATCAAGAATGGCAAACTTTAATCACACCAGGATGGTATAACTAGAGGGGTATTCCAGCAATTAGTAATCAACTCATGATCCCATAAAGTCTCTGATAATGTCTTAAAAGTGAGAATTGACAGCTGTAACCTCTCTGAGTTCATTTGTTAATTTAAACCCGTCACCTTAAACAAATTATTTTTGTAGAACCTCATAACATATATGAGGTTGGCTTCAGACTGTGTTTGAGATCCGAACCGTAGCTGTCCGCTTGAGGCAGACAGCCGCGGACCGGATCAGCACACAGGACTGGGGGCTATTATGCCCTCCGATCCTGTGTGCAGCCGCACGCAGCTGCAGCCGCTGACAGGTCAGGACCGCGGCGCCCGCGATCCTCGCCTATCAGCAGTGGGAACTGCGTGCGGCTGCACACAGGATCGGAGGGCATAATAGCCCCCAGTCCTGTGTGCTGATCCGGCCCGCGGCTGTCTGCCTCAAGTGGACAGCTATGGATCGGATCTCAAACGCAGTCTGAAGCCAGCCTAAGAGTGTGTAAGCAACTCAATGTAGATTCTCAATGTATCATTATGTATATGTAAGGCCCCTTTCACATCAGAGTTTTACGCTGATCGCGGCAGATTTACCCCGCCTGCCTCCTAACCGTCACACTTGCAGTTCACCTGCGGCAAGCCCCATGCAATGTCTATAGGGCTTGCGGCAGGTGCGGTAAGTGCGGTATAGTTGCGGTTTCGGCACTTGCAGCAGCTGCAGATGCGAAAAAAAACGCTGCATATTGCATTTTTTTTGCGGCCGCAGCTGCCGCAAGTGCCAAAACCGCACTTGCCGCCAGCCCCATAGACATTGCATGGGGCTTGCCGCAGGTGAACCGCAAGTGTGACGGTTAGGTGGCAGATGCGTAAAATCCGCCGCATCTGCAGCGATCAGCAAAAAACGCTGATGTGAAAGGGGCCCAAGTCATGCATCAGTTGTGTATGTAGACAAGTAAGGCCGGTCTTAAGGTAGGTCATGGATAGACAAATTCAGCACTATGATCATCCCTCACTTTCATAACATGCAGTATGCAAAAAAGGATATTATTCATATATAAAAGACCATGCGTAAATAACCCATACTAGCCTGGGTACAGATCTGGGTACATTGAATTTACTTTGAGTTAGCCATTGATGTCTTTCACACATATATAGATAGTAGTCTTATAGGTTTTTCATTCTAAAGGCCACTTCACACGCTTGGATATCGTTAAGGATATCCTTGAAACATCACGGATTTGTGAACGTTCCAACGATATCGTTAGTGCGTCCTTGCGTGTAAACAAACGGTGTAGGATGAAAAAATTAGTTGGAACGGTCATCACAAAAATGAGATCCTGACCTCAAATCTATCGTTCGTCGTCCAATTAAGGAACTGTGAAGAAGCCACATCGTTCAGTGTGACATCTTTTTAAACGATCTCGTTCAAAATTTTCCTATTCCTTCCGCTTTAAAAGATCGTTCAGTCCTTGCTCTCCTATTTAACTGGTGCGTTGCCGTTAACGATATCCTTGTGTGTGACAATGCACTAACGATGTCAGAACGCTCACTGTCACGTGATCGTCCTAGCGTGTAATGCCACCTAACAAGTCTTATTACAGATATCAGTGCAATTGTGCTTCTCTGGCAGGTAAGTTGTGGAGGAAAAACTTGACGTGCTAGAAAAAAATTGACTACATTTTTGGAATCAGCATGCCAATTTTAGTATAAATCAGCTCAAAAACCTAACTCAACAGAAATTTTTTTTCAAATTGTTCCCCAGTGTTGTCTAACATCTCATTAATAAATTGATATTTTACGAGTATTTTTCCTGTAGTCTACATATATGGATTACTCACAGTATCTCTCCTCTGTGAACTATTTATACTGTTTTGCCTGTATTTATGTCCTTTTATTGTTTAAACTTTTGTACATTTTGCAAGCACTCTACTTCCTTTTGTATATTAAATCTAAAATGTAATATGTTTATTCCTTGCTGCTCTAAACAAACCCAAAAACTGTGTAGAGGGCAAGAATAGCTTGGTAGTGTTACTCTGTATGTACCAGAGTGCAAGAAGACGAAGCTGGGTGACGTGTGTGCCAGTGCAGGGTGGCGTGTGCCCTAGTGAGTGACACAGTGCAGGGTGGCATGTGTGACCCAGTGCAGGGTGGCGTATGCTAGCGTGTGACCCAGTGCAGGTTGGCGTGTGTCCTAGTGTGTGACCCAGTGCAGGGTGGCTTATGTACTAGTGTGTGACCCAGCGCAGGGAGGCAGATGCTAGTGTGTGACCCAGTGCAGGGTGGCTTATGTCCTATGTGTGACCCAGTGCAGGGAGGCAGGTGCTAGTGTGACCCAGTGCAGGGTGGCTTATGTCCTAGTGTGTGACCCAGCGCAGGGAGGCAGATGCTAGTGTGTGACCCAGTGC
The DNA here is from genome assembly GCA_033576535.1 of Allobates femoralis. NCBI lineage: Eukaryota > Metazoa > Chordata > Amphibia > Anura > Aromobatidae > Allobates > Allobates femoralis. The sequence continues at coordinate 590,287,457 of JARQOC010000002.1, read as the reverse complement.
AGGGTGGCTTATGTCCTAGTGTGTAGGTTGACCAGTTGACAGTGCAGGGGTATGTCCTATGTGTGACCCAGTGGGGCAGGTGTGTGTGCAGTGCACGTGTCCTAGTGAGTGACCCAGTGCAGGGTGGCGCGTGTCCTAATGTGTGACCCAGTGCAGGGAGGCAGGTGCTAGTGTGTGACCCAGTGCAGGGTGGCGCGTGTCCTGGTGTGTGACACAGTGCAGGGTGGCGTGTCTCCTGGTGTGTGACACAGTGCAGGGTGGCGTGTGTCCTGGTGTGTGACACAGTGCAGGGTGGCGCGTGTCCTGGTGTGTGACACAGTGCAGGGTGGCGCGTGTCCTGGTGTGTGACACAGTGCAGGGTGGCGCGTGTCCTGGTGTGTGACACAGTGCAGGGTGGCGCGTGTCCTGGTGTGTGACACAGTGCAGGGTGGCGCGTGTCCTGGTGTGTGACACAGTGCAGGGTGGCGCGTGTCCTGGTGTGTGACACAGTGCAGGGTGGCGCGTGTCCTGGTGTGTGACACAGTGCAGGGTGGCGCGTGTCCTGGTGTGCGCAGGTGGTGTCTGGTGTGTGACACAGTGCAGGGTGGCGCGTGTCCTGGTGTGTGACACAGTGCAGGGTGGCGCGTGTCCTAGTGTGTGACACAGTGCAGGGTGGCGTGTGTCCTAGTGTGTGACCCAGTGCAGGGTGGCGCGTGTCCTAGTGTGACACCTAGTGCAGAGTGGCGCGTTGTCCTAGTGTGTGACCCAGTGCAGGGTGGCGCATTTCCTAGTGTGTGACCCAGTGCAGGGTGGCGCATTTCCTAGTGTGTGACCCAGTGCAGGGTGGCGTGTGTCCTAGTGTGCGACCCAGTGCATGATGGCGTGTGTCCTAGCGTGTGACCCAGTGCATGGTGGCATGTGCTAGTGTGTGACCCAGTGCATGGTGACATGTGCTAGTGTGTGACCCAGTGCATGGTGGATTGTGCTAGTGTGTGACCCAGTGCATGGTGGCGTGTGTGCAAGTGTGTGATTCAGTGCAGTGAGAAGTGGCAGTCAAAAGTGTGGTGTGGATGTTAGAACTGGCTGTGGGGTGCACTCAGCTCATTATCAGCCTACGGTGATAGGTAAGTGGATGGGTGAGTGTGAGATGTGGAGTCCCCCTTTACAGTAACATGTGAAGCACATGTGTCCTGTGGGAAGGGTGTTCATGACAAGTCGGTGGCAGCGATTAAGGCTTGTTCCTGCTTGTCATCAATAAAACGTGATTCCACTTACCAAAGAACTCTCTTCAGTATTTCTTAAGGCCCAGTTACACACACAGATAATTGTGCAGAGATTGTTCTCAGATCTCTGGTTGCAGTGAAATCATGGACACATTGTTCCATTTGTACACGGCCACAAAATGGAACAATTTGTCCAGGATTTCACTGCAACCAGAGATCTCTGCACAATTATCTGTGTGTGTAACTGGGCCTTTACTTTTTAAGATGTGGAACTTGTCCTGCAGCATTCTAGATGACCATCAATAGCATTCTCTATATGCATTAGCTACAGAGATAAGGAACTTCTCTATTCATACATATACAGGGGAGACTGTGGCAGTCTTTTAGGCGAGTTTCTCCCCACCAATGGGTTTCTCGTCCCACCAATTGAATTCATGCCTGTATTGCATATGATACTGTGGCCCCAGTCAGCCTTACCTGTGGTGCAGTTGATTTATTTGCTTCCTTTGCATCTTTTAACAGAAGAACTTCATTCTCATTTAGGTTGCAGAGATGAAGGGATCTGATAAGTTCTGGAATGTCTGAGTGAAAAGCTGCTACACCCTACACAAAAAGGAGGATTACAAGATCTATACACACACTACATAAATATACTAGATAAAATACCCAAATTGTAAAGCAGGTGAAGGTTGATATTAAATTGTTACTAAACAAACATGAAAATGACCAAATAGAGTAGATATAATACAAAACATTCCCATTTCATTGAAAACTCATCAGATTAAAATATCTATTATATAATTGCGAATGGCTTTTTTGCCCCTGGCGTGGTCATGTGGATACGCGCGAAGCATTGGCCGCGAAGCAGCCATTGCGAGTCGTGCGTGGTCATGTGGATACGCCCGAAGCATTGGCCGCGCAGCGGCCATTGCAAGCAGTTCTAAGGCGACTCGCTATGCCCGCGCAGCGGGCATGGCGAGTCGCCTTTGCAGCGCGAAGCATTGTCAGAGACTCGCCCTTCTAGAATCCCGATGCATGTGCATCGGGCTCCCAGCTAGTTATATATAATTGGAATTGGTACAGGTGGATCTACATCTCCACCACACATTATGTCTCCAAAATGTAAGTTTTTCTTTTTTAGAGCTTACTCTATTCTTATTGGTTGATGTGTAATTAAAAGGGAGCGCCCTCAGACACTTGATGATCACCCCTGACAAAGCATGGTATGCGAAACACGAGATGGTGGTGCCGTGTCTGTGAATTTGTGTCTACTGTGATCTCTTGGCTATTATTATCTTGTTGTCATATTTACATAACTATGATTATTAAAGAGGACCTGTCACCCCCTTGGTGCATGGCAAACTAAACGCAGCACTGAATGCAGCTGGATTCAGGGAAGGGGTCCCCCATGGCTCTAGCCCCCCTGTAAGCTTTAAAAAAAAAAAAAAAAAAAAAAGACGACTTTAGAAACCTTACAGTTAAGAGGTCACCTGGGTGAGATCTTAAGAGGTCCTGGCACAGCCCTCCCTGCCTCCTCCTTGTGTGTTCCACCTCCTCTATGTGTCTGCCTCCTCCTCTCCTTCTGGGTCTGCCCTCCTCTTCTGTTCCAGCTACTTGTGACGTCAGGAGCAGAAGAGGAGGGCAGACCAAGCAGAACAGGAGGAGGCGGCGGTAGACATATAAAGAGGGCGGAACACACAAGGAGGAGGCAGGGAGGACTGTGCCATCAGCCAGGACTCCTTAAAGGGAACCTGACTCCACAAACTGACCCCCTGCAGCTTTATAGCTGTCCCTGCACCCCCTCTTATCATTTCTAGCCATCCCTTCTGCAGAAAAAAATCGTTTTTGTAAAGTAGAGAAACGTTTATATTCACCTCCACCCTGTGTGGGTTCTCTGTTTCTGAATTAGTCTCAAAGGCAGGCCTGTCTGCTGCTGCCTTGTAATTAAGCACACCCCTCTCTGCTTACTAAGAGCCTGGCTGCGTCATGAAAGGGGCGGGGCTAAAATCACGTCATATCGGAGCCCCGCCCCTTTCATGACACGGCCAGGCTCTTAGTAAGCTGAGAGGGGCGTGCATAATTACAAGGGAACAGCAGACAGACACACCTTTGAGACTAATTCAGAAACAGAGAACCCACACAGGACGGAGGTGAATATAAACTTTTCTCTACTTTACAAAATCGATTTTTTTCTGCAAAAGGGATGGCTAGAAATGATAAGAGGGGGTGCAGGGACAGGTAGAAAGATGCGGGGGGGATCAGTTTGTGGGGTCAGGTTCCCTTTAATAAGATCCCACCCAGACGACCTCTTAACTGTAAGGTTTATAAAGTATTTTTTAAAGCCTATAGGGGGGCTAGAGATATGGGGGACTACTTCACTAAATCCAGCTTGCCATGCAGCAGGGGGGGTGACAGGACCTCTTTAAACATAATAATAATTTTTTATCTCTGTAGCGTCAAAATATTCTGCAGCACTTTACAGAGGGGACACATACAGACAATATGAGACATTACAGAGTAACAAAAATTTCAACAGTTACACCATGCAGGGTGATTAATATCTGCCAGAGAACACCAAGATTGACATTTTCAACATTGGTACCCTGTGCTCTTCACGGATAAGAGCAGGTTCACACTGAGCACAAGTGAAAGATGTAGCAGAGTCTGCAGACGCTGTTGAGAATGTTCTGCTGCCTGCAACATCCCCCAGCATGATCAGTTTGGCAGTGGGTTAATAATGGTGTGGGGAGGCATTTCTTTGGAGGGCCGCACAACAATCCATGTGCTAGCCAAAAGTACCTTGATTGCCATTATGTACTGGAATGAGACCTTCAGACCCAATGTGAGACCATATACAGGTGCAGTGAGCCCTGGGTTCCTTCTGATGCATGACAATGCTAGGCCTCATGTGGCTCAAGTGTGTCAGCAGTTCTTGCAGGATGAAGGCATTGATGTTATGGACTGGTGTGCCTGCTCACCAAACTTGAATTTAACCTAGCACATCTGGGACATCATGTCTCGTTCCCTCCACCAACATCATGTTGCACCACAGACTGTCCATGAGTTACTGATGCTTTAATTCAGGTCTGGGAGGAGATCCCTCAGGAGAACATCAGTTGCCTCATCAGGAGCATGCCCAGTCATTGTAGGGAAGGCATACAGGCACGTGAAGGCCACACACACTACTGAGCCTCAATTCCTTGTCTTGAGGCATTTCCACTGAAGTGAGATCAGCCTGTAATTTGATCTTCCACTTTGATTTTGAGTATCATTCCAAATCCAGACCTCCATGAGGTATGAATTTTGATTTACACTGATCATTTTTAGGTTTTATTGTTCTCAACGCATTGCACTTTGTAATAAATAAAAGATTTGTAACTGGAATATTTCATTCACTGAGATCTAGGAGGTGGTATTTTAGTGTTCCCTTTATTTTTTTGAGCACTGTATTATATTTACTCCACTTGGTCATTTCCTTGCCTTTTATAAGGGTTTGTTGAATATTTGCCATTATTTACCACCTCCTGCCACCCCCAACAAAAATATTTCCTGAATATCTTTTCCTCAAACAAGAATCTACTAAAACACTAGTGCATGTCCTCATCATCTCCCGCCTTGACTACTGCAACATTCTCCTCTTTGGCCTACCTGCTAAAACTCTCACACTTCACCAGTCCATCCTCAACTCTACTGCCTGATTAATCAACCTCTCCTCACTGCTGTATTGCTTCTCCCCACTGCAATTTCCTTCATTGGCTGCCAATTCTCGAACATGTCCAGTTCTGTATATCTTTGAGCTCATCTTCTCCACACTTATTCATTCCCCACCCAATTGCCTCTAAGGGTACCGTTACACGTCGCAACATTGCATGCAATTTCACTGGCAATTTGCTAGTTGCAGTGAAATCATGGACACATTGTAAAAGGCCACAAAATAGAACAATGTGTCCGTGATTTACCCTAAGACTTCTCTCGAGCATCCTCCATCTTCAGTAATTCTGTGCCCCAACACATCCAATTATTCACCACATTTGGAGCTTTCAGATGGAACGTGCAAACCTATCTCATCAAGAAACTTATAGCCAACCCTTCTCACCACTCCGGAGATGCTGCAACCTCCCGACCTGCTGTCTCTCCTTACCCATTGTCCTGTGTGAACTGTAAACCTCTCCTCTGTACCAGTCTGTCATTGTTAATTTATTCATTGTCATTTTTATTTTGTAATTATGTAAACCCCTTTGCACACGTACAGCACCAATGAACCAATGGTGTTCTAAAAATAAATTAATAATAATGTAACTTTATAAGAACTTCGGACCTCATTGGTGGTCTTAAATTCATACTGATCCAAATTAGATATTCCTTAATTTCTCTGATAACATCATGAGACTAATATTCACCAATATACATGACTACTATACATATTTATCAGCGGTGAAAGCCTGATGCAAGCTGCAGTACCTGAATATTTCCGGATCCAGACTCCTCTGAAAAACCAAGGAAAGTAACCTGCAATATGATTAGAAGATTAGCAGTTCCTTGTATAGCCACTTTTCACACACATACAAAGGTTTAAATTAAGGGCGATTTTAAAAGCAGATTGTGAATAACAGGAGTTTTTTTTCCCAAATATTCAAATTACAGTAAAACTCAAAGCAAAAAAGTCAAAACCAAAAAGAAGGACATTTAAATGCAGTTTTGAATCCGGCACATGTACAAGTTAGTGCAGATTGATTAAGTACGGGCATGCTGTGCAATTTCTCACATTTCATAAGATGATCAATACAAAATCAGAAGATGGCAAAGAGCATCATCTAGAGGTACAATTTACACAGCACTGCACCGAGAACCAAGAAACAGTCATGAAAACTGCACTGGATCAAGAGCTCCACCAAGGTTGTACGCACATTACTACACACGTAAATCAAGAACAAAAAAATGGAATTTACAATATCTGATCTGATGATTAATGTTTGCTCGTCCATTATGGAATTTCTTTTAGGCTACTCTCTAGTGTATTGCTATTACCAGAATCTCTCTTTAGTAGAAGCCATGCACGTAGCAGGAAATAAGGCAAGAACATCAGATTCCCAGATACTCTCCTGGGCATCATCAGCAGGATACAGGTGCTAGGAAATGGGCTGTCATGACAGCAGCTAGGACCTCAGACCAGGGTATGTATTTTGGGCTATAACAAACTAGATATACTGGATGGATGATGTGTTCCTGGATTGTCCACATCGCTCATTAGTTAAGTATTTTGCACAGTGAGTTTTAATTTACAACATGCTATTATTCCTGGATATACGATATCTACGATACTCAAATCAGCAGTTTAATAAGATTCTAAATCTTAGAAAGAAAACAACAGGTTAGAGTTGTGGGGTTTCCAATCCTATTACACTCAGAATAACGGCATATCATGGGTTCACTAGCTAAGCATGTACTTTCCGCCCCTAGCACATGGACCATAAGCCTTGTCTGAGGCCCCTCCACCAATATTTAATAGTAAAAAAAATGTTTCTCTTTTTTTAGATGGTCTTTGCTATTCATCTCATACATTAAAAGTCAGAATGGAGGCAAAGAGATAATGGAAAGCAAAGTGTTGGGCATCTTGCTCAGCTTCTTATGCAAATTGCTGCCTATGCAGAGTGCAGCAGTCGAGCTCGTCTTCAGGTGCTGAGTTCTTCATACGCAGACATTGAGATGATAAAGCTCGCTCAATACAAACTATAGCTGCCGATAACAATCTCACCTTGACTGTTGTGTTCTGCATAAGGAACATGAGTGACTAAGATTATGACGTAGCCGCAGTTGACCATACTGGTCTTGTTCCACAGGCCACCAGGCGGGCACTCACTGTGACCATGCGTTACTCCAACAAGATGTGCTTTCTGGTCTCTTAGTGCAGTGGGATCGGGATGGGGGATTTTGGGTAGGTGGGTGTCAAAGTTTGGAACCCCCATAGAATTTAGTGCATTGTGGCTGTCAATATATTTGGAAACAATGGGAGGGTCACTATATCCATGGGCAGAAAGGCTATCGGACAACAATCTAGGTATCATATTTGGAGGCAATGTGGCAATCACAGCATTTGAGGAAAATATGGCCATCATATCTGGTGGTACTGTGGCATCACTGTATTTGGACAGGAGCAATCCTTTTTTGTCTACTCAGTATCAGCCTCCTAATGACAGCAGCATAACAGCCATGGTTCAGTTTACCCCAATAATACGAGAGAGAAATGGGTGCTGCTATATCTTAGAGGACAGTGTTCCAGTTAACTTGTGGTCTCTAATATATTCTGGAGGTAAGATAAGAAGTCATGCTCTGCTATTATATATAAAGAAAAACATTACAAAGTGTTTAGGGACTCGTAAACGTGAGAACCTTTGAGGTGGGTTACGAGCTTACGTATCTTGGCCAAAAAGTCCATCAATACCTCACATTATCAATCATCATTTTTTTTTCACTTATGTTTATGCAGGATACAGTGGGGCCCCTTGGGGTGTCTGTCTGGTGTGTTGCATTCATATAGTGCTGGGGGCCAGCCTGATCAATAGGCTGTATACCACACTCTACATCAGGGGTCTCAAACTCGCGGCCCGGGGGCCGCATGCGGCACCTTGGACAGCTTAATGATGCATCGCCCCAGTGCAGGAGACCGCTGCAGTCCCCACTGTGTGATGACTTCTGTCCGCATCACTAACAAGCTCTGCCACTCAGCAAGATCAATGTCACCTGCAACAGAGCTTGTCTGCGCAGCGGCTGGAGGAAGTCATAGCACAGTGGAGGCCGGAAGCCAGCACAGTGGGGACCGCGGCGGCCCCCTGCACTGGAGCGATGCATCATTAAAGTGAGAAAAGTGAGTGTGTGTGAGAGGGTGTGTGTGTGTGAGGGTGAGTGAGGAAATGTGTATAAGTGTATGCGAGTTTCAGTGTGTGTATGAGTGTGAGTGTAAGAGTGTGTATGAGGATGTGTGAGAGTGTGTGTGAGAGTATGTGTGTGTGTGTGTGTGGGGGGGGATTTGTGTGTGGGTGTGATAGAGTGTGTATTTGAGTGTGTAAAAAGAAGGTAAAACAGGATAGGGGGAATCACTATAATAGTAGATCAGGATGGGGGACATCACTATAAAAGGGGATCGGGATGGGGACATCATCACTAAAAGGGATCAAGATGGGGACAACACTACTAAAGGGGAATGACATTGGGGACATCACTAGAAAACGAGATCAGGAAGGGGGACATCACTAGAAAAGGAGATCAGGATGGGGGACATCACTACAAAAGGAGATCAGTATGGGGACATCACTACAAAAGGGGATCATGATCGATGGGGGACATCACTATAAAAAGGAATCAGGATAGGGATCATCACTAGAAAAAGGGATCAGGATGGGGGACATCACTAGAAAAGGGGATCAGTATGGGGGAAATCAGTAGAAAAGGACATTACTACAGGATGGGGACATTACTACAAGAAAGGGATCAGGATTTGTACTTTACTACATTGAGCAAAAAATTCTGGTATTACTAAAAATATCACTTAGTCCAACAAGGGATGCGGCCCCCCGCTATAAATGTTTCTCTATGTGCGGCCACCAACCCCGCCGAGTTTGAGACCCCTGCTCTACATCATACTGCGTGACATGTGTGACTGATGCCCTATGGAAACCTCATCTGTGTGCATATAAAATACAACCAATCATCTCCCCCAGGTCATGGCAGGTTAAGTGTGATTGCTGCATTGGCATTATGCACTTGTGTTGCCTTTATTACTGGGTCTACTGTGTCCTGCTGAGTGCAATGGACATCAGACTTTGATAAGCTTTTTTTTATTATATATAAAGTGCATGTTTGTGATGGACACATTAGGAAACGTTTGGGCTATTCTTCAGGTTTCCCTTGGCTGATTTTGAGTTTAGACCTCTGAACCAGGTGAATCGAGTTATATAGAACCGCATGATGTTTTCCAAACCAGCAAGCAATTGCTCAGTTTTTATAACCTTTTAGTCTCAGCTATGAGGCCTGTAGAAAGTTACATTATTTATGAAATGTGGTAAAACTGAAGACTGCGGAAAGAACTGACCTCAATAAAATCCCCGGTCTTGTTACTCTTCACGCTGTCTGTGATGGCGCAGAGCTCCTTCCTGCTCTGTAGTAATGATTTCACAGAGCCGAGCAGCCCCTCGCTGACACACTGTAAAAAGAAAGCTGAAGTGAAAGAAGCCAGAGCACCACAACAGAATACAGCACAGGCCACCGCATGAGGAACGGCGAGGAAGTTATCACTACTGAGGACATTCCACAGATAATATACAGAGAGCTGGACACTGTGCTCATGGAGGAAAGTACACAGTACACTTACAAACTCTATTATGGCTGGACATGTCTAACCACAGCTTAAAGGGAACCTATCATGTGGAAAAACACTATTAACCTGTAGGTATGAAACCTGTCCGCTGCCTGTACATTGAAGCCCGCTGCCAGGGAAAAAATTAACTTTACCCCTTCCAGGGGCGTTCCAATTTCCGCCATGGGGCAGTGTCGGTCCGGTCACCACTTTGTGTATCAAGAGCAGCGGCTGTAACTATCAACCCCCACCCCACAGTGACTGAGCGCAGCCTCACCTGTGACTGAAACCTGAACGTTGCAGGAAAGAGTAAAATCCATTTCATCGCAGAAGTAAGATTTAATGTGCAGGTGCTGAGAAGATATCAAATCTGCAGATTAACCCCACGTCTGCAGGTTAATAGTGTTTTTTCATGTGACAGGTTCCCTTTAAAGGATTAGGCCCCCAATTAGAACAGTAGCACTTATGTCCCTTGTCCTCTCCGGTGGCCCCTCTTTATTCCAGAGTAATTAGATTATAATATATTGTATATACATACACACACATATACACAGGGTGGGCCATTTATGTGGATGCACCTAAATAAAATGAGAATGGTTGGTGATATCAACTTCCTGTTTGTGGCACATAAGTAAATGGGAGGGGGAAAACTTTTCCAGATGGGTGGTGACCATAGCAGCCATTTTGAAGTCAGCCATTTTGGATCCAACTTTATTTTTATTCAGTGGGAAGAGGGTCATGTGACACATCAAAAGTATTGCAATTGTCATAAGAAAAACAATGTTGTGCTTGGTTTTACTGTAACTGTATTCTTTCACGAGCTATTTACAAGTTTATGACCACTTATAAAATGTGTTCAAAGTGCTGCCCATTGTGTTGGATTGTCAATGCAACCCTCTTCTCCCACTCTTGACACAATGATAGCAACACCCCAGAAGAAATGCTAGCACAGGCTTCCAGTATCCATTGTTTCAGATGCTGCAAATCTCATATCTTCACAGTATAGACAATTGCCTTCAGATGACCCCAAAGATAAAAGTCTAAGGGGGTCAGATTGGGAGACCTTGGTAGCTAATCAACTGGCCCTTGACGACCAATCCACTTTCCAGGAAACTGTTCATGTAGGAATGCTCAGACCTGACACCCATAATGTGGTGGTGCACCATCTTGTTGGAAAAAACTCAGGGAACATGCCATCTTCAGTGCATAAACAGGGCAACACATCATCATGTAGCTATTTCAGATATCCAGTGGCTTTGGAGCATCCATTGGTGAAGAATGGCCCCACTATTTTTGTACCCCATATACCACACCATAACATCAATTTTTGTGTTCCAACAGTCTTGGAGGGATCTATCCACTGTGGGTTAGTATCAGATCAATAGCGGTGGTTTTGTTTGTTAACTTCACCATTCACAAAAAGGTTTGCCTCATCACTGAACATAATATTCTGAGTAAACGGAGGGTCCTGTGCCAATTTTTGTTTCACCAATTCAGTGTGCCGATCTGGGTCATCCTCGTTGAGATGCTGCAGCAGCTGGATTTTGTAAGCCATTTGTGAGTTGCTAATATCCGCCCAAGGGATGTTCGACTGATGCCACTCTCCAGTGACATGCGGCGAGTGTTATGCTGTCAGCTCTTACCGAATGAAGCTAGGACAGCCACTGATGTTTCTTCATTAGTGACAGTTCTCTTGCGTCTAAAATAAAATAAGGACAAGGAGGGGCACTCCTGTTGTAATACCCGGTGGTCTAGTGGATGCAATGGGGGTGATGCACTAACCTTGGTTAGTTATACTCCGGCATAGCTGCGGTACAGAGCCTACGGTGCATCTCGTGCACCCGCCGCCGCTGTCAGGCCAGACAGCCGGTCACATGTTGGATCACGGGGTTACTGACGTCACCGCAGGTCCTCGATCCTCCTGTTATTCTCCACACAGGTATCGTAGAAGCTTTCCTGCAGCAGCACCGCACACCCACCAGGGTGTAGAAACGTGTAAATTAAAGAAGCTTTAGCGGTTTTGAGCGGGTGCTTGGAGATAAATCACAGAGACAGCTTTTTAGTACCTTCTCTTTACTTGCTCAAACGTAGACAGGTCACTCCTCTCAGGTGAACACCTGATAAAGGTGGTATCAGCTGCCGAAACATGTTGTGAGGAGTGACCAGTCTACATTTGAGCAAGTAAAGAGAAGGTACTAAAAAGCTGTCTCTGTGGTTTATCTCCAAGCGCCCACTCAGAACCACTAATGCTTCTTTAATTTACACAGTTTTCTTGCGTCCAAATTTTGGCAAATCCAACACTGACCCTGTTCCAAAAAATTTGGCAAGCGGTTTGTTAACTGTAGCATGGGATATGGGTGGTGTTGTAGGGTCTGTTGCATTGAAATCTGCTGCAATGACCCGGGTACTGCGTTCACCAGACATCAACACAATTTCACGTGTTAACCTCAGCTACATGTCAATGGCCGTAAACAAAGAGAAACTTGAAAATAACTCATGAAAGAATAAAGTCATGTTAAAACCAAGCACACTATTGTTTTTCTTATGAAAATTCTCAATATGTTTGATGTGTCACATGACCCTCTTCCCACTGAAAAAAAATAAAGTTGGATCCAACACGGCCAACTTCAAAATGTCCACCATGGTCACCACCCATCTGGAAAAGTTTTCTCCCCTCCCATATACTAATGTGCCACAAACTAGAAGTTGAAATCACCAACCATTCCCATTTTATTTAGGTGTATCTATATAAATGGCCCAGCCTGTATAATTAATTATATATATTACTAGTTTTATCCAGAAAATATAAAAACATGATTTTCATCTGGTCATCCATATGCAACACATTCTTATATACATAACTAGTTAACCCCTTCCTGACCATGCGACTTTTCCACACTTTGTTATTTCTTCCCGACTTTTTACTTTTCAGATGACATATCCAGATGAGGGCTTGTTTTTTTCCCGAGATGAGCTGTTCTTTTAAATGACACTATTTCCTAATTTTTAATGAGAAAAAATAATGGGGGGCGGTGAGCCAAACCTTTGTGCTTCATTTTTTTTTTCTTTTCTTTGTTTTAATTTTTCTTACTTTTCATTGTATTTTGTAGTTACCTTGAACCTGCGATCATCTGATCACTTGTACTATACACAGCAATTCCAATAGTGCTGCTAAGTATTGTAAAAATCTCAGTCTGCTATAAATGCAGCATAAGCTGGCATTCATAGGTGTACTGTCATGACAGGTATGGGGTCCTCAGCAAACCCCTAACTGTCATGGCAATCCATCAATATTCCACAATTGGCTTTCAGGAGCGCTGATGAGCAGTTCTAGTGAGCCCCTCTGGACGTGCACTGTAAATGTCACTGTTACAGACTGACAGTGGTATTTGACAAGTTAAAAGCCATGAGTGGAGCGGAGCTTAGCGCACACGGTTGTTAGAGGCAGATGATGGCTGAATAACATGCACCAGCTACAACATATGATACAAATGTATGTCATGTCTCAATAAAGGGTTAACATTTGAAAAGAACAAATAAAATTTCTTATATAAAAGAATTGCATTGAATCCATAAAAACGTAATACTACACGGTCTGTGGATCTGTATGGGATCATAATTTTGTTTGTGCACCTATAGACTTGAATACCCACATCTCATCCAACTTATGGAAAATAAAAACCCTCATCTGAACATCCCAATTGAATAACACATTTGCGAGTGCTGTCCATTTTTTCACGGAGATCTCAAATCAAAAATATTGTTGTGTGAACTTGGTCTTAGCCAAGTAATAACGTCAAGTGTACAACAAAAGTGTGGGGAAATCGGCATTTCATACAAGCAGATTTTGCTGCTTGTTTCACTCAATGCACTGTAAAGGACGAGATGGGCGGTACAAATCTGCAGCTTTCCCCCACACATTAGACTATTGCAGACAATCACCTTTCACACTATAAATGTCTTCTATTTTAGCTGAGTTAAAGCACCACTCCAGAAATTTTATTTTTCACTGCTGGAGTGGTGCTTTAAACCAGAGTCCCCTGTCATACATTCACCAGTTGACGTTTTCATCCTGTTTCATCTTGTGACTGTAACTTCTGACTGGCCGGAAGTCAGAAGTTACATCACAAGTTCCTGATACATCTCTAGGAGAGCCAGAATGAGGCTCCCATAGAGAAGTATTGATTTGTTACATGTAGACTCCATCAAACACTAGAGCTACCAGCAGGTCACAAATCACAGGAGACAGACCGGAGCAATGCTGGAAATAGATGAAGACGGCGGCAGGTGAGTATAAGACAGCAGGCAGGGGACTTCTATTTAAAGCACCACTCCAGGAGAGCAATAATAATAATTAAAAAAAAAATAAAAAAAAATAAACACTGCAGTGGTGCTTCAATAGTTTATAAATTTAGACTTTTCTGGTGGAACTTAATTCACATTCAAATCTAATATTCAAAAGTACAGTGCAAGCAAACATATCACGGGAGAATGATGAGAGGCTGCCTGGTCATTGCACACTTCCCTTTCCTTCAGAATGAATCCCTCCTTTGTATGTAGGACAGGACAGTGCTTTATTACTGGACGACATAATCACACCAGCTACTCACTTCTTTTTTCATGGATAATTTAGGCTTCATCTGGCAACACGAACTCTGAGTACAAGCATCCATGTTGGCCGATCTAAGGTTCTTATACACTCCGCATATCTGTCACGAAAGATAAAAACACAAGAAAATTTATATTTTATGTCTCTAGTCATAGTACATAACCTAAAGTACTATCAAATTTATCAGAACATAGAAAAAAAGATTCACTGTCCATTTGTGGAATATTCAAACAATACTCGATAAGAGGACAGTAAGTGCATAAATGATCGCCTCCTACATTAGATTAATTTTGTTTATTATGTCTCGGTAATATATATATATATATATATATATATACATACATACATACATACAAACGGTGCCTTGTGAAAGTATTCGGCCCCCTTGAACATTTCAACATTTTGAAACATTTCAGGCTTCAAACAAAGATATAGATTCTAATTCTTTTGTGAAGAATCAACAAGTGGGACACAATCGTGAAGTGGAACGAAATTTATTGGATATTTTAAACTTTTTTAACAAATAAAAAACTGAAAAGTGGGGCGTGCATTATTATTCGGCCCCTTTACTTTCAGTGCAGCGAACTCACTCCAGAAGTTTAGTGAGGATGTCTAAATGATCCAATGTTGTCCTAAATGACTGGTAATGATAAATAGAATCCACCTGTGTGTAATCAAGTCTCTGTATGAATGCACCTGCTCTGTGATAGTCTCAGGGTTCTGTATCAAGTGCAGAGAGCATCATGAAGCCAAGGAACACACCAGGCAGGTCTGAGATACTGTTGTGGTGAAGTTTAAAGCCGGATTTGGATACAAAAAGATTTCCAAAGTTTTAATTATGTCAAGGAGCACTGTGCAAGCGATCATATTGAAATAGAAGGAGTATCAGACCACTGCAAATCTACCAAGACCTGGCTGTCTCTCTAAACTTTCATCTTTAACAAGGAGAAGACTGATCAGAGATGCGGCCAAAAGGCCCATGATCACTCTGGATGAACTGCAGAGATCTACAGCTGAGGTGGGAGAGTCTGTCCACAGGATAACAATCAGTCGTTCACTTGCACAAATCTGGCCTTTATGGAAGAGTGCCAAGAAGAAAGCCATTTCTCAAAGATATCCATAAGATGTTTTGCCTGAAGTTTGCCACAAGCCACCTTGGAGACACACCAAACATGTAGAATAAGGTGCTCTGGTCAGATGAAACCAAAATCGAACTTTTTGAGCACAATGTAAAACGATATGTTTGGCATAAAGCAACGCAGCTCATCACCCTCAAAACACCATCCCCACTGTCAAACATGGTGGCGGCAGCATCAAGGTTTGGGCCTGCTTTTCTTTAGCAGGGACAGGGAAGATGGTTAAAATTGATGGGAAGATGGACAGAGCCAAATACAGGACCATTCGGGAAGAAAACCTGTTGGAGTCTGCAAAAGACCTGAGACTGGGACGTAGATTTATCTTCCAACAAGACAATGATCCCAAACATAAAGCAAAACCTACAATGGAATGGTTCAAAAATAAACGTATCCAGGTGTTAGAAGGGCCAAGTCAAAGTCCAGACCTGAATCCAATTGAGAATCTGTGGAAAGAGCTGAAAACTGCTGTTCACAAATGCTCTCCGTCCAACCTCACTGAGCTCCAGCTGTTTTACAAGGAAGAATGGCAAGAATTTCAGTCTCTCGATGTGCAAAACTGATAGAGACATACCCCAAGTGACTTGCAGCTATAATCGCAGCAAAAGGTGGCGCTGCAAAGCATTAATTCAAGGGGGCCGAGTAATATTGCACAACCCACTTTAATGTAATGGGGTATGGAGCAGGAGGGAGGAGTGTGAGAGAAGACATATGATTGCACAACACTGACATTACACTAGCAAGATCCAGTCACCATGGAGACAGAAAAGATACATTTATAAAAACATGGAGATCTCCTAGCTAAAAGCAAAAAGGATTATGGTATTTGGGGGAAAAAAAAAAAAAAAAGGAGGAGTGAATATACCGTATGCACCTGTTGGGTTCGCTGCTAATATGTCTGCTTACTAGATGGGCCCTTCCCTCAAACGTCTGTGTGAACTGAAACATAAAAAAAAACAAAAAGAGTTATAGCTTTTGGAAACCGGAGAGAAAAAAAAAAAAAATGCTTCAGTCAGGAAGAGGTTAAGCAGCCAGGCGTATAGACAGTTCAGACACTATGGACCTGCAGTGATCAGGAATCTCCCACATAAGGCTGGTTTCACACTTCCGTTTCTTTTAACCCTGTGGAATGCGGGTAAAACCTGCATACCCCTACATTCACCCACAACTGGATGCACCAGTATTATCACTTATCCATCTCACAGATCAGTGATAATACCGATGAGTGAGTATCCCGGTTGCATATGGTTTTGATCATTTGACCCTAAAGGGTGTGTCTTTTAAAACTATGAATGAAAAAGAGAAAGCCAGTGTCCAGAGAAATTTTCTTTAAAAAGTTCCAGTCTTTATTAAGAACTTTAAAACAAATCCATTTCAGTAGCAATGGAACCACAGGGGCAGAGGTGCCCAATCTGATGCGTTTCGGTGGATAAAGCCTTCGTGGATATCTACAAAATGGATTTATTTTAAAGTTGGCAATTAAGTCTAGAACTTTTTTAACAAAATTTCTAAAGGTCCTGGATTTCATTTTTTTCATTCATGGACTTATGCTGCTACAATCATAGCAACATCCGTGATCCTATGTGAGTTCATTAGTTTAAGGTGTTCCACACACCGAGTATATGGCAGTATAGTGCGGTCAGTTATCTGACTTCACGGCCAAATGGACTCAGATCAGCAATTGAGGCAATCTCTGGAGACCCCTGGGATTCTACTGGAGGGACTCCATACCTTCTTTATTTCCATTAGCCCATTCTCGGAGTTGCACGGTTCTCTGCCTTATTTTGGACCCACAGAGGGCTTCACACAGAAGGGTGAGCTGACATTTTTTCATTTCTCTTCACATGACATTTATAACTGGGTTGTAGGTATGTTCAGTTAAAAAAAAACACATCTGGTGTCTGGAGCCAGCAGGATCTGTATTCTGTTGTATCAAGAGTTACCATTATAATTTAATCTGCATTTGCCCTGGTACAAGTGTCTACAGTTTTTAAATGGTTACCAAAATCGTTAGAAAATGCATTTTTTGGTTTCAGTGTAGAAACCATGGACACCCGGATCCAAGGAACCGAACAGAATTGGATACTAAAAGTAGTGTGAAACCAACCTCAAACATACAGGCCCGGTCTTTGACCCACATTTTCTCAGTCCGGACAGACACCTCTAAGGGTATGTGCACATTGGAAGTTTTGTGAGCTGTTTTTTATGCGTTTTCCGCTGAGTTTTATGTAAATTTATGTTAATCCTAACCACCGGTTGGCTTAACATGCTAGTCAATGGTTTTCAGAAAATGCTGTTTACATTAGAACGTTTTTTTTTTTCTCCTTTCCACTTTCTTCACCGGTTTTCCACCGGTTTTCAAAGATAGAGCATGTGACTTCTTTTGAGCGTTTTTCCAGCGTATCCAGCTTACAAGTGCACAAAAAAACAGTCTTAAAACGCCAAGAAAAACCGCCAGAAAACCGCAGAGAAAACGCTGTAAAACGCTCAAAAAACGCTGAAACGCTCAAAAACGCTAAACAAACGATGGACACTGCTGAGGTCAGGAATTTCATCTCCTGAAATTCTACTCCGGTTTTCTGACGGTCTGCAATGATGCAGAACCGTCCAATGTGCACATACCCTAACACTCCCTTTTGGCTTCATGTTGTCTAAAATCTTTACTCCTTAAATAGTTCAGGTATATTAAGAGATTCAGCAAAGTAGCACAAACCTCCCAGCTGAGCCATTCCCATGATACAATGGCCTCGTGATGTTAGCCCTATGACAGCAGAGAAATATTCATTACCGGCGAACATAACGGTACTGCAATCATCTGCGGTAGGAAAGTGAATCCTTGGAGAGATCGTTAATGATGCTAGTTAATAAGAGAGCAGAAATAGATCTGATTATTAGATCTTGTAGCCAAACGCCTTCTGTAACCTACGTAACACTGAAATATTCCCTTTCTCTTGGTGGCCACAGATGAGATGAATGCTCCAATATACTACCGGGTAGGATTACCTGATAACATATTATACCAAGTTTTACTGCAAATAGCAGAAGTTCCGCTGTCAGCACTGCTGAAGATCATTAAAAAAGTGGCAATTTGACTACATGTAGTTCTTGTGCAATGTCCTCAGCCGTGTGCAGGAAACATACCGGACAACTGTGTCTGAATACACCCTGTGACCCGGGAAAAGTCTCATAAAGAAGCCTGCCTGATCACAGAGGACAATGCGGCTGCTAAATCACAGTGGGACGGTGCCAAGCTGCTTCCCGTGTGACCATGCCAGTCAGGAGAAATGGGTGACCACCAGATCTCAGGAGTGAAGCCCTAGTACCTATATTACATCTGGCACAATTTAGGACCGCTCATCTTGGCATCACAGTGGAGTTTGGCTTTCTGTTCCTTTATTTTTTTAAGTTTCTATATTGGAATTACTGAAGTAAAATGATTCATCCTCTGACTGACCTCAACGAGTATGATGGTTTTCATTAGGCCATCTTCCCTGACTACAATTCAGCAAAAAGCAAACAAAACTGTGATTTATTCACCCTCCTTGGGTCCATCGATGAGCCTCCGCCGCTGCTGTCTGTTATTATCTGCAGCGGTGACATCATGTCAACAGCAATGCAGCCAGTTAGTGTTCACATATTGTTTGTGATATACGTGTTGCATATATGCAAGGAAAGTGTCTCAGGTACAGGCAAGCAAATCCTATAGTGTTTTATAAGCCCATTAAAAACAATATGGGTGTCCTTGAATTGAATACTCAACAAAAAAACAACAGTAGCTATTCCATACACCGGTCAATGCAAGAATGAGGGGCATGAAGATTGAGGGATAACATAGGTGTTTGCCCACACGAATTGTACACATGAGCCTGTAATTAGTCTTTAAAAAAAAAAAACAACAAAACAAAGATAAACACATAGAATAGACTTAAATAAAAATCACAAATAGAAATATCAATTTGTGCAAAAAAAAAAAAAAAATTCCTTTCTTTCCATATCTTGAAAACTTTCTTGGTGTGGCCTCACACAAATATTTTCGCCATTGTCAGCGAATGAATGGGAGTTGATAGAGTTCCAGTGCCCGTATCCTTTTCTATACACATTCATGAAAAAAGGGCATTCAGATCAGACGACCGGATAAATCAGTCTGAGATCAGATCGCAGTGCTCAGACAGGCCACGGCTCTCCAGACCAGAGTGTGAAAGCTTCATTAATTTCTATGTCGCTGTCCTGCTCAGGTCAGTAAACACACGGTCAGTCTGACCACTGCGGTGAGATATTGGATGGATTTATCCGGTAGTCTGAATGCATCCTAAGTCAGGGGTGGGGAACCTCAGGCCCCAGAGCCGAATGCGTCCCTCGATGAGTTTTTTGCGGCCCCCGGGAAGATTCCTGGGGACCACAGTGCTCTGGCTGATAGCCATGTGTTGCCGACTGTCTGCCCTTTAAATCCAGCTCCCCAGTGACCTCTATGCCCCATCCTTGGCCTCCCCAGTGAGGTATATGCTCCCAGCCTCTCCTGTGATGTTTATGGCCCTAGCAAACCTGGAAAAGCAGATGAAAAGCAACATGACCAATATCACCGATGCCAAAGAAAAGCAACTCCAAACACCACATTAGGGATGAGTTGATTGTTTAACCAAATATAGTGGGTAATGTTAAAGTTGATAATTTTGTACGGCCCTCGAAGGATGGTAGAAATTTCCAAATGGCTCTCGGCAGAAACATGGTTCCCTGCCCTTGTCCTAAGGCCTCATTCAGCCGTCTATGTTGCATGTGTGTGCTGCATTTTTCATGGATAGCACACTTACCCAGGGCTGTACCTAGGGGAAATGCTGGAGGGGCATTTGGCCTGGGCACAGCTGGAAGGGGGGTGCCGCCGGGCCTACTGCTGCAGTGCCCGAGGTCAGGTTCTCCCCGCATTTTATAAGGCTGCTCTGTGCTTACAGGACCTGTGATGATGACACATCGAGGTGTGGAGTAAGGGATCACATGATCAGCTCCTCAGTGATGCAGGACTCTGCCGTGATGGTTGCCATGGTGCTGGATGAGGAGAAATTAATGTGTGGATGGCGCAGAGCCGAGCCCAGCGTGCGCAGGGTGTACGGAGCCGAGCCCAGTGTGCGTGGGGTGAACGGAGCCGAGCCCAGCGTGCGCGGGTGAACGGAGCCGAGCCCAGCGTGCGCGGGGTGAACGGAGCCGAGCCCAGCGTGCGCGGGGTGAACGGAGCCGAGCCCAGCGTGCAGGGGGGTGTATGGAGCCGAGCCCAGCGTGCGTACGAGGTGTACTGAGCCAAGCCGCGTGCGTACGAGGTGTACGGAGCGGACCTGTGTCTGTATCAGCTGTTCGGAGTGGAGCCACATGTGTACGAGGTGTACAGAGCGGAGCCGCGGGCATACGAAGAGGAGCTGTGTCAGTATGAGGTGTACGGAGCGAAGCCGCATGTGTACAGGGCGTACGGAGCAGAGCTGTGTTTGTATGGAGCGGAGTTGCATACGAAGTGGAGCTGCATGCGTACGAGGTATATGGAGCGGAGCCGTGGGTGTACGGAGCGTAGCTGTGTCTGTATGAAGTGTACAGAGCGGAGCTACAGGTGTACGGGGCACACAGAGCAGAGCAGTGTATGGAGCGGAGCCGCGTGCGTACAAGGTGTATGGAGCGGAGCCGTGTGCATATGAGGTATGTGTACCAGTGGTAGCCCCCCACAGATGCCACTCACACTCCTATAGTCCTGGCTGCCTTTGCAGGCAGCATTCTTCTCCAGAGTCCCGGTTGCCGCTGTCTGCCCTTGGCAGCTCAGCATGGAGGGGCATGATGATGTCATCACTGAGCGCCGCTGTACTGAGACGTGCAGAGCGGCAGAGCAGATGTTGAGGAGAGTGGAGCAGCGAGAAGAGAGGTGAGGAGAGAGAGAGATCCAGATAGCTAGATGCTGCACTTGGCTGCGGTACCACCCATATGGCAGTGCGGCTCCAGTGAGCTGCATGCATTATTTGTTTGCTTTCAGGACGCTTGCGTATATAACAAGCATCCTCAGACGCATAAAAATGCAACATGTTGCGTTTGCAGGATACTTTTAAAAAACGCAAGGGAATGCGAAAGCATCTTAGCCCGCGCCTAACAACATGTAATATACTCAGTCAGAAACAGCTCATGCTGGTTTCAGCAGTCGCTGTGCCTGCAAATGTAAAAATCGCATATGGTTGATTGGTCACATGACGTCTACTCAGACCGCTGGGTGGGGGGAGGGGGGGGGGCGCCAAATGAACTCTTGCCCAGGGTGCCAGAAAACCTAGATACACTCTGCACTTACCCATTATACTGAATTATGAATTCTCAAGTTCATGATGTTCACAAACCATATGTCCATGCAAAAATCAGATAGGTGTCATGATATGTACCAATACAAATCTATAGGTCCATGAAAACCTCGGACAGCACATGTACAGCATCCAGGTGCTGTCTGCATTTACATGGGAAAGGATAAGAGAAGCTTTTGTCATTCTATTCAATCTACACACAAGAAACATAGATCCAAAATACTGATGACAGACGGATTCATTTTTATGCTTACATGTAATGTACTAATGCCTGGATGAGGCCTCAAGCTGCGTTCGCACATCCGTATGTCACAGATTGCAATTCACAGACCAGTGGCGGGCCTATGATCCCTTCCCAACAACCTCATAGACCTATATGGAGAGGTCATGTTTGGGTCAGGAGTTCAGCAGCCGGTTCAATGCTACACGTGGATCTACAAATCCAAGACTCTCTTCACTCATATGGTGGTTAACGCTAGGATATCGTTAACGAATCCTACAAAGTCACGTGGTAGACATCGTACGAACGATATGTATATATCATTCGTGTGTTGTCACACACAAGGATATCGAGAACGATATCCATTTTGGCATTGCGCCAATATCGGAGGGAGATTTTTCCATCCAATGCTGAGCAATGCCGTTACAATAATGTGCCAGCGCTGTGACAGCAGCACTGGCACATTACAGTATGTAAAATTAGTTTTGCATCTTTTATATACTTAAATTTGTGTGTGATTTAACATGTAAAAGCAGCTCCTGCAGCTGTGTGCTACATGTCGGCACGCAGCAGCGGCTATGAAGCCGGTGTTGTAGGGGTTAATAATATTGTGACACATGGCTCCAGGGAGTGCCCACACTCTCCTGGAGCCATGTAGCACATTACATTTGCAATGCAGGAGTTAAAGCAGTGAGTTAACAGAAGCTGCACATTGTCGGCTCTGCTACTTCTATTCCTAAAAAGCCGGCATGTACTGTAAAGGTACAGTGCCCCGTGAAAATTTGCTACAATACTTCCAGAATAGGGAGCTCTCTGAGGTGCTTAGGCAAAATGCGTAGAGTATCTGTCCCTGTCCAGCATGCTGATCGCTTCAGCACCAATAACTATTGGCTCGCACATTGAAACTCCGGTGCTCAGCCAAGTTATTAATGCTGATGCAATCAGCACCCTGGACAGGGACAGGTACTGTACGCGTTTTGCCTAACTACATAGGAGACCTCCCGATTCTTGAAATATTTTAGCAATTTTTCACGGCGCACTGTAACATTACAGTAGCCAACGGGCTTTTTATGAATGAAAGTAGCAGAGCCGACAATGTGCGGCTTCTGCTACCTGAAAGATTTAACCCCTGCGGGGCAAATGTAATGTGCTACATGGCTCCAGGGGAGTGTGGGCACTCCTTGGGGCCATGTGTCACAATATTATTAACCCCTACAACACCGGCTTCATAGCTGCCGCCGCTGCTGCTGTGTGCTGACATGTAGCACACAGCTGCAGGAGCGGCTTTTACATGTTAAATCAGTACACTAAAATGTTTTATTTAAACCTTTACACAAAAATTACAGCGCAGGAATAGAAGTCTTTTGAACGATATCGTTCAAAAGACTTCACACTGAACAATGTGCCACATCGTTCAGTGCTTAATTGGACGATGAACAATAGATTTGAGGTCAGGATCTCAAATCTAGGATGAACGATCTAACGATCTTTTCATCCTATATCGTTCATTTACACGCAAGGATGTACAAACAATATCGTTCCAATGATCTCAAATCTGTTGCAACGATATCGTTCAGGATATCCTTGGTTGTAACACCATTATTTTCATCAGAGAGCCACATCATACTACTTTTTTCTTAATCAGTGAAAATAACTAATGACAATGAACTATAACAGATTCTATCCATTATAGAATCTGAAAAAACTAAAGGTTATGATGCCAATGTGAACCTGAAAGAGGGTCTGCCGCCTCTCCTGACAGGTCTATTTTAGCAAACACTTCAAGAAAATTACAATTCTGGACAATTTTTAATTCATAATTCTGCCCTGCGATGTCCCTCTGTTATTCCTCCTGGATATTTCGCAATAAATTTCCACATTAGTTGTGAATTTCACACCTAGTGGGAGTAATGTCACAAAGCCACAGTAATATTACCGGATGGTGACATGCATGTTAATACATCTGTACCATGAATGGTCTAAACAAAGAAATATGAAAGATTTGTGGCTATAAAAAAAACATCTCTAATCTGGTATCAGATCTGCGCTGATGCTGGATTGGCCTAGTTTTCAGACTGGTCAAAACTGAATGTAAGGAGCGGACACTATTCATGGTACATGCACCACAACAAGCAAATGGCGCCCTGCGCAGAACAACGGTCACGATCAATTATACAATACTGCAGCCCATCTGGACATTACACACTACTGATGGATTTCTACAGACAGGAATACAGAATGATAAAATGCTGTTTATCAGCAATGTCTTTAGGTTTTCTTTCTTTTTGGCATTAACAAGTGATGATCTACCCTCAAGGTACCGTCACACAGGGAGATATCGCCGGCGATGTTGCCGGCAACTGAGGGGCGTGGCCAGGTTGCGGCGACATCGCCGGAGAGTTGCCTCGTGTGACAGGGCGATAATCAGGCGAAAAATCGCCTGAGTAACATCGCCACGTTTCCCAACAATGTTGGGAAACCTGGCGATGTTGGTCAGGCGATCATGCCTGATCGCCCTGTGTAACGCGGCAACCTGCAATGTTGCGGGCGATTCCGCCTATCTCCAACGTTGCGGATTACCGCTCGCTGGGTTGCTGGGCAACCCAGCGAGCGATAGCCGCGGCAACTAGCTGACGAAATTGCCGGTAAGTTGCTCCGTGTGACATCTCCCTGGCGATGTTGCCAGGGATGCGCGCTCCCGCGATCGCCGGCGATATCTCCCTGTGTGACGGTACCTTTAGGGTATGCAATCAGTGGTGGTCCCACTTCCAATAGGCTACAGGACGTGCTGTGAAGCGGTGTCTGACAGCTCGTCTCCACACACTCAATTCCTATAGAGTGTGGATTTTGTATGGCTTTGATAAAAATTGGTCTATGTCTGAAGCCTTGAAAAACAGGATTTGGGCGCCGATGGGACCACTGACTGCAATGATGCAGACGGAGTCACTATGTGCTGTCAGGCAAAACCATAATCACCCACATCTTAGTCCTTGCCTCAAACAAGAAAATGCTGATTACAGATGAAAACGATGTCCAATAGAACACACAGTAAGCCTCGATAGAGCCACTGACGTGAGGATCGAATCAGGGCTGAGGAGTCTGAGCTAAACCATCAACTCAGACTCCTCAATTTCCATGACTCTGACTCCTTCATACATGGCTCATGTTTAAGTGATACATTTATTGTAGTACAATGTGAACATCAGGCTTTTAATAATTATTATGACAATAATCAAGATATTTAGAACATAATGCATAATAATATTCAGCACATACTACATTGAACTGCTGTACCCAATTTAAAGAGGACCTGTCACCCCCTGGTGCATGTCAAACTAACTGCAGCACTGAATGCAGTATGTCTACTGCATTCAGAGAAGGAGTTCCCCATGGCTGTAGCCCCCTGTAAGCTTTAAAAAAGACTTTAGAAACCTTACAGTTAAGAGGTTGCCTGGGTGTGATCTTATTAAGAGGTCTTCATTGCTCGCACAATCCTCCCTGCCTCCTCCTTGTATATTCCATCCCCTCTATGTGTCTGCCGCTGCCTCCTCTTCTGCTCTTGACGTCACAAAGAGCAGGAGCAGAAGAGGAGGGCAGACCCAGAAGAGGAGGCGGCGGCAGACACAGAGGGGGCGGAACACAGCGCATGCCGCCTAGATACCCGGTGTTTATCATGGTTACCAGCGCTAAGTAGGGAGGACGCTGGTAACTATGATAAACAGCGGGTATCTAGGCAGCGCGCGCTGCCTGGATACCCGGTTGTTTATCATAGTTACCAGCTTCCTCCCTGCTTAGTTACCTGCTTCCTCCCTGCCTAGCGCTGCCTAGATACCCGGTGTTTATCATAGTTACCAGCTTCCTCCCTGCTTACAGGCTGAGCTAAGCAGGGAAGACGCTGGTAACATCGCTTCTAGCGATGTGGGAGGTGGCTCCCAGGTCCCTGATCGCTGGGGAGATCTGCCTGTTTGACAGCTCCCCAGAGACCAGGTAACGACGCTCCAGCGATCCCGACAGGTCGTTATTGCGGTCGGGATCGCTGGAGCGTCGTGTGTGACAGGACCGTAAAGCAGGGGCAGACATACCAGTGATGCAACCTGTTCAGCCACACTAGGGCCCATTAGGGCAGGTGCATGCTGTCAAGCTTACAATTGCTTGTGAATTGATAGAGAGAAATAATTACCGGTAGGTACTTTATGATGAACCACACAGTAAGGCTGGGGTCATACACACAGATATCTGGGCAGATATTGTTCACAGATCTCTGGTTGCAGTGAAATCATGGACACATGGTTCCTTTTTGTGGCTGTGTACAAATGGAGCAATCTGTCCATGATTTCACTGCAACCAGAGATCTGTGAACAATATCTGCCCAGATATCTGTGTGTGTGACCCCAGCCTAAGAGGGATCCTCCTACAGTTTTTCATCTGCTTCTTACCCTGGAAAGGGTATATTCAGGTTATGCAATTGTGCTGTTTTTTATGCAACGATTTCCCAAAATCAACACAAGAACACTATGCTTTGTGCTGCTGCTTTAAAAAAAAAAAAAAAAAGTGATGGCAATTTTGAAAAATCATGTTAATAAAATCAAATCATGATTGCACTGTGTGAACATACACATAACGCCCCTACTTGCTGGCTTTAGTTGACAAAACGACATAAAAAAAATTGCAAAATCATTTTTCTAAAAAACTCTCAGACACATGTGTAAAAAAAATGTCTTTGCACATACCATCAATCATAGTGAAATGAAATCTGAGCACTGATTGGTCGCTATGGGCAATAACGGTGATTTTCAACATTTTCACTCTGTTACGACTGGCGGAGCAATTTTCCACTTGACAAAGCAATTGTTAACAATTCATGATATTGTGTTTTCTATTTACAAGCAAACGTAACAGCAGTTGCAGATAAAACAATGGTGCAAAGGGGAAATGATAGTGCCTGGAATGTTAACTGTAACAATAGACAGGAAAAATTGTGTTCTAGTATTTTATATGGTGCCCGGACCATCACCGAAAAGGTGGTATTAATGCCAAAAGTCACATCAGCCTTAGGGGTGTGTGCCTGGTTAAAGGAGACACAAACAAGCAATCTCTGTGCTAGTCTACAGCAACAAACTGAGGTCTTTTAGGCCAGCTTCACACCACGTTTATTTGCTGTCAGGATCTGTCCAGCGTTAGGCAGGACAAACAGAACCTAACAGCCCCGGACAAAACAGAACTGGTGCCGGAATCCTCCCTGCGCGCGTCTGCCTCTGTCCAAGTGCTGAAATTTCATCAGTGGAGCTCTCCAAGTTCTGAAATTTCAGCCAGCAGCTCTTTTAGCTGCACTGTCCAGGTGCTGAATGGGCACGGCTTGAATTTCAAAGCCGCCACTCGTTCAACACCCGGCGTCCGTGAGTAGCATAGTTTTGCTGCCGAATCCGGCGCCCAGACTCCCATGTTATGGGGCGCCAGATCACTCCAGATACGGGAGGATCAGGTTTCCATCGATTTTTGCCCTGGACAAAAAATGCTGCATGCTCCGATTTTGTTTCCGGAGCAAAAAACGAAGCCCCCCGGATCCAGCCGGACAGACAGCAAAACGGATGGAAAATAGCTGCCATCCGGCCCCATCTGGCGCCATAGGGATATAATAGGGGCCAATCAGACCCGGTTCACACCGGACAGCCCCAGACCCCAAAAATCGTGGTGTGAAGCCGGCCTTAGGCTGTTTTCACATAACGTTTTTTGCACATCCGGGGTGATCCTTGAATTTCAAGTATCTCACAGACGGGCTCGGATCTGTGCCAACAGATGCCACCGATGCCCACGGATCTGTGTTTTCCACGGATCCGTCATCAGTTAGCAGAGATAAGATCCATTTTGATCTGTCACCATAGAGCTCCATGTAATTTGAAACGGACAGCAACGGATCCGTTTGTGTCCGATTTTTTTCAAGGCAGGCAAAAATCAGAGCAGACTCCGATTTTGGGGACGGGAAAAAAATCTGACACATGGATACATCACAAAACTGAAGCTGCCTTCACATCACGATTTTGCTGCATCCGTGGTGATCCTTGAATTTCAAGGATCACACAGAAAGGCACGGATCTGTGCCAACAGATGCCACTGATGCCCACGGATCCGTGTTTTCCACGGCTCCGTCATCAGTTAGCAGAGATAGGCGTGTACCTTGCTTCTGAGTATGCGCAGTACAGCAAATCGGATCTATTTTACAGATCCGAGATACATAGACTCCCATGTTAGGCTGGCTTCACACTGCAGTTTTTTCACTGATCAGTGTCCAGCCAGTTTGTGTGCCAAAAGGAGGAGAGGAACTTGCAGAGAAAAACTATAAGGCTATGTGCACACTGGTCGGGTTAGGGCCGGATTAGGTGTGTAAACCGCCGGTCGGTTTACATAAATTTCATGTAAATTTATGTTAATCCAAACCGGCGTTTGGATTAACATTGAAACCTATGTAAACCGGCACCCGCTGTGCACACAGCGGCGGTTTACACACGCTCATCTGTTGCTAACCCGCTGGGTTCCCAGCGGGTTAGCAAAGAATGTGCATGTCCTATAATCCGGCCGGTTCTGCAGCGGCTGCAAGCAGAATCATGTGCTGCTTCCAGCCGCTGAAGAACCGCCGGCACTAACCCGCTGTGCACCGCCGCACACCCGCCCGACACCCGCAGCACGGACCCGACAGGAAGCCGGTGGGCGGCTCCGGAGCTTCCTGTCGGGTCCGCCCAGCCGCCGCCGCCCCTAACCCGCCCCGTGTGCACATAGCCTAATTGTAAGACTGACACCTGTTCTGGGTTTTGGAGACACTTCTGGTTTAGGCACACAAGCTGGATGGACACTGATCAGTGAAAAAACTGCAGTGTGAAGCCAGCCTTATGTAACATGGAATGAAACAGATCCGTGGTGTCCAATTTGAGTCACGGAGACCAAAATCGTAGCAGGCTACAATTTTGGCTCCGTGACTAAATCGGACAGCAACGGATGGTGCTAAAATGCCAATAGGGACACATCCGATCCGTTGCCCATAGGGATACATGGGAGGCAAAATTGGATCTGTGTGTATCCGTTTTGAAACGGATACACACGGATGCAGCAAAATCGTAATGTGAAGCCAGCCTGACACAATCGGATGCCAATAAGAACCAATCCGTGCACATCAGTGTCCATATGGAGACCAAATCATATCCGTGGCTATTCATTTACAACGGATAGCCACGAATGAACAAAAACTGAGATGTCAAAGCAGCCTTACCGAGACCATCTCCATCTCGGCCAGTCATGAACTACATACTGTATAGCAGGGCAGTGGAGTCGGAGTCAGAGTCCTAAAATATATAATAAATTGGGTACAGCAGTTCAATGCAGAATATGCTGCATATTATTATTATGAATTCCAACCATTATTACACAGGATAGGTGATAATTTGAGGTCTGGCCCCGGGGACTCCCTATCAAACCTGAATGTGACTTAACTGTCCAATCAGATTGTAGAGGTGGCCGCCTATATGGTCAGCCCTCTATACACTGGTTATGGGACACTGCAGAAAGTCGAATGTAGTTCTGCTGTAGATTGGATGATAACTTTCAGTGTTGGGAATAAGCCGGCTCTGCTCACATCTGCTCGGACACTTCATTTCACTGTTCTGTTTAGTATCCGATCCATCACTTAAACAGAAGCAGCGATGACCCACTGACTGGTGTGAGGGTCGTCTGGAATTTGTTTCTTTAAACTGAAGGATATTTTTTGCTGTTCTCAAAAGAAAAAGAAAAAAGGCCCAAGCATTAACAATAGGGCTGTTCTTACAACTATAGGCAGAGGATGCGGCAGATCACTTTATCCTTTTTATCTGTCCCTAAAGTGGACCCAGGAATGCCGGCGGATCCATGTGATCACAGCCTCATGATGCCTATTAGGAGATATCAGAACATAACTCAGGGTGGCTTGCTGAGTATGGGGCGGTGTGGCGGCATATCACATAATATTATGGCTTATCGGGAGCAAGACAGTAGGATCATCCACAGGCAGAGAACAAGAACCGTTCTATGTCTAACAGTTCATTCAGATAACGTACAAGCATCATGTGCACATAGGAATTCACAGGGTGACTTCAGCTACTGAAGACAAGGCACATGTGGAGACAGGTCTGTAATGGGCTCAGACAATTCTCAACAATGAAGAAAACTACAAGCAGCTTCTCCCTGGAATGGGGTGGCTGCTAACAGAGAGCAACACCGCAGCTGTATCACAGGAAGGTGTGTGTACATAAAGGGCAGACCCTGCACACGTCTGATCACACCCATCATACATGGTGACGAGGGCAGGGATCGGTGCAGGTGGAGGCAAGAAATAACATGCAGCCCCCACCATCATCATCATCAATCATTATCATCCTCCTCATTACCCGGGGACGCTCCGCTCAGGCCCCACAGCTCCTCCGACCTGTGCTCGATGGCAGCTGCGGCCCAGCAGATATGAAGCCCTGCTCCTTGCTGTCAGTACTGCGGTAGATCAAGGCCTCGGAGCTCCTGTAGTCACCGGCATCATCCTCAGCCCGGACACCGACCCCCTGCAGGCTCCGCTGCGCAGCTGACAAGCTGTTGTGGTTCCAACCACTGACGTCTGCTACGTCATCACCCGGCGCGGCGCATTGGTTGGCAGCTGGAGGGCACAGAGCCGTATCCTGTGACCAAGAAATGTCCACAGCAACTAATCACATTCCTGCCTTCAGTTTACTTACCCATAGCAACTGATTTCTCTGTTAACAGCAATGTTTTGAATCCTTTTATCCTTTGGGGCCTAGTGATCAGAATCTCCATTTTTTTTGTCTTCCCCACTTCTTCCAAGAGCCATAATCCTTTTATTTATCCAGCTTGTTTTTAGCAGGATGATGTGTACTTTTGAATCATACCATTTCATCATGAGATGCACTGGAAAGCAGGAAAAAACTCACAAGCTCCTTGAAATTGAAAAAAAAAGTGCACTATCACAAATGTGTTTTTTTTTTTATTTACAATGTTCACTATAAGGTCACATTCACACATTGAGTATTTGGTGAGTTTTTACCTCAGTATGTGTAGCCAAAACCAGGAGTGGAAAAATCAGAGGAAAAATATAATTGAAACAAGTCACCATTTCTGTATTTATCACCCACTCTTGGTTTTGACATACAAATACTGAGGTAAAAACTCACCAAATACTAAACATGTGCACATGGCCTTACAGATACTGAGGTAAAAAACCTCACCAAATACTAAACATGTGCACGTGGCCTTACAGATACTGAGGTAAAAAACTCACCACCAAATACTAAACATGTGAACGTGGCCTTACAGATACTGAATTAAACTCACCGTATACTAAACGTGCACGTGGCCATACAGATACTGAGGTAAAAACTCCCCAAATACTAAACATGTGAACGTGGCCTTACAGATACTGAGGTAAACTCACTGTGTACTAAACATGTGCACGTGGCCTTACAAATACTGAGGTAAACTCACTGTATACTAAACATGTGCATGTGGCCTTACAAATACTGAGGTAAACTCGCTGTGTACTAAACATGTGCACGTGGCCTTACAGATACTGAGGTAAAAAACTCCCCAAATACTAAACATGTGCACGTGGCCTTACAAATACTGAGGTAAACTCACTGTATACTAAACATGTGCACGTGGCCTTACAAATACTGAGGTAAACTCACTGTGTACTAAACATGTGCACGTGGCCTTACAAATACTGAGGTAAATCACTGTATACTAAACATGTACACATGGTCTTACAAATACTGAGGTAAACTCACTGTATACTAAACATGTGCACAAGGCCTTACAAATACTGAGGTAAACTCACTGTATACTAAACATGTGCACAAGGCCTTACAGATAGGTAAAAACTCACCAAACACTAAACATGTGCATGTGGCCTTACTAATACTGAGGTAAAGAACTCCCCAAATACTAAACATGTGCACGTGGCCTTACAAATACTGAGGTAAAAAACTCCCCAAATACTAAACGTGCACGTGGCCTTACAAATACTGAGGTAAAAAACTCACCAAACACTAAACATGTGCACATGGCCTTACAAATACTGAGGTAAAAACTCACTAAACATGTGCACGTAACCTTAATACAAAGATTGAGGTAAACTCACTAAACATGTGCACGTACCTTATACAAATATTGAGGTAAACTCACTAAACATGTGCACGTAACTTAATACAAATATTGAGGTAAACTCACTAAACATGTGCATGGCCTTACAGATACTGAGGTTAAAAAAAACTCACCAAATACTAAACATGTGCATATTGGCTATACAGATACTGAGGTAATAAACTTACCAAATACTAAACATGTGCATGTGGCCATACAGATACTCAGGTAATAAACTTACCAAATACTAAACATGTGCACATGGCCTAAGGGTACCTTTACTTTGCCGCCACCGTGGCGAGAAATCTGACCAGCAATCTGTAGCCCCATCACCATCGCCGTGAAATTGCGGCGTGTATTTGGTGAATTTGGTGGTGATAAAAAAGGTTGCGCCTGGTTCCGATTTCACAGCACTGCTCGAAAATCAGAGGCAATCATGAAGGCAAAATTCCCTGCTTTTGGCATGTGAAGGGGCAATAGGGATGGAATCTGCGTCGCCTAGTGATTTCCTGGAGGTGTGCCACAGCGTGCTGGAAACCATGCCCCGTCAGCGATGATTGGTGGTGGCTACTGTGTTTCCATTGGCTGTCCTTTCACAGGGCGCCATATTTGAACAGCTGTCCATTCACACTACACAATGGCAATGGCGTCATGTATTAGACAGCCTTCCTGGATCTCTCCCAGCGACCAGCTCCTCACTCCTACTCTCTAACTGGAACTACACAACTCCTCCCCTCAGGCCTGGACCTTTTAAAGGGGATCTGGCTTAAGGCAGCCAGTAGAGCTCCCCCTTCAGGTCTGGGGTGGAAGGTGTTGTGGCTGTGTGTACCAAGGTGTAAATCCCTCCTTGCACTGGTGGATCCTGTGGCAATCCCCTGCAGGGGTGCCGCATTCCCCCCTAGTTAAATACAGTCCTTCGGGACTAAAACATTTTTCCATAAACACAACATAAGTTAACTGTTTACATTTGAAAATTGAACAGAGTCTCAAATTAAAAATTTACAAAAACCAGGGAAAATGGGAAAAAACGGGTAACCAGTCCATACAGTGCTAGTCCATCCGCTGCAGGCTGTTTAAAGGGTATTTAAAAGGGTGTTTGCCACTTCCAGTCCTGTGGCTATGGTCCATTTTTGAAAATAAGAAAGGGAAAATACAAAAAGTCCAACAGGCAAAGTCTTTGAAGGCTTAAAGTTCAACATGACACAACAACAAACACTACGGGTGTCTCTGCTTAGGAGGCCTGGCTTCACTTATACCACCCCCAGGCACTTTCTTTCCCTAACTTGATATGCATGGGGGTTAATCCAGTTCCTCCACCCTTCTGTACACTAGCATTAATAACATATATACATTTAAACATATTTACATTTTCCCACATGTTATGGCTTATTCTCTGTACCTGAGTGGTGGGTATCCTAGATTGACACGTGTTGACTTACGCAATTCTGGTGTAAGATTGATGAGAGTGGGTCTATGTGTCACAGGTAAACTGGGTAATAGTCTGCGACTACCTGATCTCACAGTAGGAATGGCATGTACACCGATTGCAGGATTCTCTGGTTCCAACACAACGGGTGATTCTTCTACTCTTGGCCTATGACACTCTCGGGGTCCAGACGTCTGACTGTGCAAAATTTTGTGGCTATAGTTGCGACGGTGTAGATGCCAATCCCGGACATAAACACACATACACAAATTCAGCTGTATATATTAGATATGGTACATTTGTTTCTTATTCGCTCCATTGGGAGACCCAGACAATGGGGTGTATAGCTTCTGCCTCCGGAGGACACACAAAGTACTACACTTTATAAAAAAGTGTAGCCCCTCCCCGACTGCCTATACACAACCTCCTGGGAAAGTCCCATCAGTTCTCAGCTTTGTGTGGAAGGAGGCACACATACACTCATCCACTCTCATTTTTAGTCATACTCACTCTCCTTGGAGGGTGACGGATGGAAGAAAAGTGGGTCCCTAGGGACCCCCCGGCATGTCTCCTTCCCCACCTCGGGCAGGAGCGGTTGAGGTACCTATTGTTGGTACAACGGGCTGGAGCCCTCATGCCGTACTCCTTCGCCACCCCTTAGGGGCTCTGGCGAAGTGGGAGTCATCACGGGCTACCACGAATCTCTGGCGCCCCCACTCCATCCACAGCCCTGGCGGACTTGCTAGCTGGAGTTTCGTTACCCCCAGGGACCGGGCCCTGCACCAAATGAGGTACTCTGTATCTGTGCATTGCTGCTGCTGCTGCAGCCTGGGCTCCGGATCCATCCACATGCTGATGAGGTACACTGGGGGTGATTACATTGTGGGGCATACCGTCACACTGCTGCTCAGCCAGTCCGGTCCCTGCCGTGCTGCGGGCATACCGGTTCTGACGCCGGCTCCCCGCGCCATCTCCTTCGCCATCCCTTTGGGGCTCGTGGGAAGTGGGAGTCATCACAGGCTTCCATGCTTTGCTGGAGCCCCTGCTCCGTCCACAGCCCCTGGCGGACCTGCTGGCTGGAGCACTGTTATCCCCACGGACCAGGCCCTGCACCTAATCGAGGTACTCTGTATCATTGTGCATATGGCTGCAGCCGCAGTCCGGGGCTCCAGATCCGACCCAGTTATCTGTGAGGTACTCTGGGGGTATTATGTTGTTCACCGGCATATCTCCCTTCGGGGTTGGCTGCCGGGATCACAGCAGGTAACCCGGTTTTCACCGGACCTCCGCGACTCCAGGGACCTGGCCCTGCACCAAACACAGGTACTCTGTGTCCCCTTATGTGCTGCTGCAGCTGCTACAGCCCGGGCCTTCGGATCCCTGTGGGTATATGTCTTATCACTGTACTCTGTTGTTTACTGTGAATGGAGGACCTGACCCCTGAGGCTGGTCTCCGACACCCTCTCTGAGGGTGTCAGCGCTGTCGGCGGTGATCGCGCAGGATCTCCGCGCTTACCGTGCCTGCACGTCGAGCACGGTCTCAAATTTAGGCCCCGGCTTCGCCTGCGGCCTAGTTTTGTAATGTCCGCACCCGGCTGCCATTCAGGCAGAGGGGCGGGTTTTGGGCCGTCCCTGCGGCCATACTGATGCATGGAGGGCCTCTCCCGAGCTGCCTAGGTGACGCCATTCCTCTCAGTTTCTATGTGGCCCCAGATTCCCGCACTTTGTGCCGGTCCGCCCATTTTTCACTCCCCCTCTGCTGGCTCCGGCGGCCATCTTGGCTTTCTACCGGTATATGCTCAGCAGCGGCAGTTCCCTGAGAGGTTCTGCAGCATCTGGGGGACCAGGGACCGTGGAATCTGATGATACACTGCTGTCCAGCGGTCGGGCCACACCAGTTACACCGGCTGTGAGCCCCCTTGCGTGGCATCCCCTGCTGGGGATTCCCACAGTTGTACAGCTATGTGTGCCATTTGGAGTATTTCCCCCAACGGCCACAGCATGTCCAGCCTGCACTTCATATAAGGCTTAGCTGCCTGCTGGATGCACTCCTCTGCCTGCGCGCAGCCAGAGACAAGCCCAGAGCCACAGGCTCACTCCAGCACCTCGGCCCAGGTGGATTCCCCTGCTGCCTCAGGATCCCCCCCTACGCCTGACCCTCCCCGGGGGGTTCCATAAGTCCAGAGCTGCGCGCCCACTAGTTGGACTGCCCCGGAAAACAGCCGAGGGCTCTTCCTCAGGCCACTGTCCGCGGCCCGCTACGCGGACCCGTGGAGCTACCTCCCCCTCCTCCTCACATTACTCTCAGGATGTCGAGAATGAGCAGGGGGTCAGGGTTCAGAGGCCAAACTCATGCTGACTCTGGCTGCCCCTGAGGGGGGACGCACTGGTGGATGACCTTGTTCCTCCTTCAACATGGTTGTTCCACCTGCTGCCCCTTCTCTGGTGGAGCCGGCTTCCTTTTCAGGAAACACACCAATTTAGGTTCCCTAACAGGGCTCACACTGTGTTGCTTCTACCACCCTAATTTGGAGATGCTGTCCAAAGCCCAGGGCTGGCCCGGACTAGCACTATCCTAAGAGAACCAGCATGCCGTACTATCTCCTTCCACGGAAGTGGTCAATGGTTGGTCTCATTCCCACAAGGTGGGCCCTCCGGGTCCAGACTTGCAGCCCGGACCGTTGTGCCCGTGGCTAACGGCTCTTCCCTGAAAGAGCTACGGACCGCCAGATTGATTTATTTATTAACTCGATCTATGAAACTACTGCCTCAGCTTTCGCAGCTGTAGAAGCAGGGCAGCCATGTCTGCGAGCTCGGCAAGGATCCGCTCCCTTACGGGGGTTATCTTGCCTGAGGTCATTACATAACTTCTCTGACGATCTTGGTAGCTATCCACAGGTCTATGGCCTCGGAATATGATTAGCTGACCCCTCATCCAAAAGGTATCTTACGGGGTTGTCTTTTTGCTGGTAACAAGCTGTTTTGGGAACAGCTGGAAGGACTCCACTGGCGGGTAAGCTCTTCCGTGCCGCTCGCTACGGTTTGGGAAACCTGTACACCAAAGGATTCAGTCCACTGGCTTGGACTAAAGCTAAGGGTATGACTTAGCATGGCGTTCCAAGATCGCCTGCACTCAGCGGCAGGAGGCTCAGCCTCTGTGACGGCCTCCTCATGCCTATCCGCCTCTTCAAGCCGCATCCTCGGTCGAGGACAGGCTCTCCGGTTATATCGCATGGCTACTACATACAGCTGAACTCCCTTCCTTGCTTCCTCCAGCAAAGGCGCAGGCCTTTAACCAGGCTCCGGATGCCTTGTGGCAGACGGAGTAGTTGTTTCTGTTCCTCTCGAGGAACGCTTGCATACCATCGATCGCCATCAAGGAGGCGTACCGGCTCATCCCCATGGCGCCCGCTAATCAGCGTTGGCTGAGGTTTGCTGTGGGGGACGACCATTGTGGTGGTTCTGTCCTCGCGGCCATGCACTCCCAGGGCCATGCAGTAATATCGTACTTGAACGACCCACTGGTCAAGGCATCTTCTCTGGAACAATGCCAATGCAGTCTCTCACGACCCTCTGCACTCCTGCTCAGACTCTGACGTGCCAGTGCATGGAGTCTCACGACTACTCAGCTTTAGTCAAGCTGCCTCTGGCCAAGCAACTGACACTTCAGTCAACAGTCCGCTCACACCTTCGGTCACGCTCAGTCTCCCTAGGGCAGCTGATGTACATCTTGGGGAAAAATGGTAGTGGCCATGGAGCAGTATGCTTCGTACGGTTTCACCTGCAGCCACTGCGATTGCAGATCCTCCGCAGTGGGGACAAGCACCATCTTCCTGCGACAGGAAGGTCTCCCTGTCTGCATTGACGAAGGTCTCCCTTCATTGGTGACTGCTACCCCTGTCTGTCACGGGGGAGGTCCTTCCTGCCCCCCTCTTGGGCACTTAGGACCACGGCCGCCAGCCTCCTAGGCCGGGGTGCAGTATTCCTTCACCACGGGGCTCAAGGCACCTAGACGGAGTCGGAATCCATTCTCCGGATCAATGTCCTGCAGAGTAGGGCCATTTGCTTAGCGCTTTTGGCTTTCCAACGGTTCCTGTCAGGAAGACAGATCCGGATTTCATCAAACACGATAGCGTCTCCTATGTCAATCGCCAGGGAGGAGCTCGAAGCATCTCAGCACTGCTCGAGGTTCAACGTATCCTTCAAGGGGTAGAGGACAACGACTCCTCCATCTCGGCAGTCCACATACGGAGGGGACAACTAGGAAGCCGACGACCGAAAATCGCCAGGCATGGACTCGGGCGAGTGGTTCCTTCATCCAGACATCTTTCAGACCATCTGCAACCGATGAGGAACGCCGGACATGGACCTGATGGCCTCAGGTTCCAGTTTTCATGGCCCGGCTTCAGGATCACCAGACCCTGGCTGCAGACGCACTGGTCCAGAACTGGTCTCGTTTCCGTCCCCCGTACGTGTTTTCCACCGTTGGTAATGTTGCCCAGAGTCCTGCGCAAGATCAGGGCAGAATGCAGGCGCGCTCTACTGATCGCCCCGGACTGGCCCAGGCTTGCCTGGTACCCAGACCTGTGGCAGCTCACGGCAGGGGAACCGTGGAAGCTTTCAGATCGTCCGGACCTGTCGTCTCTTGGTCCGTTCTTTCACCAGAATTCTGTGGCCCTCAGCTCGACTCTGTGGCTCTTAAATCCTGGCTGATGACATCCCTGGAATTCCCCCAGTGGTCACCGCTACTATGAGACAGGCCAGGAAACCTGCGTCAGCAAAGATCTACCGCAGGACTTGGAAAATTTTCTTTTCCTGTGCCACTCGAATGGGCACTCTCCTTAGCCTTTCCCTTTGACAACCCTGCTTTCCTTTCTAAATTCAGGATTGGGTTTAAGGTTATCTCTTAGTTCCCTTCAGGGACAGATTTCTGTACTATTCGTGCTATTCAACAAACGTCTGGCTAATCTCACTCAAGTTAGGACGTTTGTGCAAGGGGCATGTCACATTGTCCCGCCCTTCAGGACTCCTGGGACCTTAACTTGGTCCTCTCAGCTCTGCAGAAGCCGCCCTTTGAACCACTAAGAGAGGTGCCCCTCTCTACGCTTTCACAGAAAGTAGCCTTTCTTG
The DNA here is from genome assembly GCA_033576535.1 of Allobates femoralis. Lineage (NCBI taxonomy): Eukaryota > Metazoa > Chordata > Amphibia > Anura > Aromobatidae > Allobates > Allobates femoralis. The sequence continues at coordinate 590,248,900 of JARQOC010000002.1, read as the reverse complement.
TGGCTATCTCCTCTCTCCGGAGAGTCTCTGAATGGCAGCCCTGTCTTGTAAGTCAACCTTTCTGGGGTTCACCAGGACAAGGTGGTGCTTAGACTGGTGGCTGAGATTCTTATCAAAAGGGCTTTCTCCCTTTCATCTTTTTGTCCAAATCCTGTCCACCAGTCTGAGAAGGCTCTGCATTCCTTGGATCTGGTCAGGGCTTTCAGGATTTATGTCTCCCGTACGGCCCCTCTACGCCGCATGGATTCCCTGTTTGTGCTTACAACAGGCCAACAAAAGGGTACACCGGATTCCAAGTTAACCTTGACACGGTGGTTCAAGGCGCCTATCCAGGGGGCCTACCTTTCCCTTGGGAAGCAAGGCGCACTCTACTAGAGCTGATGGAGCCTCATGGGCCTTGCGGCACCAGGCGACGGCTCAGCAAGTGTGTCAGACGGCTACTTGGTCCAGTCTGCACACCTTTACAAAGTATTACCAAGTGCATGTATATGCTTCAGCAGACGCAAGTCTGGCAGGCGGGTCCTTCAGGCGGCCGTTGCCCACCTGTGAATGGAGCTGCCACCTTGCAATTATGGGTTGTTTGCCCACCCAGGGATTGCTTTTGGACATCCCCAATGGAGCGAATAAGAAAAAGGAGAATTTTGTTTACTTACTGTAAATTCTTTTTCTTCTAGCTCCTAATTGGGAGACCCAGCACCCACCCTGTTGCCCTTCGGGCTATTCTGTTAAGTTTCTTGTGTTTTCACAGGTTGCTTACATTAATCAGTTGGCCGCCGTTATACGGCCGGACCTGATTTTTCTGGTGTGGGTTATCCTCCTTCCTGCTTGTGCACCGAACTGATGGGACTTTCCCATGAGGGGGTGTATAGGCAGTAGGGGAGGGGCTACACTTTTTTATAAAGTGTAGTACTTTTTGTGTCCTCCGGAGGCAGAAGCTATACACCCCATTGTCTGGGTCTCCCAATTAGGAGCTAGAAGAAAAAGAATTTACAGTAAGTAAACAAAATTCTCTTTTTCTCTCGTAGTTTTGCTGCTTATTAATCAGATTTATATTTTTGAAGGATAATACCAGACTTGTGTGTGTTTTAGGGCGATTATGTGGTGAGGTTAGTGTATGTGTGGTGAAATGTGTGCTGAGGGTGGTATATGTGTTCAAGCAGGTGGTAGTGTGTGGTGCATTTTGTGTGTGTTCATATCCCCGTGTGTGGTGAGTATCCTATGTCGGGGCCCCACCTTAGCAACTGTATGGTATATACTCTTTGGCGCCATCGCTCTCATTCTTTATGTGCATTGAACCTTTAACAGCAGCTATCCGACAAAACCCAGACATCTTGGGGGTAAAGGTCGGGGGTTCAAACTCTCCCTATTTGCAGATGATGTCCTCCTAACGCTCACTAATCTCCATGTATCTCCCCCTAACCTCATGCTTACCCTGAAGGAGTATGAGAGGTTATCAGAATATAAAATTAACTCAAGTAAAACTATGCCGCTGACTTCCGGTTCCGGCCTGATGGGCGAATGGAAGACGCGTCTGAGCTCCCAAAGCCCGCGGCTGCAAAACACTGTCACAGGCGGCCGCCCGCCGACCACAAACAACAGCGAGCAGCGCGACAGCACCGGATCAGACGCTGCATGCACCAGTGGCTCCACAGCGCAGGGAGCGGACAGGACCTGCCGGCAGTCCCCGCACGGTGATCGAAGCTCACAACCAAGATGGCGCTGAGTACAGCGAGCGGGAAGGAGAGGGAAACGACCCACGGGCTCCAGCACCTGATGCAGGAGAAGGAGGGTAACAGCAGAGACAGATGTAAGAGCGGTAAAGGTGAGCAGAAGGAGGGGGCGGCTGGGCACCAGAGGGAAACCTCCATTGACTATAAAAGACTAGCCAAAGAGGAGTCCCTACACCTAGCAGATGAACTTAAGCAATCCTTTAATGATCTAATACAGGAGCCGATACAGGATTCTCTGTCGGAGTTACATTCTGCATCTGCAGCCCAGGGATCCAGAATAAAGGCACTGGAGCAGAGACTGTCTGACGCTGAGGACAGGGTGGCATGGCTAGAACAACAAGTAAATGAATACAGAGAACAAGCTGTATATACCAAAGATAAATTAGAAGACCTTGAGAACAGGTCACGTCGCAATAATCTAAGACTAGTGGGCCTGCCAGAGTCAATAGCATTCAGCGAGCTCCTAGAGATATATGAAAAGGAGCTATCACAAGTTCTGGGGATCAAACACTCGTGCAAAGTGGAAAGAGCACATAGAATTGGCCCCCCTCCTACTCAGATAACTACTGGAAGCACCTCATCGGTAGGACGCAATAGATCCCGCCAAACAATCACACGATACCTGAACTACAGGGATAAAGAAACTTATTGCGGTCATACATGAGCTTGCGAACACCTTTGCTCATCAGGGTCATAAGGTCTTGATGTTCAGGGACTACTCTGTAGAGGTCACAAAGGAAGGACTTCAACGAGGCGTGCAGCATATTATACCAGCGTAATATACGATTCCAAATTATATACCCGGCTATACTCATTTACAGAGGCCCGGACGGCACACCTCAGACATACCGCTGCCCCAAAGAAGCGCTCAGACAACTTACCCAGAGGAGCCCAGACAGCAGACAAAAGAATAGGTCACCGGAAGCGCAAAGTGGTTCAAAGGAGCCCAGCCCTAGACCCACCCGAGCCGAATCACCGCGTGACACTCAAACTCAACGCACAAGTGTGCTACCGCAGACGCCAGGTGAAAAACGCAGAAGCCAATCACCTAAGGAGCAGAGGCAACACATGTCGGGTAAATTCAGGAGTGGATATTATAACATGCTTAACAGCGGGATAACGGCCTATGAAGAAGGAGACGTTAACTGAGTATACAGCTCATTCCCATTTGTTGTACCCAGAGTTGGGAACCTGACACCGACTGAGAGAACGCAGATTTGTGCGACTGCCTGCTGGTATGGCAAACAGCTGGAGACCATTTTAAGAATCAAGAAATTATGTACTCTACTTATTTCCCCTTCTTTTTTTTTTTTTTTGACACCTCTCACAGTATATGAGAAAATAGGAACAAGTAGGTGCATATACTGTTCTGCTATGTGTCAACTTTACATTGATGATACAAAAGCCATTGGGCAGGAGAAGAAAGAAGGTTTTACCCATCAGACAGATTATGGAAGTCCTTATGGCTTTACTGTGAGGGATGGGGAAAGGGAAGGGGTAAAAATATGCTTTCTGAAAGGGATATGTTTATGTTTTGGGGAAATGTCATTTGTGTGGTTGAAACACGTAGTTCTTTTTCTATCAAAAATGCATAGAGATATCTGTGAGGCAACATTATCCATAATTGACAACAATGGTTAAGTTAGCAACATGGAACGTGAAGGGACTTCGCTCCCCTGGAAAAAGATCGATGGTACTGAATCGCCTAAAGAGGTTGAAGGTGAACATCGCATTATTGCAAGAAACGCACTTGAAAAGCGATGAATTTTTTAGAATGCCAGGCTATGGGTGGGTGCAGTGTATGGGTCCGGATCAGAAGGTAGAAGGGCGGGAGTGCTAGTCTTGCTCCATAAAATCTTCTCTCATAAAATTCTGTCCAAGAGCAGAGATGAAATGGGTCGACTCATTCACCTGATACTTGATTGTTCAACTGGCCGTCTGAGTATCTATAACATCTATGCGCCTAACTCGTCTCAAGACATATTCTTTACCAACTTACAACTGAAGGTACTGGGAGATGCAGAGAATTTAAAAATTGTAGGTGGAGACTTTAATAACGTATTCTCATTCGGTGAGGACAGAAAAAGAGAGGCACAGAGGGGAAGTGACCTACCAGAGGTTGGAATGACAGAAATCCTGAAGACTATAGCCAGGGGATTAGCTTTACATGACGCATGGTGACTGTATGACCCTTTAGAATGGTTGATAAAGTCACCCTAGTCACACTATTTTCACATGCACATGGTCCAGTATTGACATGTTTCTGCTGACAGATCATCTGATAGAGTGGACAGTATTGATATCAGCGATTTGGAAATATCTGATCATAGTCCACTGGTTTTTATATCTCAAAGACACATTCCAGAGGGGATCGGACTACCTATGGCGTTTTCCATCCTATCTGAAAAGAGATAGCAATTTTGACAAATTACTGGTAGAATGGCGGACAGACTTCGCACTGACCAACGAGGAACACAAAACAAACCCCGATTATTCTGGGAAACAAGTAAAGTTGTCATGCGGGGAAAAATAATGGCATACACTAGGACCCAAAAAAAGAACACAGGCTGAGCAGTTTAGACTAGCCAGTGTAAAAGTGAGAAACGTATGTGTCAAATTAAAAAACCATTGTACACCTATTCTAAGAGGGGAATGGATGGAGGCCAAACGGGAATTTGATGACTGGGCACGACAAAAGGAAATTCTGAGTAAAGCCCAATGGGAAGTAGACCTATATAAATTTGGAGATAAGGTGGGAAGGATATTGGCAAATTTAGCAAGGGGGAAGAGGCAACCAATAACAATTACTTCACTGCAAGGCAAAAATGGTAACATGATTACCAATCCCAAGGAAATAAATTTGTTTTTGGGCAAATACTTCACAAATTTATACAAAAAGGGATCCCTTCCGGTTCTATCTAATAAGGACAGATACTGGCTCAAAATAGTGAAACTACCTGGTATTGGAGGGGACGAGCTGGAGGGTTTAAATGCCGAAATCACTCCGGAAGAAATACAATTGACAATCAGGAATCTGGGCTCCCATAAAGCACCAGGCCCAGATGGGTATACTGGAGAATATTACAAAACTTTGTGTGAGCAAATCACCCCCTGCCTGGTCCCTCTCTTCAATGCTATTTTGGGAGGTGAGACTATATCTGACCAAGCCAATACAGCTTACATAAAACTGTTACCTAAAGGAAATACAGGAGCCACTGACCCCTCAGGTTTTCGACCTATATCCATGATAAATCAGGACTTAAAAATTTTATCCAAAATAATGGCTGACCGTTTAGCGACACTAATGCAATCACTCATAGGTATCCAACAGGCGGGATTTATTAAGGGTAGGTCAGCGGTGGGGAATATTAGACGGACCTTGATGGTACTGTATGCACTGGGAAACCGGAGAAATTCACACTCTGATCGGCCAGCACTAGTGTTATTAGATGCTAAAAAGGCCTTCGACAACGTGAATTTGACATGCCTGAACCTGGTTTTGGATGCCATTGGCTCGCGGGGACCATTTAGAACATTCCTAACGACACTTTATAAAAACCCAAGAGCCAGAGTATATTCTCCGGGCTTCCTGTCGAATTCCTTCACATTAGAAAGAGGTACAAGACAGGGATGCCCTCTTTCACCCCTACTATTCAATTTAGCTATTGAACACTTTCGAGATTTTTGAATGATGGAGAGATCTTTGAGGGGATACAAATTGGCAATAGTTCTGTGAAATCGGCCCTGTTTGGCCATTATTATTTTCATGAACAGACCAGAACGCGACCTGAGGGGCCTACTCCATTATCTAAAACTATTCAGATAAATTTTCTGGCTTTAAGCTAAATAAAGCAAAGTGCGAAATCCTTAGACTAGGGGGTAACACACAAAAGGGTAATAGGAGTAAAGACCTAGGGGACATAGAGGGTATACAAGTAAAACAAAGGGCACATAAACCACCTGGGCATACTAATGGGAATATCCACGAACCAAGTTTATTCTCTTAATTATAACCCAATAATTAGTATGATTGAAAAAGAATTAGAAAGATGGAGAGATCTTCCTTTATCCCTGATGGGGAGATGCATTTAATAAAAATGGTCAGCTTCATACCGAAGCGTTATGAGGATAAAAATCCTACTGAATTTTTTTGAAAAATGGATAAATAAAGTAGTGGGTCCTGATAAACTGACACATTTATATGCAGTAGAAAGAGCACACAGAGTCCCGGCTCAACCCCTTCCACCAGGCGACCAACCAAGAACGGTGTTAGCCAAGATTCTCCATTACAGAGCGAGACCTTATACTGAAATATGCTCGGGAACACCCAGATATTACTATTAATGGCTCAAGGATTTCGTTCTATCCTGACTATTTTTTGGAAGTACAGAGACAGCGAGCGAAATTTATAAGCGTCAAAAAAACGACTGAGGGCAGTTAATGTTAAATATTCCTTGATGTTCCTAGCAAAACAGATTCGAGGCAGGAGACAGAGCTCTTTTCTTAATGAGCCCGAAAGATGCCATGAAATGGATGGATGTGAATGAAGGCCGATTGCAGAGCGAAAGAAAAGGAAACACCGCGGGATGAAGATGGTTTACTGCCGGCTTGGATTTTTATCTGCTCCACACCGACCCTTCTATGAAGATATGTGTTAGAAGGAGTTGGAGACATACATGACTTCTTCAGAGACGAATGCTTATTATGCATTGAGTGATTCCCCTCCCCCCCTTCTTCTGCCCCTCTGTCCACATTCCCTCCTCCCCGTTCTTCCCCCCCCCCCTTTTTTTTTTTTTCGTTTTGTTGTGTGTTTGTCTCTTTCTTGATATCGCAGGTGGAATAACTGAGGCTAAAGAGAGGGGAAGTGAACTATGCTTGTTATCTCCATTCCGGACTACGTTGCTCCCTGAACTTGAGCTGCAAGATAACTGTAAATATGAGTGCTATGGGCAGATATCCTGCATAGGGCGGGATATGCTACGGAACTGAAACGCCCGCTACTCAGTACAGGGGAAATGATATCCCCTTATTTTACACTTTTTCTTACTGTTGGTTAATAGCTATGGTTAATGGGATTGGGAAGGGTGGGGAGAGGTGCTCATGGGATTCTCTCTATACGAAATATATAGACTACTATGTAACAGTTATGGCAAATACTGGAGACATGCATGAGATTATGGCTACAAGATGACGGGTAGTATTATAATATATAGTTGGAACACTAGGGGTCTGAAGTCCCCCACTAAGAGACAAGCTATATTTAGCTCCATACTAGAACAGAAACCTGTGATGGTGTTTGCAGGAGACCCACCTCACCTCCGAGACCATTCATTGCCTGGATAAGAGATGGGTGCAGGTGGGATACCACTCGACGTATTCAGCCTATTCCAGGGGGGTTAGTGTGCTGGTATGTGCTGGTGTGCCATTCAAATGCTTAAAAGGAAATTACAGATGAGGAAGGACAATTCGTCCTATTGTACTGTAGATTTTTCCAGCTGCAGATGATTCTAATCTCTATATATATACCCCGCCATATACAGTTGTGGCCAAAAGTATTGACCACCCTGCAATTCTGTCAGATAATACTCAGTTTCTTCCTGAAAATGATTGCAATCACAAATTCTTTGGTATTATTATCTTCATTTAATTTGTCTTCAATGAAAAAACACAAAAAGAATTGTCCTAAAGCCAAATTGGATATAATTCCACACCAAACATAAAAAGGGAGTGGACAAAAGTATTGGCACTGTTAGAAAAATCATGTGATGCTTCTCTAATTTGTGTAATTAACAGCACCTGTAACTTACCTGTGGCACCTAACAGGTGTTGGCAATAACTAAATCACACTTGCAGCCAGTTGACATGGATTAAAGTTGACTCAACCTCTGTCCTCTGTCCTTGTGTGTACCACATTGAGCATGGAGAAAAGAAAGAAGACCAAAGAACTGTCTGAGACTTGAGAACCAAATTGTGAAGAAGCATGAGCAATCTCAAGGCTACAAGTCCATCTCCAAAGACCTGAATGTTCCTGTGTCTACCGTGTGCAGTGTCATCAAGAAGTTTAAAGCCCATGGCACTGTGGCTAACCTCCCTAGATGTGGTGTGGACGGAAAAGAAAAATTGACAAGAGATTTCATGACAAGATTGTGGGATGGTGGATAAAGAACCTCGACTAACATGCAAACAAGTTCAAGCTGCCCTGCAGTCCGAGGGTACAACAGCGTCAACCTGTACTATCCGTCGGCGTCTGAATGAAAAGGGACTGTATGGTAGGATACCCAGGAAGACCCCACTTCTTACTCCGAGACATAAAAAAGCCAGGCTGGAGTTTGCAAAAACTTACCTGAGAAAGCCTAAAACGTTTTGGAAGAATGTTCTCTGGTCAGGTGAGACAAAAGTAGAGCTTTTGGGCAAAGGCATCAACTAGAGTTTACAGGAGAAAAAAAGAGGCATTCAAAGAAAAGAACACGGTCCTACAGTCAAACAAGGCGGAGGTTCCCAGATGTTTTCGGGTTGCTTTGCTGCCTCTGGCACTGGACTGCTTGACCGTGTGCATGGCATTATGAAGTCTGAAGACTACTAACAAATTTTGCAGCATAACGTAGGGCCCAGTGTGAGAAAGCTGGGTCTCCCTCAGAGGTCATGGGTCTTCCAGCAGGACAATGACCCAAAACACACTTCAAAAAGCACTAGAAAATGGTTTGAGAGAAAGCATTGGAGACTTCTAAGGTGGCCAGCAATGAGTCCAGACCTGAATCCCATAGAACACCTGTGGAGAGATCTAAAAATGGCAGTCCAGCAGAGCATTGTAAGAAACTCATTGATGGTTACCGGAAGGGTTTGATCGCAGTCATTTTTGCTAAAGGTTGTGCAACCAAGTATTAGGCTGAGGGTGCCAATACTTTTGTCTGGCCCATTTTTGGAGTTTTGTGTGAAATGATCAATATTTTGCTTTTTGCTTCATTCTCTCTTTTGTGCTTTTTTCATTAAAGACAAATTATTGTTCAATCATTTTTATTGGGAAAAAGTGTTGCAGCAGGTACAGTTTATGCATGTCATCGAATACACAGTGTCAATATACAAGGTTAAATAGGTTACAGTTGGAGTACATCTGTGCCGTTGAGGGCATTTTACCTACCAACGCGGGGCGTGGGTGAGCAAGGATAACTAACTCTTTCAGGGGTGAGGGGTTTGGAGTCCGGAGGGGAAGGGGGGGATTGGCTGTGCCGGGTGAGTGCCGAGCGGGGGTAGGGGGCGGTGGTGGGTGAAGGTGAGGCTAGTGGTGCGGTGGGGAGCGGGTGAGGGTTGTGGGGTGAAGGGCCTGGGGTTGCGTCGTTCGGCATGGACCTCTCGGGGTGCGGTAGGTATTAGTGGTGTTCGGGGGGGGGGTTTCGTTAGGGGGGATAGGTGGCGGGGGTTGGTGTGAGCCAATCGGGTCCTTCGTGTCTCCTCACCGTTTAGTCGGGCTGGCTCAGTGCTGCTGTGAAAATAGTTTGCTGAAGTCAGGGGAGTCTCTGAACAGGATCCATTCCATCCATATGGTGTTGTAACTGTCCATCGAGCCTGTGCTTTCGGCCGCTAGCTCCTCCATCCGGCTGATGTCTAACAGTTCCATGCACCAGTCGACCATGGGGGGGTTTTCTGGAGATTTCCAGTAACGTGGGATGACGGAGTGGGCGGCCGACATGCAGAAGCGTAGGATGTCTCTTTTTGTGTTTTTCACCGGTCCGGGGTAGACTGACAGTAGGGTTATCTCGGGGTTGCCGATCACTCGTCTGCCGTGATGAGGGAATAGTTTCGGAACACCCCTTCCCAGAAACCCTGGATTGCTGTGCAGTTCCACCATATGTGGAGCGTGGTTCCTTCCTCTGTTCCACATCGCCAGCATGTGTTTGGGACCGTGGGGAAGATGATGTGGAGACGGTCTGGGCAGCGGTACCATCTGTATAAGATTTTGTAGTTTTTTTCTTGGGCTAGGCATGAGTTTGCCATTTTACGTGTGAATAGGAAGCTTTTCTTCCATTCGGGCCAGGAGATCTCTCTTCCTAGTTCCCTTTCCCAGGCCAGTTGAAAGGAGCGCTTGTTTGTTCCCCTCTTCCCTGAGAGGATGCGGTGAATCTCCGAGACCGCATGGTTTGGGGGTAATCGCGTGTGAACAGTTCTTCCATTGGGGTGGTGAGCTGTCTGAACTTGCTTGTCTGTGCCGACGATGTCAGGTAGGATTGTAGTTGGAGGAATTCGAGCCGCTGTAGGGGCTTGGTTGTTGATTGTTGTTGTAGCGATTCCAGGGGGGGCAGGTCTCCTAGGTGTAGGATCTGGCCTATGCGGACGTCCTCAGTGTTTCTCCAATGCAGGAACGTGTGTCTGTTCATCCCTGGTTGGAAGGCGGGGTTTGAGAAGAGGGGAGTGAGAGGGCTTGACGTCCCCCTCTCCGGTGTCCCGTTGGTGTAGGCCTGCCATATTCGCAGGGTGTCTTTGGTAAGGCTGTAGGAGACTTCTGTCCATTGTGGCTCTGTGCGTTGGAGCCATGGGAGGTACCGTAGGGGTACCGTTGCGCCTTCCTGTTCCAGGGCCACCCACCGTTTGGAGTGGGACCTGAATTCCCAGTCAATCAGACGGACTAGGGATGTCGCCACAAAGTATCTATGGGGGTCTGGTAGTCCCAGTCCTCCTACTTTGGTGGGGTCAGATAGGATGTTCCTGTGTACCCTTGGCCTCTCTCCCTTCCAGACAAATTTCCCTATCAGGGAGCGTAGCTTGGAGAAGAGGACTCTGCGGGGGTGTATGGGGATGGTCTGGAAGATGTACAGGAGGCGGGGGAGGATATCCATCCGAATTATGTTGATCCTTCCCAGCCAGGAGATCTGCAGTACCCTGTATGCGGCCAATTGTGTTTCCAATTGCGAGAGGAGGGGTTGCTAGTTGTGTAGGTATAGTTTCGACAGGTCGGCGGGGATGTGTACCCCTAGGTATTTGATGGTTTCTTCTTTCCACTTAAATGGAAAGCCTGTTTTTAGGGGAGCTAAGTCTTCTGCGGTTAGGGATATGTTCAGCGCCTCTGACTTGGAGAAATTTATTTTGAAGTTACTCAGGGACACAAAGGTTTCGAGTTCTCATAGGAGGGCTGGCATTGATATTTGGGGTTGGGAGATGTAGAGGAGGAGGTCATCCGCATATAGGGCTACCTTATGGTGGTATGAGACCGATTGTAGCCCGTGTATGTCGTTATTTCTTCTAATGGAATTGGCTAAGTGTTCTATGACTACCACGAAAAGGAGGGGGGTAGGGGGCATCCCTGTCGCGTCCCATTACTGATCGAGAACGGCATGGACAAGAGGCCGTTGACTCGGACCTTCGCAGATGGGGCCGAGTAAAGGGTAAACAACTTGTGCAGGAATTTGGGGCCTAATCCAATTTGGGTTAGTGCCTCCTTCATGAAGCCCCAGTGGACTCTGTCGAAGGCCTTCTCTGCATCGATTGATAGTAGGCTGAGGGGGACTTTTTGACTTTGTGCCTTATCTATGAGGAGTAGTGTCTTGATTGTGTTGTCCCTGGCTTCGCGTCCTTTGACAAAGCCCACTTGGTCCATGTTGATAATGGAGGGGAGATGAGGGGCTAGCCTGTCCGCCAGGATCTTTGAGTATATCTTTATGTCGATGTTCAGTAAGGAGATGGGCCTGTAGTTCGTCATCAGTGTGGGGTCTCTCCCTTGTTTGGGTAGGATGCTGATATGGGCCTCCAGGGATTGTGGGGCGAAATGTGTTTCGGCCGTGATTGAGTTGAAGGTGGCCTGCATCAGGGGTAGGAGTTGCGTCTGCAGGGTCTTGTAAAATATCGGGGTGAACCCGTCTGGCCCCGGGCATTTTGACAGGGGTGAGGAGTTGATGGCTGTCTGGATCTCTTGCTCTGAGATTGCTGTTTCAAGCGCCTCGACGTCTGCTGCTTCAAGGTGTGGGATTGCCGTGGAGGTGATATAGTCCCGGGTCTTTCGGGAGAGATCTTCATTTGGTTTTTCTGGGTGTCGATCTTTGAGGTTGTATAGGTTTTTGTAGTAGGAGCGGAACTCCTCTACAATCTCCTCTGGGTTGTACGTGTCTGTACCTCGCTGCCGCTTAATTTTGGGGATGAAGGTGCAGTACGTCCTGGGGTGTAGGAGGTGCGCTAGCGGTCTGCCGCATTTGTTTGCGGTCCTGTAGAAGTAGCCCTTTGACCTTTCCGTCTGACGTTGGAATTTCTGGTCTAACTTTGTTTTGAGCTCTTGTCGTTTCAGAACTAGTTCCGCTAGGACCTCTCGGTCTAGTGACCTCTTGTGTGTCATCTCCAGATTATGTATTCGGGCCAGGAGGGTTGTCATCTCTACCGCTTGCATCTTTTTGAGTCTAGTCCCGTGTTTTATTAGGGTCCCCCTCAGGAAGCATTTCAGGGCTTCCCATTTAATGGGCTGGGGGGTCGGGTCTGAGGCGTGGATTTGGGTGAAAGCTTCTATGTCATTTTTTAGGTCTGTCAGGCATACATTGTCTTTCAGGAGGTTGCTATTGAGTCTCCAGGTCCATGGTTTCCGGGCTGAGTCAGGTAGTGTTACGGTCAGGGTTGTCGGGGCGTGGTCTGACAGGTACAGGTCCCCGATGGTGGCTGCTGGTTCCCAGGTGAGTGCGTGGTGGCTCACTAGGAACAGAGCGTGGGAGTAGTAGGTGTAGTCTCTACCTTGGGGGTTTAGGATGCGCCACACGTCCACTAGCTGGAGAGTGTGGAGAAGCCTTTTGAAGGCTTTCAGTCGTCTGGCTGGGATTGTCCCTCTGCCGGAGGTGGAGTCGCAGGTGGGGTCCATTGTGAAGTTAAAGTCCCCTCCAATAATCGTTGTCCCCTCTGCGAAGTCAGCGAGACGGGTTAGTAGGGCTCTCCCGACCCTCGTCTGGTCTCTGTTGGGTAGGTACCAGTTGACTACAGTCAGGATATTGTTGGTCACCCTCAGTTTTAGGAATATGTATCTCCCTCCTGGGTCGATCTGGGAATCGAGTACCGAGTGTGGTAGATTTTTGTGTATCGCGATTGATACTCCCCGAGACCTGGATTCAGGGTTGGTGCTATGAAGCCATGTTGGGTATAGTTTGTTGTTTATGGTGGGAATGGACCCTGTTTTAAAGTGTGTCTCCTGAAGTAGGATGATCTGGGTCTTCCTTTTGTTCATGTCGTTAAGGATTTGTGAGCGTTTTTGGGGGGTGTTGAGGCCTCGTGCGTTGAGGGTTCCAATTTTTAAGGAAGCCATGGTGTGGGGGGTCCCTCCGTTTTTTCTTTTTTTTGGGGTTTATTTAAGTTTGAAGGGTGGGTCGTGGCTCTGTGCAACGTCGCCACGTGGGCCTGGGTGTGTGTGTGGGGGGTGAGGGCTGGTGCGGGATCTAGGTGCAGGGGGGGGGGTTGGTCCGGGTGTGAGAGTAAGTGGGGGGACTGTGCGGTTTTGCTGGAAGGGGGGGCTGCTCGCACGTGGGGTCAGCGATGGGAGTGGGGTCGGTGTGTGGGGTCTGCCGCGCCTGCCGGCAGTGTACAGATCTCCTTTTGGGGGTTTTTGACCTTTCCGACGTTAGGGGCTCCCCACGCCAGGGGTTTCGCATTGTGGTGGTAACACAGCAACTAGTTGGCAAAAGTGATTGTTGAGGTAATGTGCCGTAAAACAAGGTGCAACTACTAAAAGTGAATGTTTAGGCAAATAGAGGGGCAAGTGTAAGGGCATCTAAAAAGGTGAGCATAAGGGCGGGTAAGAAGGCATGTATGGAGGGGGGGCAGCAAAGGCATATAAAAATACAAATACCGAGTACAAAGAAGGCAAACATATAGGTGGGTAAATAATAGGCATACAATAACGGCAAATCAAAGGTATGTAAGATTGTAAATAATAAAACAAAACATATTAAAGCAAATAATCAAGCAAATGGGTGAGCAAATAAAAAAAAGGCATGAACAGTGGCGTACCTACCACGGTCGCAGCGGTTGCGACCGGGCCCGCCCCCTTGGGGGGGCCCGCGCCTCCCCGCGGGGGGGTCAGTGCCTCCTACCGCCCGCCGCGACCGTGGGTGTCCGAGACGAGGAGGGAGGATGGGGAGGAACTGAAGCGGCACTTCCTGTAGCTGTGCCCGCCCCTCCTCTCTCCTTCTGCTGTCGGCGGCTCTGCCTGCTAGCTAGTAAGGCGGAAAGCTCCCGGCAGCACCTAACACCCCCCCCCTCGCTCCCCCCCCCCCTCCCGGCTCGCCCCCGCTCTTCTCCCCTCTCCCCCCCCTCCCCTGCTCCTCATCTGTGCTGTCTGGCGGAAAGTTCCGCTCCGCTGAAGAAGCCGGCAGAGGCCTGTGACGTCAGCTGCGGGGCGGTGCTGATCCCCTGCAGTGAGGACAGTCACGGTGCGCCTCAACGCCAGGAAGACAACAGAACAGCACATGGGTGAGACAACAGAGGGGAATGGGGGCCACAAGGGGGAAGACATTGCTGGATGGGAACATAGAGCTTGTGTGTGTTTGTGTGTATGTATGGTGTGTGTGTGTGTATGTGTGTGTGTTTTATGTATGTGTATGTGTGTGTGTGTTTGTGTGTATGTGTGTGTTTGTGTGTGTGTATGTGTGTGTTTGTGTGTATGTGTGTGTTTGTGTGTGTGTATGTGTGTGTTTGTGTGTGTGTATGTGTGTGTTTGTGTGTGTATGTGTGTGTGTGTTTGTGTGTGTGTCTGTGTGTTTATGTGTGTGTGTGTTTATGTGTGTGTATGTTTGTTATGTGTGTTTGTGTGTGTATGTGTGTGTGTTTATGTGTGTGTGTTATGTGTGTATGTGTGTGTGTTTGTGTATGTGTGTGTTTATGCGTGTATGTGTGTGTGTTTATGTGTGTGTATGTGTGTGTATATGTTTGTTATGTGTGTGTTTGTGTATATGTTTATGTGTGTGTGTGTGTGTTTGTGTATGCTTGGGGGGTGTATAGAGTTCTTTACATCTCCATCCTGTACTTGCCCGGGGAGGGGTGTGTGTGTGTGACTTTGTGAGAGGAGGGCTGGGGCTATTGGGCCGGTTTACAGAACGCAGTGTAACCAAACACATGTGCGCTGCATTCCTATGTATAATATGGGAACGCATAGTACGTGCCTATGGCTGCGTTTGGTTACATTTGCATTCAGATGCATTTTTTAATAGCACTCTCCGAACCAAACATGTTGCATTTTCTGTGCATTCGCGGGGGCTTATTTTATCAGCAAGTGCCCGCAAGTGCACAAAGAATGCATGGAGCTCAATGGATCCGCAGTGTCCTCCGCATGATAACGCAGGCAGATGCTGCGGATCCATTGAAATCTCCATAGAAATCAGAGGCAGCCACCGGGAGATCAGTGGCGGCCGCACTGATCTCCTGGTGGCCGCCTCTGATCTCCAGGCCACCGCTGAGACCGACCGCTGATTGGGTGACCGGGCACTATACTATGTGAACGCATGCAGAGAATCCCCGCTGCGTTCACATCAGTATGACTACGTTTGCACCTGCATGTCAGACACATGCAGACACAAACGCCTTAGGCCCCTTTCACATCAGCGTTTTTCGCTGATTGCGGCAGATTTACCTCATCTGCCGCCTAACGGCCGCACTTGCGGTGCACTTGTGGCAAGCCCCATTCATTGCCTAAGGGGCTTGCGGCAGGTCCGGCATGTGCGGTATAGCCGCAGTTGCGGCAGATGCGGTTTTTGTCCGGATCCACCGGCTCTGGACGAAAACGCTGATGTGAAAAAGGTCTTACATTGACTGGGCCAGTGCCTGCTGGTTATGCTGTAAGTGACACGTCCATCATATAGCCAAGGGAAGAAAGTGATAGCAGCAGAGTAGAGGATGAGGAAACTGTCTGCTGAGGGGAAGAAGCTCTATTCCTCAGCACCCAGCTTTCCCATGCTCTCCTATCCTCTATTCCTCAGCTTTACCATGTTCTGATTTCCATAAGCATCCCACCTTCCCATGTTTTGCTATCATGGGAGAGCTGGGTGCTGAGGGAAATCAGAACATGGGAAAGCTGGGTGCTGAGGAAAAGAGGATTAGAAGAGCATGGCAAAGTTGGGTGCTGATGGAAAGAGGATAGAGGAGCATGGCAAAGTTGGGTGCTGATGGAAAGAGGATAGAGGAGCATGGGAAAGCTGGGACTGAGGAAAGAAGATAGAGGAGCATGGGAAAGCTGAGTGCTGAGGGAAAGAGGATAGAGGAGCATGGGAAAGCTGGATGCTGAGGGATAGAAGAGCATGGGAAAGCTGAGTGCTGATGGATAGAAGAGCATGGGACAGCTGAGTGCTGAGGGATAGAGGATACAAGAGCATGGGAAAGCTGAGTTCTGAGGGAAAGCGGATAGAGGAGCATGGGAAAGCTGGATGCTGAGGGATAGAGGAGCATGGGAAAGCTGGATGCTGAGGGATAGAGGAGCATGGGAAAGCTGGATGCTGAGGGATAGAAGAGCATGGGAAAGCTCAGTGCTGAGGGATAGAGGATACAAGAGCATGGGAAATCTGAGTGCTGGGGAAAAGGTGTATAGCAGAGCAGGGGGTGGAAAAGGTGGGGGTGCTGAGGGAAACAAGCTCTTTCCCATCCCCTGCTGTACTATAAACCTTTTCCTCTGCACCCAGCTTTCCCATTATATCAGAACAAGTGTCAGCGTCATTATCCTGTACCCCCAGCGTCATTGTCCTGTACCGTCAGCGTCATTGTCCTGTACCCCCAGTGTCGTTATCCTGTACCCCCAGTATCAGTGTCATTATCCTGTACCCCAGCGTCAGCGTCATTATCCTGTACCCTCAGCGTCATTATCCTGTACCCCCAGCGTCATTGTCCTGTACCCCCAGCGTCATTGTCCTGTACCCCCAGCGTCATTGTCCTGTACCCCAGCGTCATTGTCCTGTACCCCCAGCGTCATTGTCCTGTACCCCCAGCGTCATTATCCTGTACCCCAGTGTCATTGTCCTGTACCCCCAGCGTCATTGTCCTGTACCCCCAGCGTCATTGTCCTGTATCCCCAGCTTCATTGTCCTGTACCCCCAGCGTCATTGTCCTGTACCCCCAGTGTAAGTGTCATTGTCCTGTACCCCCAGCGTCATCATTGTCCTGTACCCCCAGCGTCATTGTCCTGTACCCCCAGTGTCATCACCCTGTACCCCCAGTGTCAGTGTCCCTCTCTCCGTTCTTCTAAAGTCGGGAGGAATGCCTCATCAACTGTGCTGTCAGGCTGAAAGTTACTGACAGCACCCCCACGGTCCCTACCCAAGGGGGCCCCGGTGTAAAGGCTGCACCGGGGCCCGCAGTGGTCTTGTTACGCCACTGGGCATGAAGTAAGGTAAATGAGAGGGTGATTAAAATGTCGGTTAAGCAGGTGGTAGCAGGAGTGAGAAAGGGGGTGAATATGGAGGTAGAAACGGGGGTGCGTGGGAGTGTAAGTAGGGGGTTATTAGAGAAGCAGATTGAGAGGCTAGTAGGGGGCCAGAAGAGGGGCTGGTTAACAGGTGGGTGGGGGGGGCTATAGGGAGAGCAGGTAATAGGGTCATGTAGTGGGGTGGGTAAACAGGTGGGTGGGAAGGCTAGAGGGAGGGTGTGGGTAGGGAGGTAGCATGAGGGGTAGGGGGAGAGAGTGAGAAACGGGGTGAATAGGGGCGTAGAAACGGGGGTGCGTGGGAGTGTAAGTAGGGGGTTATTAGAGAAGCAGGTTGAGAGGCTGGTAGGGGGCCAGAAGAGGGGCTGGTAAACAGGTGGGTGGGGGGGGCTATAAGGAAAGCAGGTATTAGGGTCGTGAAGTGGGGTGGGTAAACAGGTGGGTGGGAAGGCTAGAGAGAGGGTGTGTGGGTAGGGAGGTAGCATGAGGGGTAGGGGGAGGGCGTAGGAGGAGCAGATGTGGGGAATAAGATAGGCATATCGAAGGGCAAATTGACAAGCTAGGTATTAGGCAGGTCCAGGACCTGGGAGGGTGTTTGCTCACCCGAGCCATGGTGCGGGCCAACACGACAAGACCGTATCCGGGGTGTGGCGATTCAGGTGGCCGCATGGCCCGGTGGTGTTGGGGGGGGTGCCCCTGTAGTGGCGGCCTCTGTCCATACGGTAGGTTGTGGCCGTTGGTGGGGGAGTGTGGAGGGCAGATCTTCCCATTGGGGTTAGGACCCTTCCTTCGGTGCCCCCTGCTCCTAGGGCCCCCCCCCTTTGCCCGGTACCATGGCTGTGGTTCTCTGGGTGTTTGGGTCTCATACCCACCCCCTCGTATGTCGGGCCATTCTGTGATGTGGATCCCCGTGGCTGGGATCCCCAGGTCTTTTAGAAATGCGGGGATGCCCCTCGGGTGTGAGATCACAAAAGACTGGCCATCTCTGCGGACCTGGAGGCGGAAGGGGAAGCCCCATGAGTACGGGACTTCCCTCCTGCGGAGCTCCTCTAGCAGGGGTCTGAGGGCTCTACGTTTCTAGAGTGTGCGGCGGGACAGGTCCTGCATGATTTGGATCGGTTGGCCTTGGAATAGTACATGGTCCTGACCCCGGGTCTTAGATAGTATGTCCTCCTTGGCTTTGTAGCTATGGACTCTGCAGATTATGTCCCTGGGTCTAGCTCCTTCTGGAGGTGGGGGGGCCAAGGATCTGTGGGCCCTGTCGAATTCCAGGGGTGTGTTGTCAGGCTTGTGGCGGGCCGAGTTGAGGAACCCCCGAAGTGTGGAATCTAGGTCCCCGGCGGGGATGGTTTCTGCTAGGCCTCGGACCCTGATGTTATTCCGCCTGTCGCAGTTCTCCAAGTCCTCCATTGCGTCCATCAAATGCTCGATTGTTGATGTTTGGAGGGAGACCTGACGTTCTAGGGCGGTCAAGCGGCCAGTTAGCCCAGCTATGATGGATTCAGAGGAGTTGACTCTCCTTGCCAGCTGCTGGCATTCCTCTTTGAGTGTTGCCGCCTCTGCCCTGAACGAGGATTCTATCTTAATGAGGAAATCCTCCATCTCCTCCTCGGTCGGGATGTAGTGGATGCGGGCTCTTAGGTCCTCCCAGGCCCCTCTGTCTGCTGCTAGGGTAGTTGGGTGGGTCTGCGGGGTCGGGATAGGGCCTGGGTAGCCAGGGGCAATACACGTGGGGGGGGGGGGGGCAAAATAGGGCCAAACAGTGAGAGGTGTGGCCTGGTTGTTGGTGGGCCATGGGTGTCTCTGGGGCCCCTGCTGCCAATGTGTTATGGTGTAGGGCCCTCTAGGGGTGCAGGGTTGTGGGCTGCCTGGCCCTTCCGCTTCAGCTGTGGGCTCTAGGCTTCTGTGGTTTGCTGGGCTTATGGGACCATTCACCCCCTCCCTCCCGTTACCTTCTCTGTCGGTTGTGGTCCCTGTGGAGTGCGGGGGTCCATGTTGCCTTGTTTGGACTCCCCCCTGTGGCTGTGTTCTTGATGCCCGCGGAGTCCAGGGCCTTCGATGCCAGCCGGCGACCTCTGGAGGGGGCTGTATCTCAGCAGCGTGTGCTGAGAGTCTCGGTGGGGCCAGGGTCTCCTTCTGTGGATTGCAGGGCTCCCTTGCTGCCTCCGGGGTCTTTGGCCGTGCTTCCGGGAGCCGGTGTGGCTGGGAGGCATCCTCCGGAGGGTGCCGGCCTCTCTCAGGATGTCGGGGGTGCTGCGGTGATGTCGGGCTCTGATCCGCTGCAGCCTGCAGCACGTGCGGCCCCTGTCTCTCCTGCTGTTCGGCCGGGTGGAGCGGGCTGGAGGTGCCGGGCGGGTATTGTGTGGACGCCGCATGCCGGGGGAGGTCCCCCTCCTGCTCCACAGGGCTCCGGGCGTCTTTTGCGGCGGCTGACTTGTGGGGTCCTGCCGGGTCGGGCCCCACGTGTTCCGCCTGCATGCCGGCGTTGTGGTCTTCCTCCCTCCTGCCCGTGCTCCTCAAGAAGCGTTTGATTCCAGGTGCTGTGGTCGCCAAGGAGCCCGGGCGGGAGCTGGCCCCTTTGCCTCTACGTTTCCCTGGCATGTGGTGCCTGTGTAGTCATTTTTGCAGGGGAATTTAGTGCTATTCCCGGCGTGGGGAGCAGGAGCTCGTGGCTCAGCTGCTTCTACCCACCATGGCCGGAAACCATTGAAGACAAATTAAATGAAGATAATAATACCAAAGAATTTGTGATTGCAATCATTTTCAGGAAGAAACTGAGTATTATCTGATAGAATTGCAGGGGTGTCAATACTTTTGGCGACAACTGTAGTAGTAAAATACTGTATAAGGCCCTGAACTTACTAAAGGCTTCCCGCGGGTCCCATATATGGTGGTAGGAGATTTCAATAATATCCAGGACTCCCATTGGGATAAAGGACGGCATGAACCTCTGAGGCTGAATGGTTATTGTACACGTTTGGCACATTAATTAAAGAGACGGCATTGATGGATCTATGGAGGTGTACACACCTGGGGGAATACAAATATTATTGTTTTTCTGCTACCTTTTCGTCTCTTTCTCGTATAGATCTGGCTCTGGGAGACCGACTAATTCAGACGCTAATCTCGGATATTAAATATTTGCCTAGGACAGTTTCGGATCATTCCCCTATATCCATATATTTGCATAGGAATATTCCTGATATGAGATTTAGACTCTCATAGAAGCTTAACCCTTCTGGCTACGGCTGATGGATGTGGGGGACTGGTTTGGAGCTGAACTACATGAATATCTTCAAGTTAATCGAGGTTCTGCTCCCACTCAGACTGTATGGGAGGCGATGAAGGCCTATATTAGAGGTATGTGTATCAAAGAAATTTCGAAATGAAAACGGCCACAAGGGGTCGAGATAGCCTGATATTTAAGGAATTAGAAGAGGTGAAGGAGGCCATGCTTATACAATCTACTTCTGATACTCAGAAAAGACTTAGAGAGGCGCATATGGGGGTGGCTAAAGTGACCCTTCAAGCTGCAGAGAGGAAACGCATGTTCCAATCTGTTCAGATTTTTGAAAATGCGGAAAGTGCAGGTCATTTATTATCGGTAATATCGTCGGCACAACGGGAGGCCTCGTTTATTGTCCAACTACAGTAAGAGGGGGGTAATATGACCAGTACCACACTGGAAATTCTTTATCTGCTGAAAAATTTCTACTCTAAATTATACTCATCACAAATACAAACAACACAGGGGGACATTGAGGAGTTCTTGAAAAAGGCCAAACTACCAACTTTGACTGAGCCTTCAAAATTATATTTGGATGGTCCTGTGATGTTGGAGGAATTGTAAGAGGCGCTTGGCTTTATGTCAAATGATAAGGCGCTGGGAGGGGATGGCCTACCCGTGGAATTGTGTAAAAAAAATATAAAGATATTCTACTTCCGGCCTTATTGGAGGTCTATAATGCCAGCTTGGAATTGGGGTATCTGCCCTCTTCCATGCGGGAAGCAATCATTGTAGTGCTTCCCAAGAAAGGGAAGGATCCTGTTCATCCAGCATCATATAGGCCTATTTCTTTATTAACAGTTGACACAAAATTCCTGGCTAAGGTACTGGCTAATAGACTTACAAAAGTTATCGAATCTTTAATTCACCCTAATCAGACAGGATTTATGCCCAATAAATCTACGGCGCTAAACATCAGAAGGCTTTACCTTAACATGCAGATAAGGGGAGACGGTGTGGGGCAGAGGGTAATCTTGTCGCTTGATGCGGCTAAAGCCTTTCCCTGGTAGGCAGGGTAAACTTGATAAAAATGGTAATTATGATTCAACTCTTATATGTACTTCACAATGCCCCTGTTGTGGCTGCCCCACAACAGATTCTATAAAATCAGTGCCGTCTTTAGGGAATTTATATGGCAAAAGAGGCATATGCGAATTAAGCTGGAACACCTGCAGCGACCTAAGGATGAGTGATGTCAGGTTCTGCCCAACCCCTGGCTATATTTACTGTCGGCTCAATGCCAGCACCTTGCGGCTAGAATCGGTTATAGGCCTGGAGATTCAGCTGACAGAATATGCTTGGATATTTTACGGGACATGAGTTGATGATTTCGTATTGGGAGGTGGGAGTGTTACGCTCTCATACCTCTAGATGTCCCACCATACGGTTGATGGTTAAAATTTGGGATAAATTCAGGCAAATTCGGGTTATCACAGCACACACGGTATACTCCCCTATATGGGATAATCCCCTTCTGATTGAGTTGTTACCACTTAAGGGATTTGCGCAGTGGAGGAGTATTGGGATTCAATGGCTGTCACAACTACTCACTGGAGACACTTTCAAATCTTTTGAAGATCTTCGCAAAGAAATCCCGTTAAAACATACTATGTTGTACCAATAATTACAACTGAGACACGCATTTGATATGCAATTTCGCAAATCCCCAATTGTTATTCAGAGGGACAACATTGTTGCTTTAATCGGCTCACGGACGACCACTAAGGGATTAATATCCCTTATATATGAGGGTCTCCTGTGCATGTACTTATCTAAGCACCCTATGACTGCTCTGTCTAAGTGGGAGGAACAGCTGGGACCGGTCTCGGGGGAGAGGTGGGAAGAGATTTTACAGATGGTACCTAAGTTATCGCTTACTGAGCCCAGAAGACTGACACAACTGTATATAATATATAGAGTGTACAGGACGCCTAAATGGTTATGTGACCTACTGCTGCGGAGGATTCTAGATGCCCTAGGTGTATGACCGACGAGGCGGATCTCATACATATACTGTGGTCGTGTCCCCGACTTCAAGCTTTTTGGATCACAGTTATTAACATGATACAAGTAGTGACGGATGTGGTGCTTCCAAGAGACCTGATTACGTATGTATTGGGGGAGGTGGGTATGCTGAATGGAGATGATACTCTTAAACTCTCCATTGCAAGAATATTATTTGTGGCCAGGCCCGCCGCGGATAATCATGTGGATAAGATTCCTTCACGCAAAGAATTTATCTGTAGCTTAAATGCCAATATTCTTATGGAAAAACATATATATTTAAAGAGGGGACGAGATGGATAATTTGAAAAACTATGGGGTAGTTGGCTGGACTTCCCTGGGCTGGCCTCATTTGAACTGCTTAAGGATAGAGTCAGGCTGTTATAAAATGTCTCCTAGTTGCATACATGGATGGTAAAGCTGTCTTTGATGTTTCTGGTATAAAACATTTCATGGCAATGTTCCGAATCTATGCATCTCTCTGCTGGGGGAGGAGTACGGAAGAGCACTTGTAGTTGGGATATGTGAGAGAGGGGCGAGGGGTTGGGGACTACGGGAAGTTAAATAGATAGAACCATAAGTAGTATCCTGTAATAATTTTTTTTTTTTTTATCTGTCTATACATCAATATGTCTATTGTTTTGGACATATTAAATGTTGAAAAGTTTAATAAAAAAAAGTTTAATAAAAAAAATACCTGATTTAAAAAAAATGGTCAGCTTCGCTAGACTATTATATCCACTTCAAACTATACCACTCCTATTGCGCCGGACGGACATTAAACGGTTGTCCACGGCCTTTTCCAACTTCTTATGGAAAGGAAAAAGAGCATGAATTAACAGTTGTATACTAATGCCTCCAAAACGCAGCGAGGACTGAACTTTCCAAACATTAGGGTTATAACTTAGCGTGTATACTTAGACACATGGTGGATTGGCTTAAAAAATCTAGTAGACATTCTAACTACACAGAAGAGGTTGAGTTTTGTAAACCGTGGGATCCAGCTAGTCTACTACATGCGTCGTGGTCCGACGTCCCCGGACATCTCAAAAACACAATCTAATATATAAAGCTGAATGTGTGTATGTATGTCCGGGATTGGCATCTACACCGTCGCAACTACAGCCACAAAATTTGCACAGTCACACGTCTGGACCCCGAGAGCGTCATAGGCTATGTTGTGAGGCGAAATTTTAACCCCGCGCATTCCAATTCACCAAATAATTTTGCCCCTATCTACATAATGGGGAAAAAGGGAAAGGAAAAGTGTTGGAGGAAAATCGACAGCTGTCAGCTATAGCCACAACATTTTGCACAGTCACACGTCTGGACCCCGAGAGCGTCATAGGCTATGTTGTGAGGCGAAATTTTAACCCTGAGTGTTACAGTTCACCAAACAATTTTGCCCCTATCTACATAATGGGGAAAAAGTGAAAGGAAATGTGTTGGAGGAAAACTGACAGCTACCAGATGTGAACAAGGGGGACTTAAAGAATGAGAGCGATGAGCCCCGACATAGCATACTCGCCACACATGGGGATATGAACACACACACAAAATGCGCCTCACACTACCACGTGCTTGAACACATATACCACCCTCAGCACACATTTCACCACACATACACCAGCCTCGCCACATAATCGCCCTAAAACACACACAAGTCTGGTATTATCCTTCAACAATAAAAATTTGATTAATAAGCAGCAAAACTACAAGAGAAACAAATGTACCATATAGGAAATACGGGAGCTGTCAGTCACATGAGCTGTCTATTATGTGTATGTGTGAGCTAATATATACTGTCAGGGGGGAGGGTTTCCTGTTGCCTGGGGATTTATCAGGCTGCCAATAGCAACCAATCACAGCTCAGCTTCTATTTTGCTACTGTTAATCTGAGCTCTGATTGGTTAATATAGACAACAAAAAACATTCTCAGTAAAGCTTCTGTGAGGTAATAGGATGTCAGATAGGGTGTGTTGGTGGAAAGGCTGATGTCAGTCACTTTACCTCTATGTGAGAGGATATAGAAACTGTGGAATATCTGTGGTGTTGAAATATATGTTGTGAAATGCTTCTATTAGCTTAGTTTTTGCCTTTTAATAATTACATTTCTATCAATTTGTTTTGTGTTTTTTGTGTGCTGAATACATTTTTGTTAACACATTCTATTTTGTTAACAGCAGTTATTAACCCGGGCAAAGCCGGGTAGTACAGCTAGTCTAATATATAAAGCTGAATGTGTGTGTGTATGAATGTGTGTATGTATGTCCGGGATTGGCATCTACACCGTCGCAACTACAGCCACAAAATTTTGCACAGTCACACATCTGGACCCCGAGAGCGTCATAGGCTATGTTGTGAGGCGAAATTTTAACCCTGCGCGTTCCAGTTCACCAAACAATTTTGCCCCTATCTACATAATGGGGAAAAAGTGAATGGAAAATCGACAGCTGTCAGCTATAGCCACAAAATTTTGCACAGTCACACGTCTGGACCACGGGAGCGTCATGGGCTATGTTGTGAGGCGAAATTTTAACCCTGCGCATTCCAATTCACCAAACAATTTTGCCCCTATCTACATAATGGGGAAAAAGTGACAGTTACCAGTTGACAGTTGTGAATGAGAGGGGCTTAATGATAGCGCCAAAGACTAACAGCATATACCAGCATATAGTCACTAAGGTGAGGCCCCAACATGAGATATTCACCACGCTTGGGGACATGTACACACACACCACATGCACACAAAGAGTAACAGCAAGTGTATAGTCGCTAAGGTGCAGCCCCAATATTGGATACTCACTACGCACCCGAACAAACACACACATCACAGAGACACACACACACACCCACGGGGACACACACCCTATAGCGACACACACACACCACACAGACACACACACACCACACAGACCCCCCCCACAGGGACACACACATAGCCACCCTATAGGCACACATGCACTCACCCCACAGGGACACACACACCACAAAGAGACACACACACACCACACAGACCCCCCCCCCCCCACAGGGACACGCACACATACACACCCAATAGGGACACATGCACTTACCTCACAGGGACACACACACACCACAAAGAGACACACACAACACAAAGACACACATACCCCACACAGACACCCCCCACCCACAGAGACACACACACATGCACACCCTATAGGAACACATGCACTCACCCCACAGGGACAACACACACACACCACAAAGAGACACACACAACAGAAACACACACCACACAGACCCCCCCACAGGGACATGCACACCCTATAGGGACACATGCACTCACCCCACAGGGACACACACACCCCAGGGACACACTCCACACAGACAGGCACAAATCACCTCACACAACTCGCCTCATACGTGTGCTATCTTTAAATTTCCAAACATAAACATTTGATTAAAAACAGCCAATGTGCAACACGTGCCATATAGGGAATTTAGGCAGATGTCAGTTACATGAGCTGTCTATTATGTGTATGTGTGAGGTAACATATACTGCCCGGCCAGGGGGAGGGTTTACTGTTGGCTGGAGATTTATTAGGCTGCTTATAGCAACCAATCACAGCTCAGCTTCTATTTTCTTACAGGTCATTAATATGACATATTCAAATTCTATTTTGTTATAGCTAACATCAGTTATTTATTAACCCGGGCGTAGCAAGGGTACTACAGCTAGTGCTATATAAAGACACAGCAATGTGTTGGAAAGCTGTCCGAAAAAAATTAAATCAAGCATAGAAAACATCAAAGTACCTTAATCCATGGGCACATACCGGATTTAAATTGGGAAGGGAGAATTGTTTATTTTGGGAATGGCAAGAAAAAGGGATACAGAAATTGGGCGACCTACTACAAATACAAGAACACCGCTGGTTGCATGGTAGATACTAGACAAATACCAGTTAGGGGCAGTCCACCTATTACAATATCAACAATCCAGGACATATCCAAGGAATGCAGGGCAAATATGTGGGATAAATGGATAGGAGCAAACCCCAACAATATTAATATATCTTATATATACGAGACATTGAGAGAAGCCACATTAGCCCCAGTGGAAGACAAGATATTCAGAGGTTGGCTTAGACACATACATCAGGAAGATCTCCCTGAGAAAATTGTGGGGTGGGAGGTACTGCGGAAAAATATTAAAAACGAGAAATGGAGAGATGTTCAATTTAGGATCATTCAGAAGGCAATATTTGGGTTCGCACTCCCCCCCAACAGCCCAGACCCCGGACAGGAAACAACAATGCCCGAAATATGGCACTCCAAAAACAGATATGGTGCATGGACTTTGGTTATGCAGGGATGTCATGTCAGAAAGGTATAGGACCAGGTAGTAGGATTGATAAAAGATATATGCGATAAAAAACTAACTTTAGACCCAGAGACTTGGTTGTTTCATTACCCAAAATCAAAAGATTGGGAGGGAAAATCAGCAAGGGTTATAGCACCAATATCCTGAAGAATGGTGCTTCGGTGTGTCTGGTGATAATTGTTTAGGTACATGACCGCGAAACGGTGAACCGTCGTCCGCCTCCCCTGCACTCCCTTCCTTGCTATACATAGCCTTGTAACATGGACTTGGACTATGAATAAAGAAAGAGATCACTAATCGGTGAGTGCGGTTTTTTCTATCTACATTAAGCATTTATAAAATATATTTGTACCCTGTTGGCCAGTAGAAAGAAAGAAAGAAAGAAATATTAAAAAAATGAAACGTTACAGTGTGAGAGTCCTCAGTTTTCAAATTCCTGGATTTTACTTTTGATGCTTTGGAGAAAGCTGTTGAGATTCTGTAGTGTGCCATAAATCCTCCAGACATATTTAGTCCTGTTCGCACAGAATCAAACTTAGTAATGAATTTCTATTTCCAGACCCTACAATGTTTTGTGAGTCTAAGTTGCTTTTTATTATGACAACTTTCATATTGTCTATGTAATGTCCAGGATCACAGAAATGTTTGGTTACAGGTAAATGATTGTTTGTGTGTAATCGTGTGACGATGAGAACTCATCCTTGCTCTGAGCCTCTGACCTGTTTCACCGGCATAGAAGCTACCAGCACATCATATGGTGCATAGAATTAGATACACCATATTGGAAGAGGAACTTGTGAATATAACAGGAATCTTAGTCTTGCTGTGTGTTGGGTATTTGGATCTTGTCTATTGTCCTTACATGAGCGCAGGTTTTGCAGCTCTTCCCATTACGAGGATATGTTCCTCTATTTGTATCTGAGGGTATTGAACTTCGGATCATGATGTTTCTTAAATTGGGAGGCTGCCTGTAGCACAGCAAGGGAAGGTTGTTAAATATTATTTTAAATTGGTTATCCTTGTGTAGGAGATGGGGAAGTTTTTGGAAGTTTTTCTCAGTACCTCAAGCTGTAGATAATAGGTCACCACCAGAGGTACACAATGCTTTTCCTCTTTTACTCTGTATTGAAGTAAGTGGCTTCTATGGATCTTTAACAATGAGGAGAATAAAGAGAGAAGGTGTGCACAAGAAAATGTAATGTTGGTAATAAATAACAGACAGGCTGGGGTCCTACAGAGAGGCAGAACAACTAATGCAGGATAAATGTGACAATATCTATCAGTTGTTCACATGGGCTTAAAAAGCACCACCAATTACATCAAATTACATGATATACATACAAAGCAGTAAAAGAGGTGAAAATACATCGAGGCACCCGTTGTAATATAATATATATAATCTCATAACAATAAAGTGCTAGGGCAAAAAAACAGATCCTGCCCAAAGGAGAACACCTTACTTTCAGCAATGGGGGTTAAATTATGATGAGTTGCCCGGTAGTGACCATGACCCCAACCCTCTGTGGCCAGAAGAGAGAGGGAGCAATCCCAGCATTGCACATTTACCCAGCAGTGAAGGAGGACCCCCAGATCCGGACCGTGACATACGTTTTCTCTTCTAGTTAGTAACAAGCTTCATAGACACCGCGCCCTCCGCCGGAGGGAGAAGGGGAGCACAAAAACGAGCGCACATGAGCGCTGTAACCCGCTCTTGCGGCAAGCCCCATAGAGAATGCATAGGGCTTACCGCAAGTGCGGACGTTAGGCGGAAACACTGATGTGAAAGGAGACAAAGCTGCGCTGCTGTGGAGATAATATTGATCCATTGATCCAAATTATAAGAATACATGATTATTATTTGCCAACGAGTTTCTAAGAGTAACCTCTCCTTCAGGACAAAAATATCAAGACTTGTGATTTTTTTTTGTCCTAAAGAAGAAGAGGATACTCTTGGAAAAGCATTAGATTTTTATGTAGTGATAGTCTCCTGCATATAAAACATAGCTTTTTTTTTTAAACCACAACGTACATCACAGTAAATGATGTACTATATAAGGCCCCAGGCATATGTTTAGTATTTGAGTTTTTTTAACTCTATTTGTAAATCAAAACCAGGAGTGCGTACAAAAAATTTTGGTGCAATCTTTTAGCAGAGCATGAGTTTTGTGTGCTAAAAAGTCACAAAACAGATTAAACACAAGAAGAGCATTTTGTTTTACATTTTGTGCAAAATGTATAAACCACGTGCGATATTTTGTAGCAAAAAAATTACAATGGTCAACACAAAAAAATCATCAGCAAAGGTAATATGTCTGTTTAATGGAGTTTGAGGTGCTGATCCCAAAAATATGATTAGTTTTGCTCTTTCACAAAGTTTCTGAGATAGAAGTATTTTTGTTATTACGTTATTTCTGCATTTTCAATGTCTGTGGTTTTCCTGTTATTTCCATTTCTTTGCTTGTCTTACTTAATTGTGAATTTTCTTACAAGGACAACAATCAGTAAAGCTTTTAGTGAGTTTTATGGGAAGGAGTATTAACAGTGTAGTCAACCAATGACTGCTTCTCGGAAAGTCATGATATGGAGAGAAGCTAACTGTTATGGGGTGGTAAGATTTGAGTCAGTCAGAAAGGGATGGTAAAAGCAGCAAGGACTGGTATGTAAGGCTCCGACAGGAGACAGGCCTCTACAGGGATCTGAGCCTTGCCACAGGGAAATATGAGGGAAGGCAGCAGACAGCCGCCATTGCGAGAGGATTTTCACTGAATTTCTGGGAGGGCAAGTCGCAGCAGAGTAAGGAAACAGCTTTTTCGCATGTGAAATTATTTTGGTTCAATAAAAACTGTTTCGGAAGTTGAAGCGTTTTTTTCTGATATGTAGACTACTATTTTTTTCTTAATGTTGCCAGTACATTTGCTATATCTTATAATAATTATTCTCCACGATGGAAGCTATACGTGCTACAGAAAAACAATATACATTTTTTTTTTTTTTTTTTTTTAAATCAATAAACTTTTTATTCATCTTTTTCAAAATCAGGACAAAAAGATGACTCAGAAAATTACAAAGTCACCTGCCATGATTACAAAAAATATTTTTACGAATACCGTAAGAAAGAAAAGTGACTTTAAGCCTCTACAACAGAATCAGGCCCATAGTTTACAATGCCAACTGTTAATTACACTGGGGAACACAATTTTTTAGGAGTTAGGTCTGACAACTGTTCTTAATTAATTTTTGGATACTGAATCCAGAAATGATCTGTTTTTCTCTATCACGTCAAGTTTTTGAACTATAGGATTTTTGTCTTCTCAAAAATATGTAAACTACTGTACCTAAAAAGTGTTTGTTTTTTTTTAAATAGTACAAATATGAAGAAAAAATGAAATATATAAGAAATAGGCATGACAAATATGTTTTTTAACACTAACATATATCATATAGCTCTATATGAGTCGAATTGTAATCAGATAACAAGTCTTATTACAGATATCAGTGCAATTGTGCATCTCTGGCAGGTAAGTTGTGGAGGAAAAACTTGACGTGCTAGAAAAAAACTGACTACATTTTTGGAATCAGCATGCCAATTTTAGTATAAATCAGCTCAAAAACCTAACTCAACAGAAAATGTTTTTCAAATTGTTCCCCAGTGTTATAGCGAAACCTGACTAGCCGGTGTGGCCTAGGTTCTCTTATTCCTCGCTTCACTTGATTGAGAGATCTCCCTATATGTAGGCACAAGAGATACCAGTTAATCACCTGTAGCTGGGCTCAGAAAAGTCAACCGGGACTGTGCTGGACTAGTTACATTTATCCTATGTAGTCCTCAGCTGATTCTTCAAACTGTTTTCTCTGAAATGCCATGGCGTGTTAGAGAAGGCCTTACTGACTGCATTCACACAGCTGTGGTCTGATTCATGCATCCTGTGTTTCACACACCATGAACCTAGTGACAGGTTCCCCTGAAGCAAGATGTTTAATTATAGTTTCTTCAGATGCATATGATAAAGATGCTCTAGACCAGGGGTCTCAAACTCGGTTGGGTTGGTGGGCCGCACGTAGAAAAAAATTGATATCGGGGGGCCGCATTGCTTGTAGGACTAAGGGTACCTTTACACACGGCTACATTTGTAGCTTGTCACCAGGTAACTTACAGGTTGCAGTGAAATCATGGATACATGGTTCTATCTTGTTGCTGTGTACAAATGGAATCATGTATCCATGATTTCACTGCAACCTGTAAGTTACCTGGTGACAAGCTACAAATGTAGCCGTGTGTAAAGGTACCCTAAGGGTACCATTACACGTCGCAACATTGCATGCAATTTCACTGGCAATTTGCTGATTGCAGTGAATCATGGACACATTGTTACATTTGTACACAGCAACAAAATAGAACAATGTGTCCATGATTTCACTGCAACACAGCGAATTGCCTGTGAAATTGCATGCAATGGTGCGACGTGTAACGGTACCCTAAGTGACATTTTAGCAATACCAGAATTTTTTGCTCAATCTAGTAAAGTACAAATCCTGACGATCTTGTAGGAACGTCACCACCCTAATCTCCTTTATGTAGTAATGTCCCCATTGTATATTAATGTCCCCCAAACTGGTCCCCGTCTTGTAGTAGTGTCCCCATCCTGGTCCCCTTCTTGTGGTAATGTCCCCATCCTGGTCGCCTTCTTGTAGTAATGTCCCTATCCTGATCCCCTTCTTCTAGTAATGTCCCCATACTGGTCCCCATTGTATATTAATGTCCCTCATACTGGTCCCCGTCTGGTACTAATGTCCACTTCCTGATCCCCTTCTTGAAGTAATGTTCCTCCCTGATCCGTACGTGTAGTAATGCCCCATCCTGGTCCCCATCCTATAATAATGACTCCCATCCTGGTCCTCATCATGTTGTAATGTCCCCATACTGATGCACGTCTTGTAGTAATATCCCCATCTTGTATTAATGTCCCCATCCTGGTCCTCTCTTGTACAGTCATGGCCAAAAGGTTTGAGAATGATACAAATATTAATTTTAACAAAGTCTACTGCTTCAGTTTTTCTAATGGCAATTTGCATATACTCCAGAATGTCATAAAGAGTGATCAGCTTAACAGCAATTACTTGCAAAGTCAATATTTGCCTAGAAAATGAACTTTAACCCCCAAAACACATTTCAACATCATTGCAGTCCTGCCTTAAAAGGAGCAGCTAACATCGTTTTAGTGATTGTTCCATTAACACGGTGTGGGGGGTTGATGAGGACAGGGCTGGCGATCAATCAGTCATGATTAAGTAAGAATGACACCACTGGACACTTTAAAAGGAGGCTGGTGCTTGGTATCATTGTTTCTCTTTAGTAACCATGGTTATCTCTAAAAAAATGGCCTAACAGGGAAGAGTATTGCAGCTACAAAGATTGCACCTCAGTCAACAATCTATCGCATCATCAAGAACTTCAAGGAAAGAGCTTCCATTGTTGTCAAAAAGGCTCCAGGGCGCACAAGAAAGACCAGCAAGCGCCAGGACCGTATCTTAAAACTGTTTCAGCTGCGGGATCGGACTACCAGCAGTGCCGAGCTTGCTCAGGAATGGCAGCAGGCTGGTGTGAGTGTTTCTGCATGCACTGTGAGGCGGAGACTCTTTGAGCAAGGCCTGGTTTCAAGGAGGGCAGCAAAGAAGCCACTTCTCTACTGAAAAAACATCAGGGACTGACTGATCTTCTGCAAAAGGTACAGGGAGTGGACTGCTGAGGACTGGGTTAAAGTCATTTTCTCGATGAATCCCCTTTTCGATTGTTTGGGACATCTGGTTCTCAGCCAAGGGAATCGCTCACTCACAGTCTTGCCTAAAAACACAGCCATGAATAAAGAATGGCACCAGAATGTCCTCCAAGGCAACTTCTCCCAACCGTCCAAGAGCAGTTTGGCCCCCAACAATGCCTTTTCCAGCATGATGGAGCACCTTGCCATAAAGCAAAGGTGATAACTAAATGGCTCAGGGAACAAAACAGAGATTTTGGGTCCATGGCCTGGAAACTCCCCAGATTTTAATCCCATTGAGAACTTGTGGTCAATCATCAAGAGACGGGTGGACAAACAAAAATCAACAAATCTGGCAAAATGCAAGCATTGATTATGCAAGAATGGACTGCTATCAGTAAGGATTTGGTCCAGAAGTTGATTGAGAGCATACCAGGGAGAATTGCAGAGGTCCTGAAGAAGAAGGGTCAACACTGCAAATATTGACTTGCTGCATTAACTCATTGTAACTGTCAATATAACCTTTTGGTACTCATAATATGATTGCAATTATATTTCTGTATGTGATATAAACATCAGACAAACACAAATAAAAACCAGAGGGCAGCAGATCATGTGAAAATATAATTTTGGTGTCATTCTCAAAACTTTTGGCCATGACTGTAGTAATGTCTCGCCCTGGTCTCCATCTTGTAGTAATGTTCCTCCCTGGTCCCTAGTGTAGTAATGCCCCATCCTGGTCCCATTAATGTCCCCCCACCATCCTGGTCCTCATCATTTGTAGTAATGTCCCAATCTTTTAGTAATGTTCCCTCCCTTGTCATCTTGTAGTAATGTCCCCCATCCCAACGCCTTTTTGTAGAGATGTCCCCACAACCTGGTCTCTGTTCTTTTTGTTCTCTCGCTCACACACACAACAATATACACCCGCACACTCACACATATACACATACACTGACATACATCCTCAGACATATTCACACAAACACTCACACATATACACACCCGCACATTCACACACACACACTCAAATACACACACACACACATCACACATACATCCTCAGACATATTCACACAAACACATACACACTCACACATTGACACACTTACATAGGGCCACATTTGGAGTTCTGCCGCCCCAGGCACTTTCAGCGGTCACGTTCCCCCCTCCCTCCAGGCTGCTATCTTCGGCTGTAACAGCGCCTTACCTGACTCCACTCTTCTCATCCTGGCAGCTTCTTCCTCTGTGGCTCCCAGACTCCCGCTTGCCGGCACCAGCGGGCACCAGCTAGCACCGGCAGCCAGCACGCGGCACCAGCCTGCACCCAGCAGCCGGCACCACGCCAGCACCCAGGAGGTGCACCCAGCAGCCGCCGGGAGGCGGCACCAGGCAGCCGCCAGCACCCAGGAGGCGGCACCCAGGTGGCACCCGGCAGCTGCCAGCACCCGACGGTAGCCGCCAGCACACGGCATTAGGCGGCATCCAGCAGCACCTGGGAAGCAGCACCAGGTGGCATCCGGCAGCTGCCAGCACCAGGTGGCCACTAGCACCCAGCTTCCGCCAGCACCAGGTGGCAGCCGCAGCTACCAGCACCCGCTTTAAGCGGCACCTGGCAGCCGCCAGCACCCAGTGGCAACTAGCACCCGCAGCACCTGGGAGGCCGCACCAGGTGGTATTCGGCAGCACCAGGCGGCAGCTGCCAGTACCCGCATTAAGCAGCACCTGGCAGCAACCAGCACCCGCGCCCGCTAGCACCCGCAGCCACCAGCACCTGGCATTAGGCGGCACCAGGCAGCTGCCAGAACCAGCCGCTGGCGATGTGCCGCCCATGCAGCGCGTGAATACACACACATATACACACACTCACACATACACTCACACATATACACACTCACATACAAATATACACACACAACACATAGAAATATTCACACACACACTCACACATATACACATACTCACTCACATATACACACAAATACACTCACACATATTTACTCACTCACGTATACACACAAATACTCACACATATACACATACACACTCACTTACATATACACAAATACACTCACACATACACACACTATCTCTCTAACTCTCACACATACACACCTGATGCCACGGGCCAATATACATGGAGCCGCCGCAGTACCCGCTTTATTGTAACTTCCGGGTACCACCGGCTCAAACAAGTGCCTTCGCGCTTGTACATTCATGGAAGCAGGCGGTCGGCGGACTAATCAGAAGCCTCCTGTGACGTAACAGGAGGCTTCTGATTGGTCCACCGGCCACCTGCTTCCATGAATGTACAAGCGCAGGCACTTGTTTGAGCCGGAGGTACCCGAAAGTCACAATAAAGCGGGTACCGCGGCGGCTCCATGTATAATGGCCGGGGCATGCTTATCTCTTCATGGTGCCCCTGGCCGCAGTGGGGAGTGTTGCGGGACGCATGCGGCCCGGGGGCTGCGTGTTTGAGACCCCTGTCTAGAGGTTTTCTGCCAGGATTTCTCACGTGATTATTTTTTGGGAAAGATTGACAATTGTCATGCAAGGTATATTGCATTTATTAAAAGCACGCAATGTTAGCTGTACATATACATCTGGGTAACTATAGCATAAAGCCTCAAGAAATAGTTAATGGAAAGCTGCCACTAAACTTTCCACAGAGAGCCAAGTGAATCGTTACACAGCCCCTGGCTCAGAGGATGTTCATTCAGTTGTTGAATGTTGTAGAAAAAAAAGCAGATCACAGACATGGCACAAAACTAAAGTAATTTCAAATGGCAACTTTATGGCTTTAAGAATCACTAAAAGAAATCAAGATAAAAAAAATATGGTAGTCAGTAAGGATAATTTTTATCAGACCAAGCAGAGGGAAAAAATTATGGAATCACTCAATTCTGAGGAAAAAATTATGGAATAATGAAAAACAAACACACAAAAGAACACTCCAATACATCATTAGTATTTTGTTGCACCACCTCTGGCTTTAATAACAGCTTGCAGTCTCTGAGGCATGGACTTCATGAGTGACAAACAGTACTCATCATCAATATGGCTCCAACCTTCTCTGATTGCTGTTGCCAGATCAGCTTTGCAGGTTGGAGCCTTGTCATGGACAATTTTCTTCAACTTCCACCAAAGATTTTCAATTGGATTGAGATCCGGACTATTTGTGGGCCATGACATTGACTTTATGTGTCTCCTTTCAAGGAATGTTTTCACAGTTTTTGCTCTATGGCAGGATGCAGTATCATCTTGATAAATGATTTCATCATCCCCAAACATCCTTTCAATTGATGGGATAAGAAAACTGTCCAAAATATCAATGTAAACTTGGGCATTTATTGAAGATGTAATGACAGTCATCACCCCAGTGCCTTTACCTGACATGCAGCCCCATATCATCAATGACTGTGGAAATTTGCATGTTCTCTTCATGCAGTCATTTATATAAATCTCATTGGAATGGCACCACCTTGCCCAATGCAGATTCGAGATTCATCAATGAATATGACTTTCATCCAGTCATCCACAGTCCACGATTGCTTTTCCTTAGCCCATTGTAACCTTGTTTTTTTTCTGTTTAGGTGTTAATGATGGCTTATGTTTAGCTTTTCTGTATGTAAATCCCATTTAGTTTAGGCGGCTTCTTATGGTTCGGTCATAGACATTGACTCCAGTTTCCTCCTATTCATTCCTCAGTTGTTTTGTTGTGCATTTCCTGTTTTGGAGACATATTGCTTTAAGTTTCTAGTCTTGATGCTTTGATGTCTTCCTTGGTCTACCAGTATGTTTCCCTTAACAACCTTCCCATGTTGTTTGTATTTAGTCCACATTTTGACACAGCTGACTGAACAAGCAACATCTTTTGTAACATTGCATGATGATTTATCCTCTTAAGACTTTGATAATCCTCTCCATTGTTTCAATTGACATCTCTTGTGTTGGAGCCATATTCATGTCAGTCCATTTGGTGCAACAGATCTCCAAGGTGTGATCACTCCTTTTTAGATGCAGACTAACGAGCAGCTCTAATTTGATGAAGGTGTTAGTTTTGGGAATGAAAATTTACAGGGTGATTTCATAATTATTTCCTCAGAATTGAGTGATTTCCATAATATCTTCCCTCTGCTAAGTCTGAAAAAAGGTACCCTTACTGACTACCACATTTTTTATCTTGATTTCTTTTAATGTTTTTTAAAGCCATAAAGTTGCCATTTGAAATGACTTTAGTTTTGTGCCATGTCTGTGATCTGCTTATTTTCTACAACATTAAACAACTGAATGAACATCCTCCGAGCCAGGTGATTCCATAATTTTTGCCAGGGGTTGTAGAAGCAGCAGAGATCGCCTGGAATATTCAAGCTTCTTGCAACACATTTCAGGGACAGGCTGCTTTGGTAGATGACTTTAGTGTCAAGAAGAAGAACAACACACAGCAGCATGGCCTCAGAGTCATAATCAGAGAGGTCCGCGCCATAAAGCTAGGTTTATTTTACACTAGATAAGTATTGTATAGGGAGGGTGGTAATGTCACGATAAGGGTGGGCTCTGTGGCACTTACATCCTTTATTTGGAAGGTGGTAACAGGGTCGGCTCCAAGTTTTTTGTGGGCCCCTTTAACACAGCTCATGATTACGATATAGAAGCTGCAGGATGTATGTGTGCATATGTATATATTATATATATATATATACACACTTATATAATATAGATGCTGCGGGATGTGTATATAATATATATGAGCCCCGTAAATATAAATCCCCCTCTACTCTGTCTCTCTCCCTGTTGTGCGCTCTGACCCCTCATGTGCTGACTTCTCCCATTTGCGATGTTTCCCCCATGGTCTCTTCTTTCCTTATGGGCTCTCTCCTTTGAGCTGTCTTCTCCCCCGTGTGATCTCTTTGAGCTGTCTCCCCCTGTGTGCCATCTCTCCCTCCTCCCTTGCGTGCTTTCTCCTTTGAGCTATCTCCTCCGTGTGTGCTCTCCCCATGTGCGTTCTTCTCACCTCATGTGCTCTCTTTTGAGCTGTTTCACCCTCCTGTGCACTCTTCTCTCCCCGTGTGCTCTCTACCTTGAGCTGTTTAAAATGCAGCCTGACGTTTCCAGACAGAATAAACATTAATTCTCAAAGTCAAGTAGGCAGGGAGTTGGTTATTCTCTAAGTCAACATAGGCAGGGAGTTGGTAATAAATAAGTGGGTGTTTGGAGGTAAGACCCCACCAGTCAGGGGGTGGCCATGCCCACCAACCCGGAAGGAGCCCATACAGTCCAGGCTCAACCGAACACTGTTCTTCCTCTCATACGCGTTCCACAGTGGAACGCATATGGGAAGGAAGTAGTGAAGCCTCCAAAAAGGCAGTGATGGGCAGGGCCAGGCAGCAGCAAATGGAGGAGGCAGGGCCAGGAAAATGAATACAGCACGCTGTGTCACACAGTGCAAGTGAGCTCCTCTGTCTGGACAGGTCCCCGGTACTTGCCCAGGTACGCCGAGTTGTACGCCAAGCCTAGGCGGTGAGGTGAGGATTGGGGCGAGCCCATGATATTACACACTTTGCCATGCGCAGTATTGGACTTGGTTTCCAAACATGGCAGCCGCATGTGCATTGACAGTGTGTACAAATATGGCGGGTGCATGTGCACTCATGCCGACACCATTTTTGTTCACCCTGTCTTGCGCAATAGCGGACCAGGTGTCCAAACATGGCGCCCGCATGCACATTGACAAAGTATATGACAAGACGATGGAAGCGGACTCTGGGGCAGCACAGCAACAGCAGCAGGAGGAGGAGGAGGACCTGGAGGACAGCAGCATACGTCCATCATCTTGGTGCAACCATCACTTGGGTGAACCAGTATGGCGGCCTTTTTTTTTTTTAATTATTTGTAATTCAGCTGGCCAATCAGATAGCATTTTACCGGGGACATCCTGACGCTAAGGCAGTTATAAATGTAGATGGTGTAATGTGTTTCATCTGCATTCTTCAGGCTTTCATTCTCTGCTGCTTTATAAACCCTTTAACGACACAAACATTAGTAGTTTTGTTACTTTTTAATCTTGACCATTGGTACAAGCAGAAAGACGTGGCAGCTTCTCATTCCACATACCACTATAGCATTGAAACCTATATTCCATATAACACTGCATCTTTTGGAACAAAAAGGGCTTTTTCCTTTGTGCAGGGTCGGTACATTTTCACACAAAAAAATGCAGGGCATATATTCATTTTGGATGTCTTTAGATGAACAATTCTGATACTATAGGATACAGTATGACAATGCAGGGCATAGAAGCCTCCCACTGACTTTGAAATGTTATATTATGTAGTATTATGGGGGGGCTGAGGGAAAGAATACATACGTTTGGAAACCCATTTTCTTTTGGGTACCATTACTCCCTTAATTTTCCCAACAAACATCTAAAAAATTATGGGCGAAAAACATTTGGTGTGTATACATGAGATGTGTTTTGTATTGGCACCCTTTAAATTGTTTCAGAAAATGAAGTATTTCTTTCAGAAAATTATTTCAACTAAAATGCTTAATTATTTACATGTTTATTTCCTTGTGTATTGGAACAACGCAAAAGAAAAAAAACCTGAAAAGGCAAATTGGACATAATCTAACCCCAAACCCCTAACATGTGCCCAAAGTGTACCTTTCCAAAATGGTGGGTAAACAACTGTGTTACAAGCATGTGATACTGTTAAAACTCACCTGTGGCAAGTAATAGATGTGGGCAATATGAAAATTACACCTTAAACTAGATAAAAAGGGGAGAAGTTGAGGCAATCATTGCAGTGGTGTGTGTGTGTGTCAACTACACATTGATAACAAAGAGGACTTGAGAACAACATAGTTGAAAAATATTTCAAGGTTATAAGTTCATCTCTAAAGACCAGACGTTCTTTTGTCCATGATGCTCAACATAAGACATTTACAACCCATGGCACTGTATCGAATATCTCTGAATGTGGATTGCTTACAATAATTGATGAAATTTGTAATCCAGGATAGTCCGGATGGTGGATAAGCAGCGCCATTCAAGTTCCAATAAAATTAAGTCTGTCCTGCAGGCTCAGGGTGCATTAGTGTCAGTGCAAACTATCTGTCCACATTTGAATGAAATGATATGGCAGGCGACCCAGGAAGACCCACTGCTGACACAGACATAAACAAGCTAGACTGTAGCTTGTTAATATGTAAATTAATGTAAAATCGTTCTGGGAAAGGTGTCTTGTGAATAGATGAGAGCAAGATTGCTTTTTGATAAATCATACTACTGTTTACTGAAAATGCAATGAGGCCAATGAAGCTAAAGAAACAGTACCTGCAGTCAAATATGGAGGAGATTCAAACATGTTTTGGGGTTGTTTTGTTGGCTCTGGTACTGGATGACTTGGCTGTGTGCAAGACATCATGAAATCTGAAGATTACCAAAGGATTTTGGGTCATGATGTAATGTCCAGTGTGAAAAACCTGGGTTTGTGTCCCATGTAATGGGTCTTTTGGCAGGACAATGACACCAAACTTGAAGAATCACATAGAAATGTATGGAAACAAAGACCTGAAAAGTTCTGAAGTAATCAACAATAAGGCTGGTTTCACACTACGATTTTGTTAAATCCGATGCTGTCCGATAAAAATCAGACAGCATCGGATCCGATTTAGCCCCCGTGTTCTCCAATGAGGATCGGATCGGATGTGCACTTAATGGCATCCGATCCGATTCTGTCCGATTCTATCCGATTTTTTTCAGGAGCCGAAATCGGAGCCTGCTCCGATTTTGGTATCCGATTCAAAAATCGGATCGCATCGGATCCGATGTGATCCGATTAAAATAATATGGGAGTCTATGGGGGATCAGATCGGATGGAAAATCGGATCCGATATCGGATCCAATTTTCTGTATTGAGCATGCTCAATACCCTAGACCACTCCCAAAACCTCCTTTTCATCGGACAGCATCGGATTTAACAAAATCGTAGTGTGAAAGTAGCCTAAGTCTGGATCTAAATCCCATTGAACACCTGTGGAGAGATCTTAAAATTGCTGTTGAGAGAAGGTGCCTTCAAAATATGAGACTTTGAGCAGTCTGCAAAATAAGAATGGATCAAAATTCTAGTTGAAAGGTGTAAGAAGCTTGTAGATGGTTATAGGAAGTGATTGATTGCAGTTATTTATTCCAAAGAGTGTGCAACCAAATACTAATTTGAGGTTGTTAACAATTTTCTTCTGCCCATTTTTAGGGTTGTGTGTAAAATTATGTCCAATTTGCCTTTCTTTCCCTGTTTTTTTTGTGAGGTTCTAATACACACAAAGGATATAAACAAAATGTATGACAAAATGTGTAATTGCAATAATTTTCTTTGAGAAATACGTCTTTTTCTGGAACAATTCCAAGGGTGTTAACACTTTCGGCCATGACTGTATATGTCTTAGCATTGGCTGTATA
Organism: Allobates femoralis; assembly: GCA_033576535.1. Lineage (NCBI taxonomy): Eukaryota > Metazoa > Chordata > Amphibia > Anura > Aromobatidae > Allobates > Allobates femoralis. The sequence goes on along the minus strand of JARQOC010000002.1, from coordinate 590,207,948 downwards.
CTGACACCATCTGTTTGCATGACCACAGGACATGCTAAGGCATCCTAATTGTTTATACTGTTTAGGACACTGTGGCTCGCTCTAACAAGCCGGGGGTGTGGTGGTTGAGGGAAACATAAATAAAAAATGATGTATTTTATCCATTTTTTTCCTTGACATGATAGGTGTTTGGGTGCCGATATTCCTACTGCAAATAAAACAACACTCTTCCTAACATTTTTATTTTTCAAATATGTGCATGTAATGTAATGCGAGTGTGTTCATATATTCTCCTAATGCTCTATGCATGACCCAGATGTGACTTTTACAATCTAAGTCTATGGAGTGTCAGAACGAGGTTCCATAGGCTTTCATTGTAAAAGAGACTTCCGGCTCATGCATATAGGGTAGAATGAGCTGGCAGGTTTCAGCAGAAGATCATCGCTGGACATTGGAGAGAATGGCCATAGAGGAGTATATTAATACACTTACATTACATGCACATATACACACATTTAAAACAATGCAAAACGTTAATGGGAGGCGGAGGGGAAGCACCATGTGTGCGCAGCCAGCAGAAGCCCCTATCTTTATAATGAGAGCGCACGGTGCTGCGCTTGACTGCGCATGACCGTGCGCTCCCATTCACTCCCATATGTGATTTGTACTCAGGCGGATGCCTGTGCACAAATCACACAGTCTCGTCCGCACCAGGGATGCGACATGTTGCATTCCTGGTGCGGACAAGACTGGGTGATTTGTGCGCATTATAAAGATAGGGGCTTCTGCTGGCTACACACACATGGCGCTTCCCCTCTGCAGAACGCTGTGGAGGGGAACGCCAATGTGAACCCAGCCTTACCTGTATGTTCTTCATATGTACACTTTAATCAGCACACTAAATGACCACACTCAAAGTGCTGCAGTGCCACTTAGACAGGTCAATGAAGCAAAAACAAATGGGATTGGCTGCTTTTTTTTTTTATTTTAATCAATGTGTTGGAAACCGCAATATTCAAAACTTACTAATATAGTGACCATACCCATCCAGAAGCCTCCATCAAAGGACACAAGAACATAGGCAATGTTCTTCAATAGCAGAAGCCAATAGATGTAGGGTCTATTCATGTTCTCTTCAATCATTATCTACGTTTCAGATAGCAGAGCTACTTTGTCTGTAAAGAAGGTTTAGTAACAAAGACATCACAGAATAAGAGATAAGCACCGAACTTGTACTAAATTTATATGAGAAATTTGCATATATTGTGATTTCCAGCTTTATTAATCCTCTAGCAGCACTGTGCTCTCGTTATATGTAGTCCCATAGAGACCAAATGGAGGAGAGGTCACACACATGCACTACAGCTCCATTCTGACAGAGGATGGATGTGTCCCATTCTATTGGTCGGGGTCTCTGCAGTCAGACCCCAAGTCAGTTATAAGTGATCACTAAAATACCCCTTTAAGAGTTGGTACAATTCTAGTCATTAGTGGTCTTCTTTGCCAGTTGAGATATTTTCCCTGTTGATCCCATTGGGGTTATCAATTCTTTATTCATTTGAAGAGACGTCCTCCTTCCAGCACAGACTATGTTCCTTAAAGTATGGCTAGTAGAAGCTCCTTTTATTTTCACTTTCTTTGTGTTAAGGATTTAGTTTCTCAGGTATCAGACAATGAGATGTTCAGTAAGTGTAGATGACAAAACAGTGAATAATAGATACTAGCACAAGTGTTTTCGCTGTATAAATGTGTTGTTGCTGTACTAGCTTTGTGAGGAATACATTGGAATATCCAGGCACAAACACACGGACTCATCCATTCAGTGAATGTATTAGGTTTATTTGAGAAGGAAGATCTCAACTGAGTGCCCAACAAAAGGCAGCAGCTCAATTGTATACAACAAAAAAAACAACCATTGCCTCCATCAATTTACAAAAATACACATCTCAGTGACTTCCATACAATAATAATAAATAGGTTATAATGCATCCAACAAAAAGGCACAGAAAACTGGTCACTTAGTAGTCATAAAAATGTCTAAATATGTATACAAAGCCACCCAATATCTGTACAGGGAAATGTAACATTATATTCCAAAGGTGTAACCACAAAACATTGTTTCATTGTATGCAATAAATACCTTCAATTTGTATACAGTCTATTACAAAAGAAAAAGTGTGCCAATGTAAACATTATGTAAACAGACAAAACGCACGGTATTCTTAACATTGCATCTATGGAAACCAAAAACTACACTATAGACTAATATTACACAGTTGGAAAATTCGGTTTTTAGTTATGGTAATGGACAGCAACAATTAATATAGAATTTCTTATTGTGTGAGGAACACCAGCGTCGGTGGGGTTCTCATAGCTAAGCAGGGTAAAGGTTTTTAGTTCTATAACAGACAGAAGAATTGCAGGAGCAATGTACACGTAGTAATTACAGTAGCTGGTTAATAGAGGGATAGCTTATCCTAATAATCACCCACATAGAATTTATTACACTAAATCCATTGGGGATAAATATATTGATATGCCCAATACACTGTAAATACACAAGTTATCACCAGTGGAAAAGAAGAGAAAAACCCATGTGCTTTTAATGGACTGATTGTAAATTTGTCAATGGTTCTTGTATATACAGGGAAGATAAAAGGCTACATGTCACCATAAATCATTAATAGCTGTGGGGCAAACGCTTGTTCAGCTGAAATCTATCCCTTCCAAATGTTTTTTTGTCCAAACCGGCAAGTGTTCTCGAGAGTTGTAAAGCTTCAGCCAGGCTCCTCCCTTGTAATTACTGTAAAGATCAGGCATGTTGAAATTAAATATGCCTAATTCTTTTTCCCACTACATGGTTGACTGGTCCTGACAAATTCAATGATAGCCTGGCATTAATATGGCCACAATTACCTTATGTAAAATACCATTTTAAGGTATGTTCACATAATGACTTTTTACAGAGATTTTTTACCCACAAATTTTTGCTATGAAAACCTCAGCATTTTACTTACCCAGCAAAGTGATTGAGTGTTCTGAATTCTCATGAACATGCTGCTCATCTTTTCTTTGCAGATTTGAAGCATGTCAATTCTTTGTAATTACTGTTCAGTTTTTCCTCATTCTAATAAGTGAAAACCACGTTAAAAAAATGCATCAAAAACACCTTTCAATACGTTTTTCCTGCCAAAGGCCACTTTTTTGGTGCAGAAATCTCTACAACAGATGTTTAATATGTGGACGTACTAATGTGTTAAATTGCATGGGAAACACTTCAATAGATGTTACGTTGTGTAACATTTACCCGTCAAGTCTACCAAAGAGCAGATTATTTAATAGAAAGTTTAATCATCCATTCTAAAGTGGCATAAGAAAAAAAATTAAGCCTTGCTGGATCTAATTTGACTTTGCATATAATAGTTAAGGGGAATTATATATATATATATTATATATATATAATATATATGGTAGTTCCATTTTGAGTAGAGAAAACTGACATTGATCACAGTTAAAAATACACAAAACCTTTTAATTTTAAATTTTTGCGTAAACTCCTGGTATAGATAAGTGCAGGTTGAACAATACATTTATTTAGAAGTATCTAAGACGGAAATAGCTAAGCCCATCTAAGCACAGTAGCCAAGTACTCTACTTTCTTTCGTAGTCAAATACAGTGAAGAAGCAGAGATACACATGCTCGAGCTGCGCTTCATACAGAGCCTTGGATGTGGGATCAGAGGTTCCCAGCTGTCATACCCCAGTTAAACATGGGAATATCCCTTTAATGTTTACCTCTATAGTCCCCATATACAATATTACACTGCTGTTTTTTGGTTTTATTAAAGTTAAAAAAAAAACTCTTCATACACACAATTCATACTAGGAAGCTCCAATCAAACCAGTATGATTGCACATAAGTCATTTTCTGTAGTAGAAAAGATCTCTGATTTAATAACTAAAATGACAAAGACAATTGCACGTACAAAACAATGAAACCATGTTGAGATGACCACTCAAAATGTTTGTTTTTTTATGGGGTAAGCAGGAGATTTGGATAATTCTCTCAAAGGAGATAGACTCTCAGTTTCACCATACAGGCTGTCACAGAAAATCTACTCCGAAAATCTACTCCTAGTTACACGCTATGATATTGTTAACAATATTGTTGCAACGTCACCGGTCTGGTGATGTTGTAGCGATGTTAAAACGATACTGTAGCGTGTGACAGTATCAATGACCAACAATAAGTTTGTTGATCGTGCGAGAATGATGGACCATAAATTTATCAGTTGCTCTATCGCCAGGCAGCCAGCATCAGTGCATGTGACAGCAGGAGACAAACGATCAACGAGCTCCCAGCGCCGCCACAGCACACGCTGGGAGGCTGGTAACCAGGGTAAACATCGGATAACTAAGCGCAGAGCTCTGCTTAGTTACCTGATATTTACGCCTGGATACTAGCGTTCTCACTGGTCCTGATCGCTGGCGAGTCTGCCTGTTTGACAGCTCACCAGGGATCAGCTAACGATGTCCCAGCACCTGATCGTTGGTTGGATCGCTCTTAAGGGAGGGGCCTTAAGAGGTGGTTATTTGGCAGCGTGATACTATAAATTAGTGTGGATGTAATAGACTGTACAAGAGACTGACAAGTGTGTAGATCAGCAATCATTACATATAATCAACCTGGTTATTATTAGCACAGATCATTTGGCTTTCAAAACCAAATTAGAAGCATAAGTAAAATATTGGTTGAAAGTTCAAAAGGTAACATCTAAAACTAATTTTATGATAAAGTAATGTGGTTATTCAGGTGTTTTATAGTGTCAGTCTGGCAGGTAAGTATACCACGGGTTACAATAGGTCTTGCAACTTGATGCTAACACTTTTCCCAATAATTCAGAAATGCAGGTGATAAATTAGGTAATAAAAGGTGGTAGGTGGTACACAACAAAAAGATAGCCAATTTTTGTTGTAGACAAAAGCTGATGGCTAATTCCAGCTTTATGAAACATCAAGAGTAGACGTATAAGCTTCAGCACCATTAGCAGATACAGAAACCTGACACATTTCGGGCTTGTCTTGGATTTTTTGGTCATTGCATGATGTTATAATGAAGGATTCCAATAAAGGTTAGTCTTAAAAACATGTAAATCCACAATACCGTATGCACACGTAGTCAAAATTGTTTGTACCCCTCATTTAATGAAAGAAAAACCCTACAATGGTCACAGGAATAACTTGAATCTGACGAAAGTAGTAATGAACAAAAAATCTATGAAAATGAACAAATAAAAGTCAGACAATGCTTTTCAACCCTGCTTCCACAGAATTGGAAATAGGCCTGCACAGAAATGATGGTACCCCTGAAAATAATGTGACAAATAAATCAAGGTGTGTCCACTAATTAGCATCACAGGTGTCTACAATCTTGTAATCAGTCAGTGGGCCTGTATATAGGGCTATAGATACTCACTATGCTGTTTGGTGACACACACTCAACATGGACCAGTGAAAGTGAAGGAAAGAGTTGTCTCAGGAGATTAGAAAGATAATTATAGCCAAGCACATTAAAGGTAAAGGTTATAAGACCATCTCCAAGCAGCTTGATGTTCCTATGACTACAGTTGCACATAAAGTATTATTTAGAAATTTAAGATCCATACAGCTGTAGCCATCCTTCCTGGACGTGGCCGCAGGAGAAAAATTTATGACAAATCAAAGAGACGGATAATAAGAATGGTAACAAAAAAGCCCATTAAAACCTCTAAAGAGATTAAAGGTGAACTTCAAGCTCAAGGAACATCAGTGTCAGATCGCACCATGCGTTGTTGTTTGAGCCAAAGTGGACTTCATGGAAGACGACCAAAAGGAGGACACCATTGTTGAAAAAAAAAAAAAATCATAAAAAAGCCAGACTGGAATTTGCCAAACTACATGTTTACAAGCCAAAACTATTCTGGGAGAATGTCGTACGGACAGATGAGACACAAAATGGAACTTTATGGCAAGGCATATCAGCTCTATGTTCAAAGATGAAAAAATGAAGCATATCAAAGAAAGAACACTGTTCCCACTGAAACCTGGAGCAGGCTCTGTTATGTTCTCAGGCTGCTTTGCTGCATCTGGCACAGGGTGTCTTGAATCTGTGCAGGGTACAATGAAATCTCAAGACTATCAAGAGATTCTATAGAGAAATGTGCTGCCCAGTGTCAGAAAGCTTGGTCATGGGTCTTGCAACAGGATAATGACCCAAACCATACAGCTAAAAATACCCAAGAATGGCTAAGAGGAAAACATTAGACTATTCTGAAGTGGCCTTCTATGAGCCCTAACCCAAATCCTTTTGAGCATCTTTTGAAAGAGCTGAAACATGCCGTCTGGAAAAGGCAACATTTCATTAAACAAGGGGTACCAACAATTTTGACCTAGTGTGTATTTAAGTAAATCACATAGTTACACCACTCACACACTTTGCAGGTTTTCCATCCTTTCCTCTATAGGCTCTACAGTCTTTGCAACCCCCTCCTTTTAAAAAAGTAAAAAAACAAAAAAAACAACATGGATCCTATGCGCTTTCTTTTACATTGTCCTTTCTCTCTAATGATACATTAGAGAAAACAGATCATGAAGTAACAATTCTGGAGCATCTTTCCTTAGAGTTTAATCCACTTTGTCCATCCCTGCTATTCCTCCAAGAATAGCAGTAGTAATTAACATAATTTGAGAACTGAACGTTATCAGTTAGGGTCTTGTCCCTGAACACACTAGGTGTGCACAGCCCAATCACTGCCGACAGGCTTAAACTAGGTAGGGACATACCTTTTTGATACAGAAAACACCCAGTCGTCAATATACTCGTAGATATGCAGGCCAAAAAACAAAGATACTGCACAATGCAGTGATGTGAGATGTTCCACAAGTGTTATTTCTTGAGAAATACAAGTTTTTGTAAAACAAAAGGAATGCGTGGTGAAAGGCCAATACAGATTGGCATTAATGGCGATCTGGGCCGGGCATTTGACCCCCACAATGCGACTGTAGGATGCCAATGGGTTGTCATGGCAGCTTGGGCGTACTGAAGGCCTCCATTGATTGCAGGTTGCTACTCTTGTCAAGTCCATACGGAACAATGATTTTAAGTATATACGGTACTGCAATTCTGTATTGCAGTATATACTACAATCAACAGTTGGAGGTTGAAATCAATTATTAAGACTGAACGAAAAAGTGAAAAGTAAAATTTAAAAAATTATAAAAAATATTAAAACATTTAATAAAAAAATCCTGAAACCTTTTTTCTCCAGTTAAAAGTAAAAAAAAAAAAGTAAAACAATAGAATGATATATATACATATTTCGGATTACTGAGTTCATAAAAGTCTGATCTATCAAAATTTAAAATTGCTTTATCTGTAAGGTAAAAGTAAAGAAAAAAACACGAATAGAAATGCCCTTTCTTTTTCACCACACCTCCCACAAACAAATGGAATAGAGAGTAGTCAAAATGCCTGCATCACAAAATGGTATCAATAAAAATGCCAGCTTAACCCATGCAAAACAGTTACACTGACAAAAAAAAATAAAAAGTTATGGATCTCAGAAAATCAAGAGAAATACATTTTTTTTCTCTTTTACAAAGTTCAGTATTTTTTAGGCCAAATATTAGTCAAAAGAGAAAAGAAAAAAAAACTATACGTAATCATGTTGCTGTGTCAGTTTTACTGCAAAATTTATCCCAAAAACAATGGCGGATTTGTATATTTCCTTCATCATTTATTTGCACCTGGAATTTTCTACCCAACTTTCCCATACATTGTATGGTAAAATGAATGGATGAATGAAGACTTTCAAAACTACAACTTGTTCCTTTAAAAAACAAGCCCTTAAGGTGTCTATTTCTTATCTATGTCTTAGCAAAAGACCCATAGAAGAGCTTGAAAGGTGCGAAACAGGTGTCGTTCATGTACCCCACATACTGTATTCCACCTGCTGGCATTTCAAATTCATGGAATAAAGGATAGTTTTAAGCGACTAGTGGGTGCAGCTATTTTTGGATTTAAAAAAATTAAAAATTTAAAAAAGATATGGCTCCTTGACAAAAAAATAATGTGTTAAGAGGTTAGGATCTCTGCAGTTAGGCCAACTGGTCCACTCTCACTAAAAAGTGACATCTAGAGGAAGTGTTAACACAAAGGCACTGTGGCGGTTACTGGCAGGATCTCGGTAAGCAACAGGTGAATGTTGCAAGTGCAAGGATGTGACAGAATACAACTTGTCATTTGCAAAAGCTATTGAAATGTTCTACACCATTGTATCTGCAATGTTCTGTTATGAACCTGAGAGTAGTCTAATTGCGATCATTTATGGCATATCCACTTAAAAAATATGGCTCTGTCTCCTGAATGTGTAACACCCTCCATTAAAGAGACACTGTCAGGTCATTTTTCAGTATGATACCGATATTACCCTTGAATAGGGTCTGGGCAGACCTTTTAAAAAGATGTAAAACCATTATTGTGCACTTTCTAGTTTCCATGTTATCAGCATCTTCATACCCTGCAAGGAGCTGGTACATTCGTCCTCTCCATTATATTTCCAACCGAAAAGTGCAGTTGCTGTATAAGTGTTATTTAAATATCCACACCCATCCAGTCTTGTGTTCACTCCCTCCCGTCTGTGCTCTGTGCTGCAACCTGTAAAACTTCTATGTCTATATATAAACTTTGGTTTTCCTGCAGACATGTAATGTGTGTATCTGCTCAGCAAATGATCAAATGCTCTTATAATCACATAGAAATCTCTCAGACTGCACACACTACACATATGTGTCATACACAATTACATGAAGAGGTGCAGCTAAAATCCCGCCCCCTCCTCCCTTCCCTTCTCTGTCTGCTGTGAATGAGTCACACAACAGACAGATCAGAGAGGAGACAGGACAGTGTCATGAAGCACAAATATTCAATCATTGAGTGGGAGTGGGCATGAGAGAAATTACTGAGAGTGACAGAGGGAATTAATCTTTTATTTTGAAGTTTACAGAAGATAGGAGGGAAATATAAATAGAAATACATTAATAGATAGCTTAGAGAAAGGAACTATAAATTGATAGCAATTACACATGGATTTTTGGCCTGACAGTTTTCCTTTAACCTTCCTAGCGTTATTCCCGAGCCTGACTCGGGGTTAACATTCACTACCAGAAGCGTTAACCCCGAGTCAGGCTCGGGCTTACCCGCGTTCGCGGCAGATGCGGTGAGAAAACCGCATCTGCCGCACTTGTGCCGCACTTGCAGCGCGGTTGCGGCGCGGTTGTGGTAATCTGCATAGGAACCAACCACCTCTGATGACCCTCATACATTGTTAATATGTGCCCCTGCACCCTAGTAAACCATTAGCAGCACTGTTGTTGTGTGCTAAGTGGCTGCAGTAGAAGTGCGATAATGATTTTAGACACTTACATGCCTGGTACTTGAGGCCGTCTCCCTGTGTGTGATGGGACGTGTGGGCGGTGCTCATCATGTCTGCTCTCCCCCTCCCTTATGCACGCCCCCTCTCAGCCTGCTATAGTGCTGTGAGGCTGATTGCGTCATAAAGGGGCGGGGTTAAATCGCGGCATCACGGTAGCCCCGCCCCTTTATGACGCAATCAGCCTCACAGCACTATAGCAGGCTGAGAGGGGGCGTGCATAAGGGAGGGGGCGAGCAGACATGATGAGCACAGCACAACAAGTCCCAGCACACACAGGGAGACGGCCTCAAGTACCAGGCATGTAAGTGTCTAAAATCATTATCGCACTTCTACTGCAGCCACTTTGCACACAACAACAGTGCTGCTAATGGTTTACTAGGCTGCAGGGGCACATATTAACAATGTATGAGGGTCATCAGAGGTGGTTGGTTCCTATGCAGATTACCGCAACCGCGCCGCAACCGCGCCGCAAGTGCGGCACAAGTGCGGCAGCTATGCGGCAAGTGCGGCAGATGCGGTTTTTTAACCGCATCTACCGCGAACGCGGGTAGCCCGCTTTTAGCAACAATTTCCAGAACTAAACAGACCGCCAGGGAGGCTACCTTCTATGGGACTTCCGAAAACAGGCCTACAAGCACGCTCAGGACCATAAAAACACTAGCTGCCTTCCTAAAAATGACTAGCCATATTCATAGTGATGTATGGAAAGATAACTAGGTAAAAGTTAATAAATATATGTTGTAACCCAATTCAGATGTGTATGAAGGAATACTCTAGGTAAAAAATGTGCTGTGTTAGGTTGGAGCTAAAGAGCGACTTTGGCTGAGACACAAGCGCACTAGTGTCACTGTCACATCACAGGGCAAAACAATTGGATAGGGCCATATTGCGTCCTCGAGGGTACTTAGCCTAGTAAACTGCAGAAAATCAGATGCAGTTGGTCTTCGTGCTGCTTGCTTGTCGTGGTCGCAGCATTCTCGGAGTTGCAGTGCTTGTATTGCACTGTGATGTAACAGCGACACTTAGCAAACTTTGGTAGCACTGTTTAAGTGTAGATAAATCTTAAGACATTGGTGTTGATGAATCCCAACAATTCTTCATTGCCTTTGCATCTCTTTTTGGCTGTTTTTGTGTGCTTTGCCCCTTTTTTTGTTTGCACCAAATACTATTCAATTTATGTCTTTTTAAGTCTTTTTTATGTGCTCACTTGTCTTTTTTGCTATAATTTCTGCTTTGTGGGTAGAGTCTTAAAATTCCAGATGTTTAAGCCCATCAGCCGCAAAATTTGGTGCATTGTCACTCCAATTACCCCTAGTGTATTTTTGAGTCCTTTTTTTGATGCAATTAATGCTAATTTTGGTGTCAACAATCACAAAACAGTTAAGAATTGTAGGAAAGTCCATTTTTTTCTTTACTTTGCTCCAAATTCATGAACTGCCTGCACTATATTGATTCATTTTGGTGTAAAAACTGGCAACTAAATCCACAAAGCAAACATGGAAAGTGATGTTAACCCCCCCCGCCCGCAATACTACAAATGATAAATTGGGGTCTATTAGTTTTTTTTCTGGAATGTTTGGTAAAAACTACAAAACAATTATTGGCAATAGTCTATTGTAATTACAATGATAAAACTGGGTGGAAGTAAGGAGTCCTGGCATCTGTCAATTTAAATCCAGACATTTTTATTCACATATGCAGTGATGTACAGTATACAAACAATACGCATTTACCTTATTGTGTGTGTGTCTCTCTGCTGATTGTGTGTGACAAATCAACTTTTTGTAGTAGTTCTATTTCATATGATTAGAGATGAGTGAATGTGGAGCTGTTCGGATTCTACTGTTCGGGTGCTGGACTTTGACCCAAACGTCACTGATTGTCTGTACGACTCGCTACCCACATACAGTCAGCCATTTGTTAAACACTTCCAGGGGCGGGAGGGGTGAGGATTTTCCCATTTTTATATGGCCCATCACACTATTGCTGAAAACTAGGATTTCAGTGTAAGTATGCCCAATCAACCACTGCATGCGGCTCGCACTGGGCCGGGCAGCAAGAGTACCAGAGCACAACGCTGCCCACTCCAGCACTTGGGAGATGTCAAGCACCCGAACGCAAGACGTGAATAGGTTAGCTCATCTCTACATATGATCACTCTATAGCTTCTTCTTTTACATTGATGCAAGATTGCACTTCATTTTGACTTGCACAAAACATCTCTGTACAGTACAGAAATAGTGCAATGTTCGCAGTAAAATAACATGGTAAAAAGCCAATTCATGGTAATATTTCTTGTGTAAGGGGGTTGAGCATGTTCGACTATCCCTCCACTTGGCATAACATAGCGCTGACAGTGGGGCAGGCACCTGTATCATTCGCTCTCATGCAGCAGGTGCTACTTTCATCACTGGTTGATTTGGTATTGTTTTTCACCCCTTTCTAAAAACCTTATTAAAAAGGTGGTTAGACTTTTCATAAAATGTTGCACCCTGACCCCTCCACTTTTTCCACAAGTTACATGTTGAGAAAGGAAGGGCATATCTTTTCATGTCTTTATGCTAAAAAGCTGTGTAAATAGGTTGATAGATTTTGTCAGATCTGTTTAAAGGGTCCGTCACACACAACGCTATCAGTAACGATAGCGTTGCAACGTCACCGGATTGGTGACGTTGCAGCGATGCCTAAACGACATCGTTGCATGTGACAACTATCAACGATGAGTCATTGATCTCAGATTTATGAACCGGTTCATAAATCTATCGTTGGTCCCCCGCTGAACGCGCAGCATTGCTGCGTGTGACAGCGGGAGACCAACGATCAGCAAGCTCCCAGCGTTGTACAGCAACTTTAAAGCTAGTATCCAAGGTAAAGAAGTGCCGCGTGACGCTTAGTTACCTGCTGTTTACTTTGGATACCAGGGTGCTCATTGGTCAGGATCGCTGGCGAGTCTGCCTATGTGACAGCTCACAGCAATCAACCTTCAATGTCCCAGCGATCCCGATCATTGGTGGGCTCGCTGGGACATTGAAGCGTGTAACCCGGGCTTTACTTAGATCCAATTGATAGATTTCTTTTCGTCACACCTTAATCTCCAAATCAAAAGAAGAAAATGAGCAGCACCACTAATGATAGAAGAGTATCAACGGGGTGCTCACCATGCCAACAAAAACAGTATGTAAGGGGAGAAAAGATATTGGCATATGCAGGGAGCACACCACAATATAATTGAATGTAAAAGAACAACAAAGTTTTATTAAACAATAGTGATGAGCGAGTATGCTCGGTGCTACTCGGTACTCGCACGAGTATCTCGGTACTCGGGGTGCTCGGCGAGCACCGAGTACTGCCAAGATGCTCGGACCGCTCGGTAATAAATAGCGATCTGAGACACATACACTGCTCCCTTCAGTGCACACAGTGAGCTGGCACCACACAGGGAGCAGATTAATTGTTAGGATCCCTCTGGGGGCCGCAGCAAGGTGTTCTATAATGCGGCGATTTGAAAAAGCCCACCCTCCCGCCCTTTTCCGGAATTACTCGTTTTATAACTGGAAGTCTGTGGGCGGAGCCTGTCACTCATTGACTTACATTGGGCTCGGTGCTCTGGCCGAGTACAAGAGTATCTTGAGATGCTCGGCCAGAGCACCGAGCACCCGAGCATTTTAGTGCTCGCTCATCACTATTAAACAACTGTGAGACATACAATATAAAATCACTTAAAATAAACATACAATAGACATGGGGCCCATCATTCCTCAAAACAGAATATGCGAGGAAAATAATTTATGATAACAGAGGGGAATTACCACAATCACCAGTACAGATAGCAAGTAATAGCTGGATTATACAATGCAGAATCTATCTTGTGCAAAGAATATTCACTTATAAGGTGCAATGAGATTGGCAGAATACTATAAATAATATAGCAACCACTATACAAAGCAATATATATGTATTGCACTATTCCCAAGTATGGTTGATAAATAACAATAGGTGTAAAATGTTGTGTGACTGTAATCAAGGGAATCATGAACAACCAAGGGGGTAGCTGAACAAATTAGCTGGAGGAACAGCCAGGTGTGTAAAAAGACCTGTAAGTGATTAATATATGCACATAATTACTCAGCTATGCACAGTTTACAAGGAGATTAGTAGATACAAACACTATTATGCACAAGATAAATAAACAGTTAGGTGTGTGGCACCAACCAAGGTAACACAACAATATCAATAGTCTATGAAGGATATGTGCAATTGCAGGGGGGAAAAAAAAAAAAAAAAATTGCACTAATCCTCATATAGATGTCTGACAATCTATAGGTCAATCTAATCATATAAATCCAAGGACCATATGTGGAAATAACTCAGATAGCTAATCTGAGTTATTTCCACATATGGTCCTTCGGATTTATATGATTAGATTGACCTATAGATTGTCAGACATCTATATGAGGATTAGTGCAATTTTTTTTTTTTTTTTCCCCCTGCAATTGCACATATCCTTCATAGACTATTGATATTGTTGTGTTACCTTGGTTGGTGCCACACACCTAACTGTTTATTTATCTTGTGCATAATAGTGTTTGTATCTACTAATCTCCTTGTAAACTGTGCATAGCTGAGTAATTATGTGCATATATTAATCACTTACAGGTCTTTTTACACACCTGGCTGTTCCTCCAGCTAATTTGTTCAGCTACCCCTTGGTTGTTCATGATTCCCTTGATTACAGTCACACAACATTTTACACCTATTGTTATTTATCAACCATACTTGGGAATAGTGCAATACATATATATTGCTTTGTATAGTGGTTGCTATATTATTTATAGTATTCTGCCAATCTCATTGCACCTTATAAGTGAATATTCTTTGCACAAGATAGATTCTGCATTGTATAATCCAGCTATTACTTGCTATCTGTACTGGTGATTGTGGTAATTCCCCTCTGTTATCATAAATTATTTTCCTCGCACATTCTGTTTCGAGGAATGATGGGCCCCATGTCTATTGTATGTTTATTTTAAGTGATTTTATATTGTATGTCTCACAGTTGTTTAATAAAACTTTGTTGTTCTTTTACATTCAATTATATTGTGGTGTGCTCCCTGCATATGCCAATATCTTTTCTACCTTAGTCTCCAAATGCGCCAAAAAAAAAAAAAAAAAAATTTTGATTTCCACTTACAAAAATGTGTGTCTTTCAAAGTGCTGCATATGATGAATTGGCTGAAAACATGAAAAATAAAAACCACACCCATGTGCTGAGCAAGTGCAACTAAAAAAATATAACTTGAAGAGAGACAGTGCAAAAGCCATAATGAATATGGCACAAAAATAAAAATGCATACAACTAATACTTTTACTCCAAAAAAGGTGCAAAAAGAATGATGAATGATGACCAGTATTGTCAGCCTTGTGTACATGATGCAGCCAGTATGGAGGTAGGTGTCCTGGAGAGGCCACTGTAATAATTCTCTGGTTGTAAAAATTGGAGCAACTCAGGAAGTGCAGGGAAGAATTTATAATAAATCACTCCCAGGCACAATAATAATACATTAATATGTTGTATATATTTAGATAAATCAATGTGTAATAGTAAAGGCACCCCTAGAATTGGTTTGTCAGATATGATAGTAGTGAGAAGTAAAATGTAATGGCAGCTATGAAATTGGTTACTTCACTCTCAGCATTGGATATGTGTGAGCCCAGTGAGTGCACTATAAAAAACAGCCTGTAGGAAGAAAAAGCCGATAAAATATGACAGTCACGGTCAGAATAAATACCAGCAAATTCATATTTAGTGAGGCAATATTAATTTATAATAAAATGGATAAAAGCAAAATACTCACATCTCTTAATACTAAACATTAACATCCAAGATTAAAAAAAATGTCAATATTACTTAAACGTAGTTCCAAAAAACTTTATACGTCGATACAGTGCTGACTGGTAATATACAAATATGCAGGTCAACTGCATAACAGTGAGATATTTAGATTTCACACATACAGTATTAAAGTAGTGCACTGGTAAACCTTTTATTATAGGCCTGGTGTGATAAATTACCCCACAAAAACAGAACATGCGCTTCATCCAAGTAGAAATATTGCACATCAAAGATTGGCCTGCTTTTCCAGAAAACAGGGCTGTCCATATACGCAAAAAGCATACATCGTGGAGGGAGAAGACTTTAAAAATCTGTACAGAAATGTAAGCAGTTTGCTACCAATATGCAAAACATGGGAGGTCGTAAAAACGTGTAATCTTGAAAGGTTTCCTTTATCCTCAAGAAGCATTTTGCACTAACCTGTATATTAAAATGTCCGGACAGGAATGACCATTCCTGACAACATCAAGCTCTGTTACCATCCTTGTAATTAACGGATTTGGAAATACTGTACAAAAGTGTCCCCCGCTCAGAAACCCGGACCACTACGCCTCCGCTGGCAGTGTTACAGCACACACTTAAAGTACACTTGTTGCCAATACAAATAAGTAACTGTTCTAAAGAGCACAACCTTTCCTAAGAAGGCAGCTCTGAAGATGTTCAGGGGTTAATTCCGTAAACAAGGTAATCTGAAAACCATGGAGTTGATTTACAAAACGTTGATTTGTATTTTAAACCAGTTACAAAAAATGCAAATACTGCTGTTTATCTAATGGAATGAGTGAGATTTTAGATAATACACAACCAGAAAGGCAATTTGGCAATTTTTTACCATATAAAACAGTGTTGAGAAAAGAAAACTAAAGCTTAAACCCAGCTTCTGCTCACAGGTGGATTATACAGGCTTTTCTACTGTGTTACAAATATTTTGGATTCTAAGTCTGTTATATTATTGGACAAATGGTAATACCAGACAAAATAGCTGATAATGCAATTAATTTGGACAGCAGAAATTAGGCACATGTAAGCATGAATACCTTTTTTGTTATTTGTTAACTTGCAAACACCATCTCTGTGCAGGATGGGTAAAAGCTCTTGAAGTTAGGAGACAAACTTTTTAGTGGCCACATAGGAACTTTCCTATGCCTTAATTAAACACAAAGTTACATGCTAATTAGTGACAAGCAAGTGGTAAGGCCGGCTTCACATTACGATTTCGGAGTTTCCGAGTGTATCCGTGTCAAAGCGGACACACTCGGATCCGATTTTGCCTCCCATGTATTGCTATGGGGCATGGATTGTGCTCGGATGTGTCCTTTTTGCCATCCGATTTATGCACAATCCGAGCCCCATAGGGATATATGGGAGGCAAAATCGCATCCGAGTGTATCCGCTTTGACACGGATACACTCGGAAACTCGGAAATTGTAATGTGAAGCCGGCCTAAGATATCCGGGTTCAGATAGGTCTAACCGAATACTTTGAAATGTTTCAGTACTCGATTCCAAGCGAGTTTCCCATTGACTTGCATTGGACAAGTAACGAGCAAAGCAACCGTTCAAAGTATTTGGTTAGAGATATCCAATTACGAATATTTCACTATTCGCTCATCATTAATGTTAATACCAAATTCCTAAGAAATAAGTTAATAGGCTCAAAGGACTTGTTCAGCATGGATTTAGAATATACTGAAAAACCTACAAAACAAACGCAAATATAAACCAAACTTTATAGGGGTTCTCAAATATTCCAGAGGGCAACCAGGCATGGATCATCTGCAGGTCCAAAGCCTACAGAGGCATTATCCCAAGATAAGTCCATATAGTCTTCATGAGACATATCCATATTGATTTTTTGATGGAGAAAATTTACATCTGGAATCATCAATACGGAAGACCCCCATACATGTGCAACTGTAAATTTTACAATTATCTGGCATTATTTGTGCGCAGACGTCTGAAGAAGGGTGAATAGAGATCTGGAATACCTGAAGGAACAAAATAAATATTCTTAACCCATATGATTCTGAAATGTGGTGCTAGCTGCAAAGGATTAGGCACCCTACCTTTTCTATATCTATGTATGCTACCATAAAGCTGGTGAGAAGACCACCATTATTGTTTTCTAGTGCTACACTGAGGAGTATGATCCCAAGGCTGCTGCGAAACTCACCAATGTTCCAACTATAAACCCAAAATAAAAAGGCATTGGAAAAATAGTCCCTGTGGATTTTCAAGAGAAGTTAGTTTGTGAGGTAACCATCTTTGCAGAATGAAAATTTGTAATAACCTAATTTTTTATCAGAAATAATTAAACAATATTTGACTAGCTAGAATAAATATGTAGAACATACATAATGCACATCATTTTCGCAGGATACATGGCACATAGGCTACATGTTCACATCCACAATCCCCCGGCCACTGAACATAGTCATGCAGAAAATATACAACAGCTAATAGAAAAGTGCCTTGAACCAACAGACACATCAGTAGTAATAAATTAATCCATATTAAAATCAATATAAAAGTTGTTCAAGTTTTTTTTCTCTCAGGTTTTTGTATCAGATATGTCATGCAACTGAAATACAATTTCAACAGGCACTGCATGCATTTAGATTGCAATCACTTGTGTCAAAGTGTTTTTCTTATCAAACTTCTTGGCCAGTGAATGAGCAGTACCTGAGGCAGCGTTAACCAAGACTTCCCATAGAGGCTTTGCATGATGTTTTCGCCTTGCCAATTGTTTGGAAGCCTGGGCCTCATACTAGCTAGCATGTTGACTTTTTGCCATAAAAATGATGTGTTGTTAGACAATGCAAATGGCAGCTTTATGAATGAGCCAGCACAACCCAAGGTGGCTTCCATCTTACCAACAGTCTTTTGGGATGGATCAGGTAAGCCTTATATTTCAAGTGCAGATTCAAACCTTACCAAACTTAGTTTTGTTGTGTTTTTTTTTGGCTAATTTTGGCACAAACTCTTGACTCAAAACCAGGTTTGCATACCTGAGGCATTCCTCTTCCAGGTGTAGACAACCTCATATTAACAGTAAACTTAAATCGCACAGTGCCTCGAGAAAACTTGAGCAATGTCCACGCTTCGCTCCATGCAGGAACACCAGCAGCGCCTTCACACCTCAGAAAAAGACGTATTTTTGCCGAGCTCCTTAATTCCCTGTAGAATTCGCTTCATATGACCCACTTTCATTATCCCCAAATCCTGCAAGGCAAAACAAACAATTTGTTATCTCAATACTCTTGTGTAATATTCTTCCTGGGACTTCAGCTATGAACAGATGAAATCGTTTTTTCCATAATAGAAAATGAAGGTGTATCACTAGTACCTAATTAGATTGCGACTAAGGATTGCTACCCTTATTGGGTGCCATTAGAGTTTTTCACTTCCTCACTGAAGTGACAATTTACAACCCCTATGGATTTTCAAAATAAAGAAGCAACAATGCTAGTCTGAGATACTTCACACATTTTATCTGCACCGAGACATTCTCATCCACTTTCTCTGCAGTGAAATGCAGCACAACCACATTCGCTTAAATAATTTATGCTGCATTTTCTATGCAAAGCAATTAGAGTGGAGTATCGGTATTCCTTAATTTTTACAATCAGATCCTTACTGATATAACAAAATAGCAATCAGGCAACAAGCTTCTAAAATAGGAATCGCTTTTTTTTAAAGAGAGTATGTCAGCACAAAATCTTGTTCTAAAGTATCACCATCACATAGGGCAACTTGCTCTAAGTTGTAGTGATGTGGTGGTCACAAATGCGCTGGCTTTCATCCATGAACTGAACCAGTCTTTTCTTTTCACCACTTGGGTCCTCCTCCTCACGCCTTATCCTAACTAGCAGCAAGGAGGAAAACAAGAGCAGTACATCCTAAATATTACATATGGATGAGCCTCGCCTTTTGCTTGCTAAGGCAGATCATCTAGTTTGAAGAATATGAGGTACGGTGACACATAGAGAAGCTGAGGAATCACACAGAGGGCCCTTTACTCTAAAGGTGGTCCATCCTCCTTGTACACAGAGATACTCACTAGAGTTCTTCTGAATGTTGTGTATCTTTACAGGGCTTTCCTGGGCATTTTCTCTTTGACTTCCACCTTTCTCCTATTTCAGTTTCCTTTATTTTTTCTTGTCTTTCTATATTATTTGTGCAATTGCAATAGGTTATTTTTAAGTTCTAACATTAATGCATATATACGACTGTGTTTGTGATGTTTGTGTCATTACTTAGTTATAGATTTGCAATCATTGCAACTTGATTATGATTTTTTTTCTGTGTTTTTCAAAAAAAAAAGAAAATGCGCATTTACGACCATGTGCAAAATTAAAAAGTAATATTTTATTAATAGATCATAAAATCTCATGTTAACACAGGCATAAACAATGGAGGCAGCAGTAATAGGGACAGAAGCCTCCATATGAGGCAAGATTTAACAATAGATACAAGCATAAGTGTACAATTTGGATTTAAAGTATGCAAGGCCCTGATGATAATATAGCTACTGAGTTTTAAAATCACCTATACACATGGGCAGATAAAGTTAAATAATGCAGGTAAAATACCGAAGCAGTAGTAGTATCACTAGTCCCCTGAACTACCAAGACCGCCAGCTAAATCTTATATGAACTCCATTAGAGAAGTCATTACCTCACTTACTGCTCCTGCAATTCCTACTTTAGTTTTATTTAGGGATGGGCGAACATCCCTTTTTTTTCCCGGGTTCGTTTTTGGGGTTTCTCTGCTAAAAGGAAGGAAAGAGTTAATACAGCTGATATACTTACAGGGTACATGTTCTTTCTTCCTGGTATGACGCACGATGCGTCACTTCTGGGCCGTCCCTTATCTTCTGGCCGTATGTGATTGGTTGTTGGAGCCAGTCACATGACCACTCCCCCCAGAAGCCATGCCGCGCAGCCGCACACCGCGAATGAATAAAGCAGACCCGGTAAGTATAATCACGCTGATTAACAACTCTTTCTTTCCTTTAGCAGAGAAACCCGAACACGAGCCTGGGAAAACAAGGGAATGTTTGTCTATCCCTAGCTGTATTATCAGCAGGTCCTTGTATACTTTAAATCTAAATCGTACATCTATGCTTGCATCCATTGTTAACCTTGCCTCACATGGTGGCCTCTGTCCCTATTACTGCTGCCTCCATTGTTTATGCCTTTTTTAATAAATATGAGATTTTATGACCTACTAGCTGTAGAGCCCGGCGTTGCCCGGGCGTAATGTCCATATATAGTAATATTGCCCATATATGGCAATGTATGTATGTGTGTGTATGTATCATAGCCCTGCCCCCTCCCATTAGCCCTGCCTCTTAATAGATCCACCCCTAAACATAGCCTTGTTCCTTCATAGCTCCACCCCTACACATAGCCCTGCCCCTAGGACTATGTGTTTTGGTGGGGCTATGTGGTGCAGGAGGGGATATGTGGAAATTCAGGCTGTGAAGTGGGCATGGCTATGTGGTAGTGGGCTATGGTTATGCATTTGTGTATGTATAATAGCCCCCCACCTCCCAGTAGCCCCGCCCCTACACATAACCCCAGCTCTCCCGGTAGCCATGGAATGACTTAAGTTGAGATTTTTGTCTTGGCACAAGCTGTCCTACATGGCAATGTTGTTACCTTAGAACGGAATTGCGTGCTGACAGACTCTCCAACTAACAATGCAGAATGCTGTACTGTTACAAGACCACTGAATCTGTAATATTGCAAAACATTTTCAATAACACATGTAACAGGCAGACAAGTCACCTTTGAAAATAGTATATTTGTGTGCAGAGATTTTTTGCCTTTTTGACAGAGAATAGAGCAGTTTGGACTATGTATGATATACAAGACAGCAGAAAACACTACTTCCACGCAAGTACAAACTTTGTGTATGGGTACGTAATGGAAGTGAACAAGTTAATGGAAGCGATAGATCAGGCAATGGATATAAATAGCAATGTATAATGAAACATAATAAAGCTAATCATAAAGCATGAAATGGTAAAGATATGGTCTTTACAGCAAAGAACTCAGAGGTCCGTCACACGGTGCTACCTCGCCGGAGATGTCGGCGTCGACTGGCGGGAGCGTGCACGCTTTTGGCGCCCCGCCAGTGTCGCTGCCCCCCCACCCCCGTTTACATGGGGAGACACCTCTGGCGATGCACCGGTGAGCTGACAGGCTGCACAGCCGCAGCGGTGTCTCAAAACCCCAGCGGCGATGCAGTACAATGGGAGCCTATGGCTTCCATTGCCTGTCAGGTCGCCAGCGGCCGTTTACATGGGGTGATGTGTACACATCGCCCCAGATCAGCCGCCTGGTTTCAGAGCAGTGCTCTGAAACCAGGCGACCAGTAAAAGGCGTCGCCATCGCCTAATTACATTAGGCGATATCGGTGCCGATAGGCCACGCCCCTGCATTGCCTAACAAATCGGCGGTACCGTCGCCACATGTGACGGTACCCTCAGAGGTTACAACATTTACTCACCTATCAAAGTAATAATAAAAAAAAAAGGTTTTACAAGTTTTAATGAGACTTGATATATGCAGTTCTTTAGATATTACATAACTCCAAGCTATAGAAACATAGTACTAAAATACATGGAACAAAATAAGGTTTTCTTATGTCATCATCCAGGTGCAGTACTGGGGGATCTGCACTAGTAAATAAGGTTATGTTCAGACTTATTTTCAGGTTTATGTCAGGCGTATATATGATTTGATATGTTTCCACCATACAACGCGCAATGTAATACAGTTACAAATGTTGTTGCATTGACACCGCTACCTAGTGGAACCAACACAGTCCTTTTTTGCCATTCCAATGACATGTCATCTTATATTTCCCCTGAAGCACAACACTCATGCTTAATTTTTTAGAAACAGCATTTCACTGCAATAAGCACATAGGCAGATCTACCACTGCATTTTTTCACCAGAGTGTAAAAAAATGTTGCTTATTCCAATCTAGGTGAAATGTGGCCAGATTCAGGCCACGAACAAATGAAGAGTAATTGGGAAAACAAACCAACATAAAACGGGAAATACTAAAGGTACCGTCACACACTAGGATATAGGTGAACGAGATTGTTAGCTATGTCACTAGGACCGTGATTGTTTCGACATCGTTAGTGCGTTGTCACACGCAAGGATATCGTTAACGACCTCAAATTTGGCAACGCGCCAGCTACTTGGAGAACAACGATTGAACGATGTTATAAAGCAGCAGGAATAGGAGAATTGTGAACAACATCGTTCAAAAAGGTGCCACACTAAACGATATTGCTGCTTCCCAAAACGTTAATTGGACGACAAACGATAGATTTGAGGTCCAGGATCTCACATTTTTTATGACAGTTTCAACTATTTATTCTTCCAACATCATTTGTTTACACACAACGACGCACAAACGATATCGTTTGAATGATCACAAAATCCGTGACGTGTTAACGAGAGCCTAGCGTGGGAAGTGGCCTTAATGGTTGTCATGATACCTATTTTAAGGCAATACTTCAGTAAACTGCTGCAATGTGCCTGGCGTCATATTTATTGGGTCTATTTCATACTCAGTGGGTGTCAGCTGTACATTATAGCTGGCTCTGCTGCAAATGCAATTATTCGGATAACTTTGATCCTGTGCATTTCACATATTAGATGCCAAGGGCATGCCAACCAAGTTTATAGTCTCATTAAAAGAGGAAGCTACTGCTGGCACCATATTGAATGACCGTTAATGCAATAAAAGTTGAAGCCAGAAGCATAAAAAAAGCCACTGGTCTTTCTTTTCACATAAAAAATAAACAAAATTATATTGCCACGTCCATACCGATCCAGACTTTAAAAACTCATGTTTTTATTCCATGGGTTAAATGACATTAAAAAACCAAGATCAACATAATAATTAAACCATTTTTTTGATTCACTACCACAGAAAATTAAAGTTTGTCAAAACAAACAACTTTTCGAAAAGTATGAAAATATTAAAAATATAAACATTTGTTATCGCTGAAACCTGACCTCAGGAGAAGTAAAGTTCAAATTACCATACAGCAAATGCAAAAAAAAAAGTAGAATTGCTGGGTTTTTTTTCCATTCAATATGACGTAAAAATTGAAAAGGTGTCACTCAAAAGTTCAAGTCATCCTGCCATATTACAAAGCCCGTATTCAGCTATGTTAACAAAAAAAAAAAATAGGCAGATTTTTGGTACTTTAAAATCTGCTTCTCTTTAGTCTTCATTGGAGGACACACAACCATGGGATAGTCTGGTGCCACCTAGAGGCTGACTATTATTGTATAAAACTAAAATTTGGTTCCTCACGAGCAGTCTATACCTTACCTTGACTGCTTAAATCTGGCCTTCTCAGTTTAGTGAGAAACAAGTAGAAGAAAAGTCAAAGAATTAAAACATAAAACAGAAATTACAATACACCACCAAAAGAGGATACAAAGTAAATACACGTCCAACTGGACAGCCAAGGTTCTGTCCTTTAATGGAGACTAACAAGAGACATATTTTACAGTGAGTATCAATAATCTACTTTTCTCTGTTGCTTCATTGGGGGACACTGAACCATGGGACATCCTAAGGCTTTCTGGGGGAGAGAAAAGTAAATATTCAGTTGAAATCAATGAACATTTTTGGTGATGCTAAAGCACAGGCTTGAGCTACTGTTAGCTGCAGTATCTTCCTGCCAAAACTTGCATCTGTCGAGGCAAAGGTGTGAACCTTGTAAAATTTTGAAAACGTATGTACTGATACCCAGGTAGCTGCCTTAAAAGAGCTGCAGGGCTGAAGTCTGCTGACAAACTGCCCAGAAAGCTGACACCTTCTGTGTAGAATGCTCCCTGATCCTAAGTGGCATTGCCCTGTTGTTTGACTTAGAAGTCTAAATAATGTTTGTTCTGATCCACCAATTTTTGAAGTTGCTTGACCCCTACTAGGCCCGCATGGCAGGACAAAAAGAATCAGACCACTTAAATAGGCGGTGGCATATAGATAGCAATGCATGGTCCTGATGACATCCAGATTGTGCAGCCTCTTCTCAATAAGGTGAGATGGAGTGGGGCAAAAAGATTAGACAATACCTTCAATAAGATGAAAGGCAGAGACGACCTTCGGGAAGAACATCGGAACAGGCCTCAGCACAATGCTGGTGAAGAACAAAGTAGGTAGTGTGGCAAGGAAGCGCAGCCAGCTCTGAAACCTTTCTAATGGAAGTGATGGCTATAAGAAAAGCAACCTTACAGGACAGAAGAAGCAGCAAGCTGTCTCTAAAGGAATAAAAGGGGAAATTGAAGAGCCTTCAAAACAAGATTAGGACCCCAGAGATTGAGGTGTTGCTGATAAGGAGCCTTGAAATCCAATCCCTGGAGAAATGTTTTGACCTATCTGCTGCTTCTTCTGACACAAGATGGCCAGGATGGTAACCTGGCCCTTAGGAAAATGGAGCACTGGCCCGGTCTCTAACAGACTGCAAAATGGAAGGATTAGAAAAGTATTAGTAGACTCATACTAGCGTAGTATGCCTTCCAAGTGTGATCGTAAATACATTGTGAAGAGGGTTTGTGTCCTAATCATGTTCTGAAAACAGATTCTTAGAGACCTGACCTCCTTAGGACTGTGGATATGCCATTAGGTGAGCAACTGTGAATTGTGATGAAAGAATGGACCCTCAAATAAAAGATTTGGGTGCCATACATTGATGCATGGAACATCGCCCAGTAGGTTAATGACATCTGGATATCAGGCTATCTGAGGCCAATGTGGAGCCACCAGGATGATCAAAAACCATATGCCTCTGATTTTCTTGAGAAGGCTGAGAAGAACAGGTGGCAAAAAGGATGACAGCAACAACTGGGACCAAGGGGTCACCAGAATGACTGGTTGTGGATCCGGAGTTCTTGCAACATATCTCAGCAGCTTGTGGTTTAGCCTGGATGCAATTAGATTGATATCTAGTGTGTCCTATTGACAAATCTCATCAAACAACTATGGGTGAAGAGCCCATTCTCCTGGTTCTATCTGCTGGTGGCTTAAGAAATTTGTTGCCCAACTGTCTACTCTGGGAATATAAAATGCCATGATCAGAAAAATCTTGTCCTCTGCCAAGTCAAGGATCCTTGTCACCTCATGGTGGATTGACTCCTTGCCCCCTTTCTTCTTGAAGCGGAGGAGCACCTGGTTAATCACAAACCAAAGGTAACAGGTAAGCCGAAAGTAACGATACATGCAGGTAAACGTCCTGAATATCGATTGAAGATAGACACTCACTGGTTTCCATGGATGTGATAACAGAGTACTGCACCTTAAAACGATGTATCCGCACTCGGCTGTTGCGAAACTTCAGGTCTAGAATTGGTGGCACAGAGCCATCCTTCTTAGGGATAACGAAAAGATTTGAATAAAAAAAACTCTGAACAACCCTTGCTATCACCTTTGCTTGGAGCCTGGAAGATATACCTTGATTAAATTTGGATCTTATGCTGAGAGAAGTGGGGGTACAAGACCTTAAAAACTGATCTTGTGGAATGGAAGAGAACTCTATTCTGTAGCCTGAACAAAGGACTTCTCTGACCCAAAGATTGCTGACTGTCCCCAACCATGCCACCTGAAAGAGGAGACGAGCACCCATCTAGGGGAGAATCCAAGAGTTGGGGCCAGCTTTTAAGGCTCAACCCTTATGTTGCCTCTTGAACCAGAGAACTATCCTCTGTGGTAAAGAGGGCACTAATCTAAAAAGAGTCCCCTAATATCCCTGGGATGCTCAGGATCCACCTAATGAATGGGTAGCTTCGGAGCTAAATATAAGTGGATGAGACAGAGCTGCAAGGCTCTGCAGCTCCAAAATAGTTGGCTGGCCCTTGCATGAGGCATAAAGATACTCTTGCTGCCAGTCACATCAGCAAAAAGTTTATTCAGTCTAGCTCCTATAAGGTGGGACCACTGAAAAGCTAGCCCTGTAAGGGACGTTTTGAAGTCAGCTCTCTACCTTGAGCCATAATATGTGGCAAAAAAATCACATAATTGCTTGTAGCCAGAGTGGAGCATTCAGCTACATCAAAGGATTGCTGTACCCCTGCCTCAATCTAATATCACTTCAGCTAATTCCACTACTTGGGAATCAGGTAAAAAGCTTTGTCGCAAGTGTTTATCTCAAGGCGAAAAAGTGTTATAAATCCAAGTTGTGGGGAAGGCCAGACAAAAGTCAGACACTGCCACTTCAAAAAGCAGATTTAGACCAAGACTTTATACGTATCTGTGGGGTCTTTAATACCACAACCTAACCAAGAGACGGGGTTGTCATTCTAGACAGGTGGGATAGAGTATCAACCACAATGCAGTAGACCAGGATAATACCAGCTCCATTGGGAAAGGCACAACACTTCCATATGACTAAATTTCTGAAAACGCCTGTTCGGGTGTTCTCAAGCACTCTGTAGTACAGGGGTGGGGAACCTTTTCTCTGCAAAGGGCCATTTGGAAATTTAGAATATCATTCGCGGGCCGTATAAAATTCGCGGGCCGGACGTTCCCCACCCCTGACATAGGGGCTACAGCATATGCATCACATAGGAGACATGGGGGCTACAGCATATACATCACATTGAAGACATAGGGGGCTACAGCATATACATGACATAGGAGACATGGGGCTACAGCATATACATCACATAGGAGACATAGGGGGCTACAGCATATACATGACATAGGAGACATAGGGGCTACAGCATATACATCACATAGGAGACATAGGGGGCTACAGCATATACATCACATAGGATACATGGGGGCTACAGCATACACATCACATAGGATACATGGGGGCTACAGCATATACATTGCAGCACTGGGGGAGTATATAGATAATTGGGGGCATATACAGCCCTGGGGATTAAATACATCACTAGGGGGTATGTACATCACTGAGAGGTATACACAGCATTGGGGGAGAAAATGCATCACTGGAGGATATATACAGCCCTGGGTGGTAAATACAGCCATGGCGGAGAAAATACATCACTGGGGTTAAATACAGCCTTGGGGGAGTAAATAAATCACTGGGGGGTGTAAACACAGCACTGAGGTATATACACAGCACTGGGTCGTATATACAGTGCACTGGGGGAGTATAGATAGCCCTGGGAGGTATGTAGAACCCTGGGGGGGATATACAGCACTAAAGGAGTATACAGAGCACTGGGGGGTATATACAGACCACTGGGGGGTATACAGGGCACTGGGGGGTATATACAGACCACTGGGGGGTATACAGGGCACTGGGGGGTATATACAGACCACTGGGGGGTATACAGGGCACTGGGGGGTATATACAGACCACTGGGGGGTATACAGGGCACTGGGGGGTATATACAGACCACTGGGGGGTATACAGGGCACTGGGGGCTATATACAGACCACTGGGGGGTATACAGGGCACTGGGGGGTATATACAGACCACTGGGGGGTATACAGGGCACTGGGGGCTATATACAGACCACTGGGGGGTATACAGGGCACTGGGGGGTATATACAGTCCACTGGGGCTACACAGAGCACTGGGGAGTATACTGAAAACTGGGGGAGTACACAGAGCACTGGGGGGGTATACAAAGCACTGGGTGGTACACAAAGTACTAGGGGGTATATACAGAGCATTGGGGGAGTACACAGAGCACTAAGGGAATATATACAGCACTGGATGGTAACTATAGAACTGGGGGGTACACAGAGCACTGGTGGGGGCGGTTATACTAAGCCGGGGGGGGGGGGGGGAGCAGATGTTTGCAGAAACACAACCAGTTTTTTATCTCCCTCTTGAATGTTCTGCTGCATCGTCACCTTTTTGCTTATCTTCTTGCTGCTGACACGTTCCTCCTCCCTCCAGCCCGGGAACTTTGTAATTGAAAGCTGATGTTTTTGTTTTCTTTTCTGTTTCCCCTA
This sequence comes from Allobates femoralis, assembly GCA_033576535.1. NCBI lineage: Eukaryota > Metazoa > Chordata > Amphibia > Anura > Aromobatidae > Allobates > Allobates femoralis. The sequence goes on along the minus strand of JARQOC010000002.1, from coordinate 590,179,632 downwards.
CACTTCTACTGACCTGGGAGGTGGAGGACATCAGATCACAACCTCCTGATGCCGGCAGGAGCTGAGTTATAGCTCAGGGGGAGCTGGAGAGCACAGTGGAGCGCAGCCCTTTCTCTCACACAGAACTCTCATTCCCTGGCTCTGCTGCACGTCGGACATTAATATCGCGCGCACCTCTGAAGAATTAAAGGGCCCGCAGTAAAAAAAACAAAACAGGTAGAGTGGCGCGGGCCGCATCAGATGACTCGGCGGGCCGGATGTGGCCCGGGGGCCGGACGTTCCCCACCCCTGCTGTAGTACTTCTTTAAGGGTTGTATCACACCTCTGTTTTTTTCTGCAAAAACCTGATCCTTTCAGGAAGTAGTTTTTTGCCCATTCACTTTAAGAGTGTCGGGTAGAATCCTGTTGCTCCAGGTTGCTGCTTGACACCATTAAAGTGAATAGGCAAAATACTGGACCTTTGCTGGATTTTTGCTCAAAAACCTGATCTTGAGTGATTTAAAAAAAAAAAAAAAAAAAAAACGGAGATATGAAACCAGCCTTAATTACTCGTGGTTAGCAAAGGCTTTAGTCACACGCTTGCCCCTCATAAAGGAACCCTCTTCACTGGAAGGAAGGGAGCCCACTGGTCTGACTCATAGAAAAGAATCAGCCACTTATCAAACTGTATACTATAATCCACTGGAGAATGTATCCCCAGTGAAAATGGAAAGGCTGCCGCTGGACACCTTTCCTGAAAAGGAGACCTGAAGGGGGAAGAAAGCCAAAGGCGTTTAGACCGCAGCCAGGATCTGCCATACTTATGAGAAGTTGCTGGTGGCTCTGACTCACTTGCGGAGGAGGCCAGAACTCTCGGGGCATTAGAGGCCACAGGAAATCATTCTCACACAATAACCAGAGTCCTGGACACCCGGGTTAGTTCTGCAAAAGCTTGATCACAGGCCTAGGCAGGAGTGGACACATTAAACTAAACTAAAATAGTTGCTGCCAAAATAAACTGTGGTGCAAAGGGGTTAACTACCACCCAAGGCTACATTCAGACGTGGCGTATTTTGCCACGTATTTGGCAGTGGCACTTTTTTGCGTGCATTTACAAGCAAAAAGGCGCGACTGCATGTCAACGCCATGCTTCCATTTTAACATGTAGCCTATGAGAAAAGTGTGCGAAAAAAAAAAGCAAAGAATTGGCATGGCAATTCATTTTGTGCGCGTGCTTTTGCAGTAAAAGCATGTCCGCAAAAATATGCGGCTAAATGCAGCGTCTGCACGCCTTTCAGCAAAAGACATAGCTTTTGCTGGAAGGCGTATCGAGCTTTTTTTTGCATTGCTTTTACTCGGGCGCTCAAAAGCGCCGCATAAAAGCAGGAATACGCTGCCATTACGCCACATGTGAATGTAGCCTAAGAGGCAATCTTCTCTGAGTCATGCAGCACCTGAGATTCATCAGTAAACATAACAGTGCAGTATCTGATTAAGATCAGTTTTACCCAATATCCTTCTTTAAATTAATACTTAAGCCAATGAAAAAAACATCAAAGAAAGAATAGAGCATCTCAGCAATCCTTCCCTTAACCTCCTCCTCCTTCCTCTGACCATTTTTGTATCATATTGCAATTAAAACTGAGAACTATAGAAAAGAAATCTTGTCTATTGGCCCCAGGAGATGGGTGATGTGCTGCCTCCTATTCTTCACATTTATGTATCAGGTAGTAAGTCAACTGGCTGCAGAAAAACCCTCCCCTCAATATCCTTTCTGATGTAAGCTACAAATAGAAAGGAACAGAAGAAAATAAACCTCTATTTCTCTATCAACAGGCACATAAGCCAGTTTGAACACCCTGACAAACTATGGGGGAGACTGATCTTTAATGTTCCCTTACTTGCTAACCTTTATAGTTTTGGTATTACAGACTTGTTTCTCGTACAAAATGTGATACAAATTGAGCATGAATCCAACTGAATGAGTTTGTGAATCGAGAAAAAAAGCCGTTAAAAATCCTTGTCCTGTATTCCCTGGTTACTTTGGCGTCCTCCTTCTTCTGCCAATAACTGCTGCTGGGAGTTTTTACCTTTTGAGTACCCCCCTATCATCTTTACCACTGTGCAATGGACATAGACTGAATCTTTGCATAAACCTGGAACTGACAACTCACAAACTATTTTTTCTTTATAACTATTACAAATTTTTAACATCTTATTTCTTTGTCACTGAATGAATTGTTGTATCCAAAGGCAAGGATTTCCAGAGAGCAGAGAAGAGGGAAGTCCTAGGCGTTTTGTCAAAAAAGCTTGATTTATTAATCCATCGGTTACAAAATACACCACACAAGACCCCCACCACCCCCTAAAAATCGACACCTTAGTCACAGTCACACCATTACTAAGGTGGTTTATTTGGACTAATAAATCAAGCTTTTTTTGACATTACACCTGGGAATCCCTCTTCTCTGCTTGCTGAAGATCCTTACCTTTGGATACAGCTTTGCTTGACCTCAACTGGGTTGTTTCTCTGTGCTGGAGCTTCTATCTGGACATCTATGAGGGAGAACCGAATATTCCTTTGCTTACTATGACTGGTTATACTTAAGGCATGTATCGCACAGTACTGCACTTGCTTGGCATATGGATGGCTGTAGACAACTCTAATCCTTAGATACTATGGCCAAAAATATCCAAGTACCCACTTATGCCAACAAAGAAAGAGAAACTTCCATTAATCAATTATTTGTAAATACATATATCCATAAAACAGTCTTTTTTTTTAATAAAAAGAATAGCATTAACAACTAAGTAATTTATCCTGCAGAAGTCAGGACATATTTGATATTTTGTAATACAATTTGTTGGGGCTTACACATTATTAGTGCAGCCTGCGAAGCTGCACTGGGGCCCAAAAAGTAAGGCTGTCCATTTCCAACTCTAAAGCTGGTGGAATTTTGTATTATGATGATCCATTGTGTTGCAAAGTGACCATACATTGTTCTTGCTTGGGGGCCCTTATTCTGTCTTTGTCTGCCAGTGTAAAATGGTGAAATATAAGGCTAACATGCAAATGTTTTTGCAACAATATCCATGGCTGACAATTTCATTTCAAACTGATGCCTTTAGAGATAAATCCGGATAAGACAAGGTGGAATTTAAAGGGGTTGTCCACTACCTGGACAACCCCTTCCTATACCCCATGTTACCATATATGCCCCACTTAAAATAAGAAAGCTTGTACTCAACTCCTGTGCTAGCACTGTTTCAGGAATGTCAGCGCTCGTGTCCCAGTTGTGTGAGCCCAAGCCCAATCAGTGAAGGCACCACTGTCTCCACCTTCAAACAAATAAGTAATCCAAGAGATGGATAGAGCTGCGGCTGGCCATTCACTTCCTGTTGAGAATTCATACCTCCAAAAGAAGGGACGGTGAAGTCACCGCTGAATGGGCACAGGGCTTGCGTGACGTTACAGCATCACGTGAACCCCAATAAATTTCCAATTATTGGTATCCAGGTAAAAACAGGGTTTTTTGCACATAAAAACACACAGGTCAGTTTATCATGTCTAGGCAACATGTTTCGGCTAGCTTGTAGCCTTAGGGTACCGTTACATGGCACGACGTTGGAATGATGTCCGCAATGATCTCGTGGGCGTGCGGTCATGTTTGACATCATTTCAACATCGCTGGTGAGATGTCACACGTCTAGATATCGTGGACAACTCACCAACGATGTTGTGAGCAGGTATCATTCGCCAACCCCGCGAATGATCCCTGCTCATTGCTGTGAATGGGCGAAGTCGTCCATGACATCATTATCGCGGTGTCACACCGAATGATGCTAGCAGATCACTTGAACGACATCATCAGATTTTTGAACATGTTCATAAACCTGGCAACTCCAACTTGACTAATTATCGTAGTTGAATCGTTCGGTTACACGCAACAATGCACTATGTTGTTTCAACATCGTTGAACACGTCACTTTTGAGCGATGTCGTGCCGTGTAACGGTGACTTCACACAGATCATCAAAGTGATCTGGTGTGTTTTTACGTGCAAAAAAAGTTTTTTACCTGGATACCAATAAATGGAAATTTTATTAAGAACTCAAGGTGCAGTTTTCCTATACTCGCTGGACAATTCTTGGAAGTAAAACCCCTGGAACGGCACCAGCACAGGAGGGGAATATAAGCTTTGTTATTTTAACAGTGGCAAACATAGTTAACGAGAAGAGGTCATACACCAAAGGCACGATAAAAACAAACATGGCAAACATGGCACGATATCGCCCACAATATCGCTGAAAAATCCTGAGCTAAGCGATGTTGCAGCAACATCGCAAGTGCATTGTGCTGTGTGACAGCACAATGCAACTGCGATAAATCGCTGGTTGTGAGTTGCCAGGTTTACCAACATGTTTAAAAACCTGCGATCTTGCACAAGTGATTTGGCTGGATCATGCCGTGTGACACCACAATAGCGATGTTACCGGCGATTGCGCCTATTGACAGCATTGCTGCTATCGCTCGCTGAGTTGTACTCAACCCAGCGAGCGATTGCTGCTGCAACATCGCGACGGCGTCGCTGGCAACATAGCTGCCTGTGACAACTAGGCAGCGATGTCGGAAGCGAGCATGCACCCGCGGAATCGATTCCGACATCGCTACAATGTTGCCTGTGTAACGGTACCTTAAGGGAATGTGCAAAAGTATGGAGGTATTTTCTTCACTTTCTTTTATTAGTTTTTGCTAATTTTGTATAGGGTGCTTTTACTGTTTTGATTTCAGGGGCCAAATTTAAAGCATCTTCACAAAAAAATTAGCACCAGAATCTGTGCCAAAAATTCTATGTAAACTTACCTTTAGGCCTTATATATGAGATTGTAAGTTCAGGTCAGGAGACGTTGTCAGTTCGGTCATAGTGGGCTGTATACAGAAACAGTGCAAGTGTGTTTATTTTGCCTCTACTGCCTGCAATTTACTGTGTAAACTGCAATATACAGTGTTGTGGAAAAGTGTTTGTCTCCTTCCTGATTTCTTATTCTTTTGCATGTTTGTCACAAAATGTTTCAGGACACCAAACAAATTTAAATATTACACTAAGATAACACAAGTAAACACAAAATGAAGTTTATAAATGAAGGTCTTTATTAAGGGGAAAAGAAATCCAAACCTGCAGGGCCCTGTGTGAAAAGTGATTGCCCCCTAAATGTAATAACTAGTTGGGCCACCCTTAGCAGCAACAACTGCAAACAAGCATTTGCAATAACTGGCACCGAGTCTTTTACAATCCTCTGGAGGAATTTTATCCCATTCATCTTTGCAGAATTGTTGTAATGCAGCCACATTGGAGGGTTTGTGAGCATAAACCGCCTTTCTAAGGTCATGCCACAGCTTCTCAATCGGATTAAGGGCTTTTGCTAGGCCACTCCAAAGTCTTAATTTTGTTTTTTCTTAAGCCATTCAGAAGTGGACTTGCTGGAATGTTTTGGATTATTGTCCTGCTGCATTACTCAAGTGTGCTTCAGTTTGAGGTCACCAACAGATGGTCGGACATTTTCCTTCAGACTTTTTTGGTAGACCGCAGAATTCATGGTTCCATTTACTATAGCAAGTCTCCCAGGTCCTCAAGCAGCTAATACAGCCCCAGACCATTCACACTATCACCACCATATTTTACTGTTGGTATGATGTTCCTTTTCTGAAATGCTGTGTTACTACTACGCCAGATGTAATGGGACATACACCTTCCAAACTGATCAACTTTTGTCTCGTCAGTCTACAGAGTATTCTCCCAAAAGTCTTGGGAATCATCAAGCTGCTTTCTGGAAAAATTGAGATGAGCCTTTATGTTCTTTTTGCTGAACAGTGGTTTTCGTCTTGGAACTTTGTCATGCAGGACATTTTTGCACAGTCTCTTTCAATGATCCAAAACACACCAACAAATCCACCTCTGACTGGCTTAAGAAAAATTACAACAATTCTGCAAAGATGAATGAGCCAAAATTTTTCCAGAGTGTTGTAGAAGACTCAATGCCAATTATTGCAAATACTTGATTGCAGTTGTTGCTGCCAAGGTTGTCTAAACCAGTTGTTAGGTTTAGGGGGCAATCACATTTTCACACAGGTCCCTTGTAAGTTTGGATCTCTCTTTCCCTTAATAATAAAGACCTTAATTCATAAACTGCATTTTGTGTCTATTTGTGTTATCTTTGTCTAATATTTAAATTTGTTTGGTGAACTGAAATATTTAAGTGTGACCAACATGCAAAAGAATAAGAAATCAGGAAGGGCCAAACATTTTTCACACCATTGTACATCATATACTCCTTTTTACCATAGAGACACGTGACATAAAATAAATACGTTGTGAGCACCTCTAGCAACCATCACTAACCATCTAGCAACTATCACAAATGGCAATGTATGTATGTATTTGCTGTAAGCTGCTGGGATATTGGGCTAATCTAATATTTGGGAGGTAGTTTTTTTTTTATTTCATCCCTCAACAAATTCCACATTTTTCAGAAGATATTGAGTACCCGAGCTTCTCTGAATTCAGTGTTAGCTGTATCTGTACTATACTTGTACAATGCAATGGGTACTAGTTGTAAAAAAAAAAAAAAATAATAATCTTGACAATAGTTTTGTGCCACAAGCAGATGTTAAGTAGTATAAGCAGTATGACATGGAGAACATGCATAATGAAAACAATATGTAGCGAGACATGATGGATACATTAGTTGATGATGGAAAATTTACCACAATGCAAAAATGAAAATATAGCATTAGAAACATTAACATTTTTCACCTTCCACACTGATCCCACTTTATCTGAAATTGTTCAAATTTATCTTATTTTTATCAAGGATGTTTTTATTCTAGCTTTTTTTAAGCCAGAATAACAATTTATTGTAGAGTACAGGCCGTTCATGGTACCAGAAATGCTGATGTTGGAGGCTGCAATGGCAGTGTAACACACAGGGAGTGCAGGCCACAGACAGTGCAGGTTAGTAACAGAGATTGTCATTTCAGCCAAGCTACAAGCACATAACAAGAGGGGACAGGAAAGAGGTTTAAAAATTCCCACAAGAAGGAAAAAAATCTTAAAGAGAGCGGAAAATGTAGCACAAAGGAAATACCTTAAGATCCCGCCTTTCCAGATGCACTAGCTCTGAACCTCGGATGTCATGACGGATGAAGATTTCTTTGTACTCTCCCAAACTCAGCAGATCCAGCCAAGCTGCAACTTCATCTGTGCCCCATTTTTGAACTAACAAAGTTAAGAGCAAAACCCCCTTAATTTGTACATGCACAAATGCATAACAAGCATAGGTTAGGCCAAAGAGTGGAGAACAGAAATGCAGTGCTAGCAAAGGGAAAAGAGAAAAGGTATCAAACTCAACGGACCTAATGGTTTGATTTCTTGTGCATGCAGGTTAAAATCAACAGTAATTCAAACAAATGTCTGTACAAGGACTGGGTTTCGTTGCTTTGCAGCCGTGCTTTCAGCTTCATCTCTCACTTAAGCAGGTTGTCTACTAATAGTAAACCATCCATGTACTAGAAAGAATTTGTTTACAGGTTAGGATCAGTGGTGCAAGGTACACATTTGTTGTATGCTACCAGTAAAAACAGCTTTGTAGAAATTGAACAGGGCAAGTCCCAGTAAACAGCTTAAACGCATGACATACAGAGTCCATTCACAAGGTAAAGTATGAGCAGAGAGAAGCCAGTAGGATTTAGGTCCTTAAACCACAAATGAAGAAGGTACAAGGAACCCCAGCTTCAACATGAATGTGTCAGATACTGATGGCCAGCCATAAGGGGCCTGAGGCTTGAAACAGACTGTCCGAGTGAAATGCGAGTCACTTGGACGAGTCTTGGATGATTAACTCGGAATGGCCTCCCCCTCTCTGGATGGGAGTTTCAGCTGCTTGTGTTTCTAAGCAGCTTCACACTCCCATCCTGACAGGCGGGAGGCCATCCCGAATTAATAAGATGAGACTCGCATGTCACTTGGACAGTCTGTTTCCAGCCTGAGATGAATTATCCTGTGCTCAGGGAAGTCCATCAAGCCAGTCTGGACACGGTGACTCTTCTCCAAAGTGACTCCATCTCATGGACTCCTAAAGGTTATATATGTTCATTCAGGAAAACAGGGATTTTTGTGTACTCACCGTAAAATCCTTTTCTTCTAGCTCATCATTGGGGGACACAGGACCATGGGTGTATGCTTTTCTGCCACTAGGAGGCGACACTAAGTATAGAAAAAAGTTAGGCCCTCCTTCCTGCAGTATACACCTGTTCGTGGGCGTAGCTAGTCAGTTTTGGTACTAAAGCAGTAGGAGAGCACGTTAACGTAACAAGGTACAAAAGGCGTGAGCCAGGGTCTGTACAGACTATTGAAGTTTGAGAGGGTGGGTGCTGTGTCCCCCAATGATGAGCTAGGAGAAAAGGATTTTACGGTGAGTACACAAAAATCCCTGTTTCTCCTTCGCATCATTGGGGGACAGAGGACCATGGGACGTCCTAAAGCAGTCCCTGGATGGGAATTAGTTGAGTAGCCGTCGAGCATCAATTATGCGTTAGCCGCACAACAGATGCTTGCAAAGTTTTTTTCCCCCAACCTAGGCTCGCATCTGCGGAGGCCTGGGTGTGAATGTTGTAGTATTTGGCAAAGGTATGCCAGCCAGCCTAGGTTGCGGCCTTGTAAACCTGAGTTACCTGAAGCCTGGTGTTGGCTGGCTTACGAGGCGCCCACCGATTGAGTTGAGTGAGCCCTGATCCCTACTGGGATTGTCATGCATTTGACAAACTAGGACTCTTGGATTGCTGAGCGGATGTACCTTGCCGATAGGGGTTTAGGAGCATCTATTGTTTTTCTAGGTTTTTTGGGGACGACAAACAGCGTTACTGCTCAACGGACTGAGACTATACGAGAGCTGTAGCGTGTGAGGGCCTTTACTAGGTCCCGGGTATTAAGCTGCTTTTGAGACGGTGTGCCGAAGCTGGGCAAAAGGATGGTAGGATGATGCCCTCATTGAGATGGGGATAGGACACCACCTTGGAGGTCCCAGATGGCCAAGGGTATTTTGTATGGAAGCAGTATGTGCGTGACCCCTTGAATGAATGTTTTGACCTGTTGTTTAGGTGCCGTCTTGCGTTGGAATAGGACGCTAAGGGCAGAGGATTGGCCGTTGATGGAACGGAGTGCTAGGCCAAAGTTTAGGGTGGCTTGAGAAACCTCCTGGACTGCAGGGGTGTAAAAAGGGGAGTGGGTTACAGTTGCAGTTTTTGCACCATCAGGAGAATGTTGTGTAGGTGTGGCAATAGACACGTGAGGACATTGCGTTTTTTTTTTTTTTGTTCTTGGGCATTAACTATGGTGGTTATGACCTCCGTTGAAAAACACCTGTTTGTGTCCTGTTTTTGCTAGGATTAAATAGCCACCCCGTTAAAGACAGGGCCTCCGAGTTGTTGTGGCAAATGGGGCACTGGGATAGCGGGTCCGGTTGGATTGGGAGTGTGTTGGGCGCGTTGGCGATAAGCTGTACGAGCTCAACGTACTATGCCCGTCGTTGCTCTTCTGGAGCGGTGAGTACTGCTTGACCCCCTTCTGCTTTGATCTTCTTGATCACCTGCAGTGTCAGCGTCAGTGGGGAAAAAAATTTAGCCCCAGAACGCTGGGGCATGCAAAAATTGTCCTAAGCTTAGCTTTGCCCTCTTTCCACGAAAATCTTTATCAAAAAGGCGGAGGAATCCCTGAAGAGAAAACCAGACTTTGTATGGGAGTTGGAATTGGCGCCAGGGTACGGCCAGTGAGTCCGCTGTGAGTGCTAGCGGGTCCTGGAACCTGGCTACAAAGGTAGGAACCTTTGATTTAATTCTTGATGCTGTGAGGTCTATGTCGGGGGTTTCCCAGCGCCGACGGGTTTGTAGGAAGACTTCTGGATATAGAGATCATTTCACTGAGGACAGTCTCTTGCGGCTTAGGAAGTTTGCTGGCTAGCTGTCCGCTCTTGGGATGTGGACTGGCGACATTAACGTTTTTTGGGGAGGTTTTTTTGTTCGTTTTTTTTTTAACCGTTCAGTGACCTTAAACAGTGATCATTGCTCCAGGTATATTGTGAATTAACCACAGCTCACACCACAGACTGTGGAATGGCCTTAATTGGATTCGAACCTGTGCTTTGATGCTGCAGTGATTTGTGCTACCACTGCGCCACGCTCACCCTGCCCGGGTGAGGTTGGGCGGCTAGAAGGTGAAAGTGTTGGATCGCTAAGCGAATTGCTTGTAACTTCAGAATGTTGATTGGGAGGTGTGGATTTTGGGCCGTGCATTGACGATAGACGGGCCCCTAGCTGAGTAGGCTGGTGTTAGTGGTTACAGGTAGCCACTGAAATGGGAGGAATGATTTGTCTTGTGTTAGAGAGGGTGGTCGTGTCTACCGGGTGAGTGTCTTTTTTTCTTTTTTTTTTCTTTTTTAACTCGTGTGGGTAGGCAGTGTCTGCGGTTGAGGCTGAAGGGGCTTCTGGCTGAGAGTGGGGCCAGTTGTAAGGGTTGGACGTGTAGCTGAGCGTAGGGAGATGTTTCCATTGCTGCTACCATTTTTCCCGGGACTTCCATGCTAAAGCGGATGGCATGGGGTGTACTAATGCAAGGAGCGTGAGCTACTTTGCAGATCGTTGTCTTTGTCTTGAGGAAGTATGACTCCTGTGCAGTGTCTGAGTTCATCTTTAGAAAGTTTATAGTTTGTAACAACAAACAGCTTTGAGTCAACAGCCTTTAAACTATTAGGTCTCTGGTACTGGTGATATGACACTGGTCAGAGTAGAAAGTTGGTGGCCTTGAACAACAGATGTTGTTTGTCTTGGTTTTGACGGAGATCGGGGTATGCCGATTCCCTTGGGTAGGCCGCACTGTAACTGTGTTAGCAGTTTATGAGGGCTATCCCAATTTCCCATGAGGGATGCGCGGTCGTGACTACGGCTATGGGTAGCGACAGGACCGCTTGAGACTTTGTTGGGGAAGAAATAGCCTTCTTCCCTCCATGGCTTTGGTAGTGTAGCTTTATGAGGGACCCTTTAGATACGGAGTCCGTGTGCCATCCTCTGATCTATAGGGTTCAGCGCATTGAGATGGCGTTCGCTAACGCATAACAGTTGGCTGTGTCTATGAACGTACTAAGAGGTACTCCACGGCCATTTAAAGTTGGTTTAGGAAGTCAGTTGTCTTGTGAGGGGTTGTGGATTTGTAATAGTGCGTGTAGAGCACGCAATTTAGGACACCGCTGCTTTAGCGACCTACGCCGCAGCGAAGGAGGGTGAGAGGGGCCGGCACTGAGGCTCCAAATAAAGAGCGTGCCAGGCTGTTTAATTGGCGGTTGTTAGGGTCTTTGATAGACGAGCTGTCCGAGAGTGCAAGCAGGGTTTTGTAGAAAAGACTCGACGAGGGTTTTTTGCCTTTGTAAAGAACACTGGGGCGGTGGCCTGGTCATCACTGACTAGTAGTGTTTTGTTAACGGCCTCGATGAGGTTGTCGACCGTTGACTGGGTGCTGTTGTCTGACCGTCTGGGGTCGAACCCGGCTGTGAGCGTTCCTGTTTGGAGGGTGACTCAGGTTGGTAGTGGGGCAATGAGGAGCGAGATGTGTCACTTATAAGAGACTTGTTGGCGGATCGTCCCTGGGATGGACCTGTATGAGTCCGTCTTCTGGTCGGCAGGGGGACTGCCGGCTGGTAGCATTTCCTGTCAGAGTGAGGGCAGTGACATTTGTTGTCACTGGCTATATGTGCACTGGGAAGTGACTGCATCTTTTGGGCTAATGAGTTGGCCCGTTGTGTCAGTGCCAGGGCCCGGGGAGGGGGTGTTAAACACACTGGGTAGTGCGTTAGTGGTAGGCTCAGCGGGGCATTGGGGTTTGGAATTTAGGACAAGTTGCGATACGTGGTTCCATGAGAGCGGGGTCTGACTGGTGGTGCCTGATGCCTTGCGTCTTGTGCTGTTTTGTTATTTCTTTTGGTGGTTTTGGGTCTGTCATAGTCAGGGGATGCGATCGCCCCCGAGCCCTGAAGCCTAGGGGTCCTCACAAGTCCCTTTGGCCTATAGAAAAAGATTAATGCTATTAAAGATTTGCCATAATTGGGGACCCCGTTGGAGCTTTTGCATCGGGGCTCCTGGGCCTGAGTTACACCACTGGTCATAGTGCACCTGATTACAGCGAAGCAGGGTACTGGCGTGTACAAAGCGGTTCGCTTTAAATGCAGGGAGCTGACACTGGCCATGCAGTATGCTGTGGTGCTGGGCTGAAGAGCTTCTGCTTCAGAGGCACAGAAAAGGGAGGGATGTGTGGTGGTTGATCTTTAAGTTGAGTCGCCTGTGTACTTAAACCCACAACTTTCAGTTGAGTGAAAGTATAGCTATAGTTGCCAGAGCCACACACTCCCATTACAGCCACTTATTGCAGCTTACTGGGTTAGCTGCTTTGTGCAGCCTTTCCTTGTTGGTGGAGAAGGGGAGGGTCAGGTTACAGCATTGTGCTTGTCTATAGCCTGGGGCTGCAGCTGTGCCCCACATGCAGGTTCTTTGAGTGAGTTTCGTGCCGGAATGGGGCGTGGTTGGGGCGGGGTGATGCAGCGTGGCCCTGGAGTGGTTGGCTGCTTGCCTAAGGGGGGCGTGTTTCCTTTTACTAGCCCAGCTCCTAGCGGTGGGCATGTGTAGCTGCGATTGACACTAGCAGCTGCCAATCGCGGCTATCTGTGCCCCGCCGCGTCATCGTGCCTGCCCCTATGACGGGGGGGCGATCACATGATGCGGGCCAATCACCGGCGGGCAGGACGGCGCCAACGTGCGGGCCCAGACTGGGGACTAGATTGGTGTGGGCTACCAAGAGCGGCGCCGGGGCCCACGATGGCGGCAGGCTGCAGCACTGCACCTGCAGACTGTGTCGCCGCAGCGGGCTGTTGTCCCTCAACCCCATGCCTTGGACGCGCACCCCGAACTTACTGGCGGTGCGCGTGCCAGCATGGAGCCGCCGTTGGACACTGAGGATTGGGGCTGTGGGGGCTGCTGCTGCAGCTGAGCACCGGACCCTTTGAGGCTGGGTCGGTGCTAATGTGCCCAGGGTGTCCTCAATCACCAACTCCTTGGTTGGAGAGGGTGAGAGGTGGCGGCGTGAGCGCTCCTTGCATCCCCTTGTTGTGCAGGAGGATGTAGTGGGGAATGCTCTGCAGGTGGCCAGAGGCTCTGGGAGGGAGCAGGGAGAGCAGAGCCCTTTGTGGATTCCGTCTTTTTCCCCGGGGGGACACAGCGAGAGCAGGGCCTTGAGGGGTCTGTTGCTTTTCCACAGCAGAGAGGCTTCGGCTTCGTGCCCTGAGCTTACCGGAGGTGAGCGTCCCGGCCTGGGGCTGCATCGGGGGAAATGGTGCCCTGTGTGTGCAGGCTGCTGCTGTTGGTGCTGCACCAGATCCCTTGGGGATGGATTGGTGCGGTGGCTGGGCACACTGGTGGCCTCAATCACCTGCTCCTTTGTTGGAGGAGGTGAGAGGTGGTGCACTTGTGCCCCCTTTGCTATGGGTATGCACAGTGACTGGCAGGCTGCTTGGTCTGGGGTAGTGAAAGCAGAGCCCCTCTATGAGGATCCGTCGCCCCTCCAAGGGTGGTGTGCGCTGCCTTGGGATCCCCCATGCTCTATGTAGAGCGGCGCCTTTGGCGTATAATAAAAAGTTAAATAAGAATTACGTATTAAAATTAAAAGTAAGAATAAAAATGGTAGATGTGGTCTGAGCTACATGTGCCTCCTGCGACACTAAGCAAAAACTGACTAGCTACGCCCACGAACGGGTGTATACTGCAGGAAGGAGGGCTTAACTTTTTTCTATACTTAGTGTCGCCTCCTAGTGGCAGAAAAGAATACACCCATGGTCCTGTGTCCCCCAATGATGTGAAGGAGAAATAAACTTTTTTTTATGTGATGTAGGTACTGATATTGCATATTGCAGTGCCTTGAAAAAGTATTCATATCCTGTGAACTTTTCCACATTATTTCATGTTACACCTATAAACGTAAATATATCTTAGGGCATACCAACAATATGTAGCAAGTATTTGTGAAGTGTTAAGGAAATGATGCATGGTTTTCTAAATGTAAAAAAATCCCTATGATATTCATTTGATTCAGCCATTCCAAGTCAATACTTTGTAGGACCAGCTTTCACTGCAATACCTGTTGGAGGTCTTTCAGGTATGTATTTAAAGGCCTTGTTCACACAATACATTTTTGATCTGTTTTTGCATGAAAACCGTATCACTTCCTGTGAAGCCCAGAAAAGTTAATGAGTTTTCAGAAATGCTGTTCTGACACTGCACTTGTTAATTGTCCATTTTTGGGGCAGAAAATGCATCCAGAAAAAGAATGAGCATGTCAATCAGTGAACAGTTTTCTCTGTTGACTCCATTGTAACAGAAAAGCAGCAAAAACACAAAAAGTGTGATACGTTTTGGGTGCATTTTTTTATCCAATCGGATTCCATTTTGCTGCAGAATATTCACCAAAAACACAGCACATAAAAATATATCAAATACGCAGTGTGTGCACATGGCCTAAACACTTTGCACATCTAGGAGACTATAATTTTTGCTCATTCTTCTTTGCAAAATAGCTTTAGCTCAGCGAAGTTGGATGGAAGTGTCGTGAAAAGCAATGTTTAAGTGTTGTCACAGACCCTCAATGAGATTTGGGGGCTCAACTGTGATTGCACTATTCACACAAATGAATATTCTTTGATCTAAACCATCCATTGTAGTTCTGGAATTATGTTTAGCGTTATTGTCCTACTGGAAGGTGAGCCTACATTTCAAGGATTACCTTGTATTTAGCTCCATCCATCTTCCCTTTATCTCTGCTGAGCTTCCCTGTCCCTGCTGAAGAAAAGCGTCCCCACAGCATAATGCAGCCACTATTATGTTTGACGGTGGGGATTGTGTTTTCAGGTTGATGTGCAGTCTTAAGTTATAGTCTTAGAATGTTTAGAAGACCATATATCATTTTCTTTACACTTCACATATATTTCTAACTTAAGTTAGTAAATCAAAGAAAATTCCAACAAAATATATTTGAAATTATGAGTGTAATGTGAAAAAATGTGAAAAAGTTCAAGGGGTATGAATACTTTTTTCATGCACTAAATGTGAAAAGACACCAGTCAGAAGCAAGAGATCTACAGTTGGAGTAAGGCCCCTTTCACATCAGCGTTTTTCACTGAATGCGGCAGATTTACCACATCTGCTGCCCGACGGTTGACTTGTGGTACACCTGCGGCAAGCCCCAATTCATTCTCTATAAGGCTTGTGGCAGGTGCAGCAAGTGCGGTTTTGAGGCAATCTGGCAAATGCGGCCGGGCAAAAAAAACGAGGTTAGCTGCGTTCTCTGCACGGCCGCAATTGTCAGATCACGGCAAAACCGCACTTGCTGCACCTGCCACAAGCCCCATAGAGAATGAATTGGGGCTTGCCGCAGGTGTACCACAAGTCAACCGTCGGGCAGCAGATGTGGTAAATTGGTCCCATTCAGCGAAAAACGCTGATGTGAAAGGGGCCTAAGTTGACTTTGTTTAGGGATGTAAAACCTTCACAGGGAGCATACTTAACACTCATCAAATCATAGATTGTGTTTACTATAAATCAGGCATGTACATGAAGCTCTGGAAGCCATTATATTGGAGAGGGTCACATCACTATACTCCTCACTGACAGATATGAAGGAGGATAGGTTATGCTGAATTTAAACACGTTGATACCGCTACACGATGTCCAGAAAATTGTGCAGAAACTTATCACTCCCCATTGCAATAAATATTCACACCTTTGCTTGTTTATACTGGAGTCTGGAGAAATCTGGCAATAGTCAAACTTTGAGCAAATGCTCTAATTGTAAACTATGTGCCAAATAGTGAAAATGCTTAGTTATTTCTACGCTTTAGTATCAGCTACATAATTCTGAAGAAAATGTTGGCAAAGTTGGAGGGGATGAACATTAACACAAGTTAGGCCATTTATTAATATACAAGTATGGCTCTGTATTATCATATTCCAATTCCAATTCCATCCATTCAGTTGTGTCCAACTATTGGATACCATGTGAACCATTTTCTTCTAAGCTTCTGTTTATATCGTTTCCACCAAAATTGACACCGACTCCAACTCCACACCCCTGGTCTGAAGAACATGTACTGTCTGAGTATAAAAAAAAAATAATCCATGTCATATAACAAATGTCCTAATCTCCTAAATGAGATCAGATATATGACAATACAGCATCTTTCAGAGAAATGAAAGATGCTGTATTGGCATATCTGAGCTGATAGAAGAGATTAGGAAATGTGTTATATGACATGTTTTTTTTTATACTCTACTAGGACAGTACATTTTCTTTATGGTGACCAGGGCTGTAGAGTCAGAGTCATAGCCAATTTTGGTGGAGGAGGTATTAAATGGGCCGACTCCTAAAATATATAATAAATTGGATACAGTAGTTCAATGCAGAATGTGCTGAATATTATTATGTTCTATCTAAATATCTTGATTATTGTATGATAAGAATGGTAAAAACCCTGATGTTAACATTTTCCTACAATAAATTTATCACTAACATGAGGCATGTATGAGGGAGCCGGAGGTTTGGCTTACCGACTCCACAGCCCTGACAGTGACTATGCGACTATAATCACAGGATAGGTGCATATTCTTGACTATGTTTTCAAGGCAAAACCAAAGAAAATTGAACAAAAAGTTTTTTACATGGAGTTTAGCAAATAAAAAAATCACTTGCCACACCAATGCCTTAATAAACTTGGTCCTGCAAGGTCTCAGAATGCATGCCAAGGACTGATTAGAATACAATGAAACAGGAAAAACAAGGGAAATATCTGCTAATAGACAGCACATAATTCCGTGTTGGGATTGTTAAAGCGAACCTGTCACCCCCTCCAGGCATCTAAAGATAACATAGCCACGTTCTGCAGCACTAAGGCTGCATTCTGACAAGGTGTCTATAGCATTTATGCTCCCTTGATTCACTGAAATAAAGACTTATATAAAATCTGTTTCAAACCTGACCCAAGACCGGGAGGCGGGTTTTCAAGTGTCTGTCTCCCTCCTCTGTGGTGTCAGTCATCCCTCTCTGCTCTCTGTGCACCGCCTCCAGGGCCATCTCCCTGCATTACAGAGCCTTGTCAGCTCTGCTACAACATAGAGCTGCTGGTATAGGAGACCTCACAGTAGTAAATCTAGCAGGAGGATCCTTAGCAGAGAAAGCACTGCCTGCTACATAGCAGCCTTGAGCTGAGATGTCAGCAGTGCAGCAGAGTTGAGTTTGTGCTTTAGATCAGGGGCTGAGGAGCAATGCTGCTGGGTACAAGAAACTGAAAGTGAAAACTGCTCAGCTCAAGGGCTGCTAAGTAGCAGGCAAGGCTTTGTCTGCTAAGGATCCTCCTGCTAGATTTACTACTGTGGGGTCTCTTATACCAGCAGCTCTACGTTGTAGCAGAGCTGACAAAGCTCTGTAATGCAGGGAGATGGCCCTGGAGGCGGCACACAGAGAGCAGAGAGGGATGACTGACACCACAGAGGAGGGAGACAGACACTTGAAAACCCGCCTCCCGGTCTTGGATCTGGTTTGAAACAGATTTTATAAAAGTCTTTATTTCAGTGAATCAAGGGAGCATAAATGCTATAGACACCTTGTCAGAATGCAGCCTTAGTGCTGCAGAAGGTGGCTATGTTATCTTTAGATGCGTGGGGGGGTGACAGGTTCGCTTTAAGCAGAGTGAATGCAGTGAAGACAGTGCACCGTGAACCAGGAGAGGAGGGGGAACACTTTAGGATAAAGGGGCCTCTCCACACCTGAGAGTATAACCTGCTCTCTTCTTGCAGTGTGCACCTTGAAGGGCAGGACTCTGCTAAAGCTTCACATACTACCATACCATATATAACACCCAACATGCCACCAGATGCTTTGATAACAACAAGCAGCAGATAGATAAGATATAAAAATGTATTTCAGAATATCCATTTTAATGCATATAAAATAAAACTAAAGCAAGTAATCTCATATGCAGCATGATATATTGGCTGGTTAGGCATGATAACTACTGTAAGACCATCTCTTAAAGGATTTGTCTGTTGACAGTACATTAATGATATATCCACAGGATGCATCATCAACATGAAGTCAGTGGTCTAACCCCCAGCATTCCAACCAAACAGCTTTTATTCACTAGTGCGGCCACAGCACACAAGCACTTTGAATCACATTGTAAAGCGCAGCTCTACTCCATGAGAGGCGTCTGCTGACAGGTACTACAGATTGGCTCCTATATTGCAGTCTCCTATAAAGCACTTAATACAATTTTTATGTAGTTGAGATTGGCAGTGCCATAGAGTGTTTGCATCCTCCAGCTTTCAGAGCAAATAGCAGCTGATCGGTCGGGGTGCTGGGTTTCAGATCTCAACTGATCTCATATCGATGATTTATCCTATGGCTGTGTCATTCATATGCTGTGTATGGACAAATCCTTTAAACTCATAAATGTTATTACTTCATGTAAACGTGCAGAGAAAGGTCACTGCTAATATTTAAAGGGAATCGTTCACCAAGTTTTTGCTCCTCCATCGGAGAGCAACATGATGTGGAAAAGGAAACCCTGAATCTCACAATGTATCCCTTACTAGATTGTTTGCGGCAGTTTTGAAAAAAACACGGTTTTATCTGCTGCAGTTCTGCCAGTTCTCTGAATGCTGAGCTCTGTATAATTCACACCCGTGGTTGACAGCTTCCGATGTACATTGGCAGCTTTCTGCCTATGCACAATCAGTGTTGGGGGCAGAAATATACAGATCTCATTACTATGGAGGACCACATGGCAGCATATTTACTAGACTTCTAGTGATAAAATCACTTGTTTTATCAGCAGGAGATTTTCAGAACTCAAACAAGCAGAAAGTGACACATCATGGAAATCAGTCTCTGTCTCTACATTATGCTGCTCTTGTATTACGTGGCAAAAAACTGGTGACATATTTCCTTTAATGAGCACAGGATATTAGCTTCACTTACAGATATTGCATATTGATGTACTTGATATATGACCTCTAATAGGAGTTATTACTGGTTCCTTAGTGAACAGCCTAAAATGAATTATTCTTCCACAATGTGATGTAGCTAGCTGAACATGTAAGAAAACTGTTGGGGCTTTATCTTAAAAACCCAAATAGAAATGTCATTTTTTAAGAATAGACAGACCTGTCAAACAACAGTGCATCTAAATATATACTAGACTGGAAAAAGACAAAACAATATACTTAGTGCTGCACTTGTATTAAACGTTGATCAAGCCAATGAATATGGTTTTACTGCAATTTAGAGTGACAGAAAATGTTGTGCATCTCATGAGGGGAGTAACATAGGGTAGACAATAAGTGTGCCATGTGCACCAACAGCACCATGAGCGACAGACATACCAGGCTGGGGGCTGCTCTTATGCTTCTGACCCTTCTCCTTTTTAAACTTTGGCACTATACGAAATACTGCGCTTCTACTGTTTCTTTTAGTATATTCCAGAGGAGGATCCTGTTCTCAATAACAATAAAAAAAAGTAGTTAGGACAGGAACATCAGCACAGCCCTCCTTGTGTACAGAAATATTTTATAAGGAGACATTTTCATATTGGTCTGCAGAAATGTGTGTCATGTACCTCTTCCTCATCTGGCTGTAAGACATAGTAAAGCCAGGGAATCTCCGCCAGCTTCGTTAACTCTACTTCTACGTCGTGCAGTGCATTAGACAAAAGCTCTTCATGATGGGCCTCTAGCTGCTGCAAAACAAATATGAAATCATTCTAAATGTGTGATGAATGTCAGTCATGTATGAAAATGGTAGGCAATGCCAGAGTCAGAAAGTGATGACATACCTACCTCGAAGACATCCACTGACATTCCACCTGAGAATAAAGAGGCAAGGCTATCGCACTACTTTTCTGCACACTTCTACACTAGCAAACTGCAGCATGATCCCATTCATATAAATAGGAGTGGCTGACAGTCGGGAGGCTAGGAGTGCTGTTGTGCAGGTAAAATGTAGACGGCAATGCAGTAATGTAGCCCCTTCTTTCGCAGGGTCAGTGTGAAATTAAAAGATTTGATTGATACAGATCATAAATTGATGGCATAACCTAGTAATCTGGAAAAACCCTTAAATCCATTTTCAATAGGTGCCTGAACACCCCTTTCTGTGAAGGGGGCTTCTACACTGCCTCTTATAACTGAGAACACAAATGAACGATTCATTCAGTACTACAAATTTCACACATCAACTCTATGAGCGGTGAAAAATATGTGTGGTGTCTGTTTTTATTATTGTAAAGGGTAGGAGATGCTTTGCCCTAAAAAAAAAAAAGAGAATCTGTAAGGTTCCCTGTGCAGAATAACCATGAGTAGTTCTGTGCATGTACCTAGAATCCCTGCCTAACAGTACCTTCCAGTAGTAACATACCGTATATACTCGTGTATAAGCGACCCGGTATAAGCGACCCCCTACTTTTGCCCCCAAAACCTGGGAAAACCTATTGACTCGTGTATAAGCCGAGGGTGGACCCCAGCACAAGTATACAGCCCCAGCAGTGTGGTTATACAGTAGCCCCAGAGGTATATACAGCAGCCCCAGTGGTAGTATACAGCAGCAGCCCGTGGTATATACAGCAGCAGCCCCAGGGGTTTAGTATACAGCAGCCCAAGGTATACAGCAGCCCCAGTGGTAGTATACAGCAGCCCCAGTGGTAGTATACAGCAGCCCAGAGGTGTATACAGCAGCCCAGTGGTAGTATACAGCAGCCCCAGAGGTATATACAGCCCCAATGGTAGTATACAGCAGCCCCAGAGGTATATACAGCCCCAGTGGTTGTATCAGCAGCCCAAGGTATAACAGCCCAGTGGTATATACAGCAGCCCAGTGGTAGTATACAGCAGCCCCAGTGGTAGTATACAGCAGCCCCAGTGGTAGTATACAGCAGCCCCAGATGTATATAACAGCCCCAGTGGTAGTATACAGCAGCCCCAGAGGTATATACAGCCCCAGTGGTAGTATACAGCAGCCCCAGAGGTGTATACAGCAGCCCCAGTGGTAGTATACAGCAGCCCAGTGGTATATATACAGCCCCATGGTAGTATACAGCAGCCCCAGAGGTATATACAGCAGCCCCAGTGGTTGTATACAGCAGCCCCAGAGGTATAACAGCAGCCCCAGTGGTAGTATACAGCAGCCCCAGTGGTAGTATACAGCAGCCCCAGTGGTAGTATACAGCAGCCCCATGGTAGTATACAGCAGCCCTAGATGTATAAACAGCCCCAGTGGTAGTATACAGCAGCCCCAGAGGTAACAGCCAGTGGTAGTATCAGCAGCCCCAGTGGTAGTATACAGCAGCCCCAGAGGTAGTATACAGCAGCCCCAGAGGTAGTATACAGCAGCCCCAGAGGTAGTATACAGCAGCCCCAGAGGTAGTATACAGCAGCCCCAGAGGTAGTATACAGCAGCCCCAGGGTAGTATACAGCAGCCCGAGTAGTATACAGGCCTCAAGGTAGTATACAGCAGCCCCAGAGGTAGTATACAGCAGCCCCAGAGGTAGTATACAGCAGCCCCAGTGGTAGCATACAGCAGCCCCAGTGGTAGCATACACGCAGCCCCAGTGGTAGCATACAGCAGCCCCAGTGGTAGCATACAGCAGCCCCAGTGGTAGCATACAGCAGCCCCAGTGGTAGATACACGCAGCCCCAGTGGTAGTATACACGCAGCCCCAGTGGTAGTATACACGCCGCCCCATCAGTATACGGGCCCCCCCCTTGGTGCACAATCCTGTAAAGGAAGAGATTAGTATACTTATCACTGCCCCGCTGCCGCTGTCCCGCCGCCGTCATCGCGCTCCTCCGTCTTCATTCAGCGTCTTCGACTTCCTCTGGCGCGCAGACAATGACGTCATTGCCTGCGCCGATCGGAGGAAGCCGGAAGAAGACGGAGGAGCGCGATGACAGCGGCGGGACAGCGGCAGCGGGACAGTGATAAGTATACTAATCTCTTCCTTTACAGGTTTGTGCTGCAAGGGGGGGCCTGTATATGATGGGGGCGGGCCGTATACTGTATACACTGTATACAGTGTATACAGTACGTGACTCGCGTATAAGCCGAGGGGGGGACTTTTCAGCCCAATTTTTGGGCTGAAAAACTCAGCTTATACGCAAGTATATACGGTACGTGTCTCGGTACCGCTCAGCATTGAGAGTCGGATGTCGGGTGTATACACCCAGCTTAAGAGAGGCTCATAACACATGATCAGAACTCGACGTACATGAGCCTCTCTGAGACAGGGGTGAATACACCAGATGTTAGGCGTTTAATGCTGAGCGGTACAAAGTCAAAGATACACGTGGATATGTATAGCAATGCTGATGAAAAAGGAGATTTTTGTGTACTCACCGTAAAATCCTTTTCTCTTAGCCTCTAATTGGGGGACACAGGACCATGGGTGTTATGCTGCTGTCCACTAGGAGGCGACACTAGGCAGAATCTGCAAAAGATTAACAGTGGTCCTCTTCTGCAGATACACCCCTGGACAGGCACTGTCCTGACCAGTTTTGTGCTAAAGCAGTAGGAAGAACGTAACAGTGATAACACATGTAACTATGCCTGTATGAAGGCAACTATGCACGAGCTCAAAAAACAATATGAGAACTCAAACAAACGGCCTGCAACGGGCAACAGGGCAGGAGCTGTGTCCCCCAATTAGAGGCGAAGAGAAAAGAATTTTACGGTGAGTACACAAAAATCTCCTTTTCTCCTTCGCCTCATTGGGGGACACAGGACCATGGGACGTCCCAAAGCAGTCCCTGGGTGGGAAATACAATGGAACGAATATTGTGTAAAGTCAGTATCCTACAGGTGGGCTACTGCCGCCTGCGACGGTCTACCCAGGCTTGCGTCCTCTGAAGACTGGGTATGGACCCTGTAATGTTTTGTGAACGTGTGTAAGCTAGTCCAGGTGGCTGCTTTACACAATTGTTGTGCCGACGCCTGCTGCCGAATGGCCCAGGACGCCCCTACTGCACGGGTAGAGTGAGCTCTGATACCAGCCTGAAGTGGCGAGTTTTTGAGCCTATAGGCATCTTGAATGGTGGATCTGATCCATCTAGCAAGCGTAGCTTTTGAAACTGGCAAGCCCTTGCAGCTGCCTTCCGAAAGAAGGAAGAGAGAGTCCGACTTCCGAAAAGGCGCCGTTCTAGATACATAGATAAGCAAGGTCCAGCATATGCAGAGCCTTCTCAAACCTATGAACCAGTGCCGGACAAAGGGATTGCAAGGAAATTTCCTTGTTGATGTGGAAGGTGGAGACCACCTTCGGAAGGAAAGAGGGGACCGTACGGAGAACGACCTTGTCCTGGTGAAAAACTAGGAATGGCGGCCTGCAGGAGAGCGCTGTGAGTTCAGACACTCTGCGAAGAGTGGTGATTGCCACCAGAAAAACCACCTTCTGGGATAGAAGGCGGAGTGAGATTTCCTTAAGGGGCTCAAAGGGTGGTTCTTGTAATGCTGTCAACACCAAGTTGAGATCCCACGCCTCCAGCAGTAGCCTTGAAGAAACATCTTGATTTGTGGTTTTGTTGCAAGTCTCGCTGAAAAAGAACTGAGAGAGCTGAGACTTGGCTCTTAAGAGACCTGATTGTAGATAACCAAGTATCCTAGGTAGTGAATAGCGTAACTGAGCCTGATCCGAGATGCGCACCAGGCAAAAAAAGGATTTCCAGGTGTGGTAATAAATTCTAGCAGAGGCTGGTTTTCTCGCACTGATCATGGTGCGAATGACGTCCTGTGAGAGCCATGGTTGTGTCAGAATCCAGGTCTCAAGGGCCACGCTGTCAAATTCAGGGCTCCTGAATTCTGGTGGTAGAACGGGCCCCGAGATAGAAGGTCTGGCCGATCTGGGAGACGCCATGGGGCGTCTGCCGTGAGTTGGAGATGTCGGCATACCGTGCGCGTCTGGGGCGATAAGGATGACTGGGATCCCTTCCTGTCTGATTTTCCGCCCCACTCTGGGATTAGAGGCAGGGGTTGGAAGATGTATAGGAGTTGGAATGAGTCCAGTCCTGAACTAGGGTGTCCGCTCCTATGGACCGGGGGGTCGTGTGATCTGGCCATGAAGTTGGGAACCTTGGCATTGAGGTGTGATGCCATTAGATCCACATCCGGAGTCCCCCAGCGATGACAAATTTGCTGAAAGACTTCGGGATGCAGGGACACTCTCCTGAGTCTATACCCTGGCGACTGAGGAAGTCTGCTTTCCAGTTGTCTACTCCCGGAATGTGCGACGGCGGACAGGGTCGATCCCGTTGATTTCGCTCAGTGAAGGATGTGTGTTACCTCTCGCATTGCCTGGGCACTGCGGGTTCCGCCCTGGTGATTGATGTATGCCACGGCCGTGGCATTGTCTGATTGCATCCCGATGTGAGAAGCCGCCAGGAAGCACTGGAAGACTTGCAATGCCAGGAAGATGGCTCGTATCTCCAGGACGTTGATGGGCATGGTAGATTCCGTTGGAGACCATTTCCCCTGTGCTCTGTGATGTCGGTACACCGCACCTCATCCTGTTAGGCTGGGATCGGTGGTCAGAATCTTCCAGCGACCCTTTAGAAAAGACCCTTTGGAGAGAGAGATTGGTTTGAGCCACCAGTGTAGAGATTGCTTGACCGTCGAGGACATTTGAGACATCCTGTCCAGGAAAAAAGGACTCTTGTCCCAGGACTCGAGTATGGCCAGTTGGAGAGGCCGGAGGTGAAGCTGGGCGAAGGGAACTGCTTCTATCGAAGCGACCATCCTGCCCAGAACTCTCATGGCAAATCGAAAGGACCGAGGTGATGGCTGAAGAAGGGCGCGATTTCCCAGCCGGAGAGCATGTGCCTTTTCCTTGGGAAGGAGCACTAGAACCTGAAGTGAGGAACTGCATGCCCAGAAAAATTAGGGACTGACTTGGGATTGGGGACGACTTTTTTAGGTTGACCAACCAGCCCAGGCGACTTTGTGTGTCTACCGTGATCGTGACACTGAGTTCACAATCCCTGAAGGTGGGAGCCTTGATAAGGAGATCATCCAGGTATGGGATGACGACTATGCCTCTGGAGTGTAGTATAGTAATGGCGGCCTCCATGACCTTGGTAAACCCTCTGGGAGCCGTGGCGAGTCCGAACGGGAGAGCCACAAACTGGTAATGGGTCTAGCCGATTGCGAATCAGAGAAACATTTGGTGAGCAGGGGCGATCGGAATATGCAGGTAAGCATCCTGATTATCTATGGAGGCAAGAAATTCTCCTTCCATGGATGATATGATGGATCGGAGAGACTCCATGCGAAATTGTCGTACCTTTACGTATTTGTTTAGTTGTTTGAGATCTAGGATAGGTCTTACACTGCCTCCCTTTTTGGGAACCATGTATAGGTTGGAATAGAACCCATGGAAGCGTTCGGCCAGAGGAACCGGGACGATTACTCCCACATAAAGAAGCGACCTGACCGCCTTGGAGAAAGCGCGAGCTTTGGGCAGGGGTATTGGAGGTACGGAAAGAAAGAATCGATTTGGTGGGAGGGAAATTAACTCTATTTTGTAACCGGACGACACCAGTTCCCTGATCCACCTGTCTTTTATAATAGGCAGCCAGACTTGATGAAAGTGGAAAAGTCGGCCGCCTACTGGCGGGGTGTCGCCCGTGGATAAGGAGTCATGAGGAGGAGAATTTGTGGGATTTTGATCCCTTGGATTTGGACTGGCCAGATTTTGACTGCCAGTTTTTGTTTGATCTTTGCAAAGACCTCAAACCCTCCCTGCGCAACGAACGACTACGGGTCTGCGCTGGGCGGGAGACAGACTAGCCAGACGAATTCCGAAAGGAACAGAATCGTGCTTGGTTCCGGCGGTTATAGGTGCGTTTCGGCTTTTGTTGAGGTAGGGAAGTACTCTTCCCCCCTGTAGCATTAGATATTAATTTATTCAACTCTTCTCCGAAAAGACGTCCGCTAAGATATGGAAGGTGAGTAAGAGACTTTTTAGAGACTACATCAGATTTCCATTCCCGTAGCCAGAGGGCACACCTGATAATGATGGCGTTTGACACAGCCACTGCCGCACAATTTGCGGAATCGATAGCTGCGTGTAGAATATAGTCAGCCACAACGGAAGCTTGAACCGCCTGGTCTGCTAGCTCGGAGTCAATCGAATGGAGGCCGGCATGCAAGTTGGTCACCCAGGCTGCGACAGCCTTGGCTGCCCAGACTGTAGCGAATGCCGATGCTAGGGAGGACCCTGTGGCCTCAAAAATTGATCGGGCCATGTGTTCCACCTGTCGGTTCGTCGCGTCCTTGATGGAGAAACTATCTGGCAAGGAGAGAAGTTTCTGTGCCGCGAGTCTAGAGACCAGGGGGTCCACTACAGGCGTATCTGCCCAGGTCTGTGTTACCTCTTGCAGAAAAGGGTAACGCCTCTCCAGTGCCTTACGACTGCCGAATCTTTTCTCCGGGTGTGAGCGATGATTTTTTTTTTTTTTTTGAACCATCTTTTTTTTTATTTTGCATTGTAAATAAACGTACAATTACAAACTTGACGTAAGATTCACATTGGTATCAAATGACAGTAATGAAATGATACAACACAGTATGACATAATACACTGTCGTCACCAACTGTTTTATAGTAATACTCCATAACATAGTAACTAGTAACTCCCGAACCCACCCACTTCCCTTGCTAGCATGCATCTCAACAGGTCTTGTACATAGTTGATTTTACTGTAAATTTCGTTTTGCGGTGTTATACCTGGCAGACATACTTAAGCCTGCCCAAAGTATCTCCCAAGTCCTCCTTGGCGTACCATGCTGAAGATTTATGAAACACCATGAGAGACCTTATTTCTTCATCAGTGAATTCCTGTTCAACAAAATTTCTCCATTTAGTAAAAAATGTCTTTGTCAGTGTACTAGGGTTACGTGCGGCATCTAAGGATTCTATTGCAAGTGTTTGTCGCAGTGAATTCTTAATCTGTAACAGGTCAGGGGGTCTATCGTTCAACCAGAACTGTAGCAGCAATCTCTTTGCAGTTATTGCAATATAATGAAATAGTACATGTGGTTGTTTTTTCCCTATCAAGTCGTTCTGGTAGTGGAAAAGCCAAAGCATTGGGTTCATCTTGTCTAGTCCTGCACATATTCCTCTCGCCCACTTATCCACTGCTTTCCATAGTATTTGAGAAGCCGGACAGGACCAAAGGCCGTGTTCTAAATCTGTCATGTGTGCGTTGCATTTAGGGCAGTGAACCCACTTCTCCTGCCTTCCCGGTGTCGAGGGTATGTTAAATGCCAAAATTGTCCCATGAATAATCCTAAATTGGGAGTCCCTCCATCGCTCATTCTGTACAAAACGTCTGCAGGTCCCCCAAACCTCTAAAATTTTCTGTGCAAGGTCAGGGTCCTCTATATGTTTTTTCCATTTTGTGAAAAGGGTTACTTTCTTTGCTGGACGCAAAACCAACTGTAAGTTAGCGTAGAGAGAGGTTATAGAGATATCTTCTATATTCATAGCCAGCAGTTTGGACCACAGATTATCGCTGACCTCTTTCGTTATATCCTTCAATTGTGAGAGGAGGTAATGATGAATCTGGCGGTATTGCATGGCCTGATATCCAGGAAAGTTGTAAGTATGAAGGACCTCATTTTCAGTCATCCATCTTTTTTCTCCTGGGATCATGAGGTCTTTTAGTGTTTTGATTCCTTTCTCTCTCCACGCCAAAAACAATTGATTCTCGCGGCCTAACGGAAATGCCGGGCATTTCCAAGGGCTGAGCGATTGAGAAATCTTCCAGGACAAATTAAGTTTTTTCCTTACCCCCTTCCATGTTGCTATCGTGTCCCGAAATATTATTGAGTTCTTGATGGTTTTGGGTAATTGAGGCAATGGCGTATGTAGTAAAGCTGATAGTTCCCAGGGTCTAGTATACTCTCCCTCCAGGACTGTGTCTGAGTGTCTGCCAGTGCCCCTGACCCAGTCAAGGACATTGCGTAGGATACATGCCAGGTTGTAGCCACAGATATCTGGGAGCTGCAGGCCTCCCTCTCGTTTTGATCGTATCAGTACATTGAAAGTCAGTCTAGGTCTCTTCCCTTTCCATAGGAAGTTCGAGAAAGCTTTGTTCAATCTATTTAAATCTGTATGCTTTAACAGCATGGGGATATTTTGGAGCGGATACAATAGTCTAGCGAAACTAATCATTTTTAGTAGATGACACCTACCCATCAAGGAAAGTGGCAAATTGGCCCACCCTGCAAGTTCCTTTTCGATTTTCAGGAGAATTGGTATAAAATTCAGTTTGTAGGTCTGAGTGGGATTTCTGGCCAAATGGATACCCAAGTACTTAATACTGTCTTTAGCGACTGGGATGTTACAAAATTGCGAGTGCCGTGATAGTTGACTTTTTGAATTAAGGAACATTATCTCACATTTTTCTTTATTTAGTCGGAAACCTGATTGTTTACCTAGAGTGTCAATGCTTTCAAGAACATGGGGAAGATCTCTTTCCGGGTTTCGCATATACAGGACAATATCATCAGCAAAAAGTGACAGTTTGGCTTCTTTGGTTCCCACCCTAAAACCTTCATAAAGGGAACTCTGCTCTAGGTAAAGAGCAAGGGGTTCTATGGCCAAATTGAATAATAGTGGTGAAAGTGGGCATCCCTGTCTCGTACCCTTCTGTAGAGTAAAAGAGTCTGACAAATACCCTGGGGTACTGACGCATGCCTTTGGATTGCTATATAGAGATTGAAGATATTGTCTGAATGGACCCACTATTCCAACTGAGTCTAAGACTCTTCCCAGCCATGACCACCTTACATTATCAAAAGCTTTTTCAGCAGTGAGCGATGATTTTTAAGAATCCCTCTGAACTCGGGGTGATCGGAGAAAAATTTAGGTGGCTTCTTAGCCCTTTGAAAAGCAATTGCATGCTCTGGGGCACCTGGAGGTGGGTCAGATATATTCAACACCTGGTTGATGGACGTGATTACATCCTCAACCAACACATTGGCGTCTGGTTGGTTTAGGTCTAAGGACCTGTCTGGATCCAGATCTGAGCTGGAGTCACAGAGGCCTTTGGACTCCTGTGTATTGCTGTGGTCTTCTCTGGTAGGGGATGACCTAGACCGCATATGACTTTCCCTGTCAGGGGACGACTCTGGCGACCTGGAGGCATGGCGACTCTCCCTGGGGGGTGACCGTGAAGTAAGAGAGGGCATTGGGCAACGTGACCTATGGGGTCGCTTACGTCCTGACGAAGAAGTAGATGGGTCTAGGTCAGTACGGTCCCGATCCGAGCATCCACCTTGCTGAGCAGTAGCCAGGGAAAGAGGGTGACTCTGCAGAGCTTGGAGCAATGTAGAGGACAGCTTCTCTATGGATTGTGCCATGATTATGGCCCATTCCGGCATGGCAGAGGATGCATCAGTAACGGCCGGGGTCACTGGGGGCTGAGGCACAGTACTCACAGTCCTGACAGTGCTGGGGTGTATAGCCGCTAGGCAGAGGGTTCCTGCAGGCTGTGCATAGAGCATAGTAAGATGTGTGAGCCCTGGTCCTCTTGCTTTTTGAACCCGGCATAGTGGGAGAGGTTCCTGTGCCTGTGTAGGGATGCCCTATAGAGAAGTAGCCCCAGCAGAGGAGACAGAAAAAACCTCTGCTGGGAAATTCCGTCTGCCTGTTGCTGAGCTGCCTCCCCTCCACAAGACTTGTAATGGCCGCTGGAGATGGGAGAGAGGAGGAAGGAGGGGGGTGGAGCACTGGAAAAAGAGCGCGATATTGCCAGAGAGCGCGCTCTCAGTGATGCGGTCCGCCCCCTGCTATGACACTGGCCGGCCGGGGGGCGTGGAAAAGGCGGCGGCTTTGGTGTAGGCCGAAGCCGCGGCCGAAAAGGGCGCCAGGGCGGTGCGGAGGTCCGGGGGGTTCTAATATGGACCCCTCCGGACCCTCTGGGCAGGTGGCGGTGGCATGGTGTGGGCACTCACACAGGACCCAGAGCGCTGGGTCCTCTGTATCCACCCATGGGCAGCCTTAGTGCTTGCTGCTGCAGGGGCCACAGGCAAGTTGTGTCCCTGCAAGTGCTGGCTGCCCCTTGTTGGTGCCCTGGCCCCAGTCAGGAGTACACAGCGAAGCTGTCTGCCCTGGAAGTACCGCGGCAAGTACGCTGCCGCAGAAGAGTAAGGAGTTGTCAGCAGGGCTGAGGACTTCTGGGTGCTTGTAGCAGCCCGAGCTGCTGCATCAGATGGCTCTACCTGTGGCATCTCAACCTAAATGAACC
This sequence comes from Allobates femoralis, assembly GCA_033576535.1. Classification (NCBI taxonomy): domain Eukaryota; kingdom Metazoa; phylum Chordata; class Amphibia; order Anura; family Aromobatidae; genus Allobates; species Allobates femoralis. The sequence goes on along the minus strand of JARQOC010000002.1, from coordinate 590,149,218 downwards.
CCAAAGGGGTATTTAGGGAGGGATGCTGATCTACCATCAGGGGCCTTGTCCATCGCCTCAACCTCAACCCAGTAACCACAACGGTGGGGAAATGGGGAGGGAGGATCGTCGTCTCAACCTCAACCCAGCGCCCCCAACATTGGGGTACCGAGGAAGGAGCGGCATGTTAGGGAAAGAGGAGTCTACCTCAACCAGGCGCCCCCAACAGTGGAGGGAACATGCCGGGAGTCTCGTCAGAGACCCACTTTTCTTCGTCTTGAAGAAAAAATTCAAAAAGGAAAGGAAAAGAAAATTTTTAGGAGCACTAAAAATTCATGTGTGCCTCCTAATGACACTAAGCAAAAACTGGTCAGGACAGTGCCTGTCCAGGGGTGTATACTGCAGAGGAGGAGCCACTGTTAATCTTTTGCAGATTCTGCCTAGTGTCGCCTCCTAGTGGCCAGCAGCATAACACCCATGGTCCTGTGTCCCCCAATGAGGTGAAGGAGAAATTACTTTGTAGAAGCATGTTATCATGCCCTAAGGTGTGTGATTATTATTATTATTATTATTTATTTACATAGCACCATTAGATTCCGTGGCACTCTACATATGGAAAGGGTAGACAAGGACAGGTACAATATATAAGGACAGTCAAGTCGTACAGATACAGTAGGGGAGGGAAACCTGTCCACAAGGGCTCATAGTCTATGAGGGACGGGTGGGGATACAGTAGGAGGGGTGGTGCCCAACGTGAGACGATGTGGTGGATCGTGTCTCATTGTAGGTTGTAGGCTTCACGGAAGAGATGGGTCTTAATGCTTCTTTTGAAGGTTCCCAGGGTAGGCGAGTGTCTGATGTGTTGGGGCAGAGAGTTCCAGAGTATAGCAGAAGCACGGGAGAAATCCTGTATGCGGTTATGAGAAGAGGAGATAAGGGGTTAATAGAGGAGGAGCTCTTGGGAGGAACAGGTAGTGGATGGCTTTGTGTGTCATGGTTAGTGTTTTAAACCGGGATCTCTGAGAAGTGGGGAGCCAGTGAAGGGCTTGGCAGAGGGGGAAAAGACAGATGGATTTGTTGGGCAGCAGAGTTTAGGATAGATTGAATAGGTGCAAGGGAGGTAGCGGGGAGGCCAGTAAGTAGGAGGTTGCAGTAGTCAAGGCAGGAGATGATGAGAGCATGAATGAGTGTTTCAGCAGTTTCGTGGTCAAGGAGAGAGCGAATTCGGGAAAAGTTTTTGAGCTGAGTCGACAGGAGGTGGCGAGGGCCTGGATGTGGGGTTTGAATGAGAGGGATTAGTCGAGGATTACCCCGAGGCACTTGGCGCGTGGGGGACTGGGGAGAGTGAGCAGTCGTTGACCAGGATAGATAGGTCGGTGATAACATGCTAAGTGGGTAGAATAATTGGGGGAACTAAAAACCGCTTGACTATTAAAAGCTCCAATTAACATCTTCAGCGGTCTTTAGAAATACTTTTTCTAAAGATATGTTTATGTAGGCTACTGTATACTGGGACTGTTAGGTAGAGGTTATATTTGGTAAATGAGAAAACCATTGGTTCCGATTCATCAAGAATGACAATCTTCTCACCAGGCTTAATGAGGAGCATTGTGGAGTCAGTTGATTCCGATTCATGATGAGCTGCACGAAGATGGCCCAAAAATTTCAACTCTCTCCTATAACCCTGGCCACCATTTAATTTTTTTACTTTAGTTAATAGGTGTAAAAAGGCAAATTGCAGCATCCTAGGTGGAGTAGAAGGCAGTGCTCAACAACTTACAAATCTTACTTTTATAATTTTTGCAGGTTTTTTTTTTTTTTGTTTCTGCAAGTAGTTTGTAGGTTGTTACTACAAGTAGTTGAAGCAAACCGGAAAAGTGGTTCCAAGCCTGACGATGAAAAAAGCAGTTGTCAAAAGTAAAAAAAAAACGTAAAGAATGGAATAATACCGTGTTTTCACGATAGTAAGACCCCCCCGAAAGTAAGACAGGGTGGGGGGGACGGGGGTTCTGCTAATGTAAGATCCCCCCGAATGTAAGGCAGGGTAGGGGGGAGGGGGTGTCTTACTATCGGGGAAAAACAGAGGGGGGGGGGGTGTACATACATACATACACACATACAGACACAAGCATACAAATATATACACACCATACACACCACACACACAGTCACACACACACATAGCACCGCTTCTTACCGGGTTCGGTGTGGGGTCCCCGATGGTCCTGTGCCATCCTCTGTGCTCCGGTCCGGTCCCCGAGATGATCCGCTGCCGTCCGCCGTGTTCCGGTGCCGTTTTGCACCGGTATTGCCGGTCCTAGGCTCCATGGTCCCTGCTCTTCCGGAGTTCAGGCCGCAGCTCCGCCCAGGTCATAGTGTGGGCCAATCAGCATAGCGGCGCTCACGTCAGAAGCAAGCGTCATCGGGTGCTTGCCTCTGACGTCAGTGCCGCTATGCTGATTGGCCCACACTATGACCTAGGCGGAGCTGCGGCCTGAACTCCGGAAGAGCAGGGACCATGGAGCCTAGGACCGGCAATACCGGTGCAAAACGGCACCGGAACACGGCGGACAGCAGCGGAGCATCTCGGGGACCGGACTGGAGCACAGAGGACAGCACAGGACCATCGGGGACCCCACACCGGACCCAGTAAGAAGCCGTGCTATGTGTGTGTGTGTGACTGTGTGTGTGGTGTGTATGGTGTGTATATATGTGTATGCATGTGTCTGTATGTGTGGGAATGTGTGGATGGATGGCTGCAGTGTGTGGATGGATGGATGGATGGATGGTGGGGCCTCCAATGTAAGGCCCCCCCCCAAAAGTAAGACAGGGGGCCACTTTTGGCCCCCAAAAAAATGTAAGACAGGGTCTTACTTTCGGGAAAACACGTGTTTAATTGAGCACTGCCTTCCACTTGGTACAGTACCTTCAAATTTTTGCTTAAAACCTTTTTTTCATCAATGGTAAAAAAATTGGAGGGTGTCTAGACTTTTATATTTTATATACATTTTTTACTGAACCACTGTGAGCCACCCTAAGATGCACACCTCTTCATAAATATCTAGCGTTCAGTGATGTGCATGTCTCTTCGTTTCTCCAGATATTTTATTCCAGTCAGAGATTGGAGTGAGATTTCTGTCATACTGAATGCCACCTGCGCGTCATTGTCCTGCATAGCTCGAAGAAACTTGTGTAAATGTCAAAAAAGTTGCAACATTTTGGTGCAACTCAGACTTGAGCCAAAATTTTTTGCTATTTCAAAGCTGTTACGCCAGAATTCTGGCATGAAAGCTCAGATGAATCGGGCCCATTACATCCATTTTTACCACAAGTGAAATCGGCCACACTGCCCATGCCCAAACACTAATGATCAAACCCTGTAACAGAAATAATTTTTCACATACAAAAAAAGGAATTTTGTTTACTTACCGTAAATTCTTTTTTCTTGAATCATTAATGGGAGACCCAGACAATGGGGTTTAGGCAGTCTGCCCTCCGGAGGCCACACTAGGTACTACAAGTTTTTTGTAGTCTCCGCCCCTCCGCCTATAAACCCCCACTGCAGGAGCAGATCCCCAGTTTAGTTCACAAGCTGCGAGGAGGCAACCCACACCACAACTCTAGGCATGGCTGCGAACCATGCTAGCCAAAGAAGCCTGAGTCAATAGGTTCAAAACACAACAAAACGTCCAACGGGACAACTGGGTGGGTGCTGGGTCTCCCATTAATGATTCAAGAAAAAAGAATTTACGGTAAGTAAACAAAATTCTCTTTTTTCTGATCATCATAATGGGAGACCCAGACAATGGGGATGTCCTAAAGCAACACCCCAGGGCGGGAAAAGAGTTCCTATGAGACGTTTGATTTGCGGGGCACCTCAAAGGTGAGCCACCGCCGCCTGTAGGACCCGCCTGCCCAAACTCGCATCCGCAGAGGCATGGGCATGTACCATGTAATGTTTGGTAAACGTATGGAGGCTAGACCAAGTGGCTGCCTGACAAACTTGTTGAGCCGAAGCCCTGTGCCGCAGAGCCCAAGAGGCACCCACGGCCCTGGTAGAGTGAGCCTTCAATCCCACCGGGAGAGGCATACCAGAAGAACGGTAAGCTTCCTGAATAGGAGCTTTGATCCACCGAGCCAAAGTAGATTTGGAGGCCGGGGACCCCTTACAGCGACCAGCCGTAAGGACAAACAGAGAGTCTGAGGTGCGTACCGATGCAGTACGAGACACATAAATCCTGATAGCCCTCACCAGGTCCAGAGTGTGCAACTCTTTCTCACACCGGTGAATCGGTTTAGGGCAAAAAGAAGGGAGAACAATCTCCTGATTAATATGGAAAGGTGACACCACCTTAGGCAAGAATTCGGGCCTCGTGCGCAACACCACCTTATCCTGATGCACCACCAGGAATGGGGACTTGCACGAGAGCGCTGCCAGTTCCGAGATCCTCCTGAGCGACGTAATGGCCACCAGAAAAACCACTTTCTGGGAAAGGCGAACTAGAGAAATATCCCTCAAAGGCTCAAAAGGAGGCTTCTGCAAGGCCGCCAGGACCACATTGAGGTCCCAAGGATCGAGAGGACGTTTGTACGGCGGAACCACCCGGCTAACTCCTTGCAGAAACGTACGGACTGTTGGTATCTTAGCCAAACGCTTGTCAAACAGCACCGACAGTGCCGACACTTGTCCCTTCAGAGTACTGAGAGACAGTCCCATCTCCATTCCTGATTGAAGGAAGGAAAGCAACGTTGGGAGACGGAATGGCCAAGCCTTCTTCCCAACTGAAGCGCACCAGGAAAAGAAAATTTTCCAAGTCCTGTGATAGATCTTCAACGAGGCCGGCCGTCTGGCCCTGGTCAAGGTGGAAACAACCGAGGAAGAAAATCCTCTGGAAGTCAAGAGCCAGGACTCAAGGGCCACACAGTCAACTTGAGGGCCGCGGAATTGAGATGGAAGAACGGACCCTGAGACAGGAGATCCGGTCTTTCTGGCAGTCTCCACGGCTCCCCGTCTGCGAGCTGCCACAGGTCCGGATACCAAGACCTCCTGGGCCAATCCGGCGCCACTAGAATGGCTCTGCGACATTCCGTCCTGATCTTGCGCAGGACCCTGGGAATCAATGCCAACGGCGGGAACACATACGGAAGATGGAACCTGGACCAATCCTGGACCAATGCGTCTGCTCCGAGAGCCTGCGGATCCCATGACCGCGCCATGAACTGCGGAACTTGGTGATTGAGCCGAGAGGCCATCAGATCCACATCTGGGGTTCCCCATCGTCGACAGATGGACTGGAAGACGTCCGGGTGTAGAGACCACTCTCCGGCGTCCATGCCTTGCCGGCTTAGGTAGTCGGCCTCCCAATTGTCCACTCCCGGGATGTGGACTGCTGAGATCAACGAATCGTTGTCCTCCACCCATGACAGAATGCGGTGGACTTCGGCAAGGGCCTGGGCACTTCGAGTCCCGCCCTGATGGTTGACGTACGCGACGGCCGTCGCGTTGTCCGTTTGAATTCTTATGTGTTTTCCTGCCAGAAACGGTGGAAAGCCAGAAGGGCCAGGTAAATCGCTCTGATTTCCAGGACATTGATTTGTAGGGAGGACTCTGACACCGTCCAGAGACCCTGAGCCCTGTGGTGCAAGAACACCGCACCCCAGCCAGTCAGGCTGGCATCCGTGGTCACCACTAACCACGAAGGTTGCAGGAAAGACCGTCCCCGTGCCAAGTGACGGGGCTGAAGCCACCAATGAAGAGATTCCTTCGTCTGGTGAGAGAGAGACACCACTCTGTCCAGAGATGATGTCCTTTTGTTCCACTTGTGGAGAATCTCCAGCTGCAAAGGGCGGAGATGAAATTGCGCAAAAGGCACTGCCTCCATTGCCGCCACCATGCACCCCACTAGCTTCATTAATCCCCTCAGGGAAGATCGTGGGGAATGAAGAAGAGCTCGAACCGCCGACTGGATGGAGGTCTGCTTCTTGTGGGGTAGCAACACCAGGGCCGGGGCCGTGTGAAAATCCATGCCCAGATAAGTCAATGACTGCGTTGGCACCAGTGTGGATTTTGGGAGATTCAAGATCCACCCAAACTGTTCCAGAGCCTGGAGAGTCGCATCCAGGCTCCCCTGACACAACTCCCTCGACTGGGCCTTGATCAGCAGATCGTCCAGGTAAGGTATCACGGCATGACCCTGAGCATGCAGGGTTGCCACCATTGCCGTCATCACTTTCGTGAAGACCCGCGGGGCCGAGGCCAGACCGAACGGCAACGCCACAAACTGGAAGTGTTCTTCTCCCACTGCAAACCGGAGCCATCGTTGATGAGCTGGCGCAATCGGCACATGCAGATAGGCATCCTTGATGTCCACGGATGCCAGGAAGTCTCCCTGAGACATGGCTGCTATCACCGAGCGCAGGGACTCCATGCGAAACTTTCGCACTTGCACATGTTGGTTGAACAATTTCAGATCCAGCACTGGGCGAAACGAACCGTCCTTCTTCGGAACAATGAAGAGGTTGGAGGAAAATCCTCTGAAACGTTCCCCAGATGGCACTGGTATCACAACTCCGTCCCTTTGAAGACCAATCAGGACTTGGTGAAAAGCCTGAGCTTTCTCCGGTGACGGGGAGGAAAGAAAGAAACGGTTTGGAGGAAAGGACTTCAGCTCGATCCTGTAGCCCCGAGAGACAATGTCTCTCACCCACCGGTCTTGAACGCGAAGAAGCCATACGTCCTGAAACAGGGCCAGGCGTCCTCCAACCGGTGGGGTAGCAGGAGTCGGGAGCGAGTCATGCAGAGGTCGCCTTGGGGGCGGCAGCTGCTGCGGCCCCCGCTGGCTTCTTCTGGCGATTCTTGTTATGCCAGGGACCAGAGGTTTTACCTCCTTTGTCCGACCGCGCGGACGAGGCAGACGAGTGTGAGCTGGGACGAAAGGACCGCTGTCTGTGGTTCCATTTCTGAGATCTCTGCGGCTTGGGTTTGTTCTGAGGGATCTTCTTCTCAGTAAACTCCTTAATCCGCTTATCCAGCTCGTCCCCAAAAAGTCTATCGTCCGAAAAAGGCATGACTTGCAAAATCCTCTTGGACACCTTATCCGAGTCCCAGAGGCGCATCCACAGCAATCTGCGCAAAACCACCGCATTAGCAGAGGCCACGGCAGTCCGATTAGCTGTTTCAAAGGCAGCCGCTCTGGCGTAATCAGCATAGGCCTTAGCCTTGTTGGCAAGAGCTGTCACCTCCGGGTCAGACCCCGGGATATCGGTGATCCCCTCCAGACACGCAGTAATGGCCTGCAACGTCCAAACCATAGAAAAGTTTGGCGCAAAAGAAGAACCCACAGCCTCATATATAGACTTAGCATATGACTCGCATTGCTTGTCAATAGGATCCTTCAGAGAGGAACTATCCTCCGCCGAAAAAAGAGAATGAGCGGCAACTCTGGTCAAGGAAGCATCCACCCTAGGGGAGCGCGACCATTCCTCCAGAACCTCCTTAGGAAAAGGATAACGTGAATCCTTAGTTTTCCTAACGAAACGCCTCTCAGGATGCTCCCTGGGCGTCCTGACCACTCGCCAAAAATTGGAGTGGTCAGTGAACAGACCACGTGACTGACCTAATGGTGGCAGCCACTGGAAAGATTCCTTCTGCGGTCTATCCACCACCGCAGCCGGGGGGACGAGCCCCAGGGTCTCGTTAATGGAGGCAACCAAATCCTCCACACCATCCCCTGGACCCTCTGAGGGAGCCTTGTGGTGCCGGGGCTCAGGGTCAGGGTTTCTTCCCTCATCCTCACTATCGGATGGACGGTCCTCATCAGAGGAACGATGTTCACCATCCTCGGGGGTATCCTCCCAGCGAGGTCTCTTATGAGAGCTCTCTCCCTGCATGGGGTTAACCCCTAGGGACCCTGCCTGGGGGGCTGAATCAGACAGCCTCCTCAGTATAGCCTCCAACGATTGCGACATGGAAGACATTCTGGACACTACAGTATCATTAAAAGACCTCTGTACATCCCATGGCCCTGCTTCCCCCTGAACCTCAGGGGAGAGCAGTGATGCTGTCGCATCTGAGGCAGAACCACTGGGACCAAGCCCAGTGAGACCGCAAGCTGCGCAAGTGCCATCCCCAGCTACCTGTCCCATGCACTGTTTGCAGGCCTTGGACCTCGTGGCAGTAGCCTTCTTCCCAGCTGCATCCATACTGGCGCCGTACCGGGCAGTAGGGGTTTAACACCGGACACCCAGCGGAATACCGACCAGGGAAGCGGTGACTCAGAGCGGCGAGTGTGCGACCCCCTCGGGCAAACTGCAGCGTCTCCCCGTAGCGCGATGTGCACGCCTCAAATCCCTCACAGGAATGAGGAGAAAATGGCCGACGCGCCACTAATGAGTGGGCGCGGCTAAGCAGAAGCCCGAGGAGACCGAGTACCCATAGGCCGCGCGGAGCGTGACGTCACCGCCCAGAGGGGGACGTGCTCCGGATCCTCACACAGTGGGAAAATAAGGCGCCAGAACCTTCTGTAATGGCGGCCGTCACCCACACACTTTGCAAACACCCGCAATACGGATGATAATAAGAGGTGCCCGTCATCCCGGGTCCCCCTCCCAGAACCGCATGTCCCGAAGGAACCGAGGTTCCAAATACATGGTCACATAAGCTACACACACCATGTCCCCCCAGGCCCACATAGGGAGATACAGAGTACCTGTACCCAATGGGTCCACGTCCGGTACCGGTCCAGCGGGCAGCGGACGGGGGGTCCAGGCTCCGGTCTGCATGTTACGCTTCCATGGATAGGCCGCAGACTGGAACGGAGCTGTGCAAGGCTCCAGGGCTCCCACCTCACCAGAGCACTTCAGAAGTGAGTAGTGAGGGAGTACGGCATAGTACTAGGCCAGACAATAAAGTCCGCGTCCAGGCTCGAGGGCCACGGACCAAAGTACCTCGACCTGTATGCACCCAAAGGTGGACAGGGAGAATGCCGGGGATCTCCTGTCCAGGGGACCCACTTTTCTTCATGCTGCATCACAAAAACCCTAAGCAAATCTTCTGTGATGTGCAAGTCAGAGGTGTGATCTCCGAGCACACTGAAGTAAGACTGGGGATCTGCTCCTGCAGTGGGGGTTTATAGGCGGAGGGGCGGAGACTACAAAAAACTTGTAGTACCTAGTGTGGCCTCCGGAGGGCAGACTGCCTAAACCCCATTGTCTGGGTCTCCCATTATGATGATCAGAAAAAATAAATTAATGAGATCTTAGTAAGACAAGACTTTTATAATAAACCGGTCAGCTCATGCAATTGTATCATATGCAACAGTTGGGAAACTAATGTGATTTTACTTCTAAGGCTGGTTTCACACTGCGGTCAGATCAGGTCAGGTTCGATCAGGTTTTGTGTTTCAAAACCAGGAGTGACTTCAAAACTCAGAACAGGGGTCAGTCTTTCAATTATAGTTTTTCTCTGCAAGTTCCTCTACTGGTTTTGGCACACAAACCTGATCGAACCTGATCAGTGAAAAACCACAGTGTGAAACCAGCCTTACTGAACTTGGAGAGATCCTTCTATAAAGTAAAGTGTACCACAAGAGGAAGCTGAAAATGATTAAGAAGCCAGTATTTAATTAAGTAGTTAAAAATATGATGGTAAATGGCTAGTGACTTTGAATGGAGTCAGACATTCTTTCATTCTTTAGTTACACCATTAAAGGGACTCTGCCAGCACAGAATGACTGTTCAAACCAAGTACAGGCTCACGCTTCCATCTGCTTGTTTTTCTTTTATCTTTTCCCTTCTCTGACTTTAGGAAACCAGATCTGTCAAACATATAAGAGGGGAGGGCAAAGATAGAGGGAAAACAAGCAGGTGGGAAGGTGGACTTAAATGTTTGGCCACACAAAGGAGCATCGGTACCTGGGCTGAACAGTCATTCTGTACTGACAGAGTCCCTTTAACCAGGTGAAGGTTATGGCAGTGAGTATGCAGCAAATTCTTGGAGTAAATGCAAGCTAACTGCTGAATGCACTGCAGAAATTAATAAGTGTATCATAATCTTACCAGTGGGACTCTGCCAACCAGGAGTGATTCAGTTTCGTTGTGCAGCGCCTTCACGTTCATTGCTACCTCGATGGCAGTGTTCCTAGTGAGATTCTACAATAAAACAACAACAGTTTTAGTTGTTTGTCAGAAAAGAAAACAGCTCAACCTTTGAGAAAACATCCTTACATTGAATGGTCTCATTAGATGAAACTAAGGGCCACGTCACACACACAGATATTTGGGCAGATATTGTTCGCAGATCTCTGGTTGCAGTGAAATTATGGACACATGGTTCCATTTTGTGGCTGTGTACAAATGAATAATGTGTCCATGATTTCACTGCAACCAGAGATCTGCGAACAATATCTGCACAAATATCTGTGTGTGTGACCCCAGCCTAATAGAGTTCAAAGCTGCTCCTATAAATGTGAAGGCTATATGTGAAGAACTGTTTACACTCTTACAAATTCATTAGACCACGTGGGCATTTTACAACGATCATTTCATTCACTATCACAATTCATTGTTACACAGTCATGGCTGAAAATGTTGGCACCTATGAAGTTGTTCCAGAAAATTAAGTATTTTTTTCCAGAAAATTATTTGTAGTTACAAGTTTTTTTTATACACATATTGATTGCTAAAAAAAACAAGGTAAAAATTAGCAAATACTCTAAAATAAAGTAAAATGCTATCATGCATAACAATAAATGAGGGACTTGGTGACATTATTTTGATAAAAAAAATGTGCAAGCCATCCCACTACGACACGATGACCCCATCGGGACGGTCCCCACCTAGCAGTATTAATAACCTTACCATATGTCCTGCGACGTGTGAATGGCAAGGAGTGCGTAGGCCTGGGTCCCAACAGAGAACATCAGTAGTAGGAAGCTGTGCACATTAAATAATGTCCGGCTCATTAGGCAAGCCGCACCTCAGATTACAACGACTGTGATTTTTGTTACATATTTATTGCCTTTAAGGGTACCTTTACACGCCACAACCACAGGAGACATTTTTGGCGGCAATATTTCTTGCTGGAATTATCACCGCCAAATTGCCACTGCTCGGAAATCAGGCGACCGTAGCGAGGCGCATATCGCCGCCAAATTCCCTATTTACACGACGCAATAAGGAGGCAATGGGTGGAAATCTGGCAGCGATATTTCCACGTCGCAATATCGCTGTCAACCATACTCGCAGTGGTTGCGGCGTGTAAAGGTACCCTAAAGGAACAACACAAATTTACACAGGGAAAAAAAAAGGAAATTAGACACATTTTACACAAAACTCCAGAACTGCTCCAGGTCTCTCACATATGAAGGTGCCTTCTCCCAACAGCAATTTTAAGATCTCTTCACAGGTATTCAATGGGATTTAGATACAGACTAATTGCTGCCACCTCAGAACTCTCCAGCACTTTGTATCCATCTATTTCTGGGGGCTTCTTGAAGTATATTTGGGGTCATTGTTCTGCTGGAAGACCCATGACCTAGGATGCAAACCCAGCTCTCTGACACTGTGCACTACGTTGTGAAACAAACTCCCTTGGTATTCTTCAGATTTCAGGATGCCCTGCAGTCAAGAAACCCAGTGCCAGAGGCAACAAAACAACCACAAAACATCTCTGAACCTCAACCATATTTAACTAAGTATTCTGTTCTGTTGTAAATTTTAACTAACTGCAGTCTAGCTTTTATTATGTCTCCGTGTCAGTAGGGTCTCCTGCCATAGCCTTTCGTTTAATTCAAATGTTGACGGATAGTTTGTGCTGACACTAATGCACCCTGAGCTTTCAGATTGAGAGGGCTTCTTATCCACCATCTGGAATACTATCCTGCGTTGCAACCTTTCATCAATTTTTCTCTGCCATCCAGGTCCAGGGAGATTACCTACAGTGTCCATTGGTTGTAAACTTTTTGATTATGTTGTGGACAAAAAACATCAAGATCTATGGAAGATGGACTTCTAGCCTTAAGATTGTTGATATTTTTCAACAATTTTGGTTCTCAAGTCTTCAGACAGTTCTCCTCTCTTTCTGTTCTCATGCTGTTAGTGTGGCACACACCAGTGCTGTGGAGTCAGAGTCGGTAGAAAATGGACAGGCTCCGACTCATAAAATGCCAGTATATAATAATTTAGGTACAGTAATTTAATGCAGTGTGTGCTGATTATTATTATGTTCTATCTAAATAGAATGATTATTGTATTATAAAATGATTAAAAGCCTGATGTTACCATATTAATACAATAAATTTATCACTTAAACATTAGCCATGTATGAGAAAGACGGGTTTGTGGAGGTTGGGTCCAGATCAGGAAATTGAGGAGTCGTCAGATTTGGCTTACCAACCCCACAGCCCTGGCACACACAGACACACAATACAAAGATTGACTTCAATGTCTCCCCTTTCTATCTTGTTTCAGGTGTGATTTTCATATTGCCCACATCTGTTACTTGCCACAAGTGAATTTGAAACGAACATCACATGCTTGAAACAAAGTTGTTTACCCACAGTTTCGGAATGGTGCCAACAATTCTGTCTGCCTATTTTTGAGGTTTTATGTGAAACTAGATGGTGGCCCGATTCTAATGCATCGGGTGTTGTAGAATATATATGTAGTTTACTTATAAAGATTTTAAAATAATGCAATGAATACATAGGATTTTCCCCAATCAGTGACGATGGCTTCGTTCAATATATCTGCACGTGTGACACCTCACCAGCAATCAGTAAGGTACCGTCACACTTGGCAACGCACCGGCGATCCCAACAAACTTGCAACCTGGTAGGGATCGCTGGAGGTCAGTACGTGGTCACTGGCGAGATTGTCACACTGAGCGAGATCGGTAGCACCGGTCGGGGTGCTTCCGCTGCGGGCGACCATGAGATGACCAGCGTGACAGGATCAGGATCTAGCAGCGGGGCCTGGTCGCTGCTGGTGTCACACTGAGCGAGATCACTAGCGCCGATCGGGGTAATTCCGCTGCAAACAGCAGGAAGATGACCAGCTAAAGCTGGTCATTTTCAGGCTGCGTCGCCGCCGACCTCCGAGCAGCAGGAGATTATCCTACGCCTGACTCGCAGTAGCGGTGGCGTGCATGGTTCAAATCCGGCGCCAATTCACGGCCGGACTGCGCATGTCACTGATTGGTCGCCACTGTCGGGTGGCGACCAATCAGCGACGCGGGATTTCCGTTACAGAGAGACAGACAGACACAATAAGGCGATTATATAGTAGGATCATGCCCAATTTGCATTTTTCTTTTTATGTTGTTCCAATACACACAAAGGAAAAAATGTGTATAACAAAATGTGTAATAGCAATAATACTTTGTTTTCTGAAATAATTTAATTGGTGCCAACACTTTTGGCCATGACTGTGTAAGATCAAGTCAGTTGTAAAGTTGTTTGACAGCATTTCTTCCTCCCTCCACCTTCCCTAAACCCATGCACGATCTGATTTGGCACGGGGGAATGCAACATGTTTCATTCCTCTGCCCATCAAAATCTGCCATTAAATGAATCTATATTCAGGTTTTTGCTATGTAATATTAGAACAGCACAAGGTAAAAGCTAAAGCACAGAATTCAGCAATATGTCTCATATCACACTTTATAGTGAAGGTTTTATCACTAGTTGATCATGGTAAGGTCTGAAGCTCAAGACTGCTAGTCCAACCACAACCCCTCCTCTGATATGCACTCACTGCCAAATAGACTATGTGCACAGAGAGTAGGGTGTGGTTAGCTTTCTGAGCTCTGCTTCAACCTACAGTTAAGAACTATGATTCTGTCACAAATGCTGCACCGAGGACACAAGTGATACATCTTTAGAATAAGGGACTCCATTCTAAGGCTATGTTCACCCAATGCGTTGCTGATGCAGATTTCTGAGGATCCGCTTTTCAGCTGCAAAACGGATCCGCTTTTTCAAAAAATGCATCATTATTCAGACAGTGCATATTTGCTGTGTTTTTCCAGGATGTGTTTTAATGAGTACATTCACAATGGGGGCAATGGAAAAAGTGCACCAGGAAAAACGCCAATAAATGCACATGCTTAGACTTTTTGAGAATCCATTTTTAGCCAAAAATGGATCCTCAAAAAAATGCAGCATCTGAATGCTAAATTTGGAAATGCATGGATTTTGCTGGGAAGTGCAAAGTCACTGCAAGAATGGATCCTCAAAAAAATGCACCAAAAACGCACCTTGTGAATGTAGCCTTAAAGGGAACCTGTCAGCTAGTTTATGCCTCCCCAGCTATCATTATCTGTTCCTGCAGCTTCATAATACTATTCTAACCATCCCTGTCTGAGCTCATAGTGTAATGAGAAAGGTGAAAAAAAAGCATTTATACACTGACATTCCCTTATGTAATATGGCAGGCAGTCCCCAGCTTGGAGGACGGGGACTGTTTGGCAGGTTAATAGTTAACATTTCAGCCTTGTGCTAGAACATGTTGGGAGACCTGATCTGATGTCACAACCATGTGACTACAATAGGCGGAGCTAAGTTCTCATAGAACTCCGCCCACTATGGTCACATGATCGTTACATCACACAGGTCCTTTAGCTATCCAAGTTATAAGTGAGTTAACTATTATTCTGCCAGACAGTCCCAGTCCTCCAAGGTGGGGACTGAAATGTAAGTGTATAAATGCTTTTTTTTCACCTTTCACATTACACTATGAGCTCAGACAGGGATGATTAGAATAGTATTATGAAGCTGCAGGTACAGATAATGATAGCTGGGGGGTATAAACCACCTAACAGGTTCCCTTTAAACTATGTTTCTCTCAGATGAGGTAGCAAAAACATGGTGACAGAGTCTCTTTAAGGAGTTTTCAGGACACACCCAATACAGATGAGGTAGTCAAGTCAGTCCCTAAACTGGACCAGTTGGGCTGATATTCTTTAGTGTGCATGGGCAACTAGACCACAACTACCTTAAAGGGATCCTGTCACCTCCAGAACACCTCCTAAGCTACCAAAACATGTCCCTGCACCATCCTATCACTAATCTCACACTTCTTTTGTCTCCTAAAAGCATCCTGTGAAAGTGCATAAAAACGTTTTAATACTTACTCATTAGTGATTATAATGAGCAGTGACTATATTCTTTAGTCACCAAGACGGGCTGTTTTGCAGCTCCAGGATCCACCTTGTCTCTGTGTGTTTGCTGTGATGTGCAGGCATTGCCCTCCCCCTCTCTATCACTCACAGAATGTAAATCATTAGTCCTGCCTTCAGTTTCAGTTTTACAGCAGCACAGACAGAGAGAGGCTGGATCCTCGAGGCTGCAAAACAGCACCCCTTGGTGACTAAAGAATATAGCCCATGCTAATTATAATCACTAATGAGTAAGTATTAAAACGTTTTTATGCACTTTCACAAGATGCTTTTAGGAGACAAAAGGATTGTGAGATTAGTGAATGGATGCTACAGGGACGTGTTTTGGTAGCTTAGGAGGCGTTCTGGAGTTGACAGGATCCCTTTAAAATTAATTTTCTAATAGTAGGCAGGTATTACACAGTAATTAAAGAAACTTACTGTAAATATACTATCATAGTATGTATAGCATATGATGCACTTCTATATACATTGCATAGCCCTCGTGGACAGGGTCCTGCCCCTCTTGTACCTGTACGTCCTGATCGCCTAGATTTAGTGTACTTGTTCTTGTCTCCCTCACCCTCATGTAAAGCGCCATGGAACCTAATGGCGCTATATAAATAAATAATAATAATAATAATAATAATAATACTTTCATCCATGCAGATCAGTCTCCTCTATTCTTCTCCTTAAACTCCATCTTAATTCTCTTATTTTTCGCTGCAGTATATTGCTCTATGATCTCATATTAGTGCCATGATGCATCAGATCAGCCTTACATTGGCAGATAGAGACCAGTACCATCTCTGGGAGGTCACCAATTATACTTTGTTCTATATTTCTTCTACATTAGTTATTATATTGAAAGTACGAGGGGCGTTCATTAAAGATTTTCCCTGACTCACTTATATTTATCGCATGGCGCTGAAATTGCACATATGTAATGATATAAGTCTCTGTAGGTCACACGCCAATTTGCAACTCTAAACTGGTAATGATCTATCCTTTACAGGTGCTGAAGTGGTGTGAGATGTAATAATAGATCCAGTAGAATACAGAGCAGTCATCAAGATCCTTTACTTAAAAAGTGTGTTCATCAATAGCAGAATGGGGTCACCCTGGAATTGGAGCAGTTTCCACCGAAGTTCAACCAAATTTGAAATGACGATGCGAGTTCTTGACTAAATCATGTCATGGGGAATAGTCACCATAAACGTCTTTTATATCATTGAACATGGTGTGCAGCCTTTCAATTAAAGGAACTTGATGACTGCTCTGTATTCCACTGGCTCCATTATCACACCTCACTCCACTTCAGCACCGATAAGAGAAAGATTGATCAGGTCAAAGTTACAAATTGGCATGTTACCTATAGAGACTTGTATCGTTACACATAGGCAGTTCCAGCGTAATGCGATAAATAGAAGTGGGTCAGGGGAAATCTTTAATGAACGCCCCTCGTATTTACAGTCAGAAGGCTGCATTTTTATCTTATACATTATAATTGTGTGACAGTAGCTGTATAATCATCATCAGTAACTGTGAGGAAAGTTTCTGTCTCCCCCAGTTGAGAATTCCAGCGGTACATTCATTGCAAAATCACCATATGGATGACCGTTCCCAGTGAAAAGTCATGTAATTCCCATTGGTCACTAGATGATCATATCATCCAACTGAGGAAAAGGAGCCCAGTCATTTTAAGACAAAAATATTAACTCATGTAGTTATTTCTAACTAAATTATATATACTTTGGGAATAGTTACAGAATAAATGAAAGCAAAAATCCCTGCAGTTTCATTAATGTTATAAGTTGAGCTGTGGAAGCCCTGTAAAAAAGTAAAACCTAGAAAAATATAGTTATATGGTTGCCTCATCTCACAGTTTTATCCTAAACTGACAAGGTAAACAATGCTATGAGAAGTGGGATAAAAGGAAAATGAGATATGATAGTCCAAGAGTATTGCCCCACCTCAGGAAACCTGGGATTGGCTTTATTTAGTGCATGTGAGCAGGCATTCACTGCATGTGCCAACTCTTGCTCCAGCAAACCATGTGTTTTTGCAGCTTCACATATTCTGGAAAAAAAAATAGAGACTATGGTTATTTTATACATCTTTAGATGACAATGACTTCCATGGACTGGGATAATATTGTGGCAACGTGTTATCATATTCATGGAATTTTTATTACCAGCAATAATTATTTACTGAAAAATAAAACATCATTATTCATTAAACCTAGACCTAAGGACATTATGATATAACTTTTCCAATGTGTCAGATATTAAAATATTTTACAAGTAACAGAAATAAAGAAAAACATTAAGAAAATAAACATGACATTGTTGGAATTATAAAAATAGTACAGAGAAACAAATGTTTCAAATGTTTTCGTATGTAGCACCATTACTTCCAAGCCCTAAAAACCAAAATAACATGCGGTCAATATCAGATTGTAATACCTATATTCTCCACAAGATGTCCTCGTTCCCTAACATATACCTGCCTGTAATATTACAGAATAGTAAAATATATTGTAACTAGATGGTGGCCCAATTCTAAAGAATCGGGTAGTCTAGAATCTATATATAGTTTATTTAGTAATAGTTAGTGGAGTGTGGTGAAATTAATTGTGTGTATACAGGTGGCTCAGTGGGTAGCAGAGTATACGGTGGCTCATTGGTTAGCAGTGAGTGCGGAGGGTGAGTGGTTAGCAGTGAGTGCGGTGGGTGAGTGGTTAGCAGTGAGTGCGGTGGCTCAGTGGCTAGCAGTGAGTGCGGGGCTCAGTGGCTAGCAGTGAGTGCGGTGGCTCAGTGGCTAGCAGTGAGTGCGGTGGCTCAGTGCTAGCAGTGAGTGCGGTGGCTCAGTGGCTAGCAGTGAGTGCGGTGGCTCAGTGGCTAGCAGTGAGTGCGGTGGCTCAGTGGGTAGCAGTGAGTGCGGTGGCTCAGTGGGTAGCAGTGAGTGCGGTGGCTCAGTGGGTAGCAGTGAGTGCGGTGGCTCAGTGGGTAGCAGTGAGTGCGGTGGCTCAGTGGGTAGCAGTCAGTGCGGTGGCTCAGTGGGTAGCAGTGAGTGCGGTGGCTCAGTGGGTAGCAGTGAGTGCGGTGGCTCAGTGGGTAGCAGTGAGTGCGGTGGCCCAGTGGGTAGCAGTGAGTGCGGTGGCCCAGTGGGTAGCAGTGAGTGCGGTGGCCCAGTGGGTAGCAGTGAGTACGGTGGCCCAGTGGGTAGCAGTGATGTGCGGTGGCCCAGTGGGTAGCAGTGAGTGCGGTGGCCCAGTGGGTAGCAGTGAGTGCGGTGGCCCAGTGGGTAGCAGTGAGTGCGGTGGCCCAGTGGGTAGCAGTGAGTGAGGTGGCCCAGTGGGTAGCAGTGAGTGCGGTGGCCCAGTGGGTAGCAGTGAGTGGGGTGGCCCAGTGGGTAGCAGTGAGTGGGGTGGCCCAGTGGGTAGCAGTGAGTGCGGTGGCTCAGTGGGTAGCAGTGAGTGGGGTGGCTCAGTGGGTAGCAGTGAGTGGGGTGGCTCAGTGGGTAGCAGTGAGTGGGGTGGCTCAGTGGGTAGCAGTGAGTGGGGTGGCTCAGTGGGTAGCAGTAAGTGGGGTGGCGCAGTGGTTAGCAGTGAGTGCGGTGGCGCAGTGATTAGCAGTGAGTGCGATGGCTGAGTGGTTAGCAGTGAGTGCGGTGGCTGAGTGGTTAGCAGTGAGTGCGGTGGCTGAGTGTGTTAGCAGTGAGTGCGGTGGCTCAGTGGGTAGCAGTGAGTGCGGTGGCTCAGTGGGTAGCAGTGAGTGCGGTGGCTCAGTGGGTAGCAGTGAGTGCAGTGGCTCAGTGGGTAGCAGTGAGTGCGGTGGCTCAGTGGGTAGCAGTGAGTGGGGTGGCTCAGTGGGTAGCAGTGAGTGGGTGGCTCAGTGGGTAGCAGTGAGTGCGTTGGCTCAGTGGGTAGCAGTGAGTGGGGTGGCCCAGTGGATAGCAGTGAGTGCGGTGGCGCAGTGGTTAGCAGTGAGTGCGGTGGCGCAGTGGTTAGCAGTGAGTGGAGTGGCTGAGTGGTTAGCAGTGAGTGGGGTGGCTGAGTGGTTAGCAGTGAGTGGGGTTGCTCAGTGGTTAGCAGTGAGTGGGGTTGCTCAGTGGTTAGCAGTCAGTGCGGTGGCTCAGTGGTTAGCAGTCAGTGCGGTGGCTCAGTGGTTAGGAGTGAGTGCGGTGGCTCAGTGGTTAGCAGTGAGTGCGGTGGCTCAGTGGGTAGCAGTGAGTGCGGTGGCTCAGTGGTTAGCAGTGAGTGCGGTGGCTCAGTGGGTAGCAGTGAGTGCGGTGGCTCAGTGGGTAGCAGTGAGTGCGTTGGCTCAGTGGGTAGCAGTGAGTGCGGTGGCTCAGTGGGTAGCAGTGAGTGCGGTGGCTCAGTGGGTAGCAGTGAGTGCGGTGGCTCAGTGGGTAGCAGTGAGTGGGGTGGCTCAGTGGGTAGCAGTGAGTGGGGTGGCTCAGTGGGTAGCAGTGAGTGGGGTGGCTCAGTGGGTAGCAGTGAGTGGGGTGGCTCAGTGGGTAGCAGTGAGTGGGGTGGCTCAGTGGGTAGCAGTAAGTGGGGTGGCTCAGTGGTTAGCAGTGAGTGGGATGGCGCAGTGGTTAGCAGTGAGTGCGGTGGCGCAGTGGTTAGCAGTGAGTGCGGTGGCGCAGTGAGTGGGGTGGCTCAGTGGGTAGCAGTGAGTGGGGTGGCTCAGTGGGTAGCAGTGCGTGGGGTGGCTCAGTGGGTAGCAGTGCGTGGGGTGGCTCAGTGGGTAGCAGTGAGTGGGGTGGCTCAGTGGGTAGCAGTAAGTGGGGTGGCGCAGTGGTTAGCAGTGAGTGCGGTGGCGCAGTGGTTAGCAGTGAGTGCGGTGGCGCAGTGGTTAGCAGTGAGTGCGGTGGCTGAGTGATAAGCAGTGAGTGCGGTGGCTGAGTGGTTAGCAGTGAGTGCGGTGGCTGAGTGGTTAGCAGTGAGTGCGGTGGCTGAGTGGTTAGCAGTGAGTGCGGTGGCTGAGTGGGTAGCAGTGAGTGCGGTGGCTGAGTGGGTAGCAGTGAGTGCGGTGGCTCAGTGGGTAGCAGTGAGTGGGTAGCGCAGTGGTAGCAGTGAGTGGGTGGCGCAGTGGTTAGCAGTGAGTGCGGTGGCGCAGTGGTTAGCAGTGAGTGCGGTGGCGCAGTGGTTAGCAGTGAGTGCGGTGGCGCAGTGGTTAGCAGTGAGTGCGGTGGCTCAGTGGGTAGCAGTGAGTGGCTGGAGGGGGCAGAGGGGACAGAGGGGGCACAGGCTGGAGGGGGCAGAGGGGACTGAGGGGGCACAGGCTGGAGGGGGCAGAGGGGACTGAGGGGGCACAGGCTGGAGGGGGCAGAGGGGACTGAGGGGGCACAGACTGGAGGGGGCAGAGGGGACTGAGGGGGCACAGGCTGGAGGGGGCAGAGGGGACTGAGGGGGCACAGGCTGGAGGGGGCAGAGGGGACTGAGGGGGCACAGGCTGGAAGGGGCAGAGGGGACTAGGGGGCACAGGCTGGAGGGGCAGAGGGGACTGAGGGGGCACAGGCTGGAGGGGGCAGAGGGGACAGAGGGGGTACAGGCTGGAGGGGGCAGAGGGCACAGAGGGGTGCACAGGCTGGAGGGGGCAGAGGGGACAGAGGGGGCAGAGGCTGGAGGGGGCAGAGGGGACAGAGGGGGCAGAGGCTGGAGGGGGCACAGGCTGGAGGGGCAGAGGGGACAGAGGGGGCAGAAACTGGAGGGGGCAGAGGGGACAGAGGGGGCACAGGCTGGAGGGGGCAGAGGGGACAGAGGGGGCAGAGGCTGGAGGGGCAGAGGGGACAGAGGGGGCACAGGCTGGAGGGGGCAGAGGGGACAGAGGGGGCACAGGCTGGAGGGGGCAGAGGGGACAGAGGGGGCACAGGCTGGAGGGGGCAGAGGGGGCACAGGCTGGAGGGGGCATAGGGGATAAGGGGGCACAGGCTGGAGGGGCAGAGGACCATGTGAGGCTGGTGACTTACCGCGGGCCGCTGCAGGACAGGAAGTCCCGCCTCCTCCTCTCCAGGCGCGCGGCGGGGAGCACGGGTACCCCAGGGTGTGTGTGGGCCCCGAGGTGGCGGCAATGAGCCCCCCCTACCCCCGGTATGTGCGCTAGTTTGTGGAGGGCAAGGGTGGAGGGAGTGGTTGGAGGCACACGGAACTTCCGAGGTCGGAACGCTCCTGTGCCGTTGCCTGTAGCCGGAAGGCTACAGTGCACTGGCTGACGTCACCAGCCCTGGCAAAGACCATCACGGAAGTCGGCTTCGGCTTTTTTCTGGAAGTGGCCTTCGGTTTTATATATAATAAGATCTGAGAGTCCTCAGTGGTTGATACCTTTTAATGGCTTACTGAAAAGATGGTAAACATAGCAAGCTTTCAGGACACTGTGGCCCCTTCGTCAGGCTGGTAATGACACAAATTCAGAAGACACATACATAGATATATTGGACGGTCAATTGGCTTCCGGTACAGGGATGTCTCTATTTCATTGTTCTGTATCTTAATGATGGTGTCCAGAAAGCTGATTTCAGTGCAGGAGTAGTTGAGTGTTAAGTTAATGGTGGGGTGAAATTGATTAACGTGTTCATGGAACGTCTTCAGCTGTTTGCTCCAACTCCATCCAGATGATCAAAATGTCGTCAATATAACGGCAGTAGGCTTCTTTTTTTTTCTCTTCTTTCATTTGCTTATGTTTATATGTATGTGTCTTCTGAATTTGTGTCATTATCTGCCTGACGAAGGGGCCACAGTGTCCCGAAAGCTTGCTATGTTTACCATCTTTTCAGTTAGCCATTAAAAGGTATCAACCACTGAGGACTCTCAGATTGCAATATATTTTTCAATCTACTGGCTAACACGGTATAAATATTATTTTTCGAATAGTAAGAATTTCCTAAAATAATAAAAATAAAATATTTATTCACTTACATAACGCCAGTAATTCCAAAGCTCTTTACATACATCAGAAACTACAATTAAAATCATAGTATTTACAACTGTTCCAAAGGAGACAACCAAAGGAGATAATTTGCTGGATCTGGTCTATCAAGTAGATCAGATACAATTCAGATCTACAGGTTCGGGAGCATTTGGGCAGCAGCGACAGAGTATTTCAGAGAGAAAGTTTAACCACCTGGAACTTTAGGAAAGCGGATTTCATCAAATTAAGAGAATAACTTAGTGTTGTAGACTATATACATATATATATGTATTGGTAACTGGGGATACGGAACATAATTAGGGCATTTTTGAAGATATATAGAAAGCTTTATGGATAAAGTAAGGCCACTTTCACAACAGCGTTTTTGTCCGGATCCAGCCAAAAAAAACGCATCTGCCACATGTGCTGCGTTACACTTGCGGCAAGCCCCATGCACTGTCTATGGGGCTTGCGACAAGTGCAGCATTGTTGCGATCTGGCACTTGCGGGAGTTGCGGCCGCAAAAAAAAAACGCAGGCAGCTGCAGTTATTTAGCGTGGCTGCACCTGACGCAAGTGCTGGATCGCGGCAATGCCGCACTTGCCACAAGCCCCATAGACAATGCATGGGGCTTGCCGCAAGTGCGGCCGTTAGGCCTAGATAAGATGTCCAAAAGGGCAAGTGCTTGGTAAATGAGGTTTAATGTTGATAAATGTAGAGTAATGCACCTAGGATGGAGTAATCTAATTATTGCATATACATTAAATAGAAGTAAACTCGGGACTACAGAAAAGGAGAAGGCCTTAGGTATTCTGGTTACAAGTAAGCTGAGCAGTAATACTCAATGTCAAGCAGTAGCTGCTAAAGCAAACAAGATTTTAGGGTGTATAAAAAGAGAAAATTCTGGGATCTTAATGTATTACCACTCTATAAACCACTTGTAAGGCCAGATCTAGAATATAGGATCCAGTTTTGGACTCAACATTTTTAAAAAGGATATTCAGAAGTTAGTGGCAACTAGATTATTACAAGGGATGGGAGGCCTCCCATATGATGA
Organism: Allobates femoralis; assembly: GCA_033576535.1. Classification (NCBI taxonomy): domain Eukaryota; kingdom Metazoa; phylum Chordata; class Amphibia; order Anura; family Aromobatidae; genus Allobates; species Allobates femoralis. The sequence continues at coordinate 590,126,111 of JARQOC010000002.1, read as the reverse complement.
GAAGTTGGAAAAGTTTGGCTTGTTTAGCTTGGAAAAAAACACGTCTTGGAGATTTCATTTATATGTATAAATATATGTGTGGTCAATACAAAGGAGTGGCACATGACTTATTCATCCAAAGACAATACAAAGGACCAGGGTGACACATACTAAGAGCGGAAGAAAGGAGATTCAATACTGTTAGAGCACTAGGATTGTGGACTGCCCTACCACATGAGGTAGTAATGGCAGACACTGCAATAGCTTCGCTCAGCTAGGAAGCACTACTATGTATAGTAAAAATCATGGTCTCCTATGAACAGCAGCTAAAGCTGGCTTCCACAGTGTAACCGTCACGACAAACATGGGGGTCTTCAGCAGATACCCCGCTGTAATGGAAACACATCAGTGCCCTTCAGTCATGTCAAAAGTGTGTTGATGGTTGCATGGGACTATGTGTATTGAAAGCCAGTGACAGATTCTGACATTTCACAGGTTGACAGCTCCACTCCACCTGTGTCTGTTCAAGGCAGACGATGGCTGAATAACACAGCCATCATCTCCTGGGAAAGATATGGGATCGGCATGGGAGCCAACTTTAAAATTAGGGACGCAATATATTATGTATCAGTTTCTCATATGTCAGAAAGGGGTTAAACTTTAAAATTGTGCAGACAAGTTCTCTTTAAACAATAGGACATTTTCTGATAACACATTCACTTAAAATTACTTAGATTCATATTTACACTGTAAGGTTAGAACAAATGGGATAATGTACATGCTGCCCTATGCATAAATCAATCGGTGGATTCCAAGCAGACAGATCGACAGACAAGTGTCCTCAATGTATGGATAAAGGGGTGGATATGATACACAAGATATGAAGTTGTCAGCTTCTTGCATTTTTTTCTGATCTGCATCATACTGCTGATCATGCTTTGGTGTATAGGAATCTTTTATATACCAGTATGTACCTATAATGTAAAATTATATGTACAAAGAAAGCTGGCCACTGCCTAACTGCTGCATGTGGACAGAAAACCATTTCATATTCCTTAAGGTCCTGTCTCACACAACGAGATTGCTAACAAGATCGTTGTAACGTCACAGATATTTCGTGACGCAACAGCGATCATACTAACAATGTTGTTCTGTGTGACACGCACCAACAATCTGGCCCCTGCTGTGAGATCGTTGATCGTTGCACACTGCGCTGGGTCATTCCTGCGTCGTTGTGCTCCCGCTGGGAACGCTACATCATTGTGTTAGACAAAGATAATGAGCAACGATCTCAATGCAACGCTATAGAGAGAAAATTCACAACGACCTCGGTATTACCCTGGATCGTTGTTAAAGTTGTTTTTCACATTGCTGGTAAGATGCCTGTTTGACATCTTACCAGCGATGTGAAAACGACGCACCAGTGATCCCTACACATCGTTATCGGGATCGCTGATGCGTCGTTATGTGAGACAGGGCCTTTAGATAACAGAGAATCTCTCTACTGGAAGAGCATTGCTGGGTGAGTTAATAAGATTATAGAAAAAAAAAAAAAAGATTGTCTACTGTGACACCAATGTATACTGTACATCAGTTTAGCAACTGGAGGGTTTGTTTTTACCCAGTAGCACAGCAGGTAACCAGTGCCAGTACAGTTAAACAGCAGCACAGCAGGTACCCAGTGATGCCACAGTTAAGCTCCCGTCACACCCAACGACGCAACAGCGATCCCGACAACGGTAACGATCCTGTAGGGATCGTTCGTGTCTCGTTACTGGGGAGCTGGGGAGCGGTCAAACAGGGAGATCTCCTCAGCGACCAGGGAGCCACCTCCACATCACTAGAAGCGGGAGAACACTGGTAACTATGATAAACAGCGGGTATCTAGGCAGCGCGCGCTGCCTAGATACCCGTTGTTTATCATAGTTACCAGCGTTCTCCCTGCTTACAGGCTGCGCTAAGCAAGGAGGACGCTGGTAACTATGATACACAGCGGGTGTCTAGGCAGTGCGCGCTACCTAGATACCCGCTGTTTATCATAGTTACCAGTGTCCTCCCTGCCTAGCGCTGGAAATCATGATAAACAGCAGGTATCTAGGCAGCGTGCGCTGCCGAGATACCCAGTGTTTACCATGGTTACCAGCCTGTGAGGTCGCTGATCGTTGCGCTCGCTGTCACACGCAGCGATGCGTGCTGACCAGCGGGAATGCAATGATCAAAAAATGTCCCAGAGCACTTTGTAACGATCAGCGATCTCACAGCAGGGGCCTGATCGCTGCTAGGTGTCACACATAACGAGATAGTTAGCAATATTGCTGTTACGTAACAAAACCTGTGACGTTACAACAATCTCGCTAACAATCTCGTTATGTGTGACAGGGGCTTTAAACAGCAGCACAGCAGGTACTCTGCAACACCAGACATGCAACGGAATAGCAGGTAATCAGCAACACAGTAGATCTATCCTGGAAACACATGACTGAGAACTGATAATATATTGGCCAGCAATGTAACAAAATGTTAACATGTAAACAGTGACAAAGAAGGCACCCAGTGGCACTACAGTTCTATAGCGGCACAGAAGATAACCAGCGACACTGAACTCCAGTGGAAACACATGACTGAGCACGCAGAGGCAAAAAAGTTAGCCGTCGGCACCACTGTTATATAGCAGCACAGCAGGTATCCAGCGGAACTACAGTTGTATAGCGGCACAGAAGCAAATAGTGGAAACACGAGTGAGAACTGATAATAAACTGGCTATATTGTTCTTGCAAATTTACCACACTTAAATTTGATATTATTCATCAAGCTCACAAACCTCACCTAAATTATGGTTTTATCAATTACCTCTTACTGTACAAAACTACTAGTACTGGAAAGTACAGACTCTAGTCCAAGCACACATGGCATATTATACATCCCTCACATTACACCAGCAAGAAAACATCTAGGGAAGGAAGGAACCTACCTAGAAATGAGTTCCTCTGCAGCTCGTGAACAGAGATTAATCAGGGTCACCTCTTCTTCTGAAGCCAAGTCCACCGCTTGTGGAGAGCCAAGCTGCGGGCGAAGGGCTGGCTTGCAAGGGTCATACTTTTGCTTATCTTCCCAGGACTTTAGCGTGTTCTCAAAAGCCTGTTCAGAGACCAATTTACACACAAATTAGTACTTTATATATAGTCTCATTTCATTGATCTTTTAATATATATATATATATATATATATATATATATATATATATATATATATATATAATATAACATGATTCAGTAGTAACCTGAAGTAACTGGATACTATCTGATGCTACCGGACACATTTAAAAGTAAAAGAGCAAAATCATGATCCTCCATTTTTTGCTGAAAAACTGGATCTGTGCTGGACTTAAAACTGGATCTGTGCTGGACTTAAAACTGGATCTGTGCTGGACTTAAAACTGGATCTGTGCTGGACTTAAAACTGGATCTGTGCTGGACTTAAAACTGGATCTGTGCTGGACTTAAAACTGGATCTGTGCTGGACTTAAAACTGGATCTGTGCTGGACTTAAAACTGGATCTGTGCTGGACTTAAAACTGGATCTGTGCTGGATTTAAAACTGGATCTGTGCTGGATTTAAAACTGGATCTGTGCTGGACTTAAAACTGGATCTGTGCTGGACTTAAAACTGGATCTGTGCTGGATTTAAAACTGGATCTGTGCTGGATTTAAAACTGGATCTGTGCTGGATATAAAAATACACTAGTGTGAAAGTATCTTAAGTCTTTGTTGTGCTATTCCTTTGTTAATCCTCTCAAATATTTTATGAATATATTGAAAACCAGGTACTACCAATCCACTTGTCAAAGAGGTGTGTCTCTATACACTCAGCCCTGATTGACAGTGTCATTGTGGAGACACCCCCCCAGCTGGTAACATCCTCTTAATTTATAAGTATCAACGAGGAAAAACGAAAAGAGGAATGATAAAATGTACAGATCTAGAAGAAATGCTCCAGCACTATTTCATGTACTATACAAGAGATGGGAGCTGCTAACCTTCAGAACCCCTCCACCACTGACGTCACTTTATGACTAAGGTGGAATACTTTAGCCAGGTGTCTTATACAAGACATACGGGCACAAGGGTCTTTTCAAGTATCAAACCCAAAAATAGTACATTTGTTATGTCCTAGTTCTGCTGTCACATAGGGAAGTAATGTCTGACAAAACAAGCCCAGAAAGGACAGCCTGTTACAGGCACCTGACGCACGAGTCTAATCAGTCATCTGCTCTTTATTCTAGGCAGATCCAGCTCCGTCCTTCCCTTAAGTATCACTCCGTGTATAACCAATGATATTTCCTCTGTATTTACCACCATCAATTGCAGGAACTCACTTTATCTCATAAAATCCCCCTCCATAAAATGCACAGAGGCTGTCAGCTTGTGTACATCCATCATGACACGGGACGTCAGCGCACTGTGACAGATGTCACTGCTCAGCAGCCTATAACCACATCTCACAATGATTGATGACACTGCCGCAGGATTCAGTTATTGGAATCGCAGGAAAGTAGAGTCAAAATTCGAAAAACAAAACAAAACATGGCAATTTAGTAGTTTAGTCGAAACTTGACTATCTAAAGTGGATGCCAAAACCCAAGCTGAGCATGCCAGAAAACCTGAAGCAAAGGATTCCACGTTTAATCCCTTCCCATCGAGCGATTTTCGGCTTTTCATTTTTGTTTTCCCTTTCTTTCAAGAGCCAGAATTGTATTTTTCTTTCAGTATAGACATGTGAGTGCTTGTTTTTTGTAAGACGAGTTGGACTTTTGAATGACCTCTTTTATTGTACTGGAAAACGGGGAAAAAATTCCAACTGTGATTAAATTGCAAAAGAAAGTGCAATTCAATTTTATTTTTTACCATGTTCACTATATGGTAAAACTGACCTGCCAATATTATTCTCCAGGTCAATACAACTATGCAGATGCCAAACCAAACATGTATAGTTTATTTTTTTAAGTGGTGAAAAAAACGTCTGAAATTTGTAATTAAAAAATATTTTGGCTTGTGACAACAATTTCCAAGACCCGTAATGTTGTAATTGACAATCGTATTGATACCAATTTGGGGTAGATACGATGTCAATGTTTTTATTGCAACATTGCAGCATCCAAACAAAACTTAGTACTGTAATTTTTCTATTTTTCCCTCATTACTCTCTGGGGATGCCCAGGATCCTGGATGGTGGGTGATAGACACTGTGGCTGAGGTTAGTGGAGTGCCTAGACGCTACCCTTCTCTATCCTATTTCCTTTGCATGAGAAAGATGTTGGCATGAGGGCGGTACCAAATAAATGACATAAGAAGTGCTGCCCCACAACCTCTAGCAACACCCTCAAATGAGGCGTCATCAGAGGGCGGTGTTAGAGTCACTCAGTACTTTTAGCACTGCCCCTTATGACTATTTGTGTGAGGGTGGTAATGAATGAAAGCAGTAAGGAACTGCAGCGCTGCCCCCTTGTGGCGTCCTGTTCCAGGAGGGGTGATGGACACTGCGGAGAGTGACTGCAGCTCCAGCCTCCTGTGACATCATGCTTGAGATACCTCAAACTGTACAGGAAGTCCAGTAAAAAAAAAAAAAGCAACGTTAGGAATTACATAGAGAGAAGTGCGGGGAATTGTGTAATAAAGATAATTACACAAGTTGTCAGGGGGTAAAGAAAGATAGAAAATACATTTAAGGTGCCAGCCACACCTTAAACTGGTCTGGCTTGCATGTGAGACCTAGTTCTCTAGTGATAATCCCCTGCTTATAAAACAATGATTATATTGAATTTACAGCACACAGCCTAATAAGTGACATAACTGGAATCAGGATATCACACCCTACATTATGCTGTTCTCAGATAACATGGCAAAAACCTGACAGATTCCTTTCAACATATTTGAACTATGTTTTTATGAAGGGTTCATTTTTTTTTCATTTTTGCATATTGAATGCCTTATTTAAAGGGGTGGACCACTATGAAGTAGTATCCCCAGTAAAATATAAATGACCCATACTCATGCATCAGCGCTGTTCCAGCATTGTTTGCACAGACTCTTTCAGGATGAGTCTGGCATTGTTATGTCACATGAGCGCTGCATCCAATTAACAACCGTTAAAGGGCTACTTTTCTCTCACTTCCTTCATATGAAACTCGGGCAAGGACAAGTGAGAGCACAGAATGGCTGTTGCTGATTGTTATACTACTTGAACTCTGCAGCCAATGTCATCATGATTTTTATTGCAAACTCTGGTGTACACTGCACATGTGGCATATACAAACCCTGGCAAAAATTATGGAATCACTGTGCTCAGAGGATGTTCATTCAGTTACATAGTAACATAGTTTTTAAGGTTGAAGGAAGAGCTTAAGTCCATCTAGTTCAACCCATAGCCTAACATGTTGATCCAGAGGAAGGCAAAAAAAACCCATGTGGCAACACTAAGCTCCACATTGGGGGAAAAAATTCCTTCCTGACTCCAGATACGGCAATCAGACTAATTCCCTGGATCAACGCCCTATCAAAGAATCTAGTATATACCGTATATACTCGTGTATAAGCCGACCCGTGTATAAGCCGACCCCCCTACTTTTGCCCCAAAAATCTGGAAAAACCTATTGACTCGTGTATAAGCCGAGGGTGGACCCCAGCACAGGTATACAGCAGCCCCAGAGGTATATACAGCAGCCCCAGTGGTAGTATACAGCAGCCCCAGTGATAGTATCCAGCAGCCCCAGAGGTATATACAGCCCCAGTGGTAGTATACAGCAGCCCCAGAGGTATATACAGCCCCAGTGGTAGTATACAGCAGCCCCAGAGGTATATACAGCCCCAGTGGTAGTATACAGCAGCCCCAGAGGTATATACAGCCCCAGTGGTAGTATACAGCAGCCCCAGAGGTATATACAGCCCCAGTGTAGTATACAGCAGCCCCAGAGGTATATACAGCCCCAGTGGTAGTATACAGCAGCCCCACAGGTATATAGAGCCCCAGTGGTAGTATACAGAAGCCCCACAGGTATATAGAGCCCCAGTGGTAGTATACAGCAGCCCCACAGGTATATAGAGCCCCAGTGGTAGTATACAGCAGCCCCACAGGTATATACAGCCCCAGTGGTAGTATACAGCAGCCCCACAGGTAAATACAGCCCCAGTAGTAGTATACAGCAGCCCCACAGGTAAATATAGCCCCAGTGGTAGTATACAGCAGCCCCACAGGTAAATATAGCCCCAGTGGTAGTATACAGCAGCCCCACAGGTATATACAGCCCCAGTGGTAGTATACAGCAGCCCCACAGGTAAATACAGCCCCAGTGGTAGTATACAGCAGCCCCAGTGGTAGTATACAGCAGCCCCAGAGGTATATACAGCCCCAGTGGTAGTATCCAGCAGCCCCAGGGGCTGTATACAGCAGCAGCCCCAGGGGCTCTATACAGCAGCAGCCCCAGGGGCTGTATACAGCAGCAGCCCCAGGGGCTCTATACAGCAGCAGCCCCAGGGGCTCTATACAGCAGCAGCCCCAGGGGCTCTATACAGCAGCAGCCCCAGGGGCTCTATACAGCAGCAGCCCCAGGGGCTCTATACAGCAGCAGCCCCGGAGGTATACAGGCGCCCCCATCAAGCTCCACGGACCCCCCCCCCCCCTTGCGCGGCAGCCTGTAAGGGAAAATTATACTTATCAGTGTCCCGCGCTGTCCCGCCGCTGCCGACATCACGATCCCGGGCTTCAATCCGCGACTTCCGGCGGTCGCGGGCAATGACGTCATTCCCGCGACCACAGGAAGTGCGGAAGACGCGGAATGAAGCCCGGAATCGTGATGTCGGCAGCGGCGGGACAGCGCGGGACACTGATAAGTATAATTTTCCCTTACAGGCTGCCGCGCAAAGGGGGGGGGGGTCCGTGGAGCTTGATGGGGGGGGCCTGTATACATCCGGCGGCTGCTGCTGCACATAAGGTAGATTACCGTATATACTCGCATATAAGCCGAGGGGGGACTTTTCAGCCCAAAATTTGGGCTGAAAAACTCGGCTTATACGCGAGTATATACGGTATAACTGGTAACATAATAATTTTCAAGAAAGGCATCCAGGCCCTTCTTAAATGTTAGTAGTGACTCACTCATTACAACAGCATGTGGCAGAGAGTTCCATAGTCTCACTGCTCTTACAGTAAAGAATCCACATCTGTGATTATGATTAAACCTTCTTTCCTCCAGACGTAGAGGATGCCCCCTTATCCCAGTTGTTTCTTTTTGTAGAAAAAAAGCAGATCACAGACATGGCACAAAACTAAAGTAATTTCAAATGGCAACTTTATGGCTTTAAGAAACACTAAAAGAACAAAAGATAAAAAATGTGGTAGTCAGTGTAATGTTTTCAGACCAAGCAGAAGAAAAAAATTATGGACTCACCCTGTAAATTTTCATTCCCAAAACTAACACCTGCATCAAACTAGATCTGCCTATTAGTCTGCATCTAAAAAGGAGTGATCACACCTTGGAGAGCTGTTGCACCAAGTGGACTGACATGAATCATCCTTTTTTTGCACTTACTCATGGTCTTCTATTCATTGGTGTGCTGAGGTTATATAAATTCTACTTGACATGAATCATGGCTCCAACACAAGAGATGTCAATTGAAACAATGGAGAGGATTATCAAACTCTTAAGAGGATAAATCATCATGCAATGTTACAAAAGATGTTGGTTCTTCACAGTCAGCTGTGTCCAAAATCTGGACTAAATGCAAACAACATGGGAAGATTGTTAAAGGGAAACATACTGGTAGACCAAGAAAGACATCAAAGCATCAAGACTGGAAACTTAAAGCAATATGTCTCCAAAACAGGAAACGCACAACAAAACAAATGAGGAACGAATGGGAGGAAACTGGAGTCAATGTCTGTGACCGAACTGTAAGAAACCGCCTAAAGGAAATGGGATTTACATACAGAAAAACTAAACAAAAGCCATCATTAACACCTAAACAGAAAAAAACAAGGTTTCAATGGGCTAAGGAAAAGCAATCCTGGACTGTGGATGACTGGATGAAAGTCATATTGAGTGATGAATCGTGAATCTGCATTGGGCAAGGTGATGATGCTGGAACGTTTGTTTGGTGTCGTTCCAATGAGTATTATAAAGATGACTGCCTGAAAAAAACAACATGCAAATTTCCAGAGTCATTGTTGATATGAGGCTGCATGTTAAGTAAAGGCACTGGGGAGATGGCTGTCATTACATCTTCAATAAATGCCCAAGTTTACATTGATATTTTGGACAGTTTTCTTATCCCATCAATTGAAAGGATGTTTGGGGATGATGAAATAATTTTTCAAGATGATAATGCATACTGCCATGGAGCAAGAGCATTCCTTGAAAGAAGACACATAAAGTAAATGTCATGGCCTGCAAATAGTCCGGATCTCAATCCAATTGAAAATCTTTGGTGGAAGTTGAAGGAAATGGTCCATGACAAGGCTCCAACCTGCAAAGCTGATCTGACAACAGCAATCAGAGAAAGTTAGATCCAGATTGATGATGAGTACTGTTTGTCACTCATGAAGTCCATGCGTCAGAGACTGTAAACTGTTATTAAAGCCAGAGGTGGTGCAACAAAATACTAGCAAAGTATTGGAGTGTTCTTTAGTGTGTTTCTTTTACATGATTCCATAATTTTTTCCCTCTGCTTGGTCTGAAAAAACACTTACTGACAACCACATTTTTATCTTAATTTCTTTTAGTGTTTCTTAAAGCCATAAAGTTGCCATTTGAAAGGACTTTACTTATGTGCAATGTCTGTGATCTACTTTTTTTTCTACATTAAACTAAATTAACATCCTCTGAGCCCGTTGATTCCATAATTTTTGCCAGGGGTTGTATAATGATGTAGCCATTTTGGTTGCCATGTTGACATACAGTATGACTCACAAGGCTACACAAGATAGAAAAATACTTGTAGACAATACACAAGGAGTTACTCATTTCTTGCAACCAGAATAAGCATTACATTACATTTTTGCATCAATTCAACTAGAATATTAGAATGAGAATTTGCTCCATTATTTTAACCAAGAGGATTCAGCTAAGAATGTTTTCTGAATAAAGGTTAATAACCACGAAAAAGATCAGAAATGGTAATTAAACAAATATTCCTTAGTGGAAAAACCTTCCATTGGACTTACTCTGTCTCTGGTTAACATCTGAGCTCGGTTTTTGTGCACAATTTTTATAACCCCAGGTGGCTGGATCCACGCTTCTCCATCAACCTGTACAGGGACACCCTCTTCTCCGAGGATTGTGATCTTCACAGATCGACACTGAGAAGACAAACACAAATGATAAAGATTTAAATGATATATATATATATATATTAAAAAGCCCTGCTCTCTTCACTGATGGCATCTCCTGTGATTATAAGGTGGAAGGCTGCTTCACACTGCAGATGCATCTGCAGCGTTTTGCAGATGCATCTGCAGTATCAGATGCAGACCACGGCCTATGTTTATAATAGGGCGCACCGCGGTCTGAAAGCTCTATCATTCTGTATTGAGCGTCGCAGCGGATGCTGCTTACAGATCACACTCTCCGCCGCACCATGGACGCGAGATGTCGCATCATGGTGCGGCGGGAGATGTGATCTGTAAGCAGCATCCGCCTGCGGACGCTTCACATACAGGAATGAATGAGAGCTTCAGACCGCGCCGCGTCTGCATGCTGATACTTGCAGATGCATCTCAAACGTGCAGATGCACTGCAAGTGTGAAGCCAGCGAGAGAGTGAGCTGCATGTCATCACAAGAGTTTGATCTCAGTGCTCATCCAAGGCACTGTCAGCTCTGTTTATCCCTCTCCCACAATGACAGTGCATGGATAAGAGCTGCAGATGCAGATGTGCTTAAATTTGAGGAGTTGAGATGAGAGATCAAGAGGTCTAATTTCATTGCTCAATGTCATACAGGAGTAAAAGGTAATGCCTCCTAAGAAAATCTCTCGTAATTCCTTCTGGGTCTTGGAGGAAATTATAATCTAATATTTAGAAGTTCATATCTCCACAACAGAGAGAAGAAATTAAAAAAAATCATGATGATTAAATCATTCTTGGTGTAGATTCATGATTTATTTGCTTGTATGTTGTACAAACACCAGAAATCTCTGCTTACTTAGGGGTCAAAAAAAGATGTCCTTATAACCTCTGTCAGGCCAGTATAACGGCACTTTTACATCTGCATTTTTGCAAATCCGGGCAGAATTGTGCCTTTTTTTGCAAAAAACAGATGTGCCAACATTACGGTAAACTTGTGGCAAAGTTGCGTTGGGGCTAATGCATTGTTAATGGACTACCAGACGTCTGCGGCACTTAACATTTTTATCGGTTATCCGGCACATCCTTCTAGTCTTAAAACTGCAGGTGACAGTGGTTTTTGTCCTGCGAAGGAAGTCTAGGATTGCTTGACAAAGTGAGTCTCCGCACATGTCGGGAGGTCCATAAGCAATACATACATGAACACCAACGCAACCTTGCCACAAGTGTCTAGTTGTTGCAAGAAGTTCAAAAGTTCACAAAGCTAGTGAACTATTTCTGCATAACATTTACTTTAACCTTTAAAATGGGCAGAGTGTGAAGCATGGAGATATTCCCACATACTATGAAATCATATTAGCATGTCTATTTCATTTTTAAGCTTACCTGAGCTATTCTGTGGTGCTGAAGCTTGATCACCCTAGAAACAGCCATCTGCATACTCCCAAATACCGCCACCACCTCCAGGATTTTATCATCAAACGAAGGAGCACCAAATATCTGAGGTGAGGAAATAACAGCAAACATGTAAATTCAACATAAGACCCAAGAGGAATCTCTTCTATGCCATCTGTGATCTAGAGCCGTGTGTTGGATGTCATCCCTGAAAGCTGACACTAGAGGGCACTGCTGAAAGGTTCATTGGGAAAATACACAAAACAAATGTCATCCCTTTATTTGACTGGGCGAGGAAATGACTTCCACAACATTAATTGAAAATATAGATTTTCAATTTAGAAAAAAAAATCCTACTAAGAATAGTAGCAAGAGAAGTGCTCCTCCTGGCATCAAGTGTAATCACGCTTCAGTCCAGGAAGATACAGAGGACAGCGCTTGGTAATTCAGGTGGAACATTTACAAATTGAATAATTGTACAATGTTTAAAAGAACAAGCAAAATGTGTATTACCTGTGTGCATCTAGATTGGGATGGAGGCAGCGCAAAGATGCTACAAAATGCAGACTTACATTATAGAAAAGTGGGTACTAATATACACATTATAATTATTATTATTATTATTATTAGGTATTTATATAGCGCTATTAGGATACATGGCGCTGTACAAGTTAGAGGGTAGACAAAGACAGGTGGTCGAAGAACGACGACAAATCGACAAAACAATCGTACGGGTACAATAGGGCCAGGGATCCTGTCCGCTATATATATTATATATATAGTATTCTGCTCAAAAAAATAAAGGGTTCACTTCAACATTACACTGTGTTGTTAAATGTTCCCCTTTTTTTGACCAATATGTATATACATACACATACATAAAATATTTATATATTATGTGTGCGTGTGTGTGTGTGTATTATGTATATATATAATATATATATATATATATATATATATGTGTTTAGTTTTTACTACAGCTCCATTTACATATTATATTTAAACATATTACAAAGAGAAAGTGTATGGAGTACATGTCTTTTTACAAACTGTATTTATGGGACGGTTCTATTGTTATAGCACCATTGTAGTCCTTGCACAAACCTACACTTTGTTTCCTATTGCTCATTGCATTGTTGGTATCGGGTTGCCATTAGAACTAATCCTTATGAGAGGGCACCCGTTATGGGCATTAGTCTCAAAAGCTCGTCTGTATGAGTCTGCAACATGAAGAATGAGCACAAGCACGAAAGGGGCTGGAAAGGGAGGAAAAATAATAGTAATTCAATCTCTCGTGAAGAAATCTCGTCTCAGATTTCCAGGATATGTGGCACGCACATCACTATAAATATCGGAAACATGCACCCACAATCGCCACCTTACAAACTGTGTCCTTATAATTACATTGGGGTCATAGCAATAGGCTTATTAGTTAATTTTCTAACATGAATCTTCCATTTATATTTTTCTTGTCTATAAGACATAGATCATATTCAAAAATAGTAGCAGCTTAAGGTGCATCAATCCATTCTTACAGGGAATATATCAGAAAATGCCATACTATTAATTTAGGTTTAATGCTGAATTGTTTTTGTTGATATTTTTGTGTATTATTTTTTACATCATGATCTGTATTTAAAGAGAAATCTTGAACTGGTCATACTGGGGCTTTTTTAGACTTGTACTTGCTGTTCTTTCATGAAATCCATTCATACATTAATAGTAATAAACTGACAGACCGTATATTTTGTACTGGGACAGCTAATTAGCATGTGCAAATATCAATTTGAATGGAGGTGAGCAAGGGAAGGATGGTGAATCTAGCTGTCTATAGAGGTGTCATCTGTCATTGGAATCCTGTCTTTGATTATAGTGAGAATGCTGAAAGCTCTTCCTGAAAGACAAGAACTGTGGATCTTAAAAAGCCTCAGTGGGAAGTGTGAAAAATGCAATCTTTCCATTTAGTCAGAGCAACCACCAGCGTAACCACTTCTGGAGAAGGATTACCAACCTTTCCCTAAAGCCATTTTGTCTAGGAAAAAATTAATGAGTGTGCTGACTTCTTAAAGTCATCATTAGGATATACCCCACCTATCCAATCAAACTGAACTCAGTGAGGTTTTTGAAGAGTTTTAGAAAGGAATGAACACAGCTGTTTGTGCTAGAGAAACTTTACTTAATGAAGGGTGCAATATCACTAAGCTATACGCACAATACTTCATTTCTAAAGTTCAATGGTTGCCCAAAAGCTCATCCCTTTTGATGTCAAGTTCTTGTTGGAAATGCAACCGGTCAATAGGAGCAAAAATGCCACATACCAAACCACTCACACAGAGTTTTGTTATCTCACTGTGAAATCTCCCATAAAACCTCTCAGTCATCAGTAATCTTTGTTACTTTATTTTTTTCATGTATGACAAGATTCCTGCACTAAATGCACAGAAGTTCCCACGCCCAAAATAGCACCACTATGAGGAATCTGCAGCAGATACTGGACTAAGAATACCACGAGGAAAGGAAAGTGTAAGCAGATCTTATATGACGAAGCAAGAAAAAACAAAGCCATGTAAAGATAAAGTCCGACATAGGCTTCCTGTGTTCTGCTGAACTTACATCATCCTCTTTAGTTCCACCCCAGAAATTGGTGCCGCCAGCATAGCTAGGGATGTTTAATACCGCAATACCCTGGAGACTTGGAAGGGGGATGTACTGGCCATCACACTGCGAGGAATAAAACAATGGAGGATATTGAACAGAACATCAAGAGGCATTTGCATGACCAGAATTTATATAATGTAAGAAAGAGGCAATACAAACAGTATGCAGACAGGAAATCAACCACTTCAATTAGCCCCGAGCTACATAGCAAACGAAATACAAAGAGTACAGCTACATTTTATAGTGACGCAGTATACAGTGAATAGAGTAGAGCGTTTATACAAATTCTGTAATACGCATTTCAGCTCTTTTAGCTTCTGGCAATATATTAAACAACTATAATCTCCCTGAAGACTGACCTGCTCCATAATCTCCTTGCAGGATAACCTTATCTATGACTTCTCTGAGAACTGAGCTGCTCCAAAATCTCCCTGAGGACTATTGACCTGCTCCATAAGCTCCCTGAGTACTGAAATGCTCCAAAATCTCCATGAGGACTGCCCTGCTCCATAACCTCCCTGAGTACTGAAATGCTCCAAAATCTCCATGAGGACTGCCCTGCTCCATAACCTCCCTGAGTACTGAAATGCTCCAAAATCTCCATGAGGACTGCCCTGCTCCATAAGCTCCCTGAGTACTGAAATGCTCTAAAATCTCCATGAGGACTGCCCTGCTCCATAACCTCCCTGAGTACTGAAATGCTCCAAAATCTCCATGAGGACTGCCCTGCTCCATAAGCTCCCTGAGTACTGAAATGCTCCAAAATCTCCATGAGGACTGCCCTGCTCCATAACCTCCCTGAGTACTGAAATGCTCCAAAATCTCCCTGAGGACTATGACCTGCTCCATAAGCTCCCTGAGTACTGAAATGCTCCAAAATCTCCCTGAGGACTATTGACCTGCTCCATAAGCTCCCTGAGTACTGAAATGCTCCACAATCTCCCTGAGGACTGCCCTGCTCCATAACCTCCCTGAGTACTGAAATGCTCCAAAATCTCCCTGAGTACTGCCCTGCTCCATAACCTCCCTGAGTACTGAAATGCTCCAAAATCTCCCTGAGGACTATTGACCTGCTCCATAACCTCCCTGAGTACTGAAATGCTCCAAAATCTCCCTGAGTACTGCCCTGCTCCATAACCTCCCTGAGTACTGAAATGCTCCAAAATCTCCCTGAGGACTATTGACCTGCTCCATAACCTCCCTGAGTACTGAAATGCAAATCTCCCTGAGGACTGCCCTGCTCCATAACCTCCCTGAGTACTGAAATGCTCTATAACCTCCCTGAAGACTGCCCTGCTCCATAACCTACCTGAGTACTGAAATGCTCCATAACCTCCCCAAGTACTGAAATGCTCCAAAATCTCCCTGAGGACTGACCTGCTCCATAACTTCCTGAGTACTGAAATGCTCCATAACCTCCCTTACTACTGACCTGCCCTAAAATTTCTGCTAGTACGGACCTGCTTCAAAATGTTCCTGAAGAATCACCCAATCCATAACCTCCCTATGGACTGACCTGCTCCAAAATCTCCCTAAAGACCGATCTGATCCAGAACCTCTGACAAAACTAATCGACTCCAGAATTACTGCAAGAATGATCTGCTCCAAATTATCCTACAAGGCTGATCAGCTCTGGAAACTCCTGTGAGACTGATTTTACAATAATCACTCCAAAGACTGATCTGCGCCATAATCTCTCAGAAGAATGATCTATTCCACATTCTCCTAGAAAACTAATCTGTCCTAGGACTCCTACAAGTCTGATCTCCAGAATCTCCAAGACTAATCTGCTCCAGAAGCTCCTCCAAGACTTATCTCCAGAACCTCCAAGACTGATCTGTTCCAGTTTACCTCCAGTTGAACCTTTTGCTCCAAATTCTTATAGGTTCTTTGAAGTAACTCTTTGGTTCCAAGGACTCCATACCACATCATGTTTTTCGTGCGGCTTCTATAATAAATTAAATCTTTATTAAATGTAATATGAAACTAACAAGATAATGTATTTATTAAAATAACAATGTATGTCACCAATTTTTATGTGTAATAAGTACAAGAGTTGGACAAATTTCCCTTAGGAACATTAGGGTAAATCACACCTTATGTCAAGTTAGTGAATGAGTCTTAAAGATTTAACCCCTACCTCAGTAGGTGATGACAGACTGCTAGAATATGACATCAATAAATGAAGGGACGATATTGCTGCTTTTGCTCTGTATGTTCTTCACAGATTATTACCTACCACCAACTGTAGTGCAGAACTACTCAAGTCAAGAGGTTAATTTCAGTACTCTTAAAAATGAGAATTTTAAGGATTATGGGGGGTCTCTAAGGTAGGACTCACTGGTCGTTAGTAATGTGCTATATACATAATGTGTTTCTAGAATGATTTATTCAAAAACAAAGAAAAGGGGCATTTTGGTGACAGATGTTCATTAAACCAGTATGTCATTTAACATCTATATGTGGTCAACACTTACTGTATTTATTAGGCTTTCTACCTATACAGTGCTATCATATGAAAACAAGTTTACAATTCTTTTAAAATACAACTTTTTATGTATAAAACATTTGCTTCTTCTTACCTGCACTTTTCGGGGTGTTCTTCACGTTTGTTGTTAAATTCTAGGGAAATTTTGGCATCTAAACCTATACCAAAGTAGTTGTTCATGACACATTTTTCTGAATAGCCTTCTCTAAAAGTGAAAAGTGAGAGAAGTTATAGAAAAAAATAAGATAACTAAAGAGAAGTTAGGGGAATAATAAAGATTATTAGAAAAAATCGTATTCAAGAAGTAAAAGGAAATGCACCAGACACAGGCCCTGGATGTTACAATATTGGGCAAGTTTACCCCCGTAATGCAAAATTTAGTACATGCATGTCGGTGCTGGGGTCCCTGTTTGAGGATGGGGCTGCTGCCATGGCTGCTGTCAATCCCTGACTGAAGCATTCAAATGGAACAGCCGTGGGTGCGGGCACACACCAACTCACATCAGCCACACGCAATGCCATTGTGGTATACTGATGGGATACCACGGCAGAGTGCTGTGTCAATGTGAACCGATCCTTAGAGAGGTTATTGAGTGGTTAGTGAAGTCCTCTGGATCCCTCAAATATTTTCTCAGCACGAGGACGACACTCGCAGCAATCCGTTGTTTAGACAAAAATACAGCCCCATTCACTTAAAGGGGTTCTCCCTCTAAAATGGTACAATGGTAACTTGACAATAAACCAATTACAAGGAGTCTTTCTGCTGAACCTCTGCGAATCAGTAGTAGTCTACTTGTATACCTGGCAGTTAGGGCCCCCGTATATAGAGAATGTCATCTGAACCCGATGATTTTAAGATGGCCTCACGACTCTCCCCAGACAGATGATATCAGGGAAGAAAAGGAAGTAGGTAATCACATGACTGATGTGTTTGTTCACAGCTAGATAAGTCACTGTCAGATACTCCCCTTATAGAGAACAATGGGTTGTAAACAGCAAAGGAAACTCAAGTACGGTAATCACTCTTCACTGTGACCAATGCCTGGAAACCCTGCACAGACCACCCTCTGTCACCTCAGAACTCCAGGATGTGAAAATGGACTTCCTAAAGAGAACAACCCTTTTATCTGAAGATGCACACACATTAATCTTCCATTACTGGTGAACTTACGACTGAGTATGTATTAGGGTACCGTCACACGAGTACACCTCGCCAGCGATTACATAGGCGACGCAGGGGCGTGGCCTATCGCCGGCGACAGCGCCGCTGCGTCGCCTAATGTAAAGAGGCGATGTCGGTGCGAAATATCGCCTCTGAGTGGTCGCCTGGTTTTAGTGCACAGGCGTCCACATCCCCCCATGTAACATGCCGATCGGCGATGTTACAGGCGATGGGAGCCATAGGCTCCCATGTTACAGCATCGTCGCTGGGGTTTGTAGACACCCCAGCGACGATGGCACCTGTAACATCGCCGATGCATCGCCAGAGGTATCGCCACGTGTACACACACGACGGCGACGTTGGCGAGGCGCCAAAAACGTACGCATCCCCCGAGCGTACTCTTGTGACGGTACCCTTATAGTTATCAAATATGCAAATTACCATGCCTTATGATTTAGGATTTAAACCAGATCAGAACCTCCAATTTGCAGACACGGTGTTTCAGGGTATTGATCCTCATCAATGCAAAATATGGGATATGAAAGGCTAAGTGAGGTCTAAGGGGTACGATTTTCTCCTTGTGGAAAATGACACATCAGATCTGGCATGCCAGTATGAAGAGACTTAAAAGCTACAATGCTCCTGTAGGAAATATGCAAATTGTCTCTTCAGAGAGGAAAAAGACAAACTCTAGTGCCATTTATTGAAATTAGCAATCCTAACAGTTAAAAAGACCCTTTAATGAGCCACTTGTAATTATCAAATAATACATATTTTTCTAAAGTGGAGTTTAGTTTTATACTTTATAATTCTTCAATTTCAGGCCCCTTACACATCACGATTTTTCCCTGTCTGTGGGGATCCTGTTTTTTGCAGGACCCCATGGACAGGAACGCACAAGCCCGGATGTGTACCTACTGATGCCATTTCTGTGTGAAAACAAAAATAAAAGAGAAAACATGTATTAAAAATAAAAAAATACTTACCTCTCTGCCGGCTGTTCGGGTACCGAGAAGACGTCCGAATGCTGCCAGGACCTTAAACATCTGTGAATGGCCGATAGCGATCATGTGATATGATAGGTAACATACCACCTGATCACTACCGGCCAATCACATTTTAGGTCAAGGTCCTGGCAGCATTCAGACATCTTCTGGTCCTGGACAGCCGGTAGAGAGATAAGTTTTTATTTATTTTTTTAATACATTGCTTACATTAATTTTCACTTTAGCAGTGTATGTAGATAGTGTATGTAGATATACTGCTAAAGTGAAATTACACTGAGCAGAGCAGTTTTAATGTAGTGACATGCTCAGTACACTAAAATCGGATCCAGGAAACAATTCTGTTTTTTCCGGATCCGAGCCCCATAGACCCCCATGTTATTTGAATTGGACAGCATTGGATTCGATGCTGTCCGATTGTATCCGCTGTGCCCAAATCAGAGCGTCTCCGATTTTGGGGACGTGAAAACAGCGGACACAATTGGATCTCTGCAGATATGGATGGCTATTAAGCACCAATCCGTGCCCATCCATGCCTATAGGGATACATGGGGTCTAAATCAGAGCCATGGCTATCCGTTTTAGTACATGATGTGAAATGGGCCTAAACTGAATGCCATCAAATGATTTATAAACAACAGCCAAACTGAGCACACAATGGTAGTGCAAAGCATTGTGAAGAGAGATAAGATAAAATGTAGGTTTTATTGGACAATGCATCTAAGCAGCAGGTCTAAAATCAGAAGTCATCAGATGGACCAAGTATAAATCACATGCAAAATAATTAATGAGTAATTTTATACAATTAATATGACACGATATATGTAGACAGCACGATTTATATCTGTGTCACTAAGCAATAGTATGTCACCTTATTAATGATTAATAATAATAATAATAATAATATTTATTCATTTATATAGCACTATTAATTCCATAGCACTTTACATACATCAGTAATGCTGCACCTATTGAGGCACACAATCTAAACATCCTATCAGTATGTCTTTACACATGTGGGAGGAAACCGGAGTGCCCGGAGGAAACCTACGCAAACACGGGGAAACATACCAACTCCTTGCAGATGTTATCCTTTGTGGGAAATGAACCCAGGATTTTGGGACCTCAGTGCTGCAAAGGCTGCAGTGCTAACCACTTGAGCCACCGTGCCGCCCATTACCAGGACACGTCTATGCGTCCTCAGTTATGTTTATATACATATATGTTTTTTTTAACATATGTAAAGATAAGATAAGATAAACTTTATTGATCCGGAGGAAATTACATATTACAGCAGCAGAACAAAGATCAAGAACATTTCACACTTTAAAAAAATAAGTCTATATGGACAGCAATGTGGGTAGACTGGTACATGTACCTCACCTATTCCCCCCATACACATAGAACTTCACATAGTCTTGGGACGCTTTACACTTATACATTTGTTAAACATCCCCACAGCTGTCGGAACAAACGATTTTCTGTATCTTTCCTTTTTACACATTAGTTGGATTAGACGCTTGCTGAATATGCTCTTCTGCTTCGCAAACAGTTCAGAGAGCGGGTGTGTATTGTTGCTCTAATAACTGGAACCACACAGATATTAATCATTACATAAGGTCACATACTATTGCTGTAGCATCTCATAATGTTTGATGCAGCTCTGAATACTATGAGCGTACATGATAAATGTGCTATTGCATTATGTACTACCAAAACACAGCGAGACCTACCCAGCCATACTGAGCAGAGTAGTGCAGACCTGCAGAATCAGTACAGCAGGTAAATGGCTCCTACAATACAATCTGCAATCATTACTACTCTGCACCAGAACACAAGTCCTATATGGTCTTCGATGGGTCTAGGTCTCCCCATGACTTATGGTTCTTTATAATGTGCAATAAATATTACTTACAAGGAGTCTAATTCTGGATCAATAAAAGGGGAAGCACCAATTGCATCCATATTTGCCAATAACATTTTGTTAATAATTGAGCTGCCAGCAATGGAAGCTGCCAATCCGGCTCTCAAACCTGTGGAATAGAAGACAAGAAATATATGGATCTGGAGATATAGATAAAGGTATCTAAAAGCATATATACCTGATATAAAAGGGACGTTCATTGCAGATTTCCCCTGACTCCCTTGTATTTATCATAGGAGGCTAAACTGCACATGTAATGATATAAGTTCCTATAGGTTACGTGCCAATTTGCCATTTGATAATGTTCTTTCTTTTACAGGGGTTGAAGTGGTGTGAGGTGTGATAATGGAGCCAGTGGAATACAGAGCAGTCATCAAGTTCCTTTACTTAAAAATTATGTTCATCAATAGTGGAATGGGGTCACTCTGAAATAGGAGCAGTTTCCACATAAGATCAACCACATTTGAAATGATGCAAGTTCTTGACTACATCATATGATGAGGAATCGTAACCAGAAACCTCTTTCATCTCTTTGATCGTCTTCCTTCTTGTGACCTTTCAAATAAAGGAACTTGATGACTGCATCGTATTCTAATCGGTCCATTATCACACGTCACATCACTTAACACACACATTTCTAATTTTTTCGCAAAGATTTTTATCTGAATGCTCAGGCAGTATATTAATATTTTTCTGGGTCTCAGAGTACTATGATGCTGGCATAGATGTGTCGCACATTACTGAAATGTACTTTATATTATTGGGTCTAGGAGTAAAATGTGTAGAACCCCTTTCCTCTATGGGACTCATGAACTATGGCTGGTAGAAGAACAATAAAGTATGGCTCCTATTATTATTTGTCTACAGGTTTATAGGGATCTATACTTACAGGATAGAACTGAAATATTATAGAGCACTACACTTTATTCTAATGATAGGAAACAACTGGCGTAAAACTTAATCATTTAATGGCATTATATACAGAAATACATAGACTAGATTAACGCAGCAATGTAAATAAGACAGAACTACAACTCTCAGCAGATTGTAGGTTATTACCTGGGCAGATAATTCTAGTGTTTAATACCGGGAGATTTTCCTTACTGGATGCCAATGGGGGACTGGAGAAGGAGCCGCTTTGGGATTGAGCGCTACGACTTGTCCGTCTGTCTGGAGAACGTGGAACAGCTTTTACTGTCAAAGAAAGGAAGAGACCCTCTTTCTTAATAGTGAATACAGATGAAGACATTTCAGACCACAGCAACCACCAAGACTTCCCACCAAGACTAAGGAGAAGAAATGTTTTTGAGTGCTTATATAGATTGCTGCAGAACGCATTGCAAGGTGACACTTATACAATGAGGTTAATTGACAATATATCACAGGAATTATATTGCCATATACGCTTTGGCATAGTAAAAATTTGTTACCCCAAAACCTCTTTCCTCTGTAAAAGAACTAGCCAATTTTTTCCCTTTTATATTTGCTTTAACACAAGTTGGATTTATTTACATAGTCCTGTGGTACATAAAATATGCATTTTTTAGTAAGTGGATTAAATAACAGGTTAACTTGATATCTGGGTGACTGCTATTAATGTAAACTATATAGTACAGTTTTAAGTCATAGCTTTTTTTCTTAAGGTTCATTTTTACCTTTGTGACGTTCATTATAATTTGATCTAATTTTTAGTGGATTTTGTTATATATGCCATATATAACAGTCAGCACATGTAACCAAAGGAGCAGGTGGTAGGGGAAAAATGACCAGATACCAAAAAGAGCCTTATGTTTGCATTGGTTAGGTGCTCACTATTGTGCTCAGGGGTGAAAGGGGTTAAAAGTTATTTCAAATTTTGGCAAATGGCATGGTGACAGCACCTCTGCCTGCAACAATACCATGCCTAAAAGAAAAAGGCCATTGCATTAGAGCATTGTGATCATTGCCATACATAGATTGAACACAGCATGATGGGATGAAAAGCATAGGCAAGGTTGGATGATTTTTTTTTTAATGTTAGTAAGAGAACCCCTTCATCTCTTATTCTTACTGCAATAATCATATATCTGAAAATTCTTCTACTTTTCAAAATAGCATTTTAATTTTAGGGTATTTTCTAGCTCCCGCTAGAACTTATTTTTTTATCAATCATTGCTTAGTACGGTGTAAATAAATGCGAGAGGCTGAAGAATAAAGTTTTAAATGGAACAGGTTATATTACATCCGGCTCATCATTTCATAACCAAAAGGATGTATTGTTCCCTGTAACAAGGTGACCGCCACATCACACAGAACTCTATGTACAGAGATGGTGATCACATTCCCGTTACACATAAAGATTCTGCAAAAATAAAAACTAATGATCCACATAATGGGGTAGAACTATTCTGATTATATGGAAAACACATCTACAGAATGAAAAATATATATTGGGCAGAAAAAATCTAGCACTTGTTACGTAACGCAAGTTTCAAGAGATGCATATTCAATGTTTTAAAGAGGACACTGAATCGATCACTCACTTACGTTGTAACCTTTGCGCTACACCGTCACTCGGGACCTAGAAGTGCCAGTTTTTTGCCTCATCTGTACTCCGTGACAAAGCAAGCGTACGATGTAGAACAGCTGCTCTTTATTGTGACAGATGGAACTCCTGGGGCTAGGCCACATTTAAAATAACCTTTTTCTGTTCAGGCTCTGATACAAAAACCAACAGAGTCCTAATAACTCAGAATGATGTCTTATTGCAGTTTCCTGACTTCATATTTTATTATTCCTCTTGGAGCACCAGCTAGAGCTGGCAGCCCTCACATGGACGAATACATATATGGCTTCTGATTTATACAGATCCCAGCTCTGAAATAAGTGACGCTGCTCTTCCATCATCTCATAAGTGGAGCAAATACAAAAAGGTCAGCTGTACTGGGATTGTGCGTTAAGATCACAGAGGGAGAAGATGAAAGCCGTTTACTCAAAGAAATGGGTTACAGGATCTCAGATGAATAGTTCTAATGAAACATTTGGAAAGTACATCGCTCTACTCTGCAAATGACGTCTTACAGGACATGCAGAAGCCAAGAATCTTTATGAAGTCAGTCACCTGCTTCTGAGCCAACTTCCAAACTAACTGGTGAAGGCAATATTACTTTAAATAGTGCTCACATGTATCCATACCCGAAAGAGAATCCAGCTCCTTTGTGTCTTCGTCTTTTTCTTCTTCTTTTGATTCTTCTAATTCTTTCCTGTACTCTTCTGCAGCCTGGTTCTCTTGTTCTTCAGTGTGGGCATTCTGCTCATCCACCACTAGCACATACAGATATATGTTATTATATATCACATAAAAAACATGCCCAAGAACATTCACACAAGCAGAGAAATTAAATAGAAGCATTATAAATACTAGAATTTTATATAGTGTACTTGTCTAAAATAGTTCACTGGACTAAATTACAATGTAAATGTCACTTCACATTTTTGATCATTATTTGTATGGCAAAACCAGGAGTGTCACAAAAACAGAGAACTAGGTGTCAATCTTTCAATTATAGTTCTTCTCTAAGGGCTCCGTCACACTTGGTGACGCACAAGCAATCACGACAACGATACGACCTGGTAGGGATCGCTGGAGCGTCGCTACGTGGTCGCTGGTGAGATGTCAAACAGTCATGGTATCATGGTATCATGAATCATGGTAAAATTAAGGAATAACACATTTTCATGGTCCATCACCCTTATGACCTCACTCTCTAGTCAAAAAGATCTCCGTTAATGAGCTGGTGGACACCTCTAAAAAGTGAACTACGAAGTAAGGATACAATAACATTGGACAATAAGAAACTGGTTCACATTGAGAGGGTCAGTCTAGCTCTAAGGGTTTTTCCCACCCTCAAAGTAACATAGAAAACTCGAAAGTCAGGAATAAAAAATCCCCAACACTTAAAGGGAACCAGTCTTGTCCGATAAGACCGCAAATAAAGAGTTTATTTACAGGTTAATAGTGTTATAAAGGGGCCCGGCTACTAAACTGAAATTGTGGCACCAGGGAGAAAATAAACTATTTTTCTATGAGTCACTGGCTGTCAGTCATACAGACGTGTTAGGGTGCTTTCACATCTGCGTTTTTCGTAATTCGCGGCAGATGCGGTGAAAAAACCGCATCTGCCGCGTTTGCCGCATAACGGTTCCACTTGCGGCACGGTTGCGGTTTTTTCCATAGGAAGTATAGGGGGACTTGCGGCAGATGCGGCAAGTGCGGTATTGCACTTGCGGCAGGTGCGGCAGAGAAAAAAACCGCAGTAAGCCGCGGTTTTTTTCTCTGCCGCACCTGCCGCAAGTGCAATACCGCACTTGCCGCATCTGCCGCAAGTCCCCCTATACTTCCTATGGAAAAAACCGCAACCGTGCCGCAAGTGGAACCGTTATGCGGCAAACGCGGCAGATGCGGTTTTTTCACCGCATCTGCCGCGAATTACGAAAAACGCTGATGTGAAAGGGCCCTTAGGTGGCTAGAGTCACCAACGCTGACTATACTGTGAGCTGCAGCTTTAATCAACTGTCAAGACACTGACTGACAGCTGGTTCTGCACTGATGCACTACTGTACCAGCTGTCAGTCAAAGTGTTGGGGCATGCTGTGGCTATCACAGCATAGAGGGCAATAACTGTAACTGCGCTGGCATGCCTGGATGACTGAAAGCCAGAGACTCCTAGGAGAAATAAACTTAATTGTTTTAGGGTACTGTCACACTTGGCGACGCACCAGCGATCCCGACAGCGATCCAACCTGGCTGGGATCGCTGGTGCGTCGCTACGTGATCGCTGGTGAGATGTCAAACAGTCAGATCTCACCAGCGATGCAGCAACGACACTCCGGTGGTTGGGACTCTGTCACTCTCGGGCGTAGTGTTGAGATCTTTGGTCATTGTCCCTGTCGAACACAGCGATGCATGCTGCCCAGCAAGAGCCTGATAACCAAAAAATGGTCCAGAACGGTTTGTAACGAGCAGCGATCTCACAGCGGGGGCCTGATCGCTGCTACGTGTCACATATAGCGAGATCGCTGTTGAGATCGCTGTTGCGTCACAAAATTTGTGACTCAGCAGCGATCTCGCTTAGTGTGACCGGGGCTTTAAGAGAGCTAAATCTTCAGAACTGTGGCTGGGCACCTTTATAATAATGATAACCTGTAGCTTAACCCTTTATCTGGAGGTAAATAGCATTATCAGATATAACAGGTTTCATTTAATTCTATTAACGAATCAGCTTATTTGTATCAAGTCTTCAAACTTTATGGTAATTGAATGATTGAATTTGAATGCTAGCAACCGCCGGTTATCCTAAATGAACCAGCTGCGGCAGGGAAAGGGGGGAAGAAGAAGGAGGAAGGAAAAAAAGAAGAAAAGAGAAGGAAAAAGAAGAAGGAAAAGAAGAAGGAAAAAGAAGAGAAAAAGAATGTGAAAGAAGAAGGAGAAAGAAGGAAGGTGAAAAAAGGAAGGTGAAAAAAGAAGGAAAAGAAGGTAGAAGAAAAAGAAGAAAGAAAGAAAGAAAGAAAGAAAGAAAGAAAGAAAGAAAGAAAGAAAGAAAGAAAGAAAGAAAAAGAAAGAAAAACTGTGGGACAGGATTCATCTGCAGATGACCTCGGAGGAGGTCATGTTCTGCAGTGTCTGTTCGCTTGCCAGCAGATGGCAATGCGCACAGATGGAATCCCATTCATTTTCTGTGCGCAGCTGTCTGTTTGCATATCAAGCAAGCATACAGCTACGCACAAAAAATCCAACATTTTGCGTTGGGCTGCGCATAAATTATGCGCAGCCAAACGCAAACGCAGCTACAAACAGGCACTGCATTTTGCTGCGCTCAGATACACTGTGCATGATGCACAAATAAGAAGCCAGCCTTAGTCAACTCTTACTAGCTAAAAATCAAATCAACAAAGCAATGCTGATTAGCTGAGATCAACTTGCTAAAGCTGGTTTCACACTGCGATTTTTGCCCATACGTGGCTGTCCGTTGTAAAGAAGCACGTCACATTTGGTCCCATGTAGGGCTATGGCAACGGATCTGCACAGATTTGCCTTAAGGCATCTGTTTGTGAGAGATCAGATTCTGTCCAATTTTTTGTTGTACCCAAAATCGGAGACTGCTCCGATTTTGGGCACAGCGGACCAAATCAGACAAAATCGGATCCGACATGATCCGCGGTAATTAACATGGGGGCCTATGGAGCACGGGCCCGGGAAAACATCGGATCGTTTCCCAGACCTGATTTTAGTGTGCGGAGCATGCTCAGTACACTAAAACTGCTCTGTTCCCCTGTAATTTCACTTCCACAATATATATATACATTGCGGAAGTGAAATTAACTACAGCAAGGGATAAAAAAAAAAAAAGAAAAAAAGAAAAATCTCCTCACCTCTCTGGCATGTCCCGCGATGCGTGCCATCTTGCTCATGGGGCTTAAGGACCTGGCGGGGCAGAGCTACCCAATTAACTGATCAGTCACATGACCGCATCAGCTGAGCGGTTTAAATAGCCCACGTGACAAAACCGATCGGCGGGTGGGAGATTTAAACAGCCCAGCTGATGCTGTCAAGTGACTGATCAGCTGATCGGGTTGTCACATGACCGCATCAACTGAGCGGTTTAATCTCCCGCCCGCCGATTGGTTTTGGCAGACAAGAAAAAAAATCGCAATGTGAAAGCAGCCTAACAAACAAAAGTGGCTCTACATGCTCTTCTAGGATGACGATACAGACCTCTAGACTAAGGGGTTTTTGTACCCACCAGTTTTTCCCTTTATGAGAATTTCATAGTGTTTGTCCTATACTAATGTTATTACACCACTAATTTTCTAAGCAATCTATCATGATTTGTGTCAGTGTCATGAACGAATACAAATGACTAAACAAAAACATTCCACAGACATTACATTGTTACGTGGAAGTTATTAGTGTAACTAAAATAAGTCTTCAGCTTGGCTCCTGTAATGCTGAGAACAATTACAGCTATGAATATCATCAGCACTGCTACATACTAAAATGTCAATCATCTGAGCGTGCGTTTCCAACCAACATTATTTCTATTTATTCAGTAAGTAACCAGAGCATTCGGTGTTATGTGCTTGTGAAATATGTGAATTCTTGCACGAGGCCTGAGTAATCGGCGTAGGCAATAATCATAACATATTAGAAGAATGCCAATTTTAGAGAGGCTTAAAATACATTTCCAACATTTTCTCATGACACATTTCATGATATTAGTGTAGACCCAACAGAACACCCACCCTTTTCAGCTTGTTCAATGATCTGCCTGACTGCTTTTTTCAAGCTGTTGGCTCGCAGCATGAGCTGCTCCCGCGGTTTGAAGAGCTTTGGCGTGGAAGACTTTGCAATGTTGTCTGTCAACTGCTCCTTGCTCTCAGAGAGGGAGTCTTCGCTGGAGAATTCTTCTTCTACTTCTTCCTCCACAATGGGTGGTGTTAAATGTGCCAACAATGGCGCTGCCTGAGCTTCTGCATGTAGGGTCTGAAGTAGCAGGTCGAGCTTTTCATTCAATGTGGTACACTAGAACACATATCACAATTAACTCTATGATGGACCAGATAACCAGATTGTAATTAGGAAAAATATTCTGAAGCAATGTGATCTATGGGCTTAGTTCCACACTGTACATTACCACAGAACCTGAAGTGCTATGTTATAAGTGACTATTATACAGTATTCTGCACCGGTCTGTAGTAATATTCCATCTTGCTGTTAGGCTGCACCTTATAGTCCCAGAATTTCCTTACTATTTAAACCCTTCGGAACATTTCTAAACGGCCAAAAAACACATTTTCCTAAATACGATGATGTGGAGCTTTATGCTGAAATGAGTATGACTCTGTACCCACCCGAGTCATGACTTTGTTAAAAGGAACCTATTATGATGAAAGTGGAATGTGATCTGCCGGCAGAATGGTATTGAAGGGGATGAGGTGACCAGATATAGTTTTTGGTGGAAGAATGTTTAGAAATACTTTTCTAATTCATTGAAATCTCTGGTGTTTGCATATATTCGAGTCCAATGGCTGGTCCTATTCACTGTATGCATACGCATCCAGTGTGCGATCCTATTCATTGGGTGCATTGAAGTCCAGTGAGGGGTCCTACTCACTGTATTCATAGGAGTTCACTGGGTGATTCTATTAATTGTATGCATAAGAGGTCCAGTGCGCGGTCTTATTCAGTGATAATAGTTTGTATGACTGTGCATGCAGAGGTAGTTGTCAATCACTGGTAGGCCCGCCCACTGGACTAGTATACTACCAGGAATGTCACTAAAAAAATGAAAGTTATTCTGAATCTTTTCCCATAAAGCTGCATACCACTCTGATCAGCTTCTCCTCTATACTGTGCTGTCCACAGATCACACTGCATGTACAGTGAGAGGATCCTTTAAATAACCGGTTTGTTTTATTGTTTACAAGGATCAATATAAACTTTGCAGATCCTGATGACTTTAATAAGGGTCTCACAAAGTATTAATGTCTGGTTCCATTTGACATTAGGTCCAGACAGACGGTATGTCATTATGGGTGCCTCAGTTGTCAAATCAAACAAAGAATATAAAAAGAGAACTGCTCACAGGTAACTGGTAATTGTGACCTTTGCACAATTCTAAATCCTGCAATATACTATTACACTAACGTATGTGCCTAAACCTAATATTGACATGTTTGGTCGACAGTCTAATATGCACGGATGGGTGCCCCTGACATCTGTTTGTCAGGAGAGATGTCCATCAAATATATATTTTTCTTATTTTGGACTACCATTCACTATATCCTCCCAGATATAAGCCACTGCCAGACATGACTGGTGACAGCTCTTATTGACCACAGGAGCGCTCAGCTGTACAAGCACTCCTATGTATGAGAGAACCAGATGAGATGAGAATGATCAGGCGAAAGTCACTGAATGTGCATAAAGTACTTTAGTATCAGAAGTATTAGGAGAAAAACACTTACTTTCATTGCCATCACTTCTGCTTCATCTGAATTCTCCAATGGTTTCTCATAGGTCTTACCAACTTTTGCCACAAAATCTTTTACAGTCTCACATAAAACTCTTGAAATAGAGATGAATAAAACAAGAATGAGGATCATCTTTTATGCAGCATTAGATAAATGTACAGAAAATAGATCAAATTATGTTTTTGCCTGGCTTTTGACTACCGAGCAGACATTAGGGAAACTCCTCAAGTAACAGCTTCCCTGTTTATTCCTAAATAATGTCAGAACCCCTCCTTATCTATGTGCAGCGGCCTGTTCTACCATACTTAAAACATCTGCCCCCTCTCCAGCAATGACTGGACCACACACTGAACATGCAGAGAAAATACTACTACAAGGCTTCTTCAGGACATCGGTAGAATTTGACAGGGACTAGATATAAATATATATTAAACAAACAAAAAGTGTACTACAAAAAAAACTTAAATTACTCTATGCAGTTAACTGAGGCAGAGTAAAAACTGAACCCAAGTATAGAAATGTTGTGGTGCCACTTAAAGGGAACCTGTCACCTGGATCTAAGCCCCTACACTATCACTACCTGTCCCTGCACCTTCCTAGCTGCTCCCTATCTATCCCTCTCTGAGCTAAATCCGCCCTATAAAACTGCAGAAAAATAACTTATAACTTACAGCAGTCCCTGAGGCTGAGGACTGAGAAGGCGGCGCCAGGCTCCATTCAGCCCCTCCTCCATGCAGCAGCACACGACCCTGCTGGGCGGCGTTATTCTTTCTTCATCGCCACCTCCTCCATTTGGAATCTCCCACCCACTTTACACTGTAAGGTAGCGGTTAGGATCGGCACGACAGAAGGCAGTGACTCAGGTATTTACTCACACAGCACACAGTTCAGGTATTCACAGACCTCCAGATTCCGATGTAACAGGTCAGACTAACCCCTCGATCAGAATATATCCGAAGTATAAACTGGGCTAGCCCAGAATATACCCCCCTGGGCCAGAATATACCCTTGGTATATTCTGGCCTAGCCCAAACTATACCCCGGGGTATAAACAGGCCTAGGCCAGATTATAACTCTCCGTATACCACAGCAGTGCACAGGGCCCCAAGCAATGCATGAGGGCCCGAGGCAGCACAAGGTGGCCCCAGGCAGCAGAAAGTGGCCCTACGCAACATACAGGGGCCCCAGGCAGTGCTAGGGGCCCCAGGCAGTGCTAGGGGCCCCAAGCAGTGCATGGGGGCCCGAGGCAGCACACAGGGGCCCCAGGCTACACACAGGATCCCAGGCTACACACAGGGGCCCCAGCCAGCATACAAGGGCCCCAGGCAGTACACGGGGCCCCAGGCAGTGCACAGGGCCCCAGGCAGCACAAAGTGGCCCCAGCGCACACAAAGTGACCCCAGGCAACATACAGGGGCCCCAGGCTACACACAGGGCCCCAGGCTACACACAGGGGCCCCAGCCAGCATACAAGGGCCCCAGGCAGTGCACAGGGCCCCAGGTAGCACAAAGTGGCCCCAGGCAACATACAGGGGCCCCATGCAGTACCAGGGGCCCCAGGCTACACACAGGATCCCAGGCTACACACAGGGGCCCCATGCAGCATACAAGGGCCCCAGGCAGTGCACAGGGCCCCAGGCAGTGCACAGGGCCCCAGGCAGCACAAAGTGGCCCCAGGCAACATACAGGGGCCCCAGGCAATACCAGGGGCCCCAGGCTACACATAGGATCCCAGGCTACACACAAGGGCTCCATGCAGCATACAAGGGCCCCAGGCAGCACACAGGGGCCCCAGGCAGCACAAAGTGACCACAGGCAATATACAGGGGCCCCAGGCAGTGGGCCACCCGGGGCCACTTTGTGCTGCCTGGGGCCCCTGTGTGCTGCCTCTGGCCCCCATGCGCTGCCTGGGACCCCTTTGTACTGCCTGGGGCCCTTGTATGCTGCATGGGGCCCCTGTATGTAGCCTGGGACCCTGTGTGTAGCCTGGGGCCCCTAGTACTGCCTGGGGCCCCTGTATGTTGCCTGGGGCCACTTTGTGCTGCCTGGGGCCACTTTGTGCTGCCTGGGGCCCCGTACACTGCCTGGGGCCCCGTGCACTGCCTGGGGTCCTTGTATGCTGCATGGGGCCCCTGTGTGTAGCCTGGGATCCTGTGTGTAGCTTGTGGCCCCTAGTACTGCCTGGGGACCCTGTATGTTGCCTGGGGCCTCTTTGTGCTGCTTGGGGCCACTTTGTGCTGCCTGGGGCCCTGTGCACTGCCTGGGGCCCCTAGTACTGCCTGGGGCCCCTGTATGTTGCGTAGGGCCACTTTCTGCTGCCTGGGGCCACTTTGTGCTGCCTTGGGCCCCCATGTGTTGCTTGGAGCCCTGATCTACAGCTGCTGTGGTATACGGAGGGGTATAATCTGGCCTAGGCCACTTTAACCCCGAGTATATTCTGGTCGGGGGGGTTAGTCTGGCCTGTTACACCGGGGCACAGCCGAGTAGAACCTCATACAATCCCAGCAGCTCCTGCTGTTGTCCTGACACACTCCACCCCCTCCCCACAGCCCAGGGCAGCACATATCATCTCCTATTCACCTGCACACCTGTGGGTCAGTGATTTCAATCAGCACTAAGCTCCAGTAGCAGCTCACCCTGTGTGTGCTGCTACCAAGCAGAAGATACAATCTCCCATATGCTGTGTCTCAGTCAGGGGACACATCGAGGTCGCATCACCACAACATGATAGGTGTAAAGCACAGATTCCAAATGGAGGAGGCGGCGATGAAGAAAGAATAACGCCGCCCAGCGGGGCGTGTGCTGCTCCATGGAGGAGGGGCTGAATGGAGCCTGGTGCCGCCTTCTCAGTCCCCAGCCTCAGGGACTTCTGTAAGTTCTAAGTTATTTTTCTGCACTTTTATAGGGCGGATTTAGCTCAGAGAGGGATAGATAGGGAGCAGCTAGGAAGGTGCAGGGACAGGTAGTGATAGTGTAGCGGCTTAGATCCAGGTGACAGGTTCCCTTTAAGGGATGGGGGAATCACTAAACATTGGTCTTCAAATAGATTTATAGATTTATTTCCTCGATAACCTCTTTAAAAGTAAAGACACTAAAAAAAGTATGAAGACATACATTCTTCCAGAAATGTAATTGGAAAGTTTGTGTGACAAAATCCACAGCACAGAGTTTTGATGCAGATGTGACTCACTTTGCAGAGGATATAACTACGGAATGCTTGTCTGAATTAAGAATCTTTGCCAGGTGAGTGGCCACTGAGTCTTCATACGTAGAGATCTGAAACTAGTAACAAATTGACATTTAAATACATATGTAATCAGTATTAAGCAGCAATAAAACAAATCAAAAATGTCTGAACTTATTTTTCAGAGCAGTAAGAACTGAATACTGAGAGCCTTCAGGAATTAAACACCCTAAAGGGAACCCTGCCATGTCCCAAAGCGTTACTATCCTGCAGACGTGGGGTATTCTGCAGGCTAATAACGTTCTAAGGCCCCATTCACACACTGCTTTTTTTTTGCTGCGTATTTTTAAGCACGAGCTCATCACAAACCAGGAGTGGGTGATTAAACATATAAGTGGAGCACTTGTTTCTATTAGACCTTTCCTCTGAGAGTGCCACTCCCGGTTTTGATTGTTCCACTCCTGGCTTTTTTTGAGCTTGGGCGTAAAAATACGCAGCAAAAAAAGCAGTGTGTGAATGGGGCCTAAAGCTGTCTGGTCACCACACTTAAAGCCCGGCTATCGGGAGGATATTGACTTTATTCCTCTTAAAAGCATTTGGTTTTCAGTAATGCAGGTGTTGCGGCATATTTTCATACACTGCTGAGTACACAGTGAGAGGCGGCTGTAAACACATCCTGGCATACTGACTGACAGGCATGTCTGCACTAATCCACTGCAGAACAGTCTGTAAAGGCCACGTTACACGCTGCGATCCGACCAACAAGGTGGATCGCTGCCACATCGTGAACTGATCGCTTGTGAGCTGTCACACAGGCAGACTCACCAGTGACCACGCTGGTAACCATAGCAAACATCGGGTAACTAAGCTGAGCGCGGCGCTTAATTACCCGTTGTTTACCCTGGTTACCAGCTCTCAGCGATTGCTGGGCGGCGCTGGGAGCTCGTTGATCGTTGGTCTCCCACTGTCACACGCGCCAATGCTGGCCGATCAGTGGGAGACCAATGATAAATTTACAGTCCTGTCCATAAATCTACGATCAACGACTTGTCGTTGATTGTTGATACGTGTCATACGCAACAATGTTGTTTCGACATCGCTGCAACGTCACCAAACCGGTGACGTTACGATATCGTTCACGATATCGTTGTGTGTAACGGGCCCTTTAGTCAATGTCCAGAGCGTGCTTACTGCCGATAATTGTGTATCAAACAACCAGGAGTCAGGCCACAATTGAAAAGCAAAGTGCACTTTATTAAAAATAGCAGCGCCTGCTGCATTTAAAAAGTGATGCAACACTGCACACACATATAGGTGACCACATGAATATATGTAATTAACAAGCCAAGTTCAGACATGACCTAACAGCCAATATAGTACAAGTGATTTGCCCCAAAGTGGGTGCACAGCAAATACATAGATCACAAAGTACACATAGACAACTCAATTCATGGGTCAAAGTGTTACCTATTGGTGGCAGTGGCCCCCTGACGCGTTTCGCCAAGCTTCTTCCGAGGGGACCCCCCTCGGAAGAAGCTTGGCGAAACGCGTCAGGGGGCCACTGCCACCAATAGGTAACACTTTGACCCATGAATTGAGTTGTCTATGTGTACTTTGTGATCTATGTATTTGCTGTGCACCCACTTTGGGGCAAATCACTTGTACTATATTGGCTGTTAGGTCATGTCTGAACTTGGCTTGTTAATTACATATATTCATGTGGTCACCTATATGTGTGTGCAGTGTTGCATCACTTTTTAAATGCAGCAGGCGCTGCTATTTTTAATAAAGTGCACTTTGCTTTTCAATTGTGGCCTGACTCCTGGTTGTTTTATATGAAATATACGTTGGTTTTGGAGGGCCTTATACATTGTAAAGGGTTTTCTGAATCTTTAATTGTGTATCAAGCAGTGAATGAAAACATGACTGAACGCCTGCAGGACTGAAAGCCAAAGGCTGCTGGGAGAAAAAAGTTAATTTCTTTTCAGTAGAAACGTTACGCTACATTAACCTGCATATATGCCGGCATATATGCAAGTTAATAACATTTGTATACATGACAGTTACTTTTAAAAAGGCCTCCTGGCTCTACTCTTCTGCATGCATGCTCCGGTTATTGCAGCGGAAAGTTCATGTGTACTGTACAGCACTGCAGCCAATCATTGGGCTTCATGGCTCTACCAATGTAGAAAGCTCCAGCCAGAGCCCAGTGATTTTTACCGGCTGCAGTGGCTCAGTCCATTTACATAAGTAGCGGAGCTGGGCCAGGTGATTGGCTGCAGTGCTGGCACTGTGTTGTCATCACTGCAGCCAGTAAACAATAACAGGGGCAGCGGCGGAGATGGGCAACTACTAGCCTTTTTTTAATTTATCTTTAACAACACTGGCATCCAGAGTGATGAAGAAAGAAAACCCTTTTAAAGGTAAATTTCCATGGGGCCCATATGTAGTGGAATTTCTGTCTTTTACCCAGAAAACCCACTACATCACACAAAAGCAGCAAAGTGAAGTCAATTTTAAAGTCACACCCACACCGTGGAGAATATCCAAAATTAGAAAACTAAGCCTGTAGTAGTATCCTGTAGCTTGGTTCAATAGGCACAACAGTATAGAATACATATGCAAATATGCAAAACTCAATGAATATTATAAAAAAAAATTTTTAATTATTTATTATTTAAAAAAAAACAAAACAACAAAGTATCAAAACATACAACACCAAACAAAGAATCCGCTAGCTGAACACAGGCCAAAATATCATATTTTATGTACTAAAGATACAGAAATCTGTAGGGTCCCACAGAACAAGTGACCATGAGGAGTAAAGTCCCTGTAAATGATAAGTGCACCTGTTATAATGAATACTGAGCGAAGTAGCGGTTATCCAGGTAACGTATTCGGACACCACTGTGGATGCCCTACCTCCTTTACATCCCCCTCAAATATACTATTCTACCTTCTTACATAGTGTAAACCTTTGGGCTTTTGAGCATGTTTGAGTATAGTTCCCATCTCCAGTGCATGGAGACTGTATAGGTTTAACATTATTATTTTATCTCACCAAATGTTTGCATTTGTCATTTACAAGGTTTGTATTCCCAGTTCCCTATGGTTCCTTGCTCTATGTGACCCTTCATATCATTATTGTTACTATCTTTACTACATAAAATATAATTTATCCTTATGGGAGGCTTCTGTTCACCTAGCTGATTCTTTGTGTCTGGCATTGTAGGTTTTTACGCTCTTATTTTTCCAATGTATAAAAAATGTTTTTTTATTATTATTAGTTTAATTTGACTGCATTTTTTGCATAGGTATCCTTTGCAGCGCTATCCTTAGGCAGAGCAAGGCTAGAGAACTTACAAGTATTGGTATGAAGTACTAATTCCGTGCACACAAAAAACTAAACCAGAAACTTGGATAAAAGTCAATTGCATAAAAAGTTTCTTAAAACATGAAAATGTAGTATGCCATCAAAATGGTAGACAATAGTTTAATGGATGGAGTGATACTGGGAAAGAAATAGATAGATGAATATTTACTTGGCACTCTTCAGACTCCTCTTCTGGAGATATGGGAAGTATTGAGGTTTTTGATGGCAACTTCAACTCATACGACATTATACTCCACCTGCGAAAAAAAGGGGCCTATGACAACAGTGTGTGAAAAGCACATTTCCATCGCTAAATGTAAAAGATCTCACACTCCAGCCTTAAGGGCCGCCAACTGGTCATGTTTTCAGGATTTCCTTAGCATTGCACAGGGGTTGGATTCATTTCTAAATTATGCAATACTAAGGAAATCCTGAAAACCTGCACTGTGTGCAGCCTCGAGGCCTGGAATTTGGGGTGCAAGGAGGTCACAGTATAGTAATAATAATTATAATAATCATTATTTCTATAGTGCCAACATATTCTGCAGCGCTCCACAATTCAGAGGTTTATATTCAAACAATCATAAGAAACAGTTATCAGACAATACAATACAATACAAAATACAATACAATTATTAAAGCAAAATAATGACAGCCCTGCTCATAAGAGCTTACAATCTAACAATGAGGTGGGGGTGACATTTAGAATGATGGTATAGTCAACTTGAGAAAATGGTGAACACATAGGAGCAGCATATATGGCCACCAACCATTATTTGTGATGCATTTGAGATTGGTGGAGCGGATAGGCTATGTCTAAATGACTTTGACTAAGGATCATGAGAGGCCTCCTTAAAAAGATGTGTTTTTAGGGATAGCCCGAAACTATGTAAGTTGTGGATAGACTAATTTCTTGGGGTAGAGCATTCCAGAGAATTGGTGCAGCTCAGGATAAGTCTTGGAGCCAGAAGTGAGAGGTTCGGAATAATGCAGAATTAAGTCTAAAGTCACTTCCAGAGCGAAGACAACGGGTGGGGTTATAGACAAAAATGAGGAAGGAGATGTAGGGAGGTGCTGCACTGTGAAGAGCTTTGTGGGTGAGAACAAGCAGTTTGAATTGGATCATTACATACTACTTGGAGCACCTGATGTAAGATTATAGCTCTATTTCTCTGATCTGAGTCCTTAAAACACAGTTTAACACCATAAAGAAAACATTCTAAACTAGAAGGGGCCCAATGCTATCGCATCGGGAGGGCAGTGACATCATGATGGGGGCGGTCTCTGTGGCACTGGGGGCGGCGGTTGTCACCTTACTGTATTTCTCTCCTCCCCCTGTGCTCACTCCCAATGTAGGTAAATAAATGTATTTTTAGATAAAAACCTGTCTCTGTGGGTTTTTTTTTTTTTAATAATAAAGTGTTTACTTTTCTGGTAAAAAAATGTGTAGGGCCTAGCTGTATTTTCTATTGCCAGCATAGGTAAACCAAGGAGATACTGGCTGCCAACCCTCACTGCCTGGTGTAGCTTTGTTGGCAATGAAAAATACAGGGGAGCCTTATTTTTTTCAGTTATTTAAATACATAACTAAAAAAAAATTGTTGCGAGTTCCACCATATTTTCTATTGCCAGCCAAGGTAACCCAGGCAGCTGGGAACTGTAATTCTCAGCATGGTAAGGCCCAAGTGTTCTGGGCCCTACACGCTGAAAATTGCAGCCAGCAGCCGCCCCAGAATTAGTGCTTCCATGAGAGATGCCAAACCTGGCTGTCACCCCACTCTTCCACCTGCCATTTAGCTGTGGCACATTGGATAATAAAGGGGTTGATGTCAGGTTTTTTTTGGGAGCTGACATCAAGCCATATTGCTAATGTCGGCCGTCAGTATGGCGGTTGGCCATTAGCAATGCTTTCAGTAAAGAGGAAAAAAAACACACTCACACAGAGAAATCCTTTATTACATACAAAATAGACAGACACACTTCGTTACCCATTTTATTAGCTCCCACCAAGTTCCCCTCCGATATAATACTGTAATCTTGCGGTGGGGCGGTGTGATGCATCACACGGCCACCATCTTTGTATATGCGAGTGTCCAAAGATGTTGGCCGTGTGTATGTGTGTGCATGTTTCTGTATGTGTGTGTGTGCAAGCATGTTTATGCGTATGTGTATGTATATGTATGTACATGTATGTGCATGTGTATGTGTGTATAAATGCGTGTATGTATGTGTGTATGTGCGTGAGTATATGTATGCAAGTGTATGTGTGCATGTGTATGCGTGTATGAGGGTGTGTGAATGTGCATGTGTGTGTAGGTGTGCATGTATGTGCGTTTGTGTGCACATGTGCATGTATGCGTGTATCTACGTGTGTATGTATGTGTATGTATGTGTGTGGGGACATTATACTGTGTATGGGTATATGTATGTATGTGTGTGCACATGTATGTCTATATCTGCATGTCTGTGTGTGTATGTGTATATGCATATGTATGTATATGTGTACATGTATATGTGTGTATATAGCACCACCTGCACCTACCACCTCCCAGCCACAGCCAGCAGGAACTTCCATGGCTTGGGGAATGCGCTGAATGAGATGTAGTTCTGCGCCCTCTGTAGCCACCAGAGGGAGCCCGCACCTCATCTCCTTCTCAGGCCTTGAGCCGCGGACTTCCTGTCAACTGTGGTTGGGCAGTGGTGGGTGCAGCGAGGTGTGATGTCTGGCGTGGCAGGGGGACGGCCGACGTCTGGCCGGGCAGACGATGTCCAGCATGGGGGTACGGTGGTGTCCTGCTGGTGGTACCGCGCAATGGGCCGATACCACCAACAGGTGCTATATTGGGATACCCATCACTTGGGTATCCCAATATGGTGTCCAGCATACTTCCGTTTGGCATTGTGGATTGTGGGATTCGGCCTTCTCCCGACGGAAGTGAGCAACAGATAACATAAAAGATAATTATATATTAGATAAGTCAACGGCTCATCCACTTCTGGGAAACATCAGCAAAATCTGATATTCTTTTGGATATTCTGGGACTTTCTCTACACAGTACCTCCTCACAAAAGGAAAACAAGAAAAATTCCTTTTTAAAAAAAAAAATCTGATGTTTTAATTAACCAGAATACAAAACAGTAGTCTGACTTTTCCTCATATTACATATTTCAAATGTTAATTACCCCTCCCATCTCACCCACCTCCCCCTGTAGACAGCAAGTACATCATCTCTTATAGTAGGAGCAGACAGTAACAAATCCATACATTATACAGTCCAGTACAACATATCATATAGCTGAAATAGGAGTCCATTCTTTAAACTATCACACGGGTATTAAACTCCCCATGCCACTGCTCACCTCCTCCGTGAACTCCATAGGTTATCAAATACTGACATAGAGTTCCTCGTGTAATAAATACTTTCTTCAAGCTGTATTGTATAATCCACTTGCTTAATATATTTTGTCTTAGTGGGGCTCAGCCCTGATCTAGTTCTTGGCAATCAATTTCCTAGCCATAATAATAATCTGGCAACTGCCACATTCTGTGTATTATTAATTACAATTATTTCAACATAACCCAATAGACACACCAACGGAGTCCGCGGCACCACACATCCATATCTTCCTTCAATCAGACTAAGTACTACTACCCAAAACACCTGTAATCTTGGACAATCCCACAACATATGCAAAATACCCTCTCCCTCAGTCATACATCTCGGACATTCAGAGGTATTTCTCACACCAACCCTATGTAGGAATTCAGGGGATCTATATGCTCTATGAATAGTGTATAATCGCGACATCCTTCCCGGTTCACTTAATGACAATTTGACAATATATTCCAAGATAGACTCCCACACTGTATCATCAAACACACCTACTTCTTCCTCCCATTCATCTCGTGCCTGAATCAGATGCTGCAACAGAAAAGTATGTAGATCTTTATAAACAAATGGAAATAACCCCTTTCGTTGTCTCTACAATGCAAATGTAATTCAAAATAATGTCCCTTCTTCCTCTCTGTTTCCCAAGCAGATACATCTCGTCTTTACAAAGAGCACTAAATGGCTTCATATGGAACAACAAACCCCCTAGGGTATCTCACTGAATGATGTCACTACCTCTTAAGGAGGGAGGGTTGGGAGTCCCTGATTTAAAAACTTACCATTTAGCAGCCTTACTCGAACCAGCAAAACTCTGGTGGGACGGCAGCTCTTCTCAACACTGCTGGATCAATATTGAAGCTCAATTTTCACCCAGGGGCTCCCTAAGGACCCTCTTGGAAGCATCCCTGCTCCAAACTGTAAAACCATCCCCCCCCTCTGCGCACCATGGTCTCGCTTCTCAGAACATGGTCACTGTTGGGCAGATCTCACTACTCTTTCCTCTTACGAGATATTTCTCTGCGGGCTCTGGAACTCCTGTTTGGGGGCTTGTCACTCTCGGGGTGGACGCTAAGGGGCATTGCCACATGACATGATATACTCGAGGACTCGAGATTGGTCCCTTTCGAGTCTCTACACCACAAATTTGGCTTGCCTAATACAATGTTCTATCAATATCTTCAGATCCGCCACTTATTGGCTTCCTCTGGCCTCCTCTCTCTGAGTGTTCCAAAGCTCACCAACCCTCTGCAACGCCTCTATAAAACAATGGGCCCCCTATCACATGGCATTTCGATACTTTACAAATTGTTCCTCAGCCCAGAGGACTCTGATAAACTTCCCTACATGCACAAATGGGAATTGGGCCTCTCATTCACAGCCCCATCTAGTACTTGGCAACTGGCTACAAACCATGCTTCCAGATTCACTTCCTGTGTTAACCACCTCGAACAAGCAAAAAAAAATCCAATTGGGCTGGTATATCTACCTGTCCAAACTTGCCAAATTTGGTAAAACCTCTTCCAAGCTCTGTTGGAAGGGTTGTGGTCAGACAGGCTCCTTAGTTCACGTGTGGTGGGATTGCCCGAAACTTCGGAGGTTCTGGTCGGCTGTGCAGGAGGTCTTAACAAAGGTGACGGGTCTCCCGATCACCCTAAATGGTCAAATGGCGTTACTGGGAATAGGTGTTACAGAGATTCCGAAGCTGTACCAACCCATAGTTACTAATGTCCTGATAGCTGCCAGACAATGCATCACCAGACATTGGAAGCTCCCCACAACACCCTCCATGTCAGACTTGGTGACAACTAGACATGCACTACAATTACGAAAGAATTCTTGCCCATGATCTTTCCAGAAAGAACAAAATTTTGACATGGTGGGACCCATGGATTTCCTCTGTTTATCATGTACCGCACTAACAGCAGCTACCTGACTAGTCTCTGAGATACCGGCTATCCTTTTCCATACACCTGTACACAGAGGCGGCTCCCCCCCCCCTTTTCTTTCCCTTCCACTCTAATCCCTTTGTGTTGTCTTTTCAAATGTTAAAAATATTGGTTGTATATGGTTAAACTGACATAATTTCAATAAAAAGTAATGGTTTAAAAAAAATAAATAATAATAATGTCCCTTTGCATCTCCAATGCGCCTTAAAGTATTTGTCGCTGATAGACATGTTGAACCCTGATGTAACTGAACCGATCCGTGATCGGCAGCTGAAATTCAGCCTGTAAAGTTTCAAACGTTTTTAAATTGTTGTTTACTAACAATAGTGAAACATAACAGATTCCTTTATGAGACCAATCTCTTTGATCCCCCAACTTATAAAAGTCATTCAAATTATCGTTCATCCATACGGGAGAATAGACTGTTAGTCCATTAACTTCCCTAAGTTTTTTAATTCTATTCCAGATTCTATGTATAAAGCACAGTGTGAGGAACCTTCAACCCAACCTACCAAAAGTACCTGCTTCTAAACCCTGTACCAAAGGAGCTCTCCGTACAAAATAGAGCATCTTGACTTTAACATGGTTAAGGACACTCTTTCAGATGTCTTGACACTAACTTAATGTCTGCTCTATGACTCTTTAGGGTATGTGCACACGGGGGGCGGGTTAGTGGCGGCGGCGGCTGGGCGGACCCGACAGGAAGCTCCGGAGCCGTCCACCGGCTTCCTGTCGGGTCCGTGCTGCGGGAGACGGGCGGGTGTGCGGCGGTGCACAGCGGGTTAGCGCCGGCGGTTCTGCAGCGGCTGGAAGCAGCACATGATTCTGCTTGCAGACGCTGCAGAACCGGCCGGATTATAGAACATGCTCATTCTTTGCTAACCCGCTGGGAACCCAGCGGGTTAGCAACAGATGAGCATGTGGAAACCGCCGGTGTGTGCACACTGGGGGTCGGTTTCCATAGGTTTATATGTTAACCCAAAAGCCGCTTTTGGATTAACATAAATTTTCATAAACCTCATGGAAACCGACCGGCGGTTTCCGCTGCTAAACCTGCAGTAAACCTCCAAGTGTGCACATAGCCTTATGCAGCTATATGTTCACATATATGTGTGAATATTTGTACGGTTTTATGTTGAAACAATGCAATTGAGAATTTTATTGTCCATAGCATATTCTTCACTTTTAGCGGT
Source organism: Allobates femoralis (assembly GCA_033576535.1). Classification (NCBI taxonomy): domain Eukaryota; kingdom Metazoa; phylum Chordata; class Amphibia; order Anura; family Aromobatidae; genus Allobates; species Allobates femoralis. Next base: position 590,083,068 of record JARQOC010000002.1, on the reverse strand, counting down.
ATACAATATTAGGGTAGGATGGAGAGGTAAAGTGGGTTATATTTTGAGTAGAATTGTACTTTATCTGTGAAAATGTTTAATAAAAAGTCATCTGATTTAAAAAAAAATTAATATATAGGGGTCAATTGTATGCTTTGTGAAATAGATTTCACATGTTTGAACACAAAAAAAAGCTCTACTATACATCAGGCTATAAATTTTTTAGCAGTTTGGTTTTCATGGTTGGCATGTCAAGGGCGTTTTCTTGGACAATAAAGCCTCAAGTTAAAAAAAAAATACAGAACGATTGGCTTCAGCTGTGTTCTGTGGCCTTGTCTCAGACGCTGAGCTCTAATTTTACATGAGTTAATTCTCCACTACCCACCAATGAATTAAAAACACCACCATGGCAGAACTAGTCTACAGATTTTATTATATCGGTTGGCTTTTGTTGCTAATGTCATGAGAAGGTGCAACAGGTTGGCAGAAAATACTCGAAATCAGTAGTCTCATTTTTGAGAAACTTATTTCTTTATACACTGGATGTACTAATCTGTGCTGAATGTATACCTTCACTAACACGTTAATACTAATAGCTAATTAGATGTACTTTATTCTGGTGCTGAGGCTGAGTGTATACTTAAAATTGACCACAAACAAGAATAAAATAAAGCTTTTTGAAGTAAATACCTAAAGAGATCTCACCTGTCCAACATTTTAGTACTTGCACGTTCCAACTTCTCCAATATCTGAGGCAACTGTGTATCATCATCACATGAAGCACCCCAACCAAGCACCCGTGCCAGGTCATTTCCAGTACCCAAGGGAAGAACTCCTAGTTGACACTATAGTTACAGGTATATAGAGACATACAATATTATATTACAGAATAGGTGGCCATTAAAGACATACATTACAAATCCAGAGATATTTTTCACTTCAGCCTCACCAATTAGTTCAGTAGTAGCCAAGAGCTCCATTTGATGATCTGAACCTCATAATATTAATGTTAGTAGTTTAAAATGATAAAAAAAAAATGAAATTCAGGTCCCAAAATGGAAAGTTTTTCTGTGCCATAAAGAAAATGTATAATACACAGGGCACTTTGAGACAAATCATTATTAAGATTAAGATACATATGGACGAAAACTTGACCCAAAACCTTTTACTTAAGAGGTTGTTGGGGGAGATGATGACATTTACGGTACACGCTCATAAGCATGTGATATGTAAGGTGATAAAAATGGGTCTGGCTAATGAAATAAGGCCAATATCTGGTAAAGTTGAATACAGACTCAAATTTTCCCATGAAAAGGCTAAATTGCCATAAGTGAGCTGTTAGCGGAAACCAAAAGACCTTGATCAGTCAAGACATTAAAACCCTAATATTGTGTAAATACCCCTCCTGCAGACAAAGCAGCTCTGTCCTCTTGGGGCACAGATTTCTTAACAACTCTATAGACATTCTGTAGTATCTGGCACGAACATGTTAGCTGAAACTCCTTAAATTCCTGTACTCTTGTCATTACGGAACATACTACAGATGCTAGACTGGAATGATTGATATCTCGGAGAAGCCAAGTCAACACCTCGAGTACTTTATAATGTTCTTCCATCCATTCATAAACAATTTTTTGAGTATAGTAAGATCATTATCCAACTAAAAGAGTCCAATGCCATTCAAGGGCTTTTCAGGTTTCAGAAATGTTTGTCCAATGGCTGTAGTTTGTTTAAAATAACAAAATGGTGCTTTATTCACTCTTACTGGGTCCAGTGCAGGGTAACAGAAAAAAAAAAAGTTTGTTATTTTTATAATAAAATAACAAAAAATTATTTTATTATACTGTTTGTATTTTTTATAAATTGTGCAAATATTTTAAGTTGTATTTATTGTTTTTAATCAAGTTCATCTAATAAATATCCTGAAAAATGGTTAACTCCACATCGTAGTATATTCTTCCACTAAAACCATCGATAAGGGGTTCAAGTTAGCGCTGGGCCTATACCAGATATCAAGTATAGTGTTATAAAACCCAACGGTGGAGTTACACACGGTGCTCCCCCCTAGGCCTTCAAGCAGCAACTAAACATCCAATAAATCCCCTACAGCTAGCTCCGGTGTCTAATTTCACTTTTAAATAGGGGTTTTCGCCAAAGTGGTAACACCCTTAAAACAAAACTTTTCTCTTTATGAGGTTCTCTTTGGACTTTTAAGGTAGAAAGGTATGTGTCAAAGGAACATCCAGATGAATGCCAGGATACACACTTTCCCAGCAGAACATTGCCCAGAGCGCCATGTTGTCTTCGCTAGCTTACCTTTTCCTCATAGTGCTGCGTTGAACTACTTAATAGCCACTTAAACAACATACACAGCACATTGGCCAATATACAGGATTTGATTTCACGATTGTCCGGTACTTAACCCTTTGTGGATGGTCCTAACCTTATGGCATATTATTAGGGCTTATACCTTATTTGGGTGTGATCAGGAGAGGCAGCTGTCATATGTTGGAAACTCCATCCACCCTTAGTGTCCAAAATAAAATCATGCGCCTACTGCATGTGGAGGAGTTTCTGCCATATAGCAGCCATCCTTACCAGTTGTTCTCACCCTTAGAAGACAGAATAAATTGCATGTGATATAACAATTAAATGCAGGCAGTATTCTGTGATAGGATTTCCATACTGACCTGTTTATGTAAGCTCAGCTTATCTATCTCAGATAAAACCCAGCCAACGCTTCCATCGCCACCACATACAAGTATTCGGAAATTATCAAACTTCTGAAACAATCGTAAACTAAAAAATAAACAAATAAAAAACAAAGTTAGAGGTCATGAGAGATCCCACAGTCCTATCTGATACTGAGGTTTACATTCCATCTAAGGAGAGATTCACACTAGTATCTTTTTGTGAAAATCCTGCATCCCTTTGAATTACCCAGGGCCCCCACAGAATTGTAAAAACATATGCCCCAGCACCGGTATTATCTCTGATCGTCTCACGGATAAGGGATAATACTGGTGCGGGACAATACAGTTTCTTACGGCTTTGTTACTGTTCCACCAGATCCGGGGCCAAATGACACGCCCTCTAAGGGGTGTGTTATTTGGAACTGCATTCTGGGCATGCGCAGTTCCAAAACCAGGATCCGGATCCAACAGGTCTCATGTATGGCTCATCACACAGTGTCATGCCATTTAAGAGCATTTGGACTGAAAGCCCACTCTGCAGTGACCAAACCTCATTAGCAGAAGGAAACTACAGGCTAGACTCGCCTTTGGTGAGGAGCATGTTGTGTGGACAGAGGAGAAGTGGTTCACAGTTCATGTTAGTGATGTCCTGTGGCCGCAGATATGCTGAAGTCATTCAAAGCAAAGGCCTGTACAAAGCAAACACCTCTACACGTCCTACTGGTTGGTGACTGTTGTAACATTCACAACATTTAGTTTAAATCTTTCTCTGTGCTACAGTAATTGCTGTTCTCTAATTATGATCATCATGTTTTTGTGTAAAATAAAGGTTAAGTTGATAAAGTATGGTTATTTTGGAAAACACTGTTCTACTGGCATGCTTTACCCCTTACACAAAAGCCTTCAAATGTTGATCAATGTAGATTACATTCTGCCTGAAAAAAGTTAAGTGATTGTACATTGATCTCCAATTTTGATCGCCAGTGTATATTGCCGATTCTTCTATAAAAGAAAACATATGACTCTTCTCCTTTTCTTGCATGAGCTAAATACTTTTTTTCATATCTTAAGATTTCAGTGTTACTAGTGTGGATTACTCTGAAGATGTGGCCAGTAGGACCCCTAGAAAATCACTGCAACAAAATTGATAGCTTAAAGAGGTATTCTGGCTCTGCTCACTTCTGCATTGGAAGGTGAGTAGGGCCAGTGACGTCACGTCTACTTATACCTGTAAGGTCGCAGTCACGTGCATAAGGAAGAGCTATAAGGCATCTTTCCTATTTATTTAAAACAATATCTGCTGATCTCACATTTGGCCTCACAAATATGATCAGACAAGGAGTCACTGATTGATTCCGCTTACTTTTCAATTTAAAAGTGGATCTGGAATTCCTCTTTAAAATTTTTAGGACAATATTTTCATGAGAAAATTAAATAAGGTTGTCCAATTGAAAAACCAATGCTCATTACCTATTAAAGTAAAAAAGCCTATACTCACCTCCTCACCTCCACAAAGGACATTGTTATAATGGGCAAGTCCTGCGACCAATCAGTGCAGACTTCCTTCTCCCCAATTTCGGGCACAAAAGTACTCAACAAAGTGAGCGGCCAGCTGCAGCGCTCACTCCGGGAATGAGACTTGTGATCACTAGCACCAGAGGAGAGAATTGTCTTTTTATTTTTATAGGGGCAAACATGGGGAATGAGAAGGAGGTGTTCAAGTAGTGAACAACCTCTCTAAAGGGGTTTCCACACTATTTCATTTAATGACTCATCAGTAGTGCACAACTGCTCCAGTTTTGGGATTGTAAAGTATCCGCCTGGACAGGCGTCTGGAATCAAAAATGCAGGGCTAGTTTTAGGCATGCTCCAAAACAATTATATGGTTTCGAAAGTTATTTTCCAATAAAGCGAGTGCCATTTTGGCTTTTCATCTAGTAATTAGATTTGCATAAACCTGAAGCTTCTTACCCTAAATGAGGTCCTCCGTTCATCAGGTCAAACACCTGAGCGGGGTTCAGCAACTGTTTGAATCTCCGGAGGAATTTCACACCCTGATTGTCTCCGCTTTTGGAATTCACAAAGACAAGTAGAGGACTGGCACAAGAGGGAGGGCAGGTCGCTTTCCAGAACCCTGGCACAAGAATAAAGTTAAGTTCCAGTTATACGGTTTATCTGTCAAATCACAGCTAACAATGAAAAAAAAAAACTATTTCCGTAAAGGTACCTTCACACGACGCAATTTCACTGGCAAATTGCTGGTTGCAGTGAAATCATGGACACATTGTTACATTTTGTTGATGTGTACAAATGGAACAATGTGTCCATGATTTCACTGCAACCAGCAAATTGCATGCAATATTGCTGTGTGTGAAGGTACCTTAAGACTGACAACATAAGCTATGGTCCTGATGTGTGAGATTCTTGCAATGGTATTCAGCAAAGCAATATGGCCCCAGTCTTCAATGTCAACCAATAACCCATGTATGGAATCAAAACCATTTTAATTTGCAACATCATGAAATAATTTATAAGTAGTAAACGTTCTAGAAAAACAAATCGGAAAGACCCCGATGATGCATACCTAAACACTGCATATATGGGAGGATTAAATAAATACTCCATTCTGTAGGCACATACCATCAGAGTCTATACTGTTGAGTGCTGTAGGAGGTATTATAGATACTTTGCATTGGCCAAGGGGACATTTTCGAGGGTATTGGTCCTTACATGACGTGTGTACCTGTAAAACAGAAACATAATTAATTGCCATGCTCACCATTGTACTAGGTTTTTGTATTGCTGATTTTCATCCTACGCAAAATTATTGAAACATTTTAAAAAAAATATTTTTACTTTTTAAAAAGAATGTCAGCAGGGTTTTGCAGTGTAATCTGAGTGCAGCATAATGTAGGGTTTTCATAAAATCACTTTTTTCTTGGCTGTAGATGTAGCAGTGCTATGAATGTCAAACTGTGTATAACCACACCCACACCCCTGATTGGTAGCTTCTTGTGTACACTGTGTATTGTGAGCAAGCTGCAAATTAGTGGTTGGGATGGGGTTACTCAAATTACTGGCATGGCTTTACTGCAGTCATAATCTCAGGCAGTGATGACCTCCTGCTGATAAAGCACTGATGGAATTGAAAAAAAAAAAAGTACACAGCCTAATAAGTGACACACCCCAGTAATCCTACATAATGCTGCTCTCAGATTAAGGTTGTGAGCCCACAGTGAGTTTTTCATGACTTTTTAACATTGCATATTTTCACTACATCACAAACATAGCATCTTAAAGTTCTAGTAAAGTGGATGGGATTTATAGAAATCTCCTGCCTACTGTGCTTCTTTCTTACCCAGCATAAACTGACCTGCAGTGCACGTTTTAAATCTGCAACAAGTCAATTGCTCTTGTGGGTAAACAGAGTTTTATGAGCAGGTTTTCCCTATAGACTTCAATTATTGAAGAAAAAACAAAGGTAAAAGCACACATGGATTTTTAGTGCATCTCCGCTGCAAAAGCACATCAAAGATGCAAGTATCCACACGACTGTATTAATAAAGCTTTGTCAAAGCCAAATACCAGGAAATATTAAAAACAAAGAATCTTCATTTAAAGCATGACTAACCCAGTCAGGTCTGGCGTTCTGTACCAGAGAGGGTACCTCGCACTTCTGAGCATATTCCGGCTCTCCGGAAGGTTGCCCTTAGCTCCTCACTGGCCATGAGAGGTAGACGGTGGCTTCAAAAGGGCAGAGCAAGTGTTTGCTTTTGCCATTTACTGCACTTGGGGAGAATTACTTATGGTGTTTATGGGAGGCGAGACACCGTTGCTCTGAGCGATCAAGCGGGTCAGGGACCCCCTAGTGTCAGCTGTTGCCAGCAGATACAGGATTCTGTATCTGCTGTTTTAACAAGATGGTGTGAGGTTCCTTCCATTCCCCCAACTCACGCCCTCCTTTACTCCTCTGGGCTGAGGGTGGAGATTGGGTGTTGCCTCAGCAATGTCAGGTGATCTCTGAGAAGAAGTTTTAAATCCCCATATCCTCTGTGTTGTTCTGGTTATTTCAGTTTAGTTTGGGTATGAAAGTTTAGTAGTTGTGTGCTTTTTTGGTTTGCGATTTTGCTCTGTTAGGTCAGGTTCTGTCCCAAGCTTTTCTTACTTTGTTTTGTCCTGCATTGCTTTATTTGGATTGCTGGTGTATGTGATCCAACTGAGGCCTGTGTGCCCAGCCACTGCGCTATCTCGCACCTGAAGAGGGCTCTGCCAAATCTTCCCCCCTTCCAGGACATCCTTTTCTTCTGCTTGCTTCCTCAAGCTCAACATGGACAAGACGGAGTTCATTGTCTTCCCCCCTAGTCGCTCTCCCCCCTTCCTGATCTATCTGTCACTATCAATGACTGCACACTCTTACCCGTCCCCCACGCCAAGTGACTCAGGGCTAATCCTCGACTCTTCCCTCTCCTTCAAGCTCCACATCCAAGCCCTCGCCACCGCTTGCCGACTCCAGCTCAAAAACATTACCCGTATCCACTCTTTCCTTGACCAAAACACTTGTGCACGCCCTCATCTCCCACCTCGACTACTGCAACCTCCTGCTCACCAGCCTCCCTGCTACCTCGCTCGCACCTCTCCGCACCATCCTCAATTTCGCTGCGCGACTCATCTACCTGTCTCCCTGCTACTCCCCTGTCTCCCCCTCTGCTGAGCCCTTCACTGGCTCCCCACTTCCCAGAGATCCCAGTTCAAAACCCTGACCCTGACATACAAGGCCATACACAACCTCTCCCCTCCTTACATCTCCGACCTGGTCTCCCGATCCCTTCCCTCATGCATTCTGCGCTCCTCTCAAGAGCTCCTCCTCTCGTCCACCTTGCATCTCCTCACACAACCGCATACAAGACTTCGCTCGTGCATCTGCCATACTTTGAAACTCTCTCCTGCCACCACATCAGACACTCCCCTACCCTGGGAACCTTCAAGAAAAACCTGAAGACCCACCACTTCCTTCAAGCCTACAGCCCACACTGAGACCTAATCCGCTGCACCATCTCACCCTCACCTCTCCCCTTCCTACTGTCTCCCCACCCATCCCCTATAGACTGTGAGCCCTCATGGACAGGATCCTCTGCCCTACTGTATCTGCATGACTCAATTGTTGTTAGTTACGGCACTATATAAAGATTTAATAATAATATAAAAATAATAATAATGAAGGCGGGTGAAAAGTACCCCGGTTCCTGAGGTTGTATGCCCACTGGACGTTTGTGCTTCTTTTTTTAATGCTGCATTTTTCAGTTGCACAAACGCACCTGTGTTATATATATATAAAAAAAAAAAATGGTAGCACAAACATGCACACCCTCCACAGTGAGCCCTGGCAATGTCTTCCTTTCGGGCATTAACAGGACCAAGTGCAATAAAAAGCATCACAAATGGACTGTGTGAATAACAATCCATTTGTGATGCTTTTTAGGGTTGGTTAGAATGGAAAAACCACAACTCAAAAATGGACATGTTAATTGACATGCTCGTTTTTGAGTGCATTCAATTTCTGCATCAAAAAACAGATCACATAAAAAAAGCACAAGTGGGAACAACATTTTTAAAATCTCAGACTTGAATGTATATTTTGAGAGTGATCCATTTTGCTGCAGAAACAGATCTTCAAAAACGCAGCATACACGTCCAGTGGGCACATAGCCAAGGGTGTGCAATAGCGTGGAAGCTAGCGAAAAGAGTGACTGGTACACTGCACTTGCTGGCTTGTAGTCCAGTCATTCCACCACTACCCAGCATTACAAAACCAGCAAGTAACAAAAACCGCAGCATCAAGAAACTACCGTATTATTCGTTTTATAAGATACACCTGATTATAAGACGAACCCCCAAATTTGGTGAAGGAAAAGAGAAAAAAATATTTTTTTGTTAAAAGGGGTCCGTCTTGTAATGCCAGTGTCCGTCTTACAAATCATTTATAGGTACGTCATCCTGGTATATGTATAAACCCCATCCTGGTAAATAATACCCTATCCTGGATGTGGCCCATTGTGTTGGCACACATAGCATTCCCCCCCTGTGTAACAAATATATGCCCTCTCTGTGCTGGCACACACATGCCCCCCTCTGCTGGCACACATATGCCCCCCCTGTTTTGGCACACATATGCTCCCTCATGCTGGCACAGACATGTTTCCCTCTGCTGGCACACATATGCTCCCCCCTTGCTGGCACACATATGCCCACCCTGTGCTGGCACACATATGCCCACCCTTTGGTGGCACACATATGCCCCACCCCCTGTGCTGACACACATAGCTACCCTGAGCTGGCACAAATATGTTCCCCCTGTGCTGGCACATATGCCCCCATGTGCAGAAACTCATATATGCCCACACTGTGATGGCACATATAGCTTCCCTGTGCTGGCACACACATGCCCCCCCTGTGCTGGTACACATTTACTCCCCCCTGTGATGGCACACATTTACTCCCCCCTGTGATGGCACAAAGATGTCCACCCTGTGCTGGAACACACATGCCCACACTGTGCTGGCACACATATGCCCACCCTTTGGTGGCACACACATGCCCACCCTGTGCTGGCACATATAGCTTCCCTGTGCTGGCACACACATGCCCCACCCCTTGTGCTGGCACATATAGCTTCCCTGAGCTGGCACAAATATGTTCCCCCTGTACTGGCACATATAGACCCACCCTGTGCTGGCACACATATGCCCCCCCCCCATCCTGGCACACATATGCTTCCCCCATCACTTTATATGCCCCCCTTCTGGCACCCACATAGTAAAATGACAAACGTTTTTAACTCACCTGTTGCTGGCTCCATTGCTCCCAGTTCCTCTTCCTGTGCCAGCATCATATCACGTGATCGGCATAGCACAGTGATGACATCACTGTGCGCCCCGGTCACATGATCGAATTGGGCACAGAGAGGAAGAAACCGAGGAGCTGGGAGTGTCTGAGCCAGCAATGTAAGGTGAGTTAAAAGAGTTTGTTATTGTACTACTATGTACACACCAGCAAGGGGGTATATAGAGTGACAAGAGGGGGCATATCTGGCATGGGGGGGGTGACTGTAGGCACAGGTAATATGCGCAGCTCCCCTGTCTACATCTCGACGCGACTTCAGCACTGAGGTGGTAGACAGCGGGAAGCAGGGTATATTACATGAGGCTAATGAGTGGGAGAACGTAACCTCCCGCTGCCTCTGCAGCCCGCTCCAGCCCCTGGACAAGCTCCAAAGCGACCCCTCCATATAGATTCGGATTCTAAAATGCACCCACCACTTCCCCCCAAAATTTGGGGAACAAAAGTGCGTTTTATAATCCAAAAAATACAGTAGCTCAAAAATGCAATAAAAAAAACACAAGTAAGGCCCCTTTCACACTAGCATTTCTGTCCAGATTCGGCAGATCCAGACAGAAAACCCCATTTGCCGCCTAATGGCTGCACTTGCGGTACACTTGGGGCAAGCACCATGCATTCTCTATGCGTCTTGCTGCAAGTGCGGTATTGCGATGATCCGGCACTTGCGGCCGCGCAAAAAAAAAACGCAGCTGACCGCTTTTTTTTTCCGCAGCCACAACTGCCGCAAGTGCCGGATTGCAGCAACATACAACTTGCTGCAAGTGTACCGCAAGTGCAGCCATTAGGCGGCAGATGCGGTTTTCTGTCTGGATCTGCCGGATCAGGACAGAAATGCTAGTGTGAGAGGCCACAGAAGTGGTGCAGGTGTTTCTATTAGACTTTTCCTCTGATTGCTCCACTCCTGGTTTTGTCTACAAATCCTGAGGTAAAAAACTAATCAAATACTCAGTGTGTGCACGTGCCTAAGGCTGGTTTCACACTGCAGTTTTTCCTGATCAGGTTCGATCAGGTTTGTGTGTCAAAACCAGGAGAAACCAGGAGAGGAACTTGCAGAGAAAAAGTATAATTGAAAGACTGACATCTGTTCTGAGTTTTGGAGGCACTCCTGCATTTGACACACAAACCTGATCGAACCTGATCAGGGAAAAAACTGTAGTGTGAAACCAGCCTTAGGGCCCATTCAGACATCATTTTTTCACAAACAAGTCCTATCCATTAAACCAGGTTTAAACCAGGGGTGGGGAACCACTGGCCCTAAGGCCGAATGTGGCCCTTATGATGAAATGGACCCCTTTAATACATAATGTAGGAGGATTTCTTATTTATCCCGACAATATTGTATTTTGGTTTGCAAGCTTGTAATATGTCACTCATGGGTTACACAAGATTTGTAGGAGCCTGCTAGTATTTAAAGTGGGTAATGTAATTATCTACCTTGTAATAAGCAACTCATTGTAAATACAAGTCTTGTAGATGCTTGGTGATGTTTACTGTGTGTAATGTAATTATCTCAACTCTTGTCAGAGAAGGTCATTACACTCAGAGAACTTAATTTTACTAACATTCCATTATATTGATATGTCAATCAGTATATGGCTCTCCCTTGCCTGCAATACAAAACTGGAGGTAGTCTTATAAACAGTTTGAGATCCAGCCAATGAAAAGACGGTCTTATACCACCAATTGTGAAGTCTCCAATATCCTGCAATGAGGGCTGAGGATATATAAGGAGGACTGTTCATTTTGAGCAGCAGATTGGATACAGGCAGCTAATCTAGGATCTTCGGGTCCGATTGGCTGGCCATAACCCCAGGTCTAGGCATTTCGGTGCCGACTAAGGGGATCAGAACCTGGATTATAACACCACAAGGACTTCAGCATTGAATTATCGGATTCGGCTGTGATGACAAAGACTGCATAAGGAAGCAACCCAGGTTGGGACGATCCAGTCACCTGGCTACAGACTTTGCTGTGCTATCTTCTAATCCCTGGTGAGCCAGCGGAAGGGTGAGACTCCGTTGCCTGTTACATTTTGTGTTTTGCTGGTTATGTGTTATATGCTGTTGACTGTTTGGGGATCCAATTTAGCCTTAATATTGTGATTCTCTCAACCTGTGTTGTCTGAGTAGTGTTTCGCCCACGGTTAAGGAGCTCGGGCGTTCAGTTTAGGGATGAGCCCTGGTCCAGGTTGTCTTGCTAAAGGCGGCTGGGCCAGCGACGAGAGCACCCACTTACCCCCAGGTCTCCACAATTGGTGGCAGCGGTGAGATACTACTCAGCCTGGTTTATCCAGGGAAGCTGCAGGGGACTGGTGTTCGCGGACACCGTCCAGGGCTCATCAACCAGGGAGGCATGTAGGCATACCCAGCAGTCCATAGGTGAGGCATACAGGTTTCGGACGCTGCCATGTCCAACCCCACCAGCTCAGCCATGGGTCGGCAGACTAGAGCACCCACTGACCCCCGTGTCTCCACAGCCCTTAATGACTTTTTTGTGGCCCCCGGGCAGATTCCTGGGGAATGCAGTGCTCATGCTGGCAGACACGTTTAGCCGACCCTCTGCCCTTTAAATCCAGCTGTCTAGTGATCTCTATGCCGCAGCCTCCCCAGTGATGTATATGCTCCCACCCTCTCCTGTGATGTCTAGGGCTCTAGCAAACCTGGAAAAGCAGTTGAAAGCAACATGGCCAATATCACCCATGCCAAAGAGAAGCAGCTCCAGCCACCACAGTAGGGGTGAGTTGATTGTTTAACCAAATATGGCGGGTAATATTCAAGTTGATAATTTTGTACGGCTCCTAAAGGATGGTAGAAATTTCCTTATGGCCCTCGGCAGAAAAATGGTTCCCCGCTCCTGGTTTAAAGAGATAGAGAGATAGAAACAGTAACTAATTTTGATGTGCCTTCAATGAAACTCGCCAGTGCAAAAAAGTCTGCGGGGGAAAATATTTTAAAAATCGGATATCTCTTCGATCACAACCGTGTGCTGTGTCTCCGACTGATAAAGCTGGAGAAACTTCCATCTGGATTATTATTTTATTTTCCTTTTTGCATACAGGAAAAACTGATGAAACACTGTAAAAAATAACACACTGATCAGATAAAAAAAAAAAATACTCTCTAAAATGTTTGTTTTTTTTCCCCCTTCTTTACCAGAAAAATCATTGACGTTTGTTTCAATGAGCCCATAAGGAAATTATTATGTCACTCAAATTATATGCAGGTTGTTTTCTAAGTCAAGGGTGTCTTAGACTTTGACCGATGCAACATTTTAAAGTAAAATTTATAGCATTAACTTTATAGGAGAAAAATATAGGAGGAAAATAATGTGTAATACATAAAAAAAAAAAACCAACCATTTAAAAATGGAAAATTATGTTTTGGACATTAAGAAAAATATAAAAACTATCTAAGCCTAAAAGAGGAAAGATAACAAATGGATAATCTCACCATTGCTTTACACCAAAGGCACCGCCAATCCTGCAGACGTAACACGCTGCCGCATGTTTTATCACACACAGCACATTTGGCACTGACGGGCAAGTTCCCTTCTAGCCATTGATGAGGCATTGCTATCTGAAAAGAAGAAATATTAGAAGAAAGTTTAGATATTGCAAATTATTAGAACTATAAATGCTATCTGACAGGCAAATCGATCAGTGGCAACAGTGACTATATGGAGATCAGTTGGATATTTATGAGGCAATGAAAGCCTAGTATAAAAGCTCCCAGGGGAGAACAAGATGGCCACAAAGTCAATAAGTATCACAAATATTTAATGGTTTCCGCATTAGGATCTTGCAGGGAAAACATCTATACTCACACCATCCTCATCCTCGATGATATCTTTGCCAATAGAGGCGAGGGTTGTCCACTTGCAGTTGTTTGTAGCCCTCACCGCACATCTCTTATGAGCTTTAAATTTACAGACTAAAATCATAAAAAAAATACATATTAGTACAAGCAGCTACACTGATATCATTAAGGAAACTAAATGCAACATTAAATATTTACTCCCATGTCTGATACGGTTCCAGGGAAACTTGCCCCAGGCTCAGATGTACAATGAACAGTATGTATGGATAGCACAAGTCTGTCTCATTATGCAGAGATATACAGCCGTCACTCAGGAGGAGAAATACAACCGTATTTATATAAATGTAGAAGACGGGGAAATCGGCTACGGATAGTGATAAATGGAAGAAGCAAACTGCAATCCCTGAACGAGGACAGAGGGCAGAAATCACTTTCCAGGAGGTATTGTTTCACTGCATAGCCTGCATAGTCATACTACTGCTCAGGTTCTTATTTAAAGACACCTGTCTCGAGATCAAACATGGTCCGACTTTGATCTTAATTTGTTCCCACTGCTCTACTGAGGAGTCTGATTTTTTTATTATTATTTTTCTAATTGACCATATAGGTCTAGAGATAGGGGCTTTTAATTTAGTGCTAATTCCTATGGTCATTTCCAGCGGCTCACAGGGTAAAAATGCAGAGCTGCCTAAAGACCCGCTCCAGAAGATTCAATAAACCACACCCCCATTGTAAACAAGTTGGTTTATTAAAGGTTTCATAAACCAGCATAGAGTAAATGATACAGGAGTCTTCCCAGCATAAAAGAAAAAAAATAATATTCAGAGCAGACTGTATATACAGGCGTCTGCCCGCAGTGGTTTATAGTTCAGCTCTTCATCTGTTAAACAACCAGACACTATTAAAAGACATGAGAAACATCCATGGGTGGAGGTATGTGAATAGCCAGACTCACCCATCTCTCCAGCGAACCGTAAATCAGGCCTTTGGAAAGTTAACAAGACTCATGGCACTACAGGTACCAAAGTAGACACTCCACATTTCATCCCAGAGAACAACCATTTTGTGATACATACCAGCCACTCACAATGTAGCCGGTAGAAAAAAAAAATAGATATTCTACACTGCAATCTATACATTCAGTCGCGAGCACTCCAAAAGTGGCAATTCAGACTACACCAAATGTGAAGTGGACAGATGCCTAAGGGACTACAGAAGAATCTATAAAGCATATTGGAAGACTATTGTGAGCGAAGGCGGCAAATCATTCTATTCCACTGCACATACATCAAGACGAGAGAGTGACAAGCAATTACTTGGGATCTATCTGCTGGGGCGGCCAAGGTTTGTAATGAGGCTGTATACAGATAGCGGCTTTCTTGCCTCAGTGATTCCGATATCATGGCATAAACAGGCTCTCAGGTGGCAGCTTGTTATATTGAATTTCACATACTTGCTGGCAACAGAATAAACACTTAAGAAAATCAGATTTTCTCTATGGAAATGTTTTCTGCAATGTCTGACCGATATTGAAGTGTTTAAACAGTTAACTTAAGTGTGCTTCACCTGTTCCAAAGCCACAGGAGCTTTCAGCACCGGGGTGGAAAGGATAATTTACATTGGACAAAGGAGGTTATTTCCATGGCAAACAGAAGAATCACAGCCTGGTTCAAGAAATTGCTACTTTACTGTACCCTGACTTTCCTTCATTTTGATATCACCAGTGAAAAAAAAAAGTATTTGCTAACCGAATTTGTTTTAGTTCCCAATGCAGATTGCCCACGATTCAGACAGACAGATGTGCCCGAAGGCTAAAAGGTCCCAAAAATATACCTGCCCCCCAAGAAATCTAGCTTTCAATCAATTTCTCCCTATCTAAAATCAAAAATACATTAACTAATTTACTATGTCAAGAAACTCAAGATTCAAGATGACAAGATTCTAGGGTACTATCTTTTTTTGGTCTGAGTGCCTATCTGGTATGTTGTACTTCTCCATGACCCCAATAAAAAGTGTCAGGAATATCTTTTTTTTTCTTCTTAAATGCATGTAATGGAGCTAAAATTAATTTTAGCAACTGGTTAAAAATTTGCCAACAATATTGTGAATCAGAGTATGGTCCAAGTGACATCATTATTTCTCATCAATAGAGGTAAAAAAAATAAAAACTAGTTTCTCTTCCTTCTCTTTTCTGTCAATGCATGAAAAACAGACTGCATTTGGGAGTCATCTGAGGGTGGTCTGAATTTTTTCATGGCCCCTTAGACTTACAGTGAAGGTTTTAATCCATTCCTTGGATCAATATTGAATAAACACTTGAACTCTGAAATGCTATTGTATGCAAACATTGAATATAGAAATATGGACATGCATTACTGCTAAGGAAACACATTTAAAAATTGAGACACTCAGCGCATTAAAAAAAAAAAAAAAAAAAAAAAAAAAAAGACAGTTTTATGTGAGCCCAGCAGCCAACAATAAAGCATCTCTCTTTGCTGGGTCCCTATTCCCTATCTTAAGGCCCCGTTACATGGCACAATGTTGGAACAATGTCGGCAACGATCTCATGGGCGCACTGTCATTTCTGACATCGTTTTGACATCACTGGTGAGATGTCACACGTCTAGATATCGTGGAGGACGCACCATCGATGTTGCGAGCAGGTATCTTTCGCACAACCCAGCGAATGATATATGCTCATTGTTGTGAATAGGCAAAGTCGTAAACGACATAGTTATTGCGGTGTGACACACAAAGATATACCAGGTTGGCTGATCGTTGATAGTGTGGTTTGAGAACATGTTTTCAAATCTTCAATCACCAATCCAACGACTTATCATAGTTGAATCTTGGTGTTACACGCAACGACGTCCAAACGATGTTGCTGGAACGACTCCGAACCCGTGATGTATCAGCGACATCGTTAACGATGTCATGCCGTGTAACGCGGCTTTTACGTTTCTCTGGGTTTAAAAAAGATCCCTCCAATTTATAATAGAAAATTTAAAATCACCTACAGCTGATGGGGAGAAGGGCATGGAAATACAGAGTGCAACTGTTTATTTCTTATAGTATATGCCATGTTCAGCATGCACCTGTTGCTTGTTAGAAAGTGCCGTCCATTTTCTTATTCAGATTATGGGGTCATGTCTTCTGACTGTGCACTCCTACACAAATTTAGGCAATTTTACATTTTCTATCAGCAGATTCCAACACGCCATAAATTGGAGTTTTTTCGTTGTTTTTATCAACCCGGATAGAAGCATTAAGGTACTGTTACACGGCACGACGTTGGAACGGTGTCGGCAACGATCTCATGCGCGCGGTCATTTCTGACAGTGTTTTGACATCGTTGGGGAGATGTCACACACATAGATATCGTGGACGAACTCAGTGACGATGTAGTGAGCCGCTATCGTTTGCACAACCCAGCAAACGGTACTTGTTCACTGTTGTGAATGGGCGAAGTTGTAAACGACATCGTTATCACGGTGTCACACACAACAATAAAGCAGGTTGGCCGATTGTTAATCGTGTGGTTTGAGAACATGAGCTTTAAATTTACAGACTAAAATCATTAAAAAAATACATATTAGTACAA
The DNA here is from genome assembly GCA_033576535.1 of Allobates femoralis. Lineage (NCBI taxonomy): Eukaryota > Metazoa > Chordata > Amphibia > Anura > Aromobatidae > Allobates > Allobates femoralis. Next base: position 590,066,083 of record JARQOC010000002.1, on the reverse strand, counting down.
GCAGCTACACTGATATCATTAAGGAAACTAAATGCAACATTAAATATTTACTCCCATGTCTGATACGGTTCCAGGGAAACTTGCCCCAGGCTCAGATGTACAATGAACAGTATGTATGGAGGGACCCTAGTTACCCGCTGTGTACCTTAGATACCAGCCGGTGAGGGGAGGAGGCTGGTAACGAAGGTACACGTCAGGTATCTAGGCAGCGCGCGCTGCCTAGATACCCGCAGTTTACCTTGGATACCAGCTCCCAGCGCTTGTGAGAGGCGCTGGGAGCTGGCTTATCAGTCGTCAAGATGTTTCTGGTCTATTGATCGCTGGTGAGTCTGCCTGTGTGACAGCTCACCAGCGATCTGAACGATATTGTTAGCGATCGCGCGTGCACGTGATCACTAACAATATCGTTCATAAAATTGAAACGTGTGACGTGGCCTTTAGTGTCTTAATTTTTAAATGCATTTCTTTAGCAGTAATGCATGTCCATATTCCTATATTCAATGTTTGCATACCTTAGCATTTCGGAGTGTAACGGTTTGTTTATTTGTTATAGTATATTTCATGCTCCGTATGCACCTGTTCAAACTTGCTTGTTAGGAAGTGCAGTCAGTTTTGTTATTTGGATCAAAAACGGACATTGTCTCCATGATTATCCAAGGACACCTCTGTCTGCAAAAGAACGAGACATGCGAGTGGTTCCACAGACCATCATAGGTTTAAGTGCCATCCGGGAAAACTACAAATAGCACTCATGTAAAAATCAGACGTTTCAATGAGCCCTAAGACAGAAAAAAAGATTTACAAACTCTCCTGTTAGATCCATCAGAACAAGCTCAATGACCAATTCTCAATTACAGTAATTCATTCTGCAGTCAGCAATATACAGTGCAACAGAGGCTATAGATGAAAAAACGTGGAATACTTTTAATAAAAACCAACTGTAAAAATTATTTTTGGCTCCCATTACATGCATTTAAGTTCTAAAAAAAAAGGGTTTTAAAGCCATTTTGATCCAACACATTACAAAAATGTTTAACCTGTATAAAAGGTAATGAGCATTAGATGTTCTCTGCATTCTGTGTATTAAAATTCTGATATATCATTTTTGAGGAAAAACAATTCTGTGTAACCCATGATTTAGACATTTAAATCTGCTCATTCTGGGTTTTTTAATCCAGTGGGTAGTCCTACTCAGTAATTAATAATTATGTATGGGTGTACACTTATACAAGAAAAGCTATCAAGCAGTGAGTAGGACCACCCGTCTGGCCCAGAAGCACAGCACAACAGACCACCCATCAGACCCAATAGCCCAGAACAAGAACTGCCCATTAGACTCAAAGGCCCAGAATAAACAGATTTAAATGAATAACATACACAGTGAATCTTTTACCCAAAGCTCAGTTTGCTCATGATCTGGAGGGGCAATGTGTTGGACACAGTGCCTCCGGAACTGCGGGAACCCGTGGGTGCACGCAGCGAGACCGCAGTCCACCTGTACTCCCAATTTGCGGTGGGTGCAGGGCGGCTTCTCCCTCCGTGCACCCGATTGTCAACTCTTCTGACTCTGGAGCATGAAATTAACATGCTGCAGGTGTGCAAAAGTCTGACAACCCACACTGCAGGTCAAAACACACTGCGGTGGGAAGAAGCATAGTGGGCATGGGATTTCTTAAAATGCCAACCACTATGCTTGTACTGTACAACCAGCATTTTGGACGCAGTAGCAATATGCTGCAATTCATGATCATGAGCACACACCCTAACACGCAGTCTACAGATCAGACTGCATTTTTCCATGTGACAGGTTCTCATTAAGTGGATTTGATCTATTATCATTTACATTAAAGATTACATCATGGTCAAAGCAAGAAAAAAACCTAAAATATTCTTCATTTTCATTAACTTGCAGCTGGAAACCAGGCTTCTTACGTATATGGTAACTCAGAAAGGTGGTAATTACTCCATTTCAGTCACTGACCAGGAACATGCCTGGAAGATATTCATCCACTAATTCACAGAAACCAGATGACCATTTTCAATGTGGAAAGAAATAAACACTCAATATTTTCACTCTAAAGTCCAATAATGCTTTTTCCTGAGGTTAGTTGAGAGTCTTTACTTAGGAGAATCCATAATACACAAGTTTTCTTTATGGCGTTAGTAGTATAAACCTTTGCAAGAGTCAAGTGAAATGAAGACTGTAGGAAGTTCAGAGCTTTAGATTTTCTCCTCTATATTTTTTGTAGAGTATTGTTTGTAACTTACAACAATGTGGTTCATACACCAAGCAGTGAAGAATAAAATATGGAGCAAAGTAATCTAACAATAAGGCATTAAAATGAGTGCCACACTGCTGGACATATGGTATATCGCATGATTTTTATCCTAGATATTGCAATCTTTCCTTCTGCTTTAGATATGAGAGTAGCACAAAACAGTCCAGGAGTGAAGAATTGAAGTTTTTTTATTTACTGCTTTGCCCCAAAAAACTCATATTTTATGGAGACTTTATTGAGGCAAGATGACTACAGTTTTAAGGGGTGGACCAGCCCATTGCAATACACATGTAACATATTTTGGATGGGTCATTCCGTGTCAAGTGGACCAGTGGTCCCCACTCGACGTTCTCCGATTTTGCTGAAAATTTATAAGGATGTACATGTATGTTTGAAAAGAGGTTCTGTAAATTTTTAGGGCCAGATCTCAAATACATTGGGCACTGTTGACCTTTTACTGGAGGCCCCCCCCAAGCCTGCGGCTTCAGCTAAGAGGATTTTGCAAACTTTGGCACATAGCCATTAGAGTTCTATACTGGCTATGATGCTGAAATTTGGCATACTAACTCAAATTTTGCTGCTAAACACGATAAAATTATTACCGGCTATGACAAAACAATATTTCGGCCGCAATTTTGTGTCAAAGTAGCTTGCAAAACGCGTCGCATAAAATTTATGCCAAACTTTGCCCATATATAACTCAAGACCAAAAACCAATAGGAACTGGTGCTGTACCCTGTACAACAAACATCTACATGACTTTGCATTGCTGCAATATCACAGTCAAAGCATATGTATTTGTGGAAATATTCACACCCACATATGATGAAAAACTTAAAAAAGCCGAATTCTACCTATTTTTAGGTCAAATTTCCCAAAAAGTGTACCCCTAAAATATATTAATTCTGTTATCATTAGAAAGAGCACATTTTTCTCTACAAGGATCATTGGTTTTTGTTTTGGAGTTTCTCCGTTTAAGAAAAGAAAAATGCCACTGACCATGGTGTCATTTATTAATACGCAATGAATGGTAACTGCACTATTCAAACCCTTGCGTTGGTCCATGGTGGTTATACCACAACCAATTCCCTAAGAATTGGTATTATAATCCTATTAAGAATTGTAATAATGCTGTCTTTCGAGAATTGGCAGCCCCATCGCCCAGGAGCCATGGCCGATAGCCGTGCAAGGCAAGTCGCGGGCGGTCTCTTTATCGCAGGTTCCGAAGCCTGAGGGTGGGTGTCTTTGCCTAGGATCCCAAGCCTAATATTGGGTATCTTTTGTTGGTTCCCAAGCCACAATAATCAGTCTAAGTGGTCTGGAATTGTTGCTGAATTTGCAACATAATCGGTTCAGAGAAGCTGTATTGTCGGCCCATTGCTGTTGCAGCTGGTGCTGGAATTATTGCAATGATTGACTGCTCGGGAATCCAGCATGTATCATTTCTCACAGGCCAGTGAAAGAAGCTAGCTGGTCCATGAGGATGCATAAAATGTATTAATGCATCATGGTCGTCGACTGAAATTTCAGAAATATTTCCAATCCACCAGTTCCTATCGTAAATGCAGGCAATGTATTGCCCTGGCTGGAGGTTTGCAATTGGCACAAAAGGCATTTCTGATCTGACAGATCCATCTACATGGGCAATGAAAGATGAAGGGTCATTTGACACCCTTGAAATGCGAATCTTTTTGTCATCAATTGGCACAAACTGGTGATTTTCTCTTGTTCCAGCAATTGTATGTCCATCTTTGAACCTTTCCTCTTGAACTACCCGTATTTCGTCAATTTTTTCTTTTGGAACAAAAAAAAACTTGATTCCATGCAGTTGCTCGTTGCAAAAGTTGAATAAATCCACCGGGGTCACTATTTGGTTTTCAGTTGGGCGTTGAAGACTGGCACGAGCTGCCAACCTCTTTGCTGTCACTCCAATCCCATCACAGGGCGACTTTCCATGACTGGTACCAAACAAATTCCATTCAGCGCTGATATTGAAATCAGCATTGTGGTGGCACAAGTTGAGAAAATGTTTGAAATGTTTGTACTGGGCTGCAGATCCATCGCTGAAGTAGTGGATATGACGAATCCCATAGATGAGAGTCTTGAGATACTCCTTGGATTCAATTCCACAGACCATTTTGCATATGTTTCTGAGGAAGTGAAGAAAAAGGTGCAGGCATTTTTTGAGGATGATGAATTCAGTCGAATGTGCCCTGGTAAAAAAGACTATGTATCAGTGCGAATAGCAGGAGAAAAAAGCAGATGCAAAAGCGACTATTACTGAGCAATATAAGGGAAATGTTTGTTGCCTATCGGGATCGGAATGGCTCTGAAATTGGATTTTCAAAGTTTTGTGAGCTTCGGCCAAAGTGGTGCGTAACTGTTGGATCTGCTGGAACACATTCCGTTTGTGGGTGTACCATTCAACAAAATGTCAAACTAATGCTTGCAGCATGCCCAATCAATGATGACTACAAAGAGCTCATATGCAAAATGGTCTGTGGAATTGAATCCAAGGACTGTATGCTTGGCCATTGTGATAAATGCCCGGGTCCTGAAGTTTTAAAATAATTTCTAGTCAATGTGTTTGTTAACAGTGACCCTGAAGATATTATTGAGTTCAAACAATGAATTCACACTGATCGAGACATGCTTGATACCAAACAACTGACTATCGAAGATTTCATTGAAGAATTGGTTTTGAAAATTTCTAAACTTTGTAGCCATCACTACATCGCCAAGCATCAAAGTTGCTATCTGAAATCGTTGAAGGAAAATCTGAAACCTGGAGAGCTTGTGATCCTTATGGACTTTGCTGAAAACTACTCATTTATTGTTCAAGATGCCATTCAAGGTTTCCACTGGGAAAATAGTCAAGCTACAGTACACCCATTTGTAATTTACTTCAAGGAGTTAAATGGTGAAGCTGCGCAGAACATCAGCTTGTGCATAATCAGTGATTGCTCACGACATGACACAGTTGCAGTCCACACTTTCTTAACAGTAATTGTGGAGTATCTCAAGACTCTCATCTATGGGATTCGTCATATCCACTACTTCAGCGATGGATCTGCAGCCCAGTACAAACATTTCAAACATTTTCTCAACTTGTGCCACCACAATGCTGATTTCAATATCAGCGCTGAATGGAATTTCTTTGGTACCAGTCATGGAAAGTCGCCCTGTGATGGGATTGGAGTGACAGCAAAGAGGTTGGCAGCTCGTGCCAGTCTTCAACGCCCAACTGAAAACCAAATAGTGACCCCGGTGGATTTATTCAACTTTTGCAACGAGCAACTGCATGGAATCAAGTTTTTTTTTGTTCCAAAAGAAAAAATTGACGAAATACGGGTAGTTCAAGAGGAAAGGTTCAAAGATGGACATACAATTGCTGGAACAAGAGAAAATCACCAGTTTGTGCCAATTGATGACAAAAAGATTCGCATTTCAAGGGTGTCAAATGACCCTTCATCTTTCATTGCCCATGTAGATGGATCTGTCAGATCAGAAATGCCTTTTGTGCCAATTGCAAACCTCCAGCCAGGGCAATACATTGCCTGCATTTACGATAGGAACTGGTGGATTGGAAATATTTCTGAAATTTCAGTCGACGACCATGATGCATTAATACATTTTATGCATCCTCATGGACCAGCTAGCTTCTTTCACTGGCCTGTGAGAAATGATACATGCTGGATTCCCGAGCAGTCAATCATTGCAATAATTCCAGCACCAGCTGCAACAGCAATGGGCCGACAATACAGCTTCTCTGAACCGATTATGTTGCAAATTCAGCAACAATTCCAGACCACTTAGACTGATTATTGTGGCTTGGGAACCAACAAAAGATACCCAATATTAGGCTTGGGATCTTAGGCAAAGACACCCACCCTCAGGCTTCGGAACCTGCGATAAAGAGACCGCCCGCGACTTGCCTTGCACGGCTATCGGCCATGGCTCCTGGGCGATGGGGCTGCCAATTCTCGAAAGACAGCATTATTACAATTCTTAATAGGATTATAATACCAATTCTTAGGGAATTGGTTGTGGTATAACCACCATGGACCAACGCAAGGGTTTGAATAGTGCAGTTACCATTCATTGCGTATTAATAAATGACACCATGTTCAGTGGCATTTTTCTTTTCTTAAACGGAGAAACTCCAAAACAAAAACCAATGATCCTTGTAGAGAAAAATGTGCTCTTTCTAATGATAACAGAATTAATATATTTTAGGGGTACCCTTTTTGGGAAATTTGACCTAAAAATAGGTAAAATTCGGCTTTTTTAAGTTTTTCATCATATGTGGGTGTGAATATTTCCACAAATACATATGCTTTGACCGTGATATTGCAGCAATGCAAAGTCATGTAGATGTTTGTTGTACAGGGTACAGCACCAGTTCCTATTGGTTTTTGGTCTTGAGTTATATATGGGCAAAGTTTGGCATATATTTTATGCGACGCGTTTTGCAAGCTACTTTGACACAAAATTGCGGCCGAAATATTGTTTTGTCATAGCCGGTAATAATTTTATCGTGTTTAGCAGCAAAATTTGAGTTAGTATGCCAAATTTCAGCATCATAGCCAGTATAGAACTCTAATGGCTATGTGCCAAAGTTTGCAAAATCCTCTTAGCTGAAGCCGCAGGCTTGGGGGGGGGCCTCCAGTAAAAGGTCAACAGTGCCCAATGTATTTGAGATCTGGCCCTAAAAATTTACAGAACCTCTTTTCAAACATACATGTACATCCTTATAAATTTTCAGCAAAATCGGAGAACGTCGAGTGGGGACGATTTTTAAAACTGGTCCACTTGACACGGAATGACCCGGATCTAAATAATGCTGTTCCCTAGAATCAATTGTTTTAAATTTTTAGTTACCCTTTACTCTCCTTTGTGAAAGTCTCCTTGTGGATCACGCCTACTTGTTAACAAAACTAAAATTTACATGCAGAGTTTCAAAAGGAGGAAAAGGCCATATATCGAAAATAGAAAGAAAAAGGAGTGATAATTAAACAAAAATATAAATAATCCAGATGTGGACTTGGGTTAACAGAAGAATGTAAACCAAGTAAATAAATGTATATACTGTATTTATGGTAAGTGGCAGGGCCTCCATAATGTATGCCTTTTCCTGATTGTGGAGTATATTTAAAGCAACTGTAGACTGTGAGCCCTCATGGACAGGATCTCCTGCCCTACTGTACCTGTAGGATTTAATTACGACTCCAGCACAGGTATACAACCCCCAACAGTGAGGTATACAGCAGCCTCCCCAGTGGTAGTATACAGCAGCAGCCCCAGTGGTATATACAGCAGCAGCCCCAGTGGTAGTATTCAGCAGCCCCAGAGGTATATACAGCCCCAGAGGTATATGCAGCCCCAGAGGTATATGCAGCCCCAGAGGTATATGCAGCCCCATATGCAGCCCCAGAGGTATATACAGCCCCAGAGGTATATGCAGCCCCATATGCAGCCCCAGAGGTATATACAGCCCCATATGCAGCCCCAGGAGGTATATGCAGCCCCAGAGGTATATACAACCCCATATGCAGCCCCAGGAGGTATATGCAGCCCCATAAACAGCCCCAGAGGTATATACAGCCCCAGAGGTATATGCAGCCCCAGAGGTATATACAGCCCCATATGCAGCCCCAGGAGGTATATCCAGCCCCATAAACAGCCCCAGAGGTATATACAGCCCCATATGCAGCCCCAGGAGGTATATGCAGCCCCATAAACAGCCCCAGAGGTATATACAGCCCCATATGCAGCCCAGAGGTATATACAGCCCCAGAGGTATATGCAGCCCCATATGCAGCCCCAGAGGTATATACAGCCCCAGAGGTACATGCAGCCCCATATGCAGCCCCAGAGGTATATACAGCCCCATATGCAGTCCCAGGAGGTATATGCAGCCCCATATGCAGCCCCAGAGGTATATACAGCCCCATATGCAGCCCCAGGAGGTATATGCAGCCCCATAAACAGCCCCAGAGGTATATACAGCCCCAGAGGTATATGCAGCCCCATATGCAGCCCCAGAGGTATATACAGCCCCATATGCAGCCCCAGGAGGTATATGCAGCCCCATAGGTATATACAGCCCCATATGCAGCCCCAGGAGGTATATGCAGCCCCATAAACAGCCCCAGAGGTATATACAGCCCCATATGCAGCCCCAGGAGGTATATGCAGCCCCATAAACAGCCCCAGAGGTATATACAGCCCCATATGCAGCCCCAGAGGTATATACAGCCCCAGAGGTATATGCAGCCCCAGAGGTATATACAGCCCCATATGCAGCCCCAGGAGGTATATGCAGCCCCCCCCCCATCTATATACAGGCCCCCCCCGCCGCAATCCTGTAAAGGAAGAGATTAGTATACTTATCCCTCCGCTGTCCCGCCGCCGCCACCATCACGCTCCTCCATCTTCATCCAGCGTCTTCCGTCTTCTTTCAGCTTCCTCCTCTGTCGCGCCGGCAATGACGTCATTGCCTGCGACCATCGGAGGAACCCGGAAGAAGACGGAAGACGCTGGATGAAGATGGAGGAGCGGCGGCGGGACAGCGGCAGCGGGACAGCGGAGGGATAAGTATACTAATCTCTTCCTTTACAGGATTGCGGCGGGGGGGGCCTGTATATAGATCGGGGCACTGTATACTGTATACATTGTATACAGTATACAGTGACTCGCGTATAAGCCGAGGGGGTAACTTTTCAGCCCAATTTTTGGGCTGAAAAACTCGGCTTATACGCGAGTATATACGGTAATTGTCGGCATTTTACGTTCTTGTCCTCGTCTGCCCTTACACATGTAAAGCGCCATAGAACCTAATGGCGCTATATAAATATTTAATAACAATAATAATAATAACTGTCCAATGAGGATATAAATAATGATATGTGGTTACTGCCCATGAGCCTATAATGGACAATTAACTACTATGTACTGTCCTAAAAGTTTGCTGCCTTTGTAGTTGTGCGGAGTTGTGATCTCTGACTACACTTTATCTCCAGTGATTATGGAGAGCCTGAGACATACCTCCAGGCTTCACACTGGCTCACATGGCTACTCTCTACTCCCCGGTAGCTCTGTGTCCTCGGGTTGGTTGCTCTGTGTGAGCCTATCACAGCTTATCAAGAAGTCAGTGTATGGAGTGCAGATTACTTTTAAAGCAAGACCAGGATGGTTATAAAAGGGCAGACTATTGAACTGAGAGAAACGGATGATTACCCGGTTGTTGGCAAACATATTCAACAGTATTAGTGAGGATCATTGAAGATCCTTTGAGCTTACTGTAGCACAAATGTGATCACATATCGGTCACAATCTATTTGATCCACTAAGTTTAATTTTTTTTTTCATATATATTTCGCTCCTCACTCATCAATAGTTCTGACCAATGCATTTGTAATGGAGTTCCAGAAATGTGGCTTGCCTTGCGGTGTCATCTGGATCTGGCTTGTTTTCAAACCGCAGAGAGCAGTGTTTTTTTGTCCGAAGCCTGAAGTTCCGGATTTACCAGATCCGGATGAAACCGAAAGTCAAACCACATTTCTGGAACTCCATTGCAGATGCATTGGTCAGAACGCAATGTTTTTGGATCAGTTTTTTTCCCAAAAAAGGCAGAATTCTGCCAGATTTGAAAAAATGCAAAGATCTGGTTTTGACTGGAAAATCTTGACCTAAAAATACCACAGATGTGCGAGCATCCTTAAATGAAGTTGTAATACATGTAAAGATCATCCAAATGTGCCCTTGTTTAAACAGTCTCTCATTCTGGCCAGACATACTATCTCTGCTTGTCCTAGGTGTAAAGCATCAAAAGCAAAGATATGACACCAGCAGTATGGCTTAAAAAGCTTTGAAAAGTCAACTTTTTTGGCACAATTCAAGGCTCTAAAATGTTGTGACTGTTAGTGATTTCATGTAGATTTCACCCAACTCCAAAAGAAGTGGGCGGTGCTGGGACAGGAAGGTGCATGGCGGCTGCCACTCATCAAATTCAGCGTTCCCTACATCTTAAATCTTACTCTAGCAGAAACTAAACAAAGATTAGTGGTAAAGGGCACATGGTGACTTGTGCCTCTTAAGGGCCCATTTCACTCAACGATATAATTAACGACATTGTTTGTACGTCATGGCTTATTGGGAGGAGCAACGAAGTCGTTGCGTGTGACAAGTAGAAACGATCAACGATAAGTCGGCTGATCGTTCATCGGAGGTTTTTGAACCGGACCAAAAGCCAAACAATCTTCCGTCCAACCTGCAGCATCAGTGTGTGTGACACCATGATAACGATGTTGTTAACGACTTTGCCTATTCAGAACTGAAGAACATAGACGATCAAACGACCGCAAATATCGTTCGCTTGTCGCGGAATCGTTGGTGCGTCGTTAGCGATATCTGTACGTGTGACATTTCACTAGTGATCACTGAACGGCGTTCAAGCGATCTAGGTCAAGTCGGATCGTTGGTCGGCTCGTTCGACCAGTGAAGAGTGAAATGGGCTCTTTAATGAATCAGAAGCATCAGATTCCAGCTCTTCTTCCCATTAAGACCAGAATAAACAATTGGAGCCATAGTGCCTTGGAGATTACTACACCTAATTGCCTTCGATTGATATCCCTCTTTTGTTACAGCTGGCAATGTTATTAATCACCCAGAGAAATGTAATATCTAGAAGGTATACGTGTGCCAGGAAGCCATTATTCTGCATGACAACAGCACCACCTCCATGACTCTTTGTAATCTGTTCTTATATAGTAAGCATTGAGACATAACTTCTTTTACATTCATGAGAAATGGATGGTTTACATAAAGATGTATTTAGGATGATGTACAACATTATACCACCAGTTCGGTCACTCAAATTTAGTAACTAAGATTCTTCACCATGCAGTTCCCCAATACATGCCAATTCAACTAAAAATGATTGGTGCCATAACTAATTCAGTATTCACCTACCTTCACAAGACAGTCCATGAGAGGTGACCCCAGAGAGGCTTTCTCGGCACACATTACAAAAGGTAGGGCGGGCATGGGAGCAGGCGTACCAGTTATGCATTCCTGAGAAATGTTCCACATTAAACTGTGCGGTCTAACAAGGGAGAAGTTGAGACAAAATTTGGCAGTACAGCTACAGCTAAATCATTCTATGCAAAAAAAAAAAAAAAAAGTAGAAGAAAATACCACAAAGCAGGATCTAACGATCTCAACAAGAAAGTATCAAAATTTATAATAGTTCATCAAATGTAAACACCAGAAACATACAGAGTTAAATGCAAGTCAGATTTACGCCTTGGGTTGTCAAATGCTGCATATAGCAAAGCTCTGGAGCGACAGGATCATCGGCTATATGGGGCCAAAGTAAAGTTACCAAACTGAAAGATTGCTACCCTAATTTGGTGGCATTAGAGTTTTTCACTTCTTCACTGAACTGACAATTTGTAAGATCAGGTACTTCCGAGAAGATCTTATTTATTTAGAAATATTCCAGCTAATAACGTTTCTTTCATTATTTGGTTGTGTCCAATGTCAAAAATAATTATATATAATATATTAAATTAAATTTTCTTTTTCTTACATTTGATGCTGAAAAGAATTCAAGCAGAAAGAAAATATCTTTGAATAGAGTTTGAGATATATTTATCTCCATCCACATGAATGTAAATTGAATCTCAAATCCACAAATAGTAAAGGACTATTCTGAAATTATTAGTACCTGAAGAGTGAGACAGCTGGCTCCCTACTTTATGGTCAGATAATACATGTCCCCACCTCTACAAAATGCACTTAAATTGGCAGCCTAGTGCCAGCGCCAGCAATTACCGTCTGAAGTCTCTGCTTGGTACATCACACAAGTTTCATTTCATCACATAAAGAAATTGCCTACCTCGTAATGCTCTCTGGATTGCACAGACTTTAATGAGCTGATCCAATCCTCCATTTCTTTCCTGTTCTCCGCACACAATATGAGTCTTCGAAAAGGAGTGATTATCTGAAAAAGGAAAAAAAAAAAACAAATGGAATAAGAAAATTTTAAAAAAGCAGCTGATCTAACCGTGCTAAGCTCTGGGAGTGTGTCAGAGCTGTGCCGATATCCAGGGAACGCGTTTCACTTGCTCTGATCAGATGTTCTTCGGAGCTGCATAATCATTTAAGCTTTGCATACTATCTTGATGAAAAATACCGTGTGAGAGTGGGGGGAAGAGTCCACTTTCATCTCATTGTAAACCACCGCAAGCAAGACTTATCCTCATCCCAGCAGACTCATTTGTAAGATTTTTTTTTTTTTTTTTTACAGAAAGGGAAAAAAAAAAAAAAGGAGCATAAAGTCTTCCTAGATACAACTCCGCAGGTTTAAGGAGGGGAGATTATAGGAGCACTTCTGCTTAAGAATGGCTTTACACCACCCAGCAGATATTGCCATATACAGTGATCCCACACCAATCACACGAGTTATGTTCCAGACACCCCCGTGATAGGTGAAAAATCTGCAAAGTAGCAGCGGTAGTTATTTATCATTTATAGATATTTTAAGGATTTATAAACCCTTCCCACACTCCTACAAACCTGTCCCACTCTGTATTAACCTTTTTTACACTCTTTTTACACACTTCATATGCGCAGATGAAATACTGTACAGTACATACTGCACTTTATTTCAATTTAATACCACGATACAGTGAAAACTCCACAATACAGAATAGTGGTAGGTATACATTTTGTGACAACCCACAATACAGTGAAGCCACAATGAGTGAACCACAATATAGCGTAGAATGACTGTACATATATAGACTACCGAGAGGTTTAGGCATATACGAAAGAACCAAAATTTGCAAAACTAGTATAGATACTCCATGTGAGGGCTCGCTCACAACGCTGTATAACTTGTCCATGTGCTAACCGATGTTTTATCATATAACACTTAGTCCAATGTTTTACTATGAGGCAGTGCCGATCAGCACTTTTTTTTCTAATGCTCATTTGTCAAAAAAATGGTAGCATGCTGCACTTGGCAGCACAAATCAGTCAGCGATCACTTATACAAGTCTATGAGTGCGTGTAAATCATCAGACTGCACTTAGATGACAAAGGAGGAGAAGGTCGAGAAACTTTGTTCTTCATTTCCCCCTCCTGATGTTCTACATTTTCTCATGCAAGAGAATTGGACTACACTATGCTAATACCCTGATTAAAATTGGGTCAGATTTAGGGAAAGGAATTGTATTTAAAGTTGTTCAAGTTGGAATGAACAGTTTTTTCTTAGTTCTCTACTCATCAGCAAGCAAATGTTGTGTCTTAGTCACCAAGTTCACATCATACCGGGCAATATATCATGTGGCACTAGAAGACCTCTGGCCACCTCGTATATCAATATGTACTCTAGCAACACGTACTATGTCAAACCTGATTCTCGCCAATCATGGTTAAGATAATTTCGTGGAATGTTAAAGGGAACCTGTCACCCCAAATAACCCTTATAACCTATTAATACTTGTCCCTGAAGCCTTGCAATACATTCTAACACATCCCTGTCTCACCTTTTGTAGTAATCTACAAGTACAATAATGTAGTTTGCAAACTTACGAAAATCATGTCAGAGGGGCGTTCCTCCAAGGCATTTTGACCGGTAGGCGGGTCCCCTGTGACGCGCTACCCCTGCCTTGTTGCTCTAATACGCCCTAATGGGCGTCACTGTACAAATGCAGAGCGCGGGCACGATTTCAATATTGCGCCTGCAACGTCACCGCTGCGACGTGGTCATGTGATGCCGGGATCGCCTTGTCACTTCCGGTTGCACACAGGCAGACTTCGGCATGCGATCTGTGCATGCGCGAAGTCTGCCTGTGAGACCCGCGACTGGAAGTGACGCGTCCCAGCGTCACATGACTGCGTCGCAAGCCCAGACGGTTTTGGCGCTAGCCTTTATAAAATTCTAAAACTTCAAATAGTCCCTCACCTGAAGTTTCTCTATAATGACTTCCTGGCGGGGAGGCCCATCCCTTACCAGATGAACACGGCATACATAAAAATTCTACCTAAAGGGGATAAGCCGACAGATGACCCTGCCAACTTCCGACCTCTCTCTTTGATAAACCAGGATCTCAAGATTTTGGCTAAAATTATGGCGGATAGGTTGGCGAGGGTTCTTCCTGGATTACTGTGACCGGAGCAGGCGGGTTTTGTTAGGAGAAAGTCAGTTCTTTGCAACATACACAGAGCAATGATGGTACTGGAGGCAGTGAAGTTAGGAGGGGATAGCAAGGGAGGGGCTCCAGCCATGGTTCTGCTCGACACAGAAAAGGCTTTCTATAGCGTTGGCTGGCCATGACTGGAGCAGGTACTTGATAAGTTTGGCTTGCAGGAGAGGTTTAGGACTTTTCTTAATTCAATATATAGTAAACCGAGAGCCAGAGTGCACACGCCGGGATTTCTATCTGACCCAATTTCATTGGGGCGGGGAACCAGCCAGGGCTGCCCCTTATTGCCTCTTCTTTTCAACCTCACCATAGAGCCACGCTCACAATTCATCAAAGAGGGTTGCAGTTTTTAGGGCACTAAGGTGGGTGATAAAGAAATACGTTCTAGTTTTTTTGCGGATGACACAGCTTTATATATGGCCGATCCGGGTAGGGACCTACCGGGGTTACTAGAGGAACTAGGTAAGTTTGAAGAGATATCGGGCTTCAAGCTTAATAAAGCTAAGTGCGAAGTTCTATCACTAGACCAGGAAACTACGGGCCATGGAGGATTAGGGCAGTCACGTAATAATCTACATGAAATACCTTTGACTGGCAAAGCAATAAAATACCTGGGTATTTATTTAGGGAAGGATTCAAGGGATATATATAGGTTGAATTATACTCCCATCATAACTAAGATAGAACAAGAATTGAGGAGGTGGTTGGATCTACCGTTATCCTTGCTGGGGAGAATTTACCTCATTAAAATGATTCGTTTTCTGCGTCTCCTGTACCCTATGCAGACCCTGCCTCTCCTCTTGAGGCGTGTGGATGTAAATAAATTAAACAAGGCTTTCTCAGAGTTTCTCTGGAGGGGTAGAAAGAGCAGGATACATAGGCGAACGTTAATGCACACCAAAAAGAAGGGAGGGTTGGCATTTCCAGACATTAGGGGATATAACTTATCTTGCATTACACGGCACATAATTGATTGGAACAAATATACTAGCAAACACTCAGATTATGTGCTGGAAGCGGAATGGTGTAGACCGTGGGATTTAGTTGCGATATTACATTCACCACAGCCCACACGCGATCCGAAAGTGAGACATTCGATCATTTTCCAGGATACTAGGAGTGCGTGGAAGGCCATACGATGTAAAATGGGTGTGTCATGGAAAATTTCCACACATTTAATTCCATGGCGACACCCTGACTTCCATCAAGGCAGGGATGACGCTTTGTTCAGGGTTTGGAGGGAGAGTGGGATCGCTTGTCTGGTAGACCTCATGCACCCACGAGAACACAGATGGTTGACTGCAGACGAGGTACTCAATAAATGGAGACTAGACCCATCCCATATCTCTTCCTCTGGATCAACATGCTAGGCTATGGGTTGAACTAGATGGACTTAAAGTCTTCCTTCAACCTTAAAAACTATGTTACTATGTTACTAATACACCCAGCTGCATTTACACGTGTTCGCCCATCTCCGCGACATTAGCAGAGAGTGCCTTTCTTCGCAACTTGACACTCTCCTCACAAGACAAATTTCCGAGATAACCATCTCGACTATTTACTCGACAATGAGACGTGTCCTTCTACCACAAGTTTCAACACACCTATTCAGGGGATGGGCAATAAGGCTGCAAGATGACGGAATAGAGGAGCTGGAACGAACTACGCAAACATATTTACAACGAAAAATGGAGAGACATGTACTTCTGGCTGTTTCACAGAGCAATCTTAGGTTTTAATATACCGTCCTTGAAAAACAACCCGGATAGGCGTCACTCATGCCCGAAATGTGAAATGCCCAGGACGGACTTATTCCATGGAGTATGGGAGTGTGGATTTGTACGGGATGGTTGGGAGGAAGTGAGGACGTTGGCGACAAACATATTGGGTACTCACCTAATATTAGATAAAAACTTTTGGATATTTCATAAAACGCCGGACGTGAGATTAATCAAGCTACAGGTAACATTGTTGCACATCATTGCGATCACATACACAAGACCCATTCTAAGAATGTGGTTAGATGGGAAAACCCCGACTCTTCACCAATTGTGCACTGAATTGAAAACAATTATGATTCTGAAGAAAACGGACGCTGAGGGGGATAAAGATAAAAGAACTTCAAAATTTTTTACGAAATGGAAAACCTTTATTGCATCACATCTGAACAGAGAAGAGATTCACCAGTTGGTTCTCCCTTTCCGCAACACGGCTTGGTATAGTCTAGAAGATCTGCAGGGTACTTTAGGCCCTCTACAACTGAGATAGACATTTTAAAGGCAATTGAACAAAGTACCATCACAGACAGGGATGTTGTGTTATTTACAATTCTTAGTGTATCATGAATAGAGGACCCTTGGGGAACGGATGTTTCTTACACATGGTTAGTGGGATACTTGACACAAGAGTAGAGAACTTGTAGGGGGGAGGGAAGGAATTGGATAGTTGGGGTTAGGATGTCATAGAGGTGGTCTTGATTACTTCAAAATAATGAATGGTTTATTCAATTATATACAAATTTATGTACCACCATTCATCTTTCTATAATTATTGATGTGATGATCTTTTTATTTTTGGAAAATTAATAAAAAATGTTGTTTAAAAAAAAATCAGGTCAGAGATTGAGCCAAGCAACATTAACATAATTGACCCGATCCTCTTGCAGAGAGAATATAAGTCTGCGCAGCCCTGGCCTAAGGATGCGTTCAGTTACTAAAATTCTAATCAGACATTATAAAAGCCATGTGACAACCAAGCGAAAGAAACCACAATTTCAACTCCAATAAAAGTTATAAATTGTCACCCATACGCCTATTGTACAGACCAAGTAGTGTAGCACCAATCTGCAGGACACGCAAAAGTTGACTACCTGCAGCACATCTGCTTCACAAACCAGAATGTTTGCATTTTAAGCAAAGATTTTCCTACCTATGTTTCCAAATTTTTTTTATCGGCACCTGTGATGCGTTCCTATTTTTTATTTTCTCCGTTCGTTTCAATGGGTGAAAAATTCTGCAAGACTGTTGACAGAATTGGTATACCGCAGATTTGTAAAAATACTTTCATGGAACAAATCTGCAAGGGGCAAAAGCTATAACAAGCTTGTGAACGAGATTTCAGGAATCTTATTTACTTGGAGTGGGAAAAACTCATGGAAACCGTATTGTGCAAGCAGGGCACTCATTCCACTTAAAACTATTGAATTGTTGTTACTCTGTATTGTCACATTGTCTGTACATGCCCCCTCTGAATTGTAAAGTGCTTCGGAATATGTTTAGTGCTATACACCGCAAATAAAAATTATTATTACTAGCGTGTGAACAAGCACCAATGTAGACTTTGAATTCAAAACAGGTAACCTTATGAAGTGGGATTTCTAGATAAGATGTGATTATATGTACTACTGTGTAGTAATATATACATTTCATCTACTTACTGTGAAAATGTAAATTTATATTATACTAGCTGTAGTACCCGGCTACGCCCGGGTTAATAAATAACTGCTGTTAGCTATAACAAAATAGAATTTGAATATGTCATATTAATGACCTGTAAGAAAATAGAAGCTGAGCTGTGATTGATTGCTATAGGCAGCCTAATAAATCTCCAGCCAATAGTAAACCCTCCCCCTGGCCGGGCAGTATATTTTACCTAACACATACACATAATAGACAGCTCATGTGACTGACATCTGCCTTAATTCCCTATATGGCACATGTGTTGCACATTGGCTGTTTTTAATCAGATGTTTATGTTTGGAAATTAAAGATAGGTGTGTGTGCCCCTGGGGTGTGTGTATGTGTGTGTCCCTGTGGGGTGAGTGCATGTGTCCCTATAGGGTGTGTATGTGTGTGTGTCCCTGTGGGGGGGGTCTGTGTGGTGTGTGTCTCTGTTGTGTGTGTCTCTTTGTGGTGTGTGTGTGTATGTCCCTGTGGGGTGAGTGCATGTGTCCCTATAGGGTGTGTATGTGTGTGTGTCCCTGTGGGAGGGGGGGGGGGGTCTGTGTGGGGTGTGTGTGTGTGTCCCTGTGGGGTGAGTGCATGTGTCCCTATAGGGTGGCTATGTCTGTGTGTCCTTGTGGGGGGGTCTGTGTGGTGTGTGTGTTGTGTGTGTGTGTCTCTTTGTGGTGTTTGTGTGTGTGTCCCGTGGGGTGAGTGCATGTGTCGCTATAGGGTGTGTGTGTGTGTGTGTCCCCTTAGGGGGGTGTGTGTGCGTCTCTGTGTTGTGTGTGTCTCTTTGTGGTGTGTGTGTGTGTTTGTTCGGGTGCGTGGTGAGTATCCAATATTGGGGCTGCACCTTAGCGACTATACACTTGCTGTTACTCTGTGTGTGTGTGGTGTGTATACATGTCCCCGTGCGTGGTGAATATCTAATGTTGGGGCCCCACCTTAGTTATTATATGCTGGTATGTGCTGTTAGTCTTTGGCGCTATCATTAAGCCCCTCTCATTCACAACTGTCAACTGGTAACTGTCACTTTTTCCCCATTATGTAGATAGGGGCAAAATTGTTTGGTGAATTGGAATGTGCGGGGTTAAATTTTCGCCTCACAACATAGCCTATGACGCTCCCGGGGTCCAGACGTGTGACTGTGCAAAATTTTGTGGCTGTAGTTGCGACGGTGTAGATGCCAATCCCGGATATACATACACACACATTCAGCTTTAATTTTTTTCCTTTTTCTCTTTCCTGTATCTGTGGGGATGAGCACTTTTGCTTGTATATATACTGTGGGGAAAAAAAGTATTTAGTCAGCCACCAATTGTACAAGTTCTCCCACTTAAAAAGATGAGAGACCTGTAATTTACATCATAAGGGTACTTCACACACTACAACATCACTAGCAATGTTGCTAAAACCACACAAGTTTTGTGACGTAACAGCGACCTCGCCAGCGATGTTGTAGCGTGTGACACGCACCAGCGACCTGGCCTCTGCTGTGAGGTCGCTGATCGCTGCACGTTGTTCAGGAACATTTTTTGGTCCTTGGTCTCCCGCTGGTCAGCACGCATCGGTGCGTGTGACAGCAAGAGACCAACGATCAGCGACCTCCCCAGGCTGGTAACCATGGTAAACAACAGGTATCTAGGCAGCGCACAGTGCCTAGTTACCCAATGTATACCTTGGTTACCTGCCTTCTCCGCTTCCAGGCTGGTATCCAAGGTACACAGCGGGTAACCAGAGACAGCGATGTGCTTAGATACCCGCTGTGTACCTTGGATACCAGCATGGAAGCGTAGAAAGCTGGTAACCAAGGTATACATCGAGTAACTAGGCGCTGCACGTTGCCTAGAAGCCAGTTGTTTACCATGGTTACCAGCCTGCTCACGCTTACCGCAGCCTGTCAGAAGACAGGAGCGGGAGCTCGACATCATGGAAAGAATACTTTATATTCTTTCCACGATGTCACTGGTCGCTGGTGAGTCTGCCTGTTTGACAGCTCACAAGTGACTGCATAGAGACTTTCCAGCAATCCCAGCCAGATCAGATCGCTGGTGGGATTACTGGAAAGTCTCAGCGTGTAAAGGGTCCCATAGGTAGATCTCAACTATGAGAGACAAAGTTAAAAAACAAATCCTGAAAGTCAGTGTCTGATTTGAAAATAATTTTTTTTTCAAATTTTGGTGGAAAATAAGTATTTGGTGACCTACAAACAAGCAAGATTTCTGGCTCTCACAGACCTGTAACTTCTTCTGTAAGAAGCTCCACTCTTCTCCACTCATTACCTGTGGTACTGGCACCTGTTTGAACTTGTTACCAGTATAAAAGACACCTGTCCACAACCTCAAACAGTCACACTCCAAACTCCACTATGGTGAAGACCAAAGAGCTGTCGAAGGACACCAGAAACAAAATTGTAGCCCTGCACCAGGCTGGGAAGATTTAATCTGCAATAGGCAAGCAGCTTGGTGTGAAGAAATCAACTGTGAGAGCAATAATTAGAAAATGGAAGACATACAAGACCACTGATAATCTCCCTCCATCTGGGGCTCCATGCAAGATCTCAACCCATGGGGTCAAAATGATCTCAAGAATGGTGAGCAAAAATCTGAGAACCACATGGGGGAACTTCGTGAATGACCTGCAGAAAGCTGGAACCAACGTAACAGGCTACTATCAGTAACACACTACGCTGCCAGGTACTCAGAGCCAGCAGTGCCATACGTGTCTCCCTGCTAAAGCCAGTACATGTCCGGGCTCGTCTGAAGTTTGCTAGCGAGCATATGAATTATCCAGAAGAGTATTGGGAGAACGACATATGGTCAAATGAGACCAAAGTAGAACTGTTTGGTAGAAACACAACTTGTCGTATTTGGAAAAGAAATAATGCAGAGTGGCATCCAAAGAACACCATACCTACTGTGAAGCATGGGGGGTGGCAACATCATGCTTTGGGTTGTTTCTCTGCTAAGGAACCAGGACGACTGATCCGTGTACATGAAAGAATGAATGGGGCCATGTATCATGAAATTTTGAGTGCAAACCTCCTTCCTTTAGCAATGTGGCTGTGTCTTCCAGCATGACAATGGTCCCAAGAACACTGCCAGAGCAATGAAGGAGTGGCTTCGTAACAAGCATTTTCAAGGACCTGGAGTGGCCTAGCCTGTCTCCAGATCTAAACCCTATAGAAAACCTTTAGAGGAAGTTGAAAGTCTTAGGGCCGCTTTACACACACCAACTTCTGTGTCCAACTTCTGAACAGATCTCTGGTTGCAGTGAAATCATGGACAGATTGTTCCATTTTGTGTGTGTGTACAAAATGGAGCAATGTGTCCATGATTTCACTGTAACCAGAGATCTGTTCAGAAATTGGACACAGAAGTTGGTGTGTGTTAAAGCGGCCCTAAGTGTTGCCCAGCGATAGCCCCAAAACATCACTGCTCTAGAGATCTGCATGGAGCAATGGGCCAACATACCAGGAACAGTGTGTGCCAACCTCGTGAAGACTTAAAGAAAACGTTTGACCCCTGTCATTGCCAACAAAGGATATATAACAAAGTATTGAGATGAACTTTTGTTATTGAGCAAATACTTATTTTCCACCAAAATTTGAAAAAAATTCTTTCCAAATCAGACAATGTGATTTTCAGGATTTGTTTTCTCATTTTGTCTCTCATAGGTCTACCTATGATGTAAATTACAGGCCTCTTATCTTTTTAAGTGGGAGAACTTGCACAACTGGTGGCTGACTAAATACATTTTTCAACACTGTATTTATATATATATTGGGATTCACCCAACCACTAACCATGAGTGGGAAAAAAGTTTTTCTGTTATCATTCATATTCTCTGAATATATACAGGCCCATTCACATTACTACTTTTTTCTGTATCAGCTTTGCTTCTAAATTAACCATTTGTCTCCTGACAAGTTGGAGGGCACCGCCTCTCTCCTGCTGAGCAGAAATAGACATAATGCATTCTATCTGTGATCCATTTGGACACAGTTCACACACTGCACCCTGCTGCTTAAAAGGTTGATACGCACAGCAGCAGGTCATAATACCCTTAGTGTAAGGGCCGTTCCGAAGAGGGTCACCTTGTCGCAGTGGAATGGCAAAGTACGTTTTTTGCAAAAAAAAAAAAGGTATGTGCTAAGTACCCTTGTTTTTATAGCATTAGCTTTTAATTTTCCTTTGCAAGGTGTTTGGAGACACTTTACACATACTTTTTTGTTTTCTAGTTTTGATTTCATATTCTCTGAAAAAATAAATCACAAAGGTATCTCCTTTTTTGGCTTCTATGTTATATTTATATCTCATAGTCAAATCATATAAAAAAAACAAACAAACGAGGAAGTATCACATTCATTGTGTGCAGTCATTTTAGTAGTAAAGGAACTGAAACTATCAATTTAGTAACACTGAAATCAGAAAAACAGTATTTTCCTATGTTGACAACAGACATTCTTTAGTAATAGAAACTTAGAAAAGCTCCGAACTTGTTATCATACAAAGTAAGGATGTTTCAAATAGTGTCACCGACTATAGGATAACACACATCAAATGTGGAGGATTGCTTTACTGGAAGGGCGGGGGGGAACAGGGGGTTGACGGATCTGAAACTGCGTGGGAGAGCGCCGGTGGAAAAGAAAAACTCAGCAATAGAGAAAATAAATGAGCATGTTCTCACCTTCTACATCCGTACAAGAAATTATTTTGCTTCTGCAAATAAAAAGTACAACAGTTTTCCAAGGCAGCAAAATCGACTGACCCCATCAATTCAGTAATGCCTCTCATGGCGATTTCCCAGTCATAAAGACAATAGAATTTCCTAATCATGCTTGCATTTACAGTAATAGAAAGGATCTAAAGAAATTATAGTGCAAATACTACACAAAACTGTCAGTATCTAGTCCTGTACCCTCATCAAGAACTATACACTTAGGGTACATCAGGAGGACACAATCATCTCCTGATGATACATTTACTGTCAATATTGTACAGTAATTAAGTAAAAAAGGAGTGCTGACAATTCTCTTACTGAATTTCATTGCCAAATTATCAGTTTAATTTCTGGACATATACATAATGCTATACCAGGACTTGACTTGAAAATTATGCAGAGCCTCCTTGGTGGGGCTGCAGCGCCATCGGAATGCACAGGAAATTAGTACTCTATGCTGTCTCATGGAACTCACTTCAAAACGCTCATCGGAATGAATAGAATCTACCAGGGACAGAGCTGATAAAGTCAATTCTTTTAATAAGCTGCAAGTTAATACCTTTTTCTGATATGGAATAAAAAGATTGACAAAGAGATTAAAGGAGAAAACAATGAAGTGCTCCTTTAAGTTCCCTTCCGAAAACAGACCATTAAAGTAAGCATAAAAATGAACCATCCCTCCTGCTTAGTGCTTTTAAACCGGACATTTCCATAGAATATACCCGTGGCCTAGTATAAATGCTGATATTAAAGCTTTTGACTTAATGTATGTGGATGTAGGTTTATCCGATTCATTACCGTGAATACACAAATTGCACCACGGATCTGGCCGGGGTTCGGTTGGGCCGTGTGAGGCCAATTAACCACTAAGCGTTCTATTTCAAATATACAAGTGAATGTTGACTAGTTATGGTGGAATATGTGAATGTAAAGTCCGTGGATGGCAAATCTACACGTCAACTACAGCCACAAAATTTTGCACAGTCACACGTCTGGACCCCGGGAGCGTCATAGGCTATCGTTGTGAGGCGAAATTTTAACCCTGCGCATTCCAATTCACCAAACAATTTTGCCCCTATCTACATAATGGGGAAAAAGTGACAGTTACCAGTTGACAGTTGTGAATGAGAGGGGCTTAATGATAGCGCCAAAGACTAACAGCAATACCAGCATATAGTCACTAAGGTGGGGCCCCAACATGAGATATTCACCACGCACAGGGGACATGTATACACACCACACACACACAAAGAGTAACAGCAAGTGTATAGTCACTAAGGTGCAGCCCAACATTGGATACTCACCACGCACCTGAACAAACACACACCCACCACAAAGAGACACACACAACACAGAAACAACACACCACACAGACCCCCCCACACAAAGACCACACACACAGGCCACCCTATAGAGACAAAATGAACTCACCCCCACAGTGACACACACACACCACCCAAAGACACCCCACACACCACACACACACCACAAAGAGACACACACACACACCACACAGACCCCCCCACAGGGACACACACACACATACACACCCTATAGGGACACATGCACTCACCGCACAGCGACACACACACACACACACACAAGAGACACACACAACACAGAGACACACACACACCCCACACAGGCACCCCCCCACACACCCACCACACACACAATGAGTAACAGCAAGTGTATAGTCGCTAAGGTGCAGCCCCAATATTGGATACTCACCACGCACCCGAACAAACACACACACCACAAAGAGGCACACACAACACAGAGACGCACACACCCCCCTAAGGGGACACACACACACCTCTATAGCGACACATGCACTCACCCCACAGGGACACACACACACAAACACCACAAAGACACACACAACACAGAGACACATATACCCCACACAGACACCCCACCCACAGGGACACACACATACACACCCTATAGGGACACATGCACACACCCCACAGGGACACACACATACACACACCCCAAGGACACACACACACCACACAGACACAGATGTGCACAAATCACCTCACACAACTCGCCTCATACGTGTGCTATCTTTAATTTCCAAACATAAACATCTAATTAAAAAAGCCAATGTGCAACACATGTGCCATATAGGGAATTAAGGCAGATGTCAGTCACATGAGCTGTCTATTATGAGTATGTGTTAGGTAACATATATGCCCGGCCAGGGGGAGGGTTCACTTTTGGCTGGAGATTTATTAGACTGCCTGTAGCAATCAATCACAGCTCAGCTTCTATTTTCTTACAGGTCATTAATATGACATATTCAAATTCTATTTTGTTATAGCTAACATCAGTTATTTATTAACCCGGGCGTAGTCGGGTACTACAGCTAGTTTAATATATAACACAAAAATCTCCAATGCTCCACTGATGTTACTATCCACGGACGCGGAGAAAGCGTTCGACCGTGTTCATTGGTGTTTTATAGAGGAAACTCTGGATCACATCGGTTGGGGGCAAGGATGCTTGGATGGGTGTTGTCTCTGTACTCTGTTCCATCGGCAAGGGTCCGGGTGAATGGTGTCTTATCTGAATCTTTTGACATTACAAATGGTACATGTCAGGGATGTCCACTATCCCCGCTAATTTTTATCCTGACATTGGAACCGCTGCTGAGGCACATTAAAATGAATGGGGATATCTCTGGCTTACGAATAAAATCAAGTATGCACAAAATTGCTGCATACGCCAACAACCTTTTGTTTTTTTGTGACAAATCCTGAGATATCCCTCCCTAACCTGTTAAGGAACTTGAGATTTATTATAATCTCTCCAATTTTAAAATTAATAGATCTAAATCAGAGGTTTTGAATGTTTCACTCCCTGCCGGATTGATTGATAGATTAAGTGACGCTTTCACATTCCACTGGTCATCTAAAGCTATGCGTTATTTGGGGTTGCAAATTACACCGGATGTCCGAGATCTATATGGGGCCAATTTTCCCTCTCTTGTCAAGTCAATTAGAGCAGACTGTGAGAGATGGCTGTCGTCTACCCTTACATGGACGGGTAGGTGTCAAGTTTTTAAAATGACTATTCTCCGAAAAATTTGATATTATCTACAGACACTTCCCATTAAAATACCAGCATCGTTTTGTAAGACAATTTCAAAAATACAGACGAGATTTATTTGGAATAATACAAAACCACGACTAGCAAAATCAGTTCTACATAGACGAAAGAGGGACGGTGGAGTGAATTTGCCAGATATTAAATTATACCACATAGCCAGCCACCTTACGCGAATAATAGACTGGTGTAGACAAAAAGAGAATAAAATAAGGGTACAGATAGAGCAGGGTTTTACCCCTTTCAGACTCCAGACACTACCATGGGTGACGCTGTGGAAAGGTGAGACCATACGTGACCATCCGACGATTGGACTACCCTCCTGATATGTAACCACAAACTGGTCAGATCCTCGATAATACCTGACGCCTCAACTTTGTTTCCGATCCTTAGTCATCCTGATTTTAAGCCTAGTGTGGAAGATCCAATTTTTCAACAATGGATATTGGCAGGCATAGACAGGGCTGAGAGTTGGGGAGACGGGGAAACGTGGCCATCCCTTGAACAGCTTAATTTGATCACAAGCCCGAAAGCTTTGGGTTTTTAGAGATGCCTTTAACTCACACATCATTTCCGGACACTTCCCCCTAAGACGACCTATCTTGGACCCAAGACATTATTCGAAAATTTATGTCTGAACACAGATGACTGTAGACATGCCTTATCAAAAACTTATGCGTTTCTGATCTCTCCTCCAGATTTACCGACTCCTCAATTCATGTTGCAATAGGAGGCTGATCTGGAATTGGAGTTATCGCTTGACCAGATGTTAGCTATTTATACATTAGCACGTACTACCTCAATTAGTTGAAGACTACAGGAAGCTAACTAGAAGTTATTGACAAGATGTTACAGAGTTCCTTCTCAGTTGCACAAAATTTTCCCTTCTACAGACCCGAAGTGTTGGAGGTGTGGCGAGGCAGAAGGTACCTTGATTCATATATTCTGGGTGTGCAGACAGCTTGAGCCATTTTGGTCTAGAGTAAAGGAGACCATTAGGATTGTCACAGAGTGGGGCGTGGCTTGCCTGCTGAAGATGGCGGTCGCATAGAGCGAAAGCTCTGCATCCTCGGCGCAAGAAGCGGCTCACAGCATCTGCTCTGGTGGTTGATTAGGCTCCAGTCCACTGCCCAGCACCTCCGGTTCCCCAGTGAGTCTATGGGGAAGTCCAGACCCGCCTCACGCGATCAGGCTAAGTGGGTGACGGATTTCTTTGCCGGCACCCGCCTTCCCGCCGACACACTCAACATGGCACCTCCATCCCCTTGCGCCGCTCGTGCTGCGAGGCGGGAGTCCCAGCCCACTGTTAGCTCCCTCGCGCAGGAGCAGGCTGAAGCCCCTACTACCAAGGGCATCATGAGAGACATTCTGGCCACTATCTGCTCATCCCTCCAGGAGAACATGCGAAACATGCTGGCGGAGATTAGATGGGATGTGGAGGAGCTGAGGGCCCGTACTGACCACCTGGAACGCAAAATGGCAGAACGGATTACCTTCCACAATGAACTATGGGATGCACATGAATCCCTCCAACAAACTGCCTTTAAGACACAAGCCAAGACCCTGGACCTACAAGATATGTCCAGGAGGAATAATATTAAGCTGAGGGGAGTTGAGGAGTCTGTCTTGCCTGCAGACCTAAAGTCCTTTTTACAGGACTTTATTTTGGCTGCCATGCCTCATGTGGATAGAAAGGACATACTAATTGACCGCATTCAAAGCCTGACTCCCTGGGCCCCTCCATCCCCAAGGACGTTCTGGCTCGCATACACTTTTTTTAATTAAAAGACGACTTTCTGCACGTCCTGAGAGGAAAACCTTCTCTCCCTTCTCCCTTTTGCTAATCTCTCAGTCTATCCAGATCTTTCCCCGGGCACCTTGGCCCTCAGGAGGGCCTTTGCCCCTTACACTGCTGTGTTACGAGATAAGGGGATCCCTTATCGCTGGGGCTTCCGTGCAAGATTGCTGATATGCAAAGATGGATCCACTTCCTCGTGTTCTTGCCTGAACAAACTGCCAAATTGCTGCAGAGGTGGGACATGTTGCCTCCAGACCATCAGCCCCCATCGGATGGGTCCAGGTCCTCGACTCGCCCTCCTAACAGAAGGCGGCTGGATCCAGAGTGGGAGACCGCCTGAGGAATCTGTTTATCCTTTGCTCCTTGGATGCCTTCCAGTTTGTGACTTGGACCTCCTAGGCGTTCACCGACTCGATTTGGTGTTCTGGGTCGTCTGCCGATTTAATGACTTTTGTTCACTTTTGCTTCCTTTTTAGGTTTAAAGGTTCTTGAATGTTCAAGTTGATTGTTCCCCCTTCTCTTTCCTTCCCCTCCCTTTCTCTCCCTTTTTGTCTCATGTCTCTTTCCCCATCTCAGGTTTGCTGGAACTCATGTTTAACCATTGTCTCACACACCAGCATTGTCATTGCTAAATTCAAGACCTCAATATGAGTATTTCATCGTGTTCCATCAATGTTAATGGACTGAATTCTCTGGTAAGAGGTCATTGGTGTGGATGCAGTTATCTAAGGAGTTTCATGATGTGGTTTGCATACATGAGACCCATCTGCTCTGCCAAGATAATGTCAGGATGCGCTCTAGCCTATATCCCACCAGTTTTTGCGAATAATTTGTCTAACAAGGCGGGAGTAGCCATCTTTTTCTCTACAAGGTAGATATCTTATTGTCACATGTTTATTAAATAATATCCCGTACACCATAGCCTCTGTCTACAGCCCTAATACAGGTTAAACATCCTTTTTGAAAAAATTCCTTCAGGTCCTGAGCCCTCTTAAACATGGTTACTAAATAGTAGCTGGTGATTTCAACATCCCTATGTCCATGCAATTGGACTGTTCAGTCCCCTCTCGTTCCAGGGAGAAATAGGCGCTTTGCGGTCTTCCCATAATTTACATGACATCTGGAGATACTTACATTGTGACGAGCATGACTTTACCTTTATGTCCCCCGAGACACCACACTTATAGCAGAATTGATTTCTTTCTGGTGGATGACGTAGCGTTACCACATTGTGTCTTGCCGGACATTGGCAATATTTCTCGGTCAGATCATGCTCCGATATACCCTAGGTATCTCAGATTCTTCAAATCTCCACCCCCAGCAAAATGGCGCCTTAATGAATATTTGCTCACTATACCCTCCAACGCTGAGTCTTTGGAAGGAATGATCGAAGAATTTTTCTCTTTAAATGACATGGGGGATGTCCCAGATGACTCGCTCTGGTTTGCCCACAAAGCGCTGGTTAGGGGAGCTTTACTTAAAATAGCAGCCTCTAATAAAAGGAAATATGAATCCTCCCTACGTTCAACTCTAGTGTCCTTAAAACATTTAGAAGCCCTACACAAACATTCCCCCTCTCCGATTGTTCTGAAGGAACTACTTAAAACTCGTCTTCTAATACATCAATTGCTGCTATTCAGGGCTGAAAAAGACATTAGGAAATCTAAATCTAAGTACTATACTATGGGTGACAAGGCGGGATCTATGTTAGCCAGGAGGATAAAAAAAACGAGAGCTACGCTCTAAGATTCCTTTTCTCATTAAACCTGACAAATCTCACATCTATAACCCGATCAAAATTGCAGAGGAATTTGCCTCTTATTACATCTCCTTGTATAACCTTAATGATGACCCTCGTGTCCCTCAACCCTCCAATGAATCCATCACTTCTTTCTTAAATAAAGCAAACCTTCCCAAAATTTCCTCCTCCCAACTTTCGGCATTAAATGCTCCCCTCACTGCACTGGAAATTTCACAAGTATTCCGCTCAGCTAAGAAAAAAATCAGCCCCTGGCCCATACGGCTTTCCCTTCTCGTATTATGCCCAATTCCTCCCAGCTGTCTCCCCATACCTTCTTAGGTTATTTAACAGATGGCAGGTGGAGGGTGCAATTAAGCCTGAGGGTCTAGAGGCCACAATATCGACCCTTCCAAAGCCGGGTAAGCCCTCAACTTCTCCTGGGGACTTCCGTCCAATTGCTCTCCTAAACTGCCACGCTAAAATTTGGGCCAATAGGATTATGTCTCATTGATCTTCTGGACGTGGTGGAGAGGGGGCACCTCTCCAGAATATTCCTGTCCCTTGATGCAGAAAAAGCCTTTGACATACCAGAGCAACCCAATGCTCGATAAAGTACTGAGCAGTGGAGAGCATGCTCGCTCATGATTAGTCACAAGATAGCGACACAGGCCTGGAGCGAAGCTTAAGAAAGGTGAAACCGCCGGAATTTGAGCATAATACTAGATGAAGGACTTTAAGTTAAAAGCTCTACTTCAGGGATAAAAAAAAAATACTGAAATGGTTTAAGGGCAACCTGTCAGGTTCCTTATTCCCACAAACTCAGCAGCATTCCAATCTGTATGACTAAATTCCCTGCCTAACCAAACCTGTATAATGTTATTCACTTAATTCAATGTTTAAGTAAAAAGGTAGTATTAATAACATCCACTTTTCCTGTCCTAATTGGGGTTTTGACTAGTCGATGAGTTTTTCAAGACTAGTCGGCCTCTTCCCATGTCATCACACCGAGGTAGGAATAATATGATTTCCACAAGCCAGCATCATCACCAACTCCTAGAAATCTGGCGCATGCACAAAGCTTTGTTCCCTCCAATTGAGCCCCTGAAGACGGGTGTACACGTCCCAGCTTCAGAGAGGCGCACGATCATACGCAGTGCACCTGATAAGATGGGATACGTACACCTGACTTTAGAGGGAACAAAGCCGCTCACATGTGCAAGATTTTCAGGATCTCCAATAACATTAGCTCTTAGAAAGCATATGACCACGCTCACAGACGTGATAACCTGGGAAGGGGGCAGACTAGTCTGGGGAAACTAACGTTTTATCAACTAGTCAAAGCCTTGATTAGCAAAGGAAAAGCAGAGGTTATAAATACTAAAAGCAGTATGACATAGGGGCTGATACCATGATTCCAGTGATTACTTGCTGGTCTACATGCTGTCATTTTGATCAAATCAGTTTTCTCTGCTGTAGATCTTGCAAAGCTCAAAACGCTGAGCCCAGTATAATCCTGCCAACACCAACTGGCAGTTATTGGTGTAAACGGTGTAATGATAGAAAGCTGCTAACCAGTGGAGAAAATTGGGTTACACAGAGTAATTTACTATAAAGCACAAGACTCCAAGTCCTGTAGAGATAATTTCCTGCTGATAAAACTATTAAAACTGCACCAAGCATCTTAGCAAGTGAGATATCACTGGAATAAGGCACTCAGCCTCTACATAATGCTGCTCTCAGATTAAACAGCAAAAACTGCCTGTCAGGAAAAAGTTAATTATTTTAAAAAGACAGCCAGAGCTGACATAACTCTTTGGTTCTTGTTCGTTTGTAAGGGAGTTGCAGAGACCTTTTTCTTGCTGCCCCCAACCAAAGTATTTTACAACTAGCCATAAAACTCTTAGCTAAGCAGAATTCAGCTAGTCTAATTTGTCTTTGTCTTTGTGATATTCCTTTGTCTCACTAACCAACGTTTAACATCAAATTTAATAAGACTTGTTCATGCACAAATTCGTGAATCATATTTTTGGAATGTTTACCTTTTTTAGGTTATGGTGGTATATCTTTTATATCTGGAAAACAACCAGAAACCTGGAAAATTAGTTCTGACCTTCCACACAGCCCAGATATATCATATTTGATATCAATCTTCATGTAAATTCACTAGGGTAAACATGATGTACATATCTTGGATGTGGGTGCATCCAACCCAATGATATAAAAAAAAGGTTTTTGAGAATTGTGGAAAAAGGTGGGTTTCAGAGAACCAGCCCACCAGGGAGGTGAGAACAAGTGGGAGTTCCTAGATTTTATGGCATATTGCATAAAAACAAAGAATCCATCTTGGCATCTTTCCCTCCTGGAATTCATACACCATTTCTGGGAAGCCGTCCCTCCAACTGAATCTAAGCTGTCACCGCGTGGCACAGGTTTTGCAATTTTTATTTTAATTTCTTTTATTTTAATAACTGCTTTATGCATATATGTAAATTGTCTCTTCTGTAATATCTTGTATATCTTTTTGTAAACACTGCCAACTATTGGAGTAAACTATCAATTTGCTTAGTTTCATTCTTCCTGTTATATGATGAGCGGATACGTATCCCCGCTATTTCATGTTACCAAACAGGTTAACGATCCACCTGAACGAGATCGGTGGTGGCAGCATAATTTTTGTATTTATGTGATATTGTGGGCCTGAGGGTAACTGGATCGAGGTCTATATACGTTCTTGACAGGAACTGGTGGTATATATACATCCCGTCACAGCACGTGCCACAGTAGATGACATAAATTGGAGCAGCTGGGCTCCTTTTCTTATCCTATGGCAATACTGGGTTTGGCCAGCAGGATATGTGGGTGCCAGAGAGCTGCAGGTCCTGACAAAGTTTTCCTAACACTGCCTAACTACTTTCCTTCAACATAAAGTAACAAATTATTTCTGGTTACTTCACAAAAGGTAACTGGATGCACAACCACCCAGAATTATGTGGGAAGATATCAGCCTCTATTGGATTAACATGACATTCTAAAGGCCGGGTTACACATAACGATGTGCCAGCGACCCGAACAACAATCAGGATCGCTGGCACATCGCTATGTGATGGCTGGTGAGCTTTCAGACAGGCAGACTAACCAGCGAACACCCAGTACTGCGCAGACACCCGACAGTCATTATGACCGTTCAGGGTCTCAAGCTAAGACTGGGGATCGCTGGTCTTTGTCCCTGTCACACATGATGATGAATGCGTAACAGCGGCAGACCAGTGACCAAAAAATGGTCCTGGCCATTCCGCAGCGATCTCATCACTGGTCGCTGGGGCGTCACAAAACCTGTGACATTGCAGAGATATCGTAAGCGATATCACTGCGTGTAACGTGCCCTTAAGTGTATAGATCATTTGTACTATGACATGGTTGAATATGTTTGCTGTCCCATATGTGAATAATAGATATAGGGGAAATAAACAAGTATCCTTTTGTGACTTATAACAGGCATTTACTTTCTACATTTTTTTATTTTGGCACAAATGGAGATTTTTCATGTCCAGTAAGAAAAAAAATTGTATTTTAAATGAAGTCTTTTAGAACAGTGGAAAGAAATGGTAGAAATCAGTAAGGTAGACCTTCTTTTTCAAATCAATGCAAATGACGTTTGTGTTCTCTTAGTCCTATAAGGTGAATGGAGCAGTGGCAACATATATTCACTACTGCTGTAATCACACAGGGCATTTTCAAAACCCCATTCTTGGGATTGGTGGGCCTCTAGTCGACCCCTTAAACAATCTCTGGCAAAAATTTTGGAATCACCTGGCTTGGAGGATGTCCATTCAGTTGTTTAATTGTGCAGAAAAAAAAAGTAGATCACAGACATGGCACAAAACTAAAGTCAGTTCAAATGGCAACTCTCTGCCTTGAAGAAACACTACAAGAAAGCTTGAAAAAAAAAATATGCTAGCCAGTAATGGTTACTTTTGTAGACCAAGCAGGGGCAAAAATTATGGAATCACTCAATTATGAAATAAATATTATGGAATCATGACAAGCAAACAAACAAAACAACACTCAAATACATCACTAGTATTTTGTTGCACCACCTCTGGCTTTTATAACACCTTGCAATCTCTGAGGCATGGACTTAATGAGTGACAAACAGTACTCATCATCAATCTGGCTCCAACTTTCTCTGACTGCTGTTGCCAGATCAGCTTTGCAGGTTGGAGCCTTGTCATTGACCATTTTCTTCAACTTCCACCAAAGATTTTTAATTGGATTGAGATCGAGGGCAGCACGGTGGCTCAAGTGGTTAGCAGAGCAGCCCTGGGGTCTTGAGGTCCTGGGTTCAATTCCCACCAAGGACACAAAGGACATCATCTGCAATGTTCTCCCCGTGTTTGCTTGGGTTTTCTCCGGGCACTCTGGTTTCCTCCCACACTGTAAAGACATACTGATAGGATGTTTAGATTGTGAGCTCCAAGAGAGACAGCATTACTCATGTATGTAAAGTGCTATATAAATAAATAAATATTATTATTAGATCCGGACTATTTGCAGGCCATGACATTGACTTTATGAATCTTCTTTCAAGGAATAGTTTCACAGTTTATGCTCTATGGCAGGATGCATTATTATCTTGATAAATTATTTCATCATCCCCACACATCCTTTCAATTGCTGGGGATAAGAAAAGTGAATAAAATATCAATGTAAACTTGGGCATTTATTGAAGATGTCAGCCATCTCCCCAGTGCCTTTACCTGACATGCAGCCCCATATCATCAATGACTGGAAATTTGCATGTTCTCTTCAGGCAGTCATCTTTATTAATCTCACTGGAATCACACAAAACAAAAGTTTCAGTATCATCACCTTGCCCAATGCAGATTCACGATTCATCACTGAATACGACTTTCATCCAGTCAACCACAATCCAGGATTGCTTTTCCTTAGCCCATTGTAGCCTTGTTTTTTTCTGTTTAGGTGTTAATGATGGCTTTTGTTTAGCTTTTCTGTATGTAAATCCCATTTCCTTTAGGCCAGGGGTCTCAAACTCCAGGCCTCGAGTGCCACACACAGTCCAAGGTTTTCAGGTTTTCTATTACATTTGACAGTTGGCAATCAAATTATCAACTGTCAAACTTTAAGGAAATCCTGAAAACCTGGACTGTGTGCGGCCCTCGAAGCCTGGAGTTTGGGAGCCCTGCTAGGCGGTTTCTTACAGCTCGGTCACAGACATTGACTCCAGTTTCCTCCCATTCGTTCCTCATTTGTTTTGCTGTGCATTTCCTGTTTTGGAGACATATTGCTTTAAGTTTCCGGTCTTGATGGTTTGATGTCTTTCTTGGTCTACCAGTATGTTTCCCTATAACAACCTTCCCATGTTGTTTGTATTTGGACCAGATTTTAGACAAAGCTGACTGTGAA
Source organism: Allobates femoralis (assembly GCA_033576535.1). NCBI lineage: Eukaryota > Metazoa > Chordata > Amphibia > Anura > Aromobatidae > Allobates > Allobates femoralis. The sequence goes on along the minus strand of JARQOC010000002.1, from coordinate 590,031,350 downwards.
CAACCAACATCTTTTGCAACATTGCATGTTGATTTACCCTGTTTTAAGAGTTTGATAATCCTCTCCTTTGTTTCAATCGACATCTCTCGTGTTGGAGCCATGTTTCATGTCAGTCCACTTGGCGCAACAGCTCTTCAAGGTGTGATCACGCCTTTTTAGATGCAGACTAATGAGAAGATCTTATTTGATGCAGGTGTTCATTTTGGGAATGAAAATTTACAGGGTGTTTCCATAAATTATACATCAGAATTGAGTGATTCCATAATTTTTCCCCCTGCTTGGTCTACAAAAATAACTAACTGTTACTGGCTAGAACATTGTTTTTTTTTTTTTTAAGATTTGTTTTAGTGTTTCTTCAGGGCAGAGAGTTGCCATTTGAAATTACTTTCATTTTGTGCCATGTCTGTGATCTGCTTTTTTTCCTACATTAAACAACTCAATAGACATCCAGGTGATTCCATCATTTTTGCCAGGGGTTGTAGATACCTCTATATACAACAAAATAGTCACTATCCAATATAAGATATACCAAACATACTGCCTGGAAGAACAAGTGCCATAGATGCCAATAGCTGCATTGTCAGAACAAACCTATACAAAGAGCAGAAGCGTTTCTGAACACTTTAGTTTTTGCTGTACATTTTATTTTGCTCTAAAGAAAGAATATGCATTAACTAGTTAAATAAGTGAAAAAAAGGGTCAACCCATGTGAAACGACTTGAAAAAAGGGTCAACCCATGTGAAACAACTAAAACACCATTGAAACGTCAACAATGATAATGACTGTATTCATGGTTATTTTTAACTGTAAAATTACAGTGCTGTTTGGACTAGGAATAAAACTTTTTTAGAAAGTGATGAAACGGAAATAATAGTGTGCTCTGCAATGTGAAAAGCAGGGAGCTCATGACAGTCATAACAGGAAGCAGTTCATGTAAAAGTTCATTGAAATGTGGGTGGTATACCAGCTGAATAAGCCTCCTCGAACTGTCAGCATGCGGAGAACCACAAGAAATGGGTCATCGACAATTTTAGAAGGTTTCATAAAACTTTTTAAAACAAATAACATTCAGGTCCTGATTCATCACAAATGGAGATTGTATCGCTAGTCTAAACTTCTTCATGAACCTGGAGCATCTGACAAGTGGTGTGCACCTCCATGCCAGAAATCTTTCTACATTTGCCAAAAGTTGCAACATTTTTTGTAGACAAACTAATGTCACCTAATAAAGGTAGCAATCCTAAAAGTCAAAATTGACTCTTTAACAAGCCTTTTAATATGACTAAGGATTTGTGCCAGATCAGATCTGCAAATTCCATACGCTGCATTTCGGGATTTTTGCACCTCATCAGTGCAGTGTGTGGGAAATCTGATTTGGCTGTATGAGAGGCTATGACTTTTAGGATTGCTAACTTTATTAGGTGGCATTAGACTTTGTCTACTTGCTCAATGAAGTGACAATTTGCATATGCAATTTCCCAGAGGAGCATTGCGATTTTAAACCTCTTCACTCCAGACTGGCAGACTACTCTCCATAAGGAGAATAGCTGTTTTCCCCAGACAACAATTTTTGTGTAACTTCAAATCGCGCCAAAACTTTAACTTTCCAAAGCGAATTACCCTAGAATTATGGAGAAATTGCTTTGATGAATCAGGGCCTTAAAATCAATGTAAGCTTCACCTCCAACCTTTAAAATGTGTAGGAGTACGTTTGTGGCACCCCAGGGTCCGGTTGCCACAGTGGCATTACCTGCCTACCAGGGGGTGATGTCCTGCCTGGAAGCAAGAAGGGGTCCCCACGCTGGGTAATACTCAGCATCCAACACTTTTCCTGCTCCGAGCCTGAAGTGGGAGCTCTAACCTGGTTTCAGGGAAGCAGCAGGAAGTGCGCAGTAGAAAGACAGTTGGACCAGTTATAAAAGAGGAGACAAACAGAAAGTGGGAGTTCAGTCAGTGGGAGGTAACCATTGGAGACTCTCTGAGAAGGAGGACAGGAGAGATGTCGAGGAGAGCTCTGAGGGGAAACTGAGCTGCGATAGAGCTCATCCCGGAGATGAGCGCCAGAGAAAAGGACACCGGAGTCCTGAGTTGTGGGGTACTGAAGACCCAACAGCTGAGTCTGGAGGGCAGAAGACTGCAAGTCTTCTGGCCACACCAATTACCCAGCGGCACAGAAGAAGATTAGAGCCCGGAGCTGCCAGGAGAGGAGCACGGCACCTGAAAAAAGCCCAAGCGGCCTGCAATACAGGTAGGAACAACTAAACACGCAGGAATATGGTCACAGCATAGCTGTAGGTAGCAAGGACCAAAAGGGAGGCCTCCAAATTCCCCTGGTGTGGTGGATCACCCAATTGCTTCCAGGCCTCCCGGACCTCCATTAGCATCTGTGATAAATGCCACAGACTGCATCTGTAACCACCAAGTAAGGGTAACAGAAACTACAACGCTGTTTCCTCCGATTCTTTCCCTGCGTCTGTCACCCTGCACCCCAACGATCACCACAGCCCTGTTTGACCGTATCATCTGCCCTGGGGCCCTGCTCCACCTGTGGGAAGCTATGTCATCTTTGCTGGGTCATCAACTGCCACAGTGGTCCTGAACTGCAGCGTCGGCCCTATATAGCTGAATATCACAGGTGACATCACATAATCCCATATAAACTATCTCCCCCATTTAACAACACCGCCAGGGTCACGGAACGGGTCACAGGTTAAAAATAAAAAATATATATGCTTACCTTCCAGCGAGTCCCCTGGCGCCTTCAGCAATCTCCTTACAGGACCTGCGGTTACGTCACAACCCGGCAGCGTCATCGGGTCACACCGTAACTGCGGTCATGTGACCCAATCAGCTGATCGGGTTGTGACGTAACTGCAGGTCCTATAAGCATCCGGACCTTGCTGGAGATGCCGGGGGACTCGCTGGAAGGTAAGCATATATATTTTTTATTTTTAACCCTTTCTTTTACTAAATTTCACATCTGCAATGTATATTGTACATTGCGGAAGTGAAAGTGCCTCCTCAGCTGTTTTTTCTGTGTCCGGGTTCGTGATAATCACGGACCCGGACACAGAATAGGTCACCTCCTCTGGTGTCCTTTCCTGTCCGTGGGGTCCTGCAAAAAGTAGGATCCTACGGACAGGAAAAAATACGCTATGTGAAAGCACCCTTAGGCACAAAGATGGGGAGAGAAAGTCATAACATACCAATTACTGCCTCTTGTAGTCGGGCATTCCACAATTTGAATGCTGAAACTGTAAAGAACCCTTTCCTATTTAGCTACTGAAATCGCTCTTCCTCTACCAGTAATGACTGTTTCCTGGTCCATGTATGTAAGGTCCCTGGATGGAATAAATCTTGTGCCAGTCCTTTGTATGGACCTTATAAAATGAATTTTATAAACAGACAAATAAAATATTAATAAAACATTTATTTATTTCTTTGAGGGAATAATTGAAATTATCTCCAATATGTCTTTATTTTTATTTTTCCTAAGGCCCCCTTCACATCACGTTTTTGTGGATCCGTGTCTATCCGTTGTAAAACGGATAGCCACAGATCAGATTTGGCTTCCATGTATCCCTATGGGCATGAATGTGCACGGACTGGTCCTTATTGCCATCCGATTGTGTCAGTTTTGTGATGGATCCGTTTGTGTCATCTTTTTCCCCGTCCCCAAAATCGGAGCCTGCTCTGATTCTGACCTGCCCTGAACAAAATCAGACAGAAACGGATCCGTTGCTGTTAGTTTCAAATAACACGGAGCTCTACGGTGACAGATCAAAACGGATCCGATTCCCTGTACTGCGCATGCCCAGAAGCAACTTACAGACCTATCTTTGCTAACTGATACGTGGAAAACACAGATCCGTGGGCATCAGCAGCATCTGTTGGCACAGATCTGTGCTTGTCCGTGTGATCCTTGAAATTCAAGGATCACCACGGTTGTACAAAAAATGTGATGTGAAGGGGGCCTAAGCTACACTTGCACGACCGTTTCTAACCTTTTACTGGAGAAGAGGCTTTCCATCCTATGTAGTAATATCTAGTTGCCTGTGTTTGAACAGACTCCTGCGTTCCAAAATATTTTTAGAACATGAAGCCCAAAACTGGATTTTATATTCAACACTAGTAAAAAAAGGCCCGATGCAATTGCATCGGGAGCGCGGTGAAATGAATTGTGTGTATACAGGCGGGTCAGTGGGTAGCTGAGTATACAGACTGCTCTGAGGGTAGCAGATTATACCGGCGGCTCTGGGGGTAGCAAAGTATACAGGCGGCTCTGCGGGTAGCAGAGTATTAGAGGCGGCTGTGCGGGGAGCAGAGTATACAGGGGGGTGTGCGGGGAGCAGAGTATGCAGGCGGGTGTGCGGGGAGCAGAGTATGCAGGGGGCTGTGCAGAGTATACAGGGGCTGTGCAGAGTATACAGGGGGCTGTGCAGAGTATACAGGGGGCTGTGCAGAGTATACAGGGGCTGTGCAGAGTATACAGGGGGCTGTGCGGAGTATACAGGGGGCTGTGCAGAGTATACAGGGGGCTGTGCAGAGTATACAGGGGGCTGTGCAGAGTATACAGGGGGCTGTGCAGAGTATACAGGGGGCTGTGCAGCGTATACAGGGAAATTTGGGGAGTATACAGGGGGCTGTGGAGAGTATACAGGGGCGTGTGGGGAATATACAGGAGGCTGTGCAGAGTATACAGGGGGCTGTGCAGAGTATACAGGGGGCTGTGCAGAGTATACAGGGGCTGTGCAGAGTATACAGGGGGCTGTGCAGAGTATACAGGGGGCTGTGCAGAGTATACAGGGGGCTGTTGCAGAGTATACAAGGGGCTGTACAGAGTATACAGGGGGCTGTGCAGAGTATACAAGGGGCTGTACAGAGTATACAGGGGGCTGTGCAGAGTATACAGGGGGCTGTGCAGAGTATACAGGGGGTTGTGCAGAGTATACAGGGGGCTGTGCAGAGTATACAGGGGGCTGTGCAGAGTATACAGGGGGCTGTGCAGAGTATACAGGGGGCTGTGCAGAGTATACAGGGGGCTGTGGAGCGTATACAGGGAAATTTGGGGAGTATACAGGGGGCTGTGGAGAGTATACAGGGGGCTGTGGGGAATATACAGGAGGCTGTGCAGAGTATACAGGGGGCTGTGCAGAGTATACAGGGGGCTGTGCAGAGTATACAGGGGGCTGTGCAGAGTATACAGGGGGCTGTGCAGAGTATACAGGGGGCTGTGCAGAGTATACAAGGGGCTGTACAGAGTATACAGGGGGCTGTGCAGAGTATACAAGGGGCTGTACAGAGTATACAGGGGGCTGTGCAGAGTATACAGGGGGCTGTGCAGAGTATACAGGGGGTTGTGCAGAGTATACAGGGGCTGTGCAGAGTATACAGGGGGCTGTGCAGAGTATACAGGGGGCTGTGCAGAGTATACAGGGGGCTGTGGAGCGTATACAGGGGGCTGTGCAGAGTATACAGGGGGCTGTGGAGAGTATACAGGGGGCTGTGCAGAGTATACAGGGGGCTGTGCAGAGTATACAGGGGGCTGTGCAGAGTATACAGGGGGCTGTGGGCAGAGTATACAGGGGGCTGTGGGCAGAGTATACAGGGGGCTGTGGGCAGAGTATACAGGGGGCTGTGGGCAGAGTATACAGGGGGCTGTGCAGAGTATACAGGGGGCTGTGCAGAGTATACAGGGGGCTGTGCAGAGTATACAGGGGGCTGTGCAGAGTATACAGGGGGCTGTGCAGAGTATACAGGGGGCTGTGCAGAGTATACAGGGGGCTGTGCAGAGTATACAGGGGGCTGTGCAGAGTATACAGGGGGCTGTGCAGAGTATACAGGGGGCTGTGCAGAGTATACAGGGGCTGTGGAGCGTATACAGGGAAATTTGGGGAGTATACAGGGGGCTGTGGAGAGTATACAGGGGGCTGTGGGGAGTATACAGGGGGCTGTGCAGAGTATACAGGGGGCTGTGCAGAGTATACAGGGGGGTATGGGCGGAGAGTATACAGGGGCTGTGGAGAGTATACAGGGAAATAAGCTGTGGGAGTATACAGGGGGCTGTGGAGAGTATACAGGGGCTGTGGAGAGTATACAGGGGCTGGGGAGTATACAGGGGGCTGTGCAGAGTATACAGGGGGCTGTGAGGTAGGGGGTGTAAGTATACAGGGGGCTGTGGAGAGTATACAGGGGGCTGTGGAGAGTATACAGGGGATGCTGTGCAGAGTATACAGGGGGCTGTGCAGAGTATACAGGGGGCTGTGCAGAGTATACAGGGGGGTGCATGGTTGGCAGAGTATACAGGGGGCTGTGCAGAGTATACAGGGGGCTGTGAGTTCACTGTGAGAGTATACAGGGGGCTGTGCAGAGTATACAGGGGGCTGTGCAGAGTATACAGGGGGCTGTGCAGGTAGCGTATACAGGGGGCTGTGCAGAGTATACAGGGGGCTGTGGGAGAGTATACAGGGGGCTGTGCAGAGTATACAGGGGGCTGTGCAGAGTATACAGGGGGCTGTGGGAGTATACAGGGGGCTGTGGAGAGTATACAGGGGGCTGTGGAGAGTATACAGGTGGGTGTGGGAGAGTATACAGGGGGCTGTGGAGAGTATACAGGGGGCTGTGAGAGTATACAGGGGGCTGTGCAGAGTATACAGGGGGCTGTGGAGAGTATACAGGGGGCTGTGGGGAGTATACAGGGGCTGTGCAGAGTATACAGGGGGCTGTGCAGAGTATACAGGGGGCTGTGGAGAGTATACAGGGGGCTGTGGAGAGTATACAGGGGGCTGTGGAGAGTATACAGGGGGCTGTGCAGAGTATACAGGGGCTGTGCAGAGTATACAGGGGCTGTGCAGAGTATACAGGGGGCTGTGCAGAGTATACAGGGGCTGTGGCAGAGTATACAGGGGGCTGTGCAGAGTATACAGGGGGCTGTGCAGAGTATACAGGGGGCTGTGCAGAGTATACAGGGGGCTGTGCAGAGTATACAGGGGGCTGTGCAGAGTATACAGGGGCTGTGCAGAGTATACAGGGGGCTGTGCAGAGTATACAGGGGCTGTGCAGAGTATACAGGGGGCTGTGGAGCGTATACAGTGGAGAATCTGTGCGGAGTATACAGGGGGCTGTGCAGAGATATACAGGGGCTGTGAGAGTATACAGGGGCTGTGGAGAGTATACAGGGGGCTGTGGAGAGTATACAGGGGGCTGTGGAGAGTATACAGGGGTGTGGGAGAGTATACAGGGGGCTGTGGGAGTATACAGGAGGCTGTGGCAGAGTATACAGGGGGCTGTGCAGAGTATACAGGGGGCTGTGCAGAGTATACAGGGGGCTGTGGGAGTATACAGGGGGCTGTGGGGAGTATACAGGGGCTGTGCCAGAGTATACAGGGGCTGTGCAGAGTATACAGGGGGCTGTGCAGAGTATACAGGGGGCTGTGCAGAGTATACAGGGGGCTGTGCAGAGTATACAGGGGGCTGTGCAGAGTATACAGGGGGCTGTGCAGAGTATACAGGGGGCTGTGCAGAGTATACAGGGGGCTGTGCAGAGTATACAGGGGGCTGTGCAGAGTATACAGGGGGCTGTGCAGAGCATACAGGGGGCTGTGCAGAGCATACAGGGGGCTGGTCAGTGTGGGTGAGTGGTTAGTAATGAGGGGCAGTGTGGGAGCCGTCTCCCGCCGTCTTCCTGCAGGCTCCCGGTGGCTCCCGCAGCCTCCCAGAATCTGCAGAGGTCTTCTACTGCAGTATAGGACCTGCGGTGATGTCACAGTCACGTGACACCAGGTTACCATGGCGTAACCTGGTGTCACGTGACTGTGACATGACCGCAGGTCCTGTACTGCAGTAGAAGACCTCTGCAGATTCTGGGAGGCTGCGGGAGCCACCGGGAGCCTGCAGGAAGATGGCGGGGGCTCGGGGAGAGGTGAGCATATAGTTTTGTTTTTTTTTTGTTTTTTTTTTTAACGGTAGTGCGGCTGCGGCTCGCGATGACGCTGCGCGTCATTGCTCGCAAAGAAGCTTGGGATTCGGCTACAATGCCCGAATTCCAAACTCCCGATTATATAAGTAGATGAACAGGTTCGAGGGAAGTATGTAGGAGTAATAGCTTTTTATCTTTTATTTTTTTTCTACACCCTAAGGCTGGTTTCATATTTGCGTTTGTGTCTACAACCGGAGAGCATGCAGACGCAAACGCAGCCCATACTGATGTGAACGCAGCGGAGAATCTCCACATGCGTTCACATTAGTATGCAGCCCGGCCAGACAATCAGCTGTCTCTGCGGCAGAGATCTGGGGCGAAGATCTCCTCCTCCCGGCCGCCGCTGATCTCCTGACTGTGTCAGCGGGGAGAAACAGCTGTTCTGACAGCTGTTTAAATCTCCTGCGCCGACACCGAAAAGATAATGTCGGCGCGGGAGATTTAAACAGCTGTCAGAACAGCTGTTTCTCCCTGCTGACACTGCCGGGAGATTAGCGGCGGCCAGGAGAGGAGATCAGCGGCTGCTCCAGCTGATCTCCCAGTGGCCGCCGCTGATGTCCCAGGAGATCAGCAGCGGCCACCAGGAGAGATTTCAAAGAGATCAGCAGCATTCTCCTGCACTATCATGCGGAGGACACTGCGGATCCATTGCATTGTTTGTGCGCTTGCGGGAGCTTGCAGATAAAACCAGCTCCTGCAAACGCACAAAAAATGCAACATGTTGCGTTCGGAGGGCGCATAAATTATGTGCATCCGAACGCAACCAAACGCAGTCAAAAGCAGGTACTATGCGTTCCCATGTTAAACATAGGAATGCAGTGCACATGTGTTTGGCTGCGTCCGGTACGCTGCAGTTTCATACGCGAGTGTGAAACCACCCTAAAGTATTGTTTGCTTTTGCAGCTGCTGCCTGATATTGAGTACTGCTGCTTAGCTTATCTGTAACCAGAATTATTTCTGGTCTGTAAACATGTTATTTATATATTTGACAGCATAATGAATGGTAAAAACTAACTGTAGAAAGATCTGTCCCTTAGATTCTATTAAAAATAAAGAGAAATCTACTGGTCCAGAATTATTCTGTGTTTAGTTACCTGTTTTTCTTTTGAATTTGAAAATGTTCAATAAAAATGTACTTGATCAAAAAAATAAATAAAGAGAAGCCTTTCTGTTTACTATAGCTTTTGCTTTATGTCACCTTTAAGCAGGCCGTTTAAGAACCAGAAAGCTCAGGATGATCATTGCTTTGTGCCTGTATGTGGAAAGTCTTCTTTGGAGAGGAAACAAGAAAATCAGGAATGAATACATAGTACGTACTAGGACAGGAAGAACAGAATTCTTTACGATACATATTTATGATGTGGTTGCTTAGAAAGTAGTTAGAAGTGGTTTGCAGGTCTATTTAGCGCTGCAGCATACACATATTGTGGCCACTTGCTTGCTATTTAAAGATACAGGAAATAAGGTCAGCATTTCCAGGAAAGGATAGACACATTATTTCACATGTCATGCTGTGTACAACTAGTGTTAACCAAAAGCATATGAAAACTACAACAGTCTCTTTATTCATCCGCAAAGTCATAATTCCGCCTATTTTGCTCGTTGTTATCCTTGTAGCTCATCTAAATAATAGCAGATTCTATTTCTTCCCAATATATTCTTAATGCAAAGAAACATTTTTTTCCTTATTAGCTGGAGCCAAATGCACGCATTATTACTTCTGTCTTATTTTTTTTTCCACTGGACAGCTCATCAAGCAGAATACAGAGGAGTCATTAAACCACAATCTAATCCCAGGCTCCCTAATGAGCATGCAATGTTTACCACTGTCAACAATGGATAATGGTGACATCATATCAAGGATTCCCTGTACAAAGCTACACCCACGTATTCTGGGGCGGAAACAAGACAAATGACTTTGTCACATTTTGCACAAACAAAAATCATTAAAAAGGACATTAAACCTAAAAGTAAACAAAAGCAAATCAACTTTAAAAGAAAACCCCGTCATCAGAAAAGATCCAACCTAAATAACGCAGAGACAAAGTAAGCACCTTAAAAAGAGTGGGTTGTTAGAAAATGACCTATAGGTTATAATCAAATTTTTATGTTAGGCTGTTTTTACATAGGCGATTTTGAAAAAATGCGGCAGATTTACCGCATCTGCCGCCTAACGGCCACACTTGCGGCAAAACCCATGCATTGTCTATGGGGCTTGCAGTCAGGTGCAGTTGCGGCCGTGAAAACAAAACGCTGCTGACAGCGCTTTTTTTCACAGCCGCAAGTGCCACATCTGCCGCAACTGGCAAAACTGCACTTGCCGCACCTGACCGCAAAACCCATAGACAATGCATGGGGCTTGCCGCAAGTGCGCCACAAGTGCGGCCATTAGGTGGCAAGAGCGGCAGATGTAGTAAATCTGCCGCATTTTTTCAAAAACGCCTATGTGAAAGGGCCTTACATGTCTTAAAAAAACACCTTTTTTTTTTTTTTTACACAAATCATAAGCTCTATTAAAAAAGAAAATCTGTAATATTGCAATTTTCACATTGGCCATACTTCCTGTCCTTTAAGGAAGAGTTTTCAGCAGTCTCATTATCATCAAAGGCAGGAATACAATGAAAAGTAACACCTGTATACACAGTTGATTATAGAGGCTACATCAATCACATAATGAGATGTCACAGCTAACTCCGCTCCTCCTTTTTCATAGGCTTAATAGACGCTTCAGTACTAAAAGATATAGGGTGGCAGGGTCTGCTCACTGTTGCTAATGTACAATGGATATCCTGATATAACAGAAAATTGGAATCTTTAAAGCGTCAGTCCGAGACCAGCAACATTCCTTTTAACTCCCTGTCTAATTCATCCTTATAATGATAATCTAAGCTATTTTCTCATATACGTCCTTTAGTAATTCCCTAAACTTCCCTCTCTACACTAACAGCTGTTTAGTTTTTTTATTTTCTTCTTTTTCCTGCTGGATGGCGTATTGTGTGACTGCTCCCCCAGTGCATCCTGGGATCCTCACAGAAGAATCATCAAGCTGAAAGGCTCCAGGCACTTCCTCAGTCCCTCCCTGAAACAAAGTGTCACTGTGACGCTGGTTCCAGAGGTGGGGTTGTCCAAACGTTTACAAAGGTCTTCAGCCCTCGCCCTTCCCCTCTCCCCACAGAGTTACTGCTCAGCCCCCATTCTCCCCTGCAGAGGGGACATCAGTGGGTATCTCGGTGCTGAAGGCTATTGATGAGCCAGGAGCTTCCACTGATGTCACTTTTGGACGGTGCTTATGCTCTCCTGCACGGCTGGCCTGACATTCATGATTGCACAGAGGGAGAGGGACAGTATGTCAGGGAGGATGTGACACTGCACTTCAGTGAGCGTGTAAGAACAGGGGTTGGGGAGACTGAATGCACACTTCAGGGAGGGGAGAAGGGGGCTTAGCAGTAACTCTGCAGGGAGGAGAGAAGGGGCATGATTAGCATTAACTCTGTGGTGAGGGGAGAAGGGGGGGGGCTGAGACCTTTGTAAACATTTAGACAGACCCACCCCCGGTACCAGCAGCACAGTGACGCTTTGTTTCAGGGAGGGGCTGAGGAAGTGCCTGGAGCTTGTCAACTTGATGACGCTCCATGTGAGGATCCCAGGATGCACTTGGGGGGGGGGGGGGCGCTGACATTGTACGTCATTGGGCAGGAAATAAAAAACAAAAGCTATTGGTGTAGAGAGGGAATGGTAGGGTATTAGTAAAGGATGTATATGAGAAAATAGCTTAGATTATAGGGGTAAATTAGATAGGGTGCTAGGAGGAAATTTGCTCGTCTCGGACTGACCCTTTAAAAGCCCCAGTGGCTACTGGGAAAATTGTAAGATTTTTATAAAAGTAAAAGAAAAGAAAAACATCCTCCATAAAACCGAATTTAAACAAAAGGTAATTTTCTGATTTCTGAAACAATAGGTAATTTTAAGACTTCACAAATATTGTTCAAAGGGAAACACCATAAAATAACAAAAGACCCATTACCACCTAATAAATCTCCCTGCTGCTCTTGCATCATCATTCTTGCGCCTTCCTCCAACTGCGATGCAGTGATGTCGTCCACCCATGTGCCCAGTGCAGCCAATCACTTTCCTCAGCACTATTTCAGCATAAGGTGCATAAGACCAGTGTGGAGCATCGGAAGGTAATGAGAGAGGCAATAGTTGTTTTGTTATTTTAGTGCTTTTCTTCCTCTTCAGACATTTTTCTCTGATCTGAAAAAACAGCTAAAATATATGAGGATGTGATTCTCTGTCTGGATCCACAGTACAGAAGTTGAAGAGTCTTTTCCTATTTCCCGTTTCACACAGACAACCCTTTGATTTTGATTGGGTGTGGTGTAAAGCTTAATGAGGACGTGTCCTCCCCCCTCCCCCCCCCCCCACTTCCCATGGATGTGAATCTAAGTCCAGCACTGAATGCAGCATTTTTGCTGCATTCAGGCAAGGGGTCTCCCATGGCTCTGTGGGGCTGCTACCCTCATATATAGTCTTATAAAAACTTACAGTAAAAAATCCAAGGAGGCGGGCCCTTGTGATTCAGTCACCTCGTCCATGGGGGCATTTCATGCTCCCTGCGCCTCTGTGCCGCCCATGTCCTCGCTGCCTCGCTCCTTCCCTTCATGTCCTTCTCGCTCTGCGCATCCTTGTGGTGTTGACGCAAGCTCAGAGTACGGTTGAGGTCTCGGTGCATGCCCTGCCTCCAACTATGACGTCCTCTCATTTTCCCGCCCTGCTCCATGTTGTGCTATGGACAAGGGCGGGAAAATGAGAGGACGTCATAGCAAGAGGCAGGGCGTGCACCGAGACCTCAACCTCGCTCTGCGCTTGCGTCAACACCACAAGGACAAGCAGAGCGAGGAGGAAATGACTGGCACGAGGACATGGACGGTACAGAGACGCAGGGGGTGTGAAATGCCCCATGGGCCACGAGCTGGCTGCAGCACAATTTTAATTGGAAGTTTTTATAAGCCTATATATTGGGGTAGCAGCCCCACAGAGCCATGGGGGACACCTTGCCTGAATGCAGCAGCCATGCTGCATTCAGTGCTGGACTTAGGATTCCAATCCATAGGAAAGAAGGGGGGGGAGGGGGGTGACAGGTCCTCTTTAAAGGGGTTTTCCCACAAACAAATTTTAAATAATTGATCTTGAAATAATAATAATTCTCACAATTGGATTTGTTCAAAAAAAATGTTCCTGTGCTGAGATAATCTTATATATGTGTCCCTGCTATGTACTGTGTAATGAATGTGCCTGACCATACAGGGACATGATCTGATCATACCACATCTCCTGTGCTGAGATAATCTTATATATGTCCCTGGTATGTACTGTGTAATGGATGTGTCTGACCGTACAGGGACATGGTCTGATCATACCACATCTCCAGTGCTGAGATAATTATATATAATTATATATATGTGTCCCTGTTATGTACTGTGTAATGTCTGGGAAATGTGTAGCGAAATTAATAAAATATATTCCTGCAAGACTATCACTGATTACTGGGGGTTTTCAGCAAGGGGAAACTCTGTTGATCTATTTAGTGCTGAAGGACCCAACTAAATGATATCTCAAAGAGAAAAATTCATTTAAGAAGTCCAGTTTAAGAAAGTTTCTAGGAACAGTAAAACAAGATAACTGCAGCATATACACCAGGTTCTTGCAATATTCATCACCTATAGACGATAGAGAGGTCATGTGTTTTCCACCTCTAGATGTATAACGACATGCGACAGACTTCCACTACTATTAAGTACTACACTTATAAATGGGGCTAAGTCCACAGAATGCCCTCATAGCAAGGTAAACAGACTCTTAAAGGCGTTATGCACGATAAGAAAATAAAAACCCCAGCTGCTCCCTTTACAAAAAAAAGGGCCTCACTTGTCTACAGGTTGTGTGCGGTAGTGGAACTCAACCATATGTTCAAGGGAGCTGAACTTTAATACCAGAAACAATCCATGGACAAGACTGCTGCAGGATCTGGAAGAGAGCGGCCATGTTTCTCTATCTGGGACTGGTCTGTAGGGTGAAACCTGTTACATAATGCCTTTTACCAAGAGCTTTTGTGCATCTTTTATTTATAACAGTGTAATGAAAAAAGTAGGTTAATTATTCATAGACCTATAAGATAAACCTGACACACTTTATGCAAAAGATAAGACTTGTTGCAGAATATAAGGATTTTACTGCCAAAGAAATTATATATTTCTTGAACAACACCATAAATCAGGGATGGGGAACCTCAGGCCCTAGGGCTGAATGCGGCCCTCAATGACTTTTTGTGGCTCCAGGGCAGATTCCTGGGGATTGCATTGCTCAGGCTGGCAAATGCATTTTGCTGACTGTCTGCCCTTTAAATCCAGCAAGTTGATAATTTTGTACGGCCCCCAAAGGAAGGTAGAAATTTCCAAATTGCCCCCAGCAGAAAAATGTTTCCCCGCCCCTGCCACAAATGGACGAGAATACGTTTTTTAAGCAGCCTACAAGTAGCCTTACTCTACAGCTCAGATTGTTTCCTGCACTGTCAAGCCCAGCATGTAGAACATGAACAGGATCAGAAGAAACTCTGAAAATGCTGCTTAAACCTTTAATTGCAACGCAAATTGAACAAAGGAAGATCACACTATAATCTGGACACAAGTTTTCCAACTGACCACAATGCAGACTACGGGACTCTTGTGCTGTCAGGCTGAGGAACCTAGAAAGGACACAGGTCTGTCTGTACTCTTCTGTATTACCGTACTATAGCAAAACATTTTCTTAATAACTAAACAAAATTTAAAAATTGCTAAATGCTAATGATGGCATTGTGTTAAGCCCAAGTAGATTACAGAGGAACCTGCATAGAAAATATTACCTAAATTAAGAACAGCAGAATTTCCCTACCAAAGTCATATGAGGACAATGGACTCCATATAATAACAAAATATTGCAGATGATTTGCAGCTGCTGTAACATACAGGTGACACCCTGCCTTATGGTGATGCCAGAGAGAATAGTGGAGAAGGCAGCGCTAGATACGGAGCAGCGGAACTGGTTCAGGGTTTAGTAATTTTATTTAACCTCCCTGCGACAATTAATAAAAGGTAGTTCAGAAATAGAAAATCCCATTTAGCGTCGAAGTAAGATTTAGGTCATCAGGTTGGAATATTATAAACGTAGCTTAGATGAGGGGTCCCCTGCACTGGGCCATGGACCTGCCACGGGCAGTTGGGGTCCCTGTGCCGGTCCGCAGCACCATCGCAGACCAGCACTAAAAAGTGAAAGTGCAGTCTGCGTTCGGCAGGCTCAGACCCTGCTTCTCTGCCCCTCAGTGACAAGGCTCCCAGCAGATAAGCCAGCAGCCAATCAAAGGCGAGCATCTAACGTTATGCGATGATGTTACATGCTCGCCTCCGATTGGCTGCTGGCTCATCTGCTGGGAACCTTGTCACTGAGGGCTCTGAGCTGCTGGTCTGCTGGAGGACCGGTGAGGAAAGTGTGTGAGTGAGAGTGTGTTTGTGTGTGTATGTATGTATGTGTGAGTGTTTGTTATTGGGGGCTGCAAGAGGATGATGGGGTTAATGGGGGCTGCAAGGGGATGATGGGGTTATTGGGGGCTGCTGCAAGCTGATGATGGGGTTATTGGGGGCTGCTGCAAGGGGATGATGGGGTTATTTTGGGCTGCTGCAAGGGGATGGATGGGAGCTGCAAGGGGATGATAGGGATACCATATTGGGGGCTTCAAGGGGATGGAAAAATAAGACACCTCCAGAAAATAAGAAGTAGCGCATCTTTCGGGGAATCAAGGTACTAAACTCCAATCCTTCTCCACAGCACCGCCCCTAAAATCAAAGCTACGCCCATGTGCAACCCCGCCCTGCTGGGCCCCGGAAACGTGGTCTTGCATGGAGCCGGTCAAAAAAGGTTGGTGGACCACTGGCTTAGATGACCAAACCCATGCATCAAACCATGCAAAACCTTTTCAATGCCCAAGTTGCCTATTTAGTCCTTTACAGCTCTAATGGACCCAAATATTACTAACCCTGCTCATCATACGGAGAGTGAAACGGAAAAGATCCGACAACTCCAAAGCTGCATTGATGCTGTTGTGCATGCCACAGACTGCTGCTCTTTCTTTTGACCCATGATACTGTCACTCTCATCTCTGAGCCTGAACGGCTTCCAAGCGCACCGCAGCGAGTGTAATGACATGTTCATCCACTTTCATTAATCAACATGCAAAACAATCAATGCTAAGTATTCTATTTGTGGCTGGGAAGAATCCAGTCACTAAACAGACCATTATCATTATGCTTTTTAAATATCGGATTCGGTAATAAATTACATATGCTGCATGATCCAATCAGTGTCTCAAACTCATTAACTCTCTAAATGATTTAATTCCATGGGCAGATTTAAAAGTACAGATTTAAAAGCACAGACACAAATCTGTTTCTACATAAGTGCTGCACATGAGGTGCAAACAATCACCAAGTGGTCAGAATGAAGAGGGCACAGCTGGCACTGGCTGTCTGCAAGGAGAGAACACAAAGAAAGGCGATTTAAGCATATAATAGAACACAACTCATCCTTTTTGGGTTTCCATTCATCTTAATAGAAGGCACAGCTATAGAAGAAGGAAAGAACATCCTTGAATTAGAAGAAAAATAAAATAGAAAGAAAAAAATAATATTGTGACGTAGATGCACGTCTGTATTTGTAATAGTGTGGGTTATACTAGTGGGTGTGACATGTATATGAAATAAAACAAAAAAAAAAAAAAACTAAAAACATTTCATTAAATTCCTATCAAAATAGTGTACAAACATCATATAGATTCAAATGACAGAACAAAATATATACCCAGAGGTGAGGGATAAAGAAAAACTGTACCTTACCGTACCCCTGCCTTGCCACAGAGGTTGGAACCCTAGGTACAAACGATATGGCGCCCCTGCTCACCAATTGGTATCCCTTCTTTCAATGTTCTTATTTCAGTAAACGGTAATAACAAGAATTATCGAATACATAGAAATTGTAAATACAGATATGCTATTGCAGAGCCAATAAACATATTATTACAAGATGGAGCAAACACGTGATAACTCCTCTGGTACCCAAAAAAAAAAAAAAAATTTATATATATATATATATATATATATATATATATATATATATATATATATATATATATATACACAGTGCCTACAAGTAGTATTCAACCCCCTGCAGATTTAGGTGGTTTGATAAGATGCCAATAAGTTAGAGCCTTCAAACTGCAAACAAGAGTAGGATTTATTAACAGAAGCATAAATCTTACAAACCAAAAAGTTATGTTGCTCAGTTGAATTTTAATAAATTTTAAACATAAAAGTGTGGGTCAATTATTATTCAACCCCTCAAACCACCAGCATTCTGTTTGGTCCCCCTAAAGTATTAAGAAGTTGTTCAGGCACAAAGAACAATGAGCTTCACATGTGTGGATTAATGATCTCTTTTGCCAGCCTTTTCTGACTATTTAAGACCCTCCCCAAACTTGTGAACAGCACTCATACATGGTCAACATGGGAAAGACAAAGGAGCATTCCAAGGCCATCAGAGACAAGATCGTGGAGGGTCACAAGGCTGGCAAGGGGTACAAAACCCTTTCCAAGGAGTTGGGCCTACCTGTCTCTACTGTTGGGAGCATCATCCGGAAGTGGAAGGCTTATGGAACTACTGTTAGCATTCCATGGCCTGGACAGCCTTTGAAAGTTTCCTCCCGTGCCGAGGCCAGGCTTGTCCGAAGAGTCAAGGCTAACCCAAGGACAACAAGGAAGGAGCTCCGGGAAGATCTCATGGCAGTGGGGACATTGGTTTCAGTCAATACCATAAGTAACGTACTTCACCGCAATGGTCTCCGTTCCAGACGAGCCCGTAAGGTACCTTTACTTTCAAAGCGTCATGTCAAGGCTCGTCTACAGTTTGCTCATGATCATTTGGAGGACTCTGAGACAGACTGGTTCAAGGTTCTATGGTCTGATGAGACCAAGATCGAGATCTTTGGTGCCAACCACACACGTGACGTTTGGAGACTGGATGGCACTGCATACGATCCCAAGAATACCATCCCTACAGTCAAGCATGGTGGTGGCAGCATCATGCTGTGGGGCTGTTTCTCAGCCAAGGGGCCTGGCCATCTGGTCCGCATCCATGGGAAGATGGATAGCACGGCCTACCTGGAGATTTTGGCCAAGAACCTCCGCTCCTCCATCAAGGATCTTAAGATGGGTCGTAATTTCATCTTCCAACAAGACAACGACCCAAAGCACACAGCCAAGAAAAGCAAGGCCTGGTTCAAGAGGGAAAAAATCAAGGTGATGGAGTGGCCTAGTCAGTCTCCTGACCTTAACCCAATTGAAAACTTGTGGAAGGAGCTCAAGATTAAAGTCCACATGAGACACCCAAAGAACCTAGATAACTTGGAGAAGATCTGCATGGAGGAGTGGGCCAAGATAACTCCAGAGACCTGTGCCGGCCTGATCAGGTCTTATAAAAGACGATTATTAGCTGTAATTGCAAACAAGGGTTATTCCACAAAATATTAAACATAGGGGTTGAATAATAATTGACCCACACTTTTATGTTTAAAATTTATTAAAATTCAACTGAGCAACATAACTTTTTGGTTTGTAAGATTTATGCTTCTGTTAATAAATCCTACTCTCGTTTGCAGTTTGAAGGCTCTAACTTATTTGCATCTTATCAAACCAGCTAAATCTGCAGGGGGTTGAATACTACTTGTAGGCACTGTATATATATATATATATATATATATATATATATATAAAAGGGACAATAGTCAGTTTCCACAACAAGACCCTATTGGTAACTGAGTGTAGACCAGGTATATGGACGGGTAGATAATGACAGCGTTCCTATTGTCCCAGACTGGTCAATGAAGTAATGGGTCTCTGAATTGGGCATGAGGAGCCAGGGAGTGAAGCAATATAAATTTACATATATAGACATAGAGAAATATAAGATGTGGGAATGGAGTTGGAAAAAACGAAACAAAGGGGGGTAGAAGGGAAAGGGAAGGAGACGGGACAGTCGAGAGGGGGGTACCGTGGGAAGAGATGAATAAAACCGTTTTGAGTCGTATATGTATACTCCTAACAAACAGCCTGTAATGCTCTTGTAGCTAAACTAGCTGTCAAGGACGAGTCTCCTTCTCCTGTATAGAGATGGCTGTTGCAAACTTGGGGATAGATCTAAAGAATATGCACGGAGACCATGTCTTTTCAACCCAGGTGAGTGATCTCTGTGATATAGCAGCTATTTCTGCTGTGTGGTAGAATAGATCAATATCCCTGAGGGTCTGGCTTTGGGGAGGGAGTTGGGTAGGGTTCCAGTGTTGAGAAATTAGTATTGTACCTGCAGCTATAATATAATTAGCTAATTTGAACAACAAATTGTTTTTAGGCCATATCGGTAAATTGAGGAGGGCGTTTTGTGGTAGTAACGTGGTGTCCTTGTCCAAAACCTCCGAAAGAACTGAAGTGATGCTTCGCCAATACTGCACAATTTTTGGGCATCGCCACCAAATGTGGTAGTAAGTTCCAGATACAGCTTCACACCTCCAGCATAAATCAGGAGAAGAGGAGTGCCATTTATTTAGTTGTGATGGCGTGCGGTACCAGCGAGTCACCACTTTGTAGGAATTCTCTTGAGCTGTCACACACTGCGAGGGGTCATGAGATCTTTTATAGATTTGATCGTCTGTAAATTTAATGTTAAGGTCTCTTTCCCAGAACCCTATGTATTGCTCTCTTAAATTGGGTTTTATCACAGATTAGAAAGTTATAGGTTTTGGATAAGAGTTTGGTTGGGTGGTGTTGTTGAGCACATAATTGTTCAAATCATGTGAGTGGGCATAACAGGTTAAAATGCTTGATATGTTTGTAGAGGTAATCCCGCAACATGTTATATTGTAAAAACAATATGTTGGGCATTAGTGCATCAGATTGTAATTTTTCGAGTGAGAAAAGAGAACTGTCCGAGAATAGCTGGTCAATTGGGATTGGGGGAGCAAAGGGAGGGGGAGCAGCGGCATTTAGATAGTGTGTTGCCTTTAAGCGAACCGGGCCTAGCATATCTTGCAAAGTCAAGAGTGCGAATAGAGGCGGGATTGCAGATGAGCTTTCCTTCCGCCAAGCCGTCAGGACTGCTTGAGTGAGTTAATTGAGCGACCATCTTCCTTTATCTTTAATGTCAGGCATTAAGGCCAAAGTCCTCAATGAGATCCCAGCCAATTGCTCCTCTATGGGTACCCAATGCTTGCCCAGGGTACCTTTTACCCAATCGATCACTCTGGTGAGCAGAGCAGCCCTGTAATACTTAAAGATGTTCGGAGCTCCTATAACCCCTTTGGCCCTTGGGTTAATTCGGGGTCTCTTATTTTGCCAAATGAAATTAAAAATCAAGGAGCGAATTTTAGATAAATAGAGGACAGGTATGTGAATAGGGAGCATCTTGAATACCGTAAGTGTATAAACTTTGGGAGAATAATGCTTTTTAATAAATTTTTCCTACCAACCCAAGATAGGAAAGGTGCTTTCTAAGACTGGACCGTTTTTTTGGCTTTTTCTAGTAGTGGAAGTATGTTAAGATCAAGAAGGTCTATAACTGCTATCCATTCAATTCCCTAACCTATGCTACAAGTTGTGCAGCTATACTATGCTGAGTACATAAGAGTACATTGTGAAGATAGCAGATAGGATAAAATTCCATTCAACCAGCCAATATTGGGCTAGACTAGTGTCCTATATTAATACTGAGAGGGGCACACCATAATAAACTCATGCTATACATGTACTCAAATATTGTGGTGTAGAACAGGTCATTTACCGTAAAATGACCCCATCTGACTGCGGGGGTCGGCACCCCAAGGGGGTCAATATGCTGCCCCCACTCCTATCCCATTAAAATCACTTCAAGTCCTTCCCCAGGGTTAAGCTATGCTGTATCAGACTGTCAAGGACTGGCACTCCCTATATCAAATACAGACAGACAGTTTAGGGACGTCAATACCATATAAATACAGTCACTCAAACAGCACAGACAAATAGACATTATATATATATATATTATTAATTATAAGGAACTGATGGCAAGAATGGGTCCATAGTGGCTATGAAAATAACACCAAATAACATCTATAAAGATCAGTGTTGGCATGCATTGACCTAACCAGTGTGCTGCTATTATTTTTGTTATATACATAATACAGCTATATAGATTTGCACCTGGGCTGAAAAGCTTAAAGCGAACCTGTCACCCCCTCCAGGCATCTAAAAGGCTGCTATGTAGCAGGCACTGCTTTCTCTGCTCAGGGTCCTCCTGCTAGATTTACTACTGTGGGGTCTCCTATAACAGCAGCTCTGTGTTGTAGCAGAGCTGACAAAGCTCTGTAATGCAGGGAGATGGCCCTGGAGGAGGTGCACAGAGAGCAGAGAGGGATGACTGACACCACAGAGGAGGGAGACAGACACTTGAAAACCCGCCTCCCGGTCTTGGGTCTGGTTTGAAACAGATTTTATATAAGTCTTTATTTCAGTGAATCAAGGGAGCCTAAATGCTATAGACACCTTGTCAGACTGCAGCCTTAGTGCTGCAGAAGGTGGCTGTGGTATTTGTAGATGTCTGGAGGGGTGACAGGTTCGCTTTAAAGGAGGGGCTGTCTGGTCTTTTTCTCTTCATTTATTGTGTGCAGAGCAAGCTGGCTCTGCTGCTGGACTTGCCCTCCTGCCTCCCTACCACTGGGTCCTACGTAAGAGGTATGTCTCCTACTACCGCCCACGGAAACAGAGATCCCAGGGGTACGAGAGAGGCTTCTAGAGTAGATAGGGACCCTTCAGAGTTATGGTCACCGAGACGTGGTTGAAGGGCTGGCATACATTGGCCAATGCATGCGTAAAGAACCATAAAAACCTGAAAAAAAACTAAAAAAAATTTTACATTTGAGTTTTTTTGAAAAAAACTTTAGTTTTTATTTTTTCTCAAAAATAACACCAAATAACATCTATAAAGATTAGTGTTGGCATGCATTGACCTAACCAGTGTGCTGCTATTATTTTTGTTATATACGTATATTATTAATTATAGGGAACTTATGGCAAGAATGGGTCCATAGTGGCTATGCAAGTCTGCCAAAAGATTGTTAGTTGTTTTAAAAACCACATGGGAGGCAGGAGGCCATCACCATAGCATGTGCTATGCTAATGTCCTCATGCCTCCGATGTGACACCAGAAGATGGGCACTGTATAACAATTGTAGACATAGTGCTCAACCAAAGAAATTTAGTGTAGTAGATGAAATATACATCATGTTTACTTTCATTCAAAATTGGACGATGTCCAGCGATTTAATCAACTCGGAACTTGTAGTAGCCAGTGGCACTAATCTACACTCATCTACTGGTTGGAGAAGTCTGTCCCAGAAGTGGTCCTCAATTAACCCCTTCATGACCTCGCCATTTTTTGCAATTCTGACCAGTGTCCCTTTATGAGGTTATAACTCGGGAACGCTTCAACGGATCCTAGCGATTCTGAGATTGTTTTTTCGTGACATATTGGGCTTCATGTTAGTATTAAATTTAGGTCGATAATTTTTGCGTTTATTTGTGAAAAAATCAAAAATATGGCAAAAATTTTGAAAATTTTGCAATTTTCAAATTTTGAATTTTTCTTCTGGTAAACCAGAGAGTTATGTGACACAAAATAGTTATGAAATAATATTTCCCACATGTCTACTTTACATCAGCACAATTTTGGAAAAAAAAAAAAATTTTGTTAGGAAGTTATAATGGTTCAAAGTTCATGAGCAATTTTTCATTTTTCCACCAAAATTTACAAAACCATTTTTTTTAGTGACCACATCCCATTTGAAGTCCCTTTGAGGGGTTTACATGACAGAAAACACCCAAAAGTGACACCATTCCAAAAACTGCACCCCTCAAGCTACTCAAAACTACATTCAAGAAGATTATTAACCCTTCAGGTGCTTCACAGGAACTAAGCAAATTGGAAACAAAAAAATGGATATTTTAATTTTTCTAACAAAAATGTTCTTGTATCCTCAATTTTTTCATTTTCACATGGGCAACAAGATAAAATGGATCCTAAAATTTGTTGGGCAATTTCTCCCGAGTATATCGATACCACATATGTGATCATAAACCACCGTTTGGGCGCACGGCAGGGCTCTGAAGGGAAAGAGAGCAATTTGACTTTTGGAGCTAATTTTCCATTCAAAAAGTGAAATGGCGCTCCTTCACTTCTGAGCCCTGCCGCGCGTCAAAACAGTGGTTTATGACCACATATGAGGTATCGGTGTACTCAGGAGAAATTGCCCAACAAATTTTAGGATGAATTTTATCCTGTTACCAATGTGAAAATGAAAGAATTGAGGCTAAAAGAACATTTTTGTGAAAAAAAAAGTACTTTTTCCATATTCACAGATCAATTTGTAAAGCATGTGGGGGTTCAATATGCTCACCACCCATCTAGATAAGTTCCCTGGGGGGTCTAGTTTCCAAAATGGGGTCACTTGTGGGGGAGCTCCAAAGTTTAGGCACACAGGGGTTCTCCAAACGCGACATGGTGTCCGCTAACAATTTGAATGGAAAATCACCTCAAATTGTTAGCGGACACCATATCGCATTTGGAGAGCCCCTGTGTGCCTAAACATTGGGGCTTCACCACAAGTGACCCCATTTTGGAAACTAGACCCCCCAGGGAACATATCTAGATGCATTGTGAGCACTTTGAACCAGCAGGTGCTTCACAAATTGATCCGTAAAAATTAAAAAGTAATCTTTTTTCCACAAAAATGTTTTTTTCATTTTCATGAATTAATTTGTGAAGAACCTGGGGGTTCAATATGCTCACCACCCATCTAGATAAGTTCCCTGGGGGGTCTAGTTTCCAAAATGGGGTCACTTGTGGGGGAGCTCCAAAGTTTAGGCACACAGGGGCTCACCAAACGCGACATGGTGTCCGCTAACAATTTGAATGGAAAATCAGCTCAAATTGTTAGCAGACACCATGTCGCATTTGGAGAACTCCTGTGTGCCTAAACATTGGGGCTCCCCCACAAGTGACCCCATTTTGGAAACTAGACCCCCCAGGGAATATATCTAGATGCATAGTGAGCCCTTTGAACCCCCAGGTGCTTCACAAATTGATCCGTACAAATTAAAAAAGAAAATTTGTGTGAAAAAAAAAGTATTTTTACCTTATTACGGATCAGTTTGTGAAGCACCTGGGGATTCAAAGTGCTCACTATGCATTTAGATAGGTTCCTTGGGGGTCTAGTTTCCAAAATGGGGTCACTTGTGGGGGAGCTCCAATGTTTAGGCACACAGGGGCTCTCCATACACAACCTGATGTTTGCCAACAATTGGAATTGTTAGCGGACACCAGGTCGCGTATGGAGAGCCCCTGTGTGCCTAAACATTTGAGATCCCCCACAAGTGACCCCATTTTGGAAACTAGACCCCCAGGGAACATATCTAGATGCACAGTGAGCACTTTGAACCCCCAGGTGCTTCACAAATTGATCCGTACAAATTAAAAAAGAAAATTTGTGTGAAAAAAAAGTATTTTTACCTTATTATGGCTCAGTTTGTGAAGCACCTGGGGATTCAATGTGCTCACTATGCATTTAGATAGGTTCCTTGGGGGGTCTAGTTTCCAAAATGGGGTCACTTGTGGGGGAGCTCCAATGTTTAGGCACACAGGGGCTCTCCATACACAACCTGGTGTTTGCCAACAATTGGAATTGTTAGCGGACACCAGGTCGCGTATGGAGAGCCCCTGTGTGCCTAAACATTTGAGATCCCCCACAAGTGACCCCATTTTGGAAACTAGACCCCCCAGGGAACATATCTAGATGCACAGTGAGCACTTTGAACCCCCATGTGCTTCACAAATTGAGACGTATAAATGAATAAAGAAACTTTTTGTGAAAAATATACTAGTCTAGTAGTTACAATTCGCAGCATAGGGGACCCAATACATTTGGGTCTCTCCATGCTGAGGATTCCAGCCCCCTAGCTGCCAAGTTGTACCTGGCTGGCAACCAAAAATACGGCAAAGCTCCATGTCATTTTATTTGTAGAATTAAAAAAAAAAAAAAATGACATGGGGCTCTGCCATATTTTTGGTCCAGCCAGGTACAACTTGGCAGCTACGGACTGCCACCAGCCCCCAGCTGCCTCATTGTACCTGGCTGGAACCAAAAATACAGCGAAGCCTATTTTTTTTTTATTTCTAGAATTATTTCTAGAAAAAAAATTACATAGGGCTCCGCCATATTTTTGGTCCAGCCAGGTACAACTTGGCAGCTACGGACTGCCACCAGCCCCCAGCTGCCTCGTCATACCTGGCTGGAACCAAAAATACAGCGAAGCCCTTTTTTTTTTTTTAATTTCTAGAACTAATTCTAGAAAAAAAAACTACGTGGGGCTCCGCCATATTTTTGGTCCAGCCAGGTACAACTAGGCAGCTGGGGGATGGAATCCTCAGCATAGAGAGGCCCAACCGTTCTGGGCCCCCCTAGTGCGAATTGCAGCCCGCAGCCACCCCAGAAAATGGCGCATTCATTGAAGCACCATTTTCTGGCGCTGTACCCACGCTCTTCCAGTTGCCCTGGTGCCAGTGGCTAACTGGGTAATAAAGGGGTTAATGCCAGCTTTTTATTGGCAGCTGCACTAAGCCCGAGATTCATAATATAGGGCCAATGTTAGACCCGCCATTAGGAATCTCTAGTACGGTAAATAGTCAATAAATACACACAGAGAAAAATCTTTTTATTTGAAAAAAAAACACAGACACAATTCGGACTCCATCTTTATTATAAAAAGATCCAACGTAGTCCACAACGAAGGTCCCACGACGCCCGATCGCTCCGACGTAGTCCATAAAGAAGGTCCCACGACGTTCGATTGTCTCCGACGTAGTCCACAACGAAGGTCCCACGCCGCTCGATCGCCTTTGCTTTCAGATCGCTACTCTGGAGCCCAATCCGCCAGCATGGTGATCGAGCTGTAGAAAGTGATATGACACCCCGGACGCAGTGACCCACTATGTGCATCACTGCGCCTGGGCTGTCAGATTGCTTTCTGCAGCTCGATCCCCAGGATCCAGCTGCAGAAAGTGATCTGAGAGCTCCAGCACAGTGCTCACATAATGGTCACTGTGGATCACTGTGCTGGAGCTGTCAGATCATTTCCTGCAGCTAGATCCTCAGGATCCAGCTGTAGAAAGTGATCTGACAGATCCAGCACAGTGATCCACAGTGATCACATAATGGTCACTGTGGATCACTGTGCTGGAGCTGTCAGATCACTTCCTGCAGCTAGATCCTCAGGATCCAGCTGTAGAAAGTTATCTGACAGATCCAGCACAGTGATCCACAGTGATCACATAATGGTCACTGTGGATCACTGTGCTGGAGCTGTCAGATCACTTCCTGCAGCTAGATCCTCAGGATCTAGCTGTAGAAAGTGATCTGGCAGCTCCAGCACAGAGCTGTCAGATCCGGAGGCGGTGAAGAGGAGGAGGAGGAGCGGGACGTAGTGGAGACAGAGCGGCCGCCGGAGGGGTGAGTGGGAGAGGCGATCACCGCTCCGGTGATCGGGGGGGCAGGAAGGGGGAAGAGGGGGGGTGACAGGAGAAGTAGGGGGGCACTTAGGAGAAAGCGGGGGCAGGCAGGAGGAAGCGGGAGCAGGCAGGAGGAGGCGGGCGGCAGGAAGAGGAAGCGGGCGGCAGGGACAGGAACAAGGCGGCAGGAAAAGGAAGCGGGGGGGGTAAGAAAGATGAAGAGAGGGCAGGAAAGAAAGGTGGGGGCGGGGGGACAGTTAGAGGATGACAGGGGAGAAGATTGGAGGGTAGGGATAGCAGCGGCAGACAGGGAAGCATTACAGGCGCGGTGATTTTCACTTTCACTTTTGAGTGCCAATCACCGCGCCTGTAGCCGGAGTGGTGGGGGTGGGGGCAAATCGACCCCCCCTGGGGTGTTGTACAACTCCCCATGTACCTGCAGGCCGAGTGACAGGTCAGTGACACCCTCACTCGACCTGCAGGAGCCCGATCATTCCATGGCCCAGGGGGTGGGCCAAGGGTCTGGAAGGGGTTAAAAATGGCGGCCAAGAACCATACTAGTGACTTGGAAACAAGGCGAACTGATGCACAAAACGTAGGAACCAAGATGAATAAAATTGGCAATAGGTACTAGGCTGATGAGTAAAAACGTAAATTATTTGTCTGTAACATGAGGCAGTTTGTTCACTGAAGGGCTGGAGATCAATACAATAATGATTGTCAGCAAACAACAGTGAAGTATAGTGGAAGTTGCAAGTTGGGGCTCCATTTCAGAAACTGGAGGTAAGGAATAGATCAAGAATAATAAAGTCCTCAATTCTGAGAAATTACAGGCAAATACTTATCAATTATGCAATATCATCAGTGAGGTATCCGCAGAGCCTTGATCTCAACATGTATGTCTGGCATTATCCAAAGGATTTGAGGAAATCTAAATCCACAAAAAATCAATGGTTAGTTTTCAGAGATGTTTGAAACAAAATCCCTGCTGAATATCTTCAGAGTATACAAGTGTACCTAGAAAAATTGATGCTTTGGTGTGGCCACACCAAATACTGATTTGATTTAGATCTCTTTTGCTCATTCACTTTGCATTTTGTTAAAGCACCACTCCAGCGTTTATCTCACCACTGGAGTGGCATCACTAATGTATGTTCCCTGCTTATAGGAATATCATAGACTTACATAGGAAAAAGAGCTACCGGGCACTACTGACAGCACCTTTTGCCTAGGTTACACTGTCTCCGGTGTTGCTCAGCTACTTTTAGACCAACAATATCATCATCCAAAGAAAAAAGCGGCACTCACTGGTTTCTTTGTGCTCTTTTTTATTTACCTATTCCAGGTGGACAGAGGGGGTGGAGGAGGAAGATGAGAGCACCGTTTCGCAGGAGTTCTGATTCTACGGGTCTGTGAACTCCTGCGAAACGGTGCAGTCGTCTTTCTCCTCCACCCTCTCCCTGCACTTACTGTCCAGGTAAATAAAAAAGAGCACAAAGAAACCGGTGAGTAACGCTTTTTTCTTTGGATGACGATACCTTACACTTACCAGTGGCTCCCAGTTGTCTCCTGAAGTTTGGGACCTGCCGGATCACTCGCAAGATAAAAAGCGCTGCATAAATGCAGAAATACATTACGTATGAATGTAGCCTAAATATATGCACTTTCTTTTAGTGCTGGAGGGGGTTAAGGACCATTGCTGTCTGGTTGATCTTTGTAGCATAATCTCAGGTGAAGGCTTTTGGTGACCACTCCCCTCCCATATAAAAAAAAAAAATCACATCTTATCAGCTGACACCGGCGACAGAATCTCTTTCTATGCTGACCACTGGGAAAGGAATCAGTCTGGCGTTGTTACTATTGCTGCTCTCGTGTTTCACTACAATTTGGGAGTTCATCTTTATTGGGTCCATTTTTCCTGTCTGTCTCCCTGTCCCTGTGTTATATTATAGTGGAGGTGAGACTAGTGTACTCTCCAATCTGTACACTACCCAGGGTAAGTTCAGGGTGAGTGAGGGCCTACGCACATGACGGTGACCTGGGGTGGGGTGTGGTGAGGACCCATATTGGGACTTTAGGGAGCACAGGGTCCATCCTCAAGTTAGTGCAGGAGGTGAGCCCCTCCCCTTTTCCATTGCCAGGGCCTTCCATCTGTAACATCCCAGTTGTCTTCCCTGTGTTGCGCCATCCGCTATATGTCTGAACGCCGCGGCGTGACAGCTTGTGACGTTAACTTTGATTTCCGATCATCTAGAAGCAGAGATCATAAGATGACGGAGTGAGACTGAGTGGCACTGGGAAGAGCAAAAGATGATGGCTGTTTTTTTTTTCATTAGGGATAGTAAAATAAATTATTGATAACAATATTGATAAAAAAATACAAGAGGGGCTTACATTGATGAAAATAACCAATCAACACTTCTATTTATAAACGCATTCTTACTTTGCAGCATTTCTCTACACCTGCCTAAATCTTTTGCACATTAGTGTACATATACAAGATTAGCGGCTTCTGCCATTTTTACTATATGTAAACCTAAATCTCCGTATTCATGTCTGTTTCCGCCTCATGTGCTCACCGCTTAGAAACATTTTCTGGGCTTTAAAACGTTCTAGTTCTATTTTGGAATACGAAAGGCGATATTAGTGGTGATAATAATAACATAATGAAGTGCAGTTACAATCATTTTTATAGCTCGGTAAGAACCAGCAGCCCAAATAGGGATCTAGCCGTAATACTACAAGCGTGTTTTATTTGGAGCTGGCATTACAATGTAAATAGTACAAAGTACTGTGCAAGCTCATCCTGCCAAATTTAAGGATTTCCGTTTGAAATGTTGTAAAGGACAGTGCGTAGCCTGTTATATTGTAAGACAGTTACTTGGTGATAAACATCACTGCTATGGTTTCAATTGACAGTTTGGAGAAGGGCCTGCACATAAGACAAATAATACTGACAATAGAAATCTATCGTTCCGGGTAATATTGAGGTTTACAGTCATTGGATCAGAGCCGGCACACGTAGTCCAGTATTGGTCTTAAACGAGAAGACCCAACCATCAGTATCCAGAATGAACACTTCTGCACAAATCCAAAGTTTGTCGCTGATATGTTTGGAAAAGGAACGATGATCTGGATGGCAGACTGACCCTCTTGGACAACTGCATTTATATTTGTGCCCACGTGATATTAGGATTGTAAGGCTTGATACACCTATCCAGCATGCCGGCAGTGAGGAGATTTATAGCCTCAATATTCCTCTGGGAAATATGCAAATTGTCTCTTCAGGGAGGAAGTAGACCAAATCTGGTGCCACCTATTGGAAGTAGCAATCCCAAAAATCAAAATGTACTCTTTAACGAGCCTTTCAATAGGACTTAGGATTTATGTCAGATCAGAACCCCAATCCTAAATTATTCAATTTGTCACAGCACCTGAGGGATTAAAGCTGGACTTCCCGTTCCTCTAGCCAGCTTCCTGGACGCAAGTGCCAACCGGAGAGTCCGATCCGGATTATAAACACGTACTCACATGAGAGAGGACAGCACCACAGACATAGATGGTGCAAATAAAACTTTGGTCTTTTATTCCAGGATCACAAAGGCGACGTTTCGATCACCAGCGTGATCTTTGTCAAGCTTGATAAAGATCATGCTGGTGATCGAAACGTCACCTTTGTGACCCCGGAATAAAAGACCAGAAGTTTTATTTGCACCATCTATGTCTGTGGCGCTGTCCTCTCTCATGTGAGTTTGTTTTGGCTTTTATCCTAAGTCATATGGCAAGCCTCACTAAAGGCTATGTGATCAATATTAACTTTTAGGATTGCTACTTCCAGTACGTGGCACTAGAGTTCAAGTCCCCCTTGAAGTGGCAATTTGCACTCCAGAGATACTCTGAAATCTTCTGGATCAATATCTTTGTCTGAAGTCCACAATGTAGCCTTTTCTCAAACCTCATCTTCTGTAGATGGCACCCAAGCCACAGCAACAGAAGCAACGCCAAAGAATATCCATTTTTCTGAGGAACTCAATTTAGTAATCAGTAATCCTGTACAGGCAAGCACCAGCCTCATCTCATCAGGACTCGTCCACCAGTCGTCTACTATGAAGGGGGGTTGGGAAGGAGGATTGTAATTAGCTAAAAGAAAACTCTATATGGAGATATTAGGGCTCTACAGTTGGAGGCTGTCAGATGTTACGGCTAGGAAAGCACAGCATGCATCATATTTTTGCATTAATGGATTAGACTTCAGTCTCCATCATTTTTGTTTAATAGGTCAATGGGGTCTGCCAGGCATCATTAGGATTCACAGGAAAATAGATCTCATATACTTAGAAAGCAAATGAAAGCCACGTGAAAGCCTGATTTCTCAAAATGCTATAATAGAACCAGATTCCTCAAAATCATATTGTTTTAGTCATTGTTATATTATTATTTAGTTTAATTAAAAGTTCATTATTCCAAGTCTATGGGACAAAATTAAATGGCAACTATTCTTCCATGATCCCATGCTGAACTCCAGAGCGCTCATAAATCTCCGATAGTTAATGTGTTCTCCCCCAGCTATACAGACTGTTACATTCACAGCTTGGTAGAGACAATCTGCATCCGCCGCCTTCAGCATCGCTTCCCATGGGCACGATTTTATTTCTCTAACGGAAAAAAGGGGGCTAAAACCATCCCAACTGATGTCATGAGACTCCGCTTTCTTACCCAATCTGCTCGGCTACAAAAATAACTCGTCTGCCATCACACAGGAACATATGCAGATCTGAGGCATTTACACCACTGAACTGGCAGGGAGGGAGAATTTTACAAGTCCATCTGTTTTTAGAAAACAAACTGAATTCGCCAAAGACAACAGCAGATTTATAAAAAAAATATAGAAAACACTTAGCAATGCCCTGGATTACTGCACCTCACCATGTATAAGGAAAAGGCAGCAGCTGATCGCACATATCAACGCCATGTACATCAGGGAAGAGGTTACTATGATTAAATGCATGTATTTTTATTTAAATCATCCTTGCAATCGGATTTCACTTAAAATTTTGCACAGTTGTCTTTATGCAGCATTGACTATTGCTGGCTAAAGAGTTAACTGAGAATCAGTTAGTAAGCTCAAACTCCCCCTTTAGATGAGCTTACTTACAGATCATTTGTTAAAGGGATCCTGTCCCCTCCAAACGCCTCCTAAGCTAGCAAAACATGTCCCTGCAGCATCCTATCACTAATCTCACACTTCTTTTGTCTGCTAAAAGCATCCTGTGAAAGTGTATAAAAACGTTTTAATACTTACTCATTAGTGATTATAATTAGTAGGGGCTATATTCTTTAGCCCTTAGGGGTGTTGTTTTGCAGCCTCGAGGATCCACCCTCTCTCTGTCTGTGCTGCTGTGATGTGGAGCTGAAAGGCAGGACTAATGATTTGCATTCTGTGAGTGATAGAGAGGGGGAGGGCAATGCCTGCACAAGCAAAGCAACACAGACAGAGAGAGGGTGGATCCTGGAGCCTGCAAAACAGCCCGCCCTAAGGGCTAAAGAATATAGCCCTTGCTAATTATAATCACTAATGAGTAAGTATTAAAACGTTTTTATGCACTTTCACAAGATGCTTTTAGGAGACAAAAGGAGTGTGAGATTAGTGATAGGATGCTGCAGGGACATGTTTTTGTAGCTTAGGATGCGTTCTAGAGGTGACAGGATCCCTTTAACTCATTCTGTAGCAATTAATCCAAAAAGAGATACAGACCCTTGACAATAATGCTGTCAAAATATTAATACTTTATTCATTCACTATACATCTTGATAAAAACATACATAAAAATACAGGAATACTATATGAAGTAGAAAGGTAAAAAAGAGAGCCCAGTGATGATGTGGATTAATAAATACCAAGGAGTTGCAATATTTTGGATGCAGCTGTCAGAGTGAGATACATACGATATACACTATCAATCTACATTAAAAAATGGCAATCTGTACATTAACAATTTACTTTCATAGATAATTATATTAATACCAATAGCAAAAAGGACCTCACACCCTTTATAACTGATATATATTGTATATAAGTGCTGAGTGCAGATCAAGTTAAGTACCTTGAAGGGAGGTATAATATAAAAGAGCTAATCCATGGAAAAACGTTCAGTCGATATACATCCACAAAGAAATCAGCATAAAAACTATCCCATCAACTTATTATAACTCATTGTACAAAAAGTGTGCACAAAATACAAGGGATGTTTCACCAAATAGCATATACCGCCAGGAGCTCCATTGCGTTTCGCGTGACTTCTTCAGAAGGCAGTAGCCTTTTTCATTCCGGAGCCAGTAATAGACTGTGCAAATCAATGGTTATAGAAAGCAAGAGATGATGCATTTTCTATACAAAGCCCAATTGTAAAAATGATTTTTAGCCAAAATACATGCATGTCAAGTTTGACAAAAACAAACCCTCCCCCCTTCCAAAGGTGTCCATATTCTTTAACCTTATTGTAGTCTCAGCTCCGGGTATTTTTCCTCCAGATTTGTTAAGGTATAATTCATCCGCACCTTTTGCTGAGTGCAACACTTGAAGTTGTTTGGGCTGTTGGCCGCTGGATTTTCAAACTTTTGGCAAGGTTAAGTTTACATATAGTTTTACCATAATTTTGGCTTTTATACATTTCTGATCATGCTACTATTCAAGATGAAAAACAAAATCCATGACCATGTAAGACCCTTTGAGATTTATTCCAAATTTTAGCAAGACATTGCTTCTTAGGCTGCTTTCACATAACGATTTTCGGTCATCCGATTGTATCCGTTTCAAAACGAATACAATCGGATCCGAAATCGGACCCCATGTTCCCCTATGGGAATCGGATGGGATCGGATGTGCCACGATTGACATCCTATTTTGCCACCATCCGATCCCATCCGATTTAATTACGGGCACAAAATCGTAAGCCTGCTACGATTTTGTGTCCGTGACTCACATCAGACAGCATCGGATCACTGCTGATCCGAGAGCCCACAGCATGGGAGCCTATGGACACCGGATCTGAGTTCACCTTGGATCCGATGTCGGCTCTGTATTCCCTGTCTTTCCCTGCTGCTGCCTCCTCCATCTTCTTCCCTGTCCTATTCTACTCTGTCTCCCCGCTATTCTATTCTCTCTCCCCGCTATTCTATTCTGTGTCCCTGCTTCTCTATCCTCCTCTATCCCTCTCCTGTCCCTCTTCTCTTCTTCCGGCTCCCCACGCTGCAGCACCATCAGGACTGAAGGACCTGTGATGATGTCACAGATCCGGTCACATGACCCGTCAGCTAACCGGGTCTGTGACATCATCACAGGCTCTTCTGCCCTGATGGTGCTGCACCGTTGGAGCCGGTGACAGGTGATGTATCCTCCGGGAGGAGGTTTTTTTATTTTTTTACACACAGGGAAGAGAGAGGGACAGATAGGGATAGAGGAGGATAGAGAATCGGGGGCACAGCAAAGAATAGCGGGGAGACAGAATAGAATAGGAGAGGGAAGAAGATGGAGGAGCAGAAGCAGGGAAAGACAGGGGACCGCAGGATCCACACGGATCCTGCACAGAATCGGATCGGATGGCTATTTGCCATCCGATTGCAGGGATCCGTGAGGATCCGTGTCTGTCCGTGGGATCCTCCTTCAAAGTCGGATACCTCGGACAAGCACAAAATCGTGGTGTGAAAGCACCCTTAAACAGAACCCGGCAGTAGGACTTTGCTAACTAGAGACAGGGAAGTGCTGGCACATGTAACACAGATTAAAGCGATACCTGCTGTGAAGAAATCAGTTTTGTAGATTTTGTGCAATGAGTGTTTGAAGACTTCTTGTAATCATAGCTTTGTGAATTGTGGCGGGCCTGTGGGTAGGGTCTTTGGCTCTACACTGGCCCCTCCACTGCCTTGTGTCTTAATCATCTCCCTGGTATAAATCTTGTGGCTGAACCATTCTGGATGCGGGCGACACTTGTGCACTTTGATCTCCTGGCATTCTTCAGGAAAGTGGCTCCATGGCTGCGCAAGTACAGATTTAGATCTTGGCTCAATGACAATCAAAGATCTCAATTTACGCATGTGGCAGTATTTTCCTGAAGCCTGTCCGGGGGTCATACACAAGCGCCACCCACTGCTAGAATGACGCAAAATTGATACCAGGAAAACGATTAAGACACAAAAAAAAGCGGAGGGGCAGAGCCGAAGGCCCAACCATAGTCGCACCCCAATAAACAATGGTATGACTAGAAAAAAAACCTTCTAAACACTCATTGTACAAAATCTGCAAAATTGATTTCTTCACTGCAGGTATCAGTTTACTCGGTGTACAGCAACAATATTGCACTGTCAGTACTTCAGTTAACAAAGTCCTACTGACAGGTTCTCTAAATTATGTCCCCTTTCTATTGAATTTACTCCTCTTCTTGCGAAGCCATAGTCCAAATCAAGCAAAATGCAAAAAGTATCTAAATATCCTAATAAATGTGGTGCGAGCTAAGTAGGACAGTAAGTGACATAAACGGTGCCAAAATGCAGTCTCTGTGATTGTAATCCATTCTGACATCTGAAAATGTTGGCTCATGTTCTAATAAGATTTCCATTATCAACTCACTAAACAAAACTACTAAAATATCATGGAACAATGTAATAATGAGCCATGTACAGAACGGGATAGACACAAATAAACATAAAAGGACATTTTTGCTTGTCGCAAAGATTCCGCAACTAAACTGATAATGACACTGGAAACAAGACGTACTCATGTTCTAATACTTTCTCAGATTTCTACTATTTTCTTCCCCATCTAATCTCCAACTGCAACATCATTTCATCTCCACCAGTATTTTTTGCGTGAATACCTCTCTAAGTGTGACATATTTATCACATGATTTGAGCCTTTTTTGAGTCGTCTTTTAGGATTTATTTTGTTTTCTTATTTTTATCAATGCTGCTTTTTTTTTTTTAGACATTTTGGGTTATGTTCACAGGTTGTTACGTGTTTACTTTCTGCAGGCAAAACCTTATTCTTGGCAGTAAAGAGGCAGCTAAGGCTGGCTTCACACCACGGCGCAGTCCGGTCCGGGGCTGTCAGGCATGAACCTGACGGCCCCGGACCGGATCAGCACACAGAATCGGAGGGCTAAATGTGTCCTCCGGTCCTGTGTGCAGCCGGATGGCTGTAATTGCAGCCACAGCTGCTGATTTTCAAGATCGCGGCTAGCATGGAGCTAGCCGCGGTCCTGTAACAACAGCGGCGTGCAGCCGCCAGTATCCAGATTCGCCAGGACCGGGGCTAATCCGGCCCCATAGGCTCCCATGTTGGGAGAATCGGATTGCCACGGATCCGGGAGAATCTGGGACAATCCTGGCAAATCCGGGATACGGGTTTTTGGGGAGATTTTTCTCCCCTGACACAAAAACGTTGCAAGCAACATTTTTGTGTCCAGTGAGAATAATCCAAATTCTCCCAGATTCATCCGGAGAGATGGAAACGATGACAGAGAGCTGCCATTCGGCTCCCATGGGTACTATGGGGCCAAAAACCGTCCGGGACTGTCTGGTTTACACCGACAGCCCCAGACCGGACCTTGCATGGTGTGAAGCCAGCCTTATGCGGGTTTACACGTTGCGATATCGTAGTACGATTTCAATCAAAAGTCACGTGTTCGATCGTTGGACCCGATATCGTTCTGCGTTGTATGGTGTGAACGTCCAATACGATGCAGGAACGATGTCAATGCGATATCGGGATTGAATGAGCGTGCATTCAATGCCCTATATTGAAGGGAGATTGGAGCCGATCGTGCTGTGTAACGCCCAACTACGATGCGATTTGAAACGTCACCCATTCCCTCCCATGTTAATTGTGCGATCCTGGGTTGGGGCGTAGACATCGCACGGACGTTGTATTCCGATATCGCAGCGTGTAAACATCCAATGCGATGCGGGAGAAACGTGCACTAAATGCGCGCTCCCGCGCCATTGAGTTGCGATATCGGAACGAATGAAGCGTGTAAAACCACCATTACACAAAGGAGGTATTGCTGCATTTTATTTGTACTTTTGCTGCAATTTTTGTTCAGATTATGTGTCATTTGTCTACATTACAGAAAGTTAGCGTTTTTTTCACCAAAAATGAAAATAAAAGCCCACAAAAACCCTACATGGCTGCATTTTTGCCCTCTTTTTTTTTATAAAGAAAAAAGTTGTTAAAATACTGAAATAATCGACATGCTGGCATTTTCAAAAACAGACGTTTTCCAAATCATTAAGGAAAAAAAAAGCAAAGGTGTGAATGAGATTTCAGATATTTCATAGCTTTTTCTATTCCTTTAAAAAGCAGTTTTTATTTGCTTAAAAAAACGCTTCCAAATCGTACCATGTGAGCATAGACAAGAGAGAGATTCAGAAATAGCAACATTAGTCATTTTCAGTTAGATGGCTTGCTTTGCGCATTTCCTTTCTTTACATTTTGCAAAACATTCAACTTTTTGGTTGTAAGACCAAATAAAAAACAAAAAAAGATCCATTTTGGGCTATGCACACAGCTTACAAATCACAGACACCCTTTTGATGAATTTGGCGCAAACAAAAAAAGAACAGCGGAGTAAAGTAAAAAAAAAAAGTAACCTACCAGTATGTGATCCGCTACTACATTCAAAGACTATGGAATTGACAGAGGAGGCAAAGTTTAGTGCCCGGCTGTTACGGTCAGTTCTTTTCTAATCCTTTTTTACATTAAGTATTTGTTTATTTTTACATGTATTTAAATAACAGTGGTTTAGATCATGTGACGGGCAATAAGATAATACATATTCCGCCCTAATAAATAAACATCTTCAGCCGATTGCTTTGCACATTTGAGTGTCACACTTTTCACAGTTGCATCTTACCGTGAAGCTGTTGTTGACATTTTTTGTACTTGATTCTGCTACACTGGCATCCGACAGGTCAACCTCGTCAAATATTAGAGACTATGGAAAGACAAAAAGAATTACTCATTAGGTCGACAAACGTGCGATCAGTTGTTTAAATAGCTGATATTCTTGCCCAGCACCTTACAAAGTCAAAACAGAGCAATGTATTAATGATCCAAATACGATAGGATAGCTGAGCAAATACAAAGCATGGTCGACAATGCAAATTTTAGAACGTTGGGTTATTTTTTTTATAAATAATTTTTATTTAGAAAATGACTGAAAAATAAACCCATGCAGGAATGTTGTAGCAGCTAAGACATAAATGCGTAATGAGCTTCTAGCCTTCAGGAAGTTAGACATGGATAAGAGATACTGGCAAATTGAAGATCTTTTACCTGCACACTGTGGTCAAGTCTTCAACTGCAATAGTGATATCCATATTTTGTGTACCATGCTAATGTTGTGGTTTTTAAAAATACACTTTTATTCTGCTACTTGTCATGTGATAATGAGGCCGGATTAGTCTGGGAGGCTGTCTACCCCCCCAAACCTCCTAGGCTAAACCTACCTTGAATTCTCTAATCACACCCCCTTGGTATGTCTGACAGCCTTGATATATATCAAATCAGAGAAAGACTAATGGAAATCTTTCCGACGTTCGGATTGTGTATGGGTCCTACTATGTATGGGACTGTATGAATTCTCAGTCACACGCAGGGGGAATCCCTAAATGAAATTAAATCACAAGTCCAGATTATTTCATATATCTGTCAGTTCCTGCTGAACATTTACTCTAAAGCCCCCGTCACACTAAGCGAGATAGCTAGTGAGATCGCTGCTGAGTCACAGTTTTTGTGATGAAACAGCGACCTTGCCAGCGATCTCGCTACGTTTGACACTTAGCAGCGACCAGGCCCCTGCTGTGAGATCGCTTGTCGTGTCAGAGTCGCCTGGACCATTTTTTGATCATTGGGGTCCCGCTGGGCAGCATGCATCGGTGTGTTTGACAGGGACAACAACCAACTACCTCAATACTACAGGTCTGAGAAACAGGGTCACAACAACCTCTGTATCATTTCCGCTTCGTTGCTGCGTTGCTGGTGAGATCTGACTGTTTGACATCTCACCAGCGACCACATAGCGACACACCAGCGATCCCTACCAGGTCGTATCATTGTCAGGATCGCTGGTGCGTCGTCAAGTGTGACGGTACCCTTAAGCAAAATTCCACAACCATTCTGACCCCGAGGGCCACATTTAGCAAAAAAAGAGTCGCGAGTTACATCCAGCTCCAACCCCTTCACAATAGTGATACTCAGAGCCCTCATTACCAGTATACTGACAACCAAAGCTGTTCTGCAAAAATCACAGAGGCAGTAAACTAAGATCCAGGGGTTCTTTACCCTAATTCAGATCTGATTTTCTGTTTGGGGCTAGTGACAAGAGTCATGCCCTTCATAGAGGTTTGCTAGACCTGTTGCTTATGTCAGAAACAACACAATCACTGGCTCTTGAGCCACATGTGGCTCCTAAGCCACAGGTTGAGGACCCATAATCTACAGACATACACAATCATACAGGTCTCTGCATAGTGCACTCACCATTAACAAATGCCAGGAAGATCTGGGTGTGTAAGGAGGAGCATATTCTAGGTGTCCGAGAAGTCAACCCTAAGGGTCCCGTCACACTTGGCAATGTTCCAGCGATCCTGACAATGATACGACCTGGTAAGGATCGCTGGAACATCGCTATGTGGTCGCTGGTGAGATCTCAAACAATCAGATCTACTCAACAACGCAGCAATGATATGGCGACCCGTATAACGATCTCGGCGGTTGTTGGGACTCTGTCACACAGCAGCTATTCTGACGACTCAGACCTACGTGGCTGAGTTCTGAGTCGCCAACGATGTCGTTAAGGCGTCAAACACACCGATGCATGCTGCCCAGCGGGAACCCGACCATCAAAAAAGGTCCAGGCTATTCCGACACGATCGGCGATGTCACAGCAGGGACCGGTCGCTGGTACGTGTCAAACATATCGAGATCGCTGGCAAGGTCGCTGTTTCGTCACAGGATCTCGCTGTGTGTGACTGGGGCTTAACACACCCACATCCCATCACAGAAAATAAAGGTGAGAAAGCTAGAGCACATTGTGATGCAATAATACAAACATTAGCTGTTAAGAGGTTATCCACATTCTCTATGGATTCAAGTATGCCTTACAGAAAATGTGTTAAGTTTTTAATGAATGAGTTAACTAAAAAGTTTTAAAAAAAGCATTTCTATTTGCCCTATCCTACACACTACAAGCTCTAACATTACGTGGTAGCTATAGACTTCCCTTTAGTGATGAGAAAACTAAAGCCAATTAATCTGGCCCCAGTGATCTCCTGCTATACAGATCATCCGCGCTGAGGCTCAGCAAGTCCTCGCTGCTTGGACATATACAAAGACCACCGCGAACGGCAGATACATGGGAGCAGCAGTGTATTGATCAGCTGACTTTGGGTGATGTGGTTATTTTTTTTTGTGTTATGCACTTTTCTGCAGTTGGGAATTTTTTTTTTTTTTTAAATCGCAGAAAACACTTGAGGATTAGCTCCACCAATAATTCAAGATTCCACAAGTAATAATTGTACATGCTAAATAATATGTATGTCAGTTTGTTACTTTAAAAAACTAAGTACCGTATATACTCGCGTATAAGCCGACCCGTGTATAAGCCGACCCCCCTACTTTTGTCCTCAAAACCTTGAAAAACCTATTGACTCGTGTATAAGCCGAGTCCCGAGTACAGAATACAGGACTCAGATTGTAAACTCACTTAGAATCGCTCAGACTAGCTCAGAATCGCTCAGAAATGCTCAGAATCGCTAAGACTCGCTCTCAGAATCGCTATGACTCACTCAGAATCGCTATGACTCACTCAGAATCGCTCGGAATTGCTCAGAATCGCTAAGACCCTGTCGGAATAGCTCAGACTCGCTCGGAATCGCTAAGACCCTGTCGGAATAGCTCAGACTCGCTCGGAATCGCTAAGACCCTCTCGGAATAGCTCAGACTCGCTACTGACAGCAAGTATCCGAGGTCCCTAATACAGTGACTCGCGTATAAGCCGAGGGGGTGACTTTTCAGCCCGATTTTTGGGCTGAAAAACTCGGCTTATACGCGAGTATATACGGTAACATTTCTGGCATTAGAAATGGAACCACTTTCCACGAATTTGATGGGGGAGCATAGGCTTGCCCCATCCAGGTTCCTTCCCAGGCCTGCCCATTTTGGCAGATTTGACCGAAACTAGCGTGAAAACAGCAGATCTTGACCTTTTTTAGGAGCAATTTCACATCGAAAAGCCACAATTTTTGGCGTTTTTTTTTTTTTTTAACACCAGTTTGCTAGTACAAACATTTTTATTAGTGCCTTAGTATTTCTTATAGAATAAGAACAAATGCATACAACAGTAAAAACACCTCTGCCAGAAAAGGACTACTGTGCTAACACATTGGACCATATTTACCGATTGTATGGATACAAAGCAGGTCAGATTCTGTTAATAAAGTGACATGCTGCATACTTTTATTAATGCATTTATTTGTACTGCACCATTGATTTTAAAGTGCTGTACTTTATGGAAATTACAGGATCATTAGACATGCTAATGATAAGCAAATGATGTTAAAAATCATAACAAAATCTTCAAAACACCTTAATTTATAGAATATCGAGTATGAGTGTCACAGGCAGAAATACACAAACATCCATGCCTTAGCTGCTATGAATTAGGTTTTATTGGGTGTCTGACGATTTTTCTGCCATACTAAATGTACTTGGGCAGGCAAATCATCAGGATCCACTGCTGGAAAACCCATTTGCAATTCCCGACCAATTTAGTCCCAGGGGTGTCAGGAGACACTGCAGGTCATGGTAGCATTATTAGACCACACATGTTGCTCACAATAGCATGAGCAACATGCAGCATGGCATTGTTATGTTGAAAACCAACTCCTGGGAAACATTCACATTTCATTGTGACTTCATCTTCATAGCGATAATCACGTGGTCTCCAGACCAATCTTCATTCATCTTGGCACTCAATACAAAAACAGGACTGCTATAGATAGCCTTCTATTACAGCTCGCATTGCAGTCAAGCGCAGCAAATGATAGCTTTGGCAAGCGGTGGCTTGAGATCAATGGAACACCTGGTGGGAACATTTATGGGAGCTATCTAGTAAACTCTTAACTTGCAGCCCAGCCTTAAGGAGGTCCCTAAGGGTGCCGTTACACACAGCAATGTTCCAGCGATCCCGACAACGACCAGGATTGCTGGAACATTGCTGTGTGGTTGCTGGGGAGCTGTCAAACAGGCAGATCTCCACAGCGACCAGGGAGCCAACCTCCACATAGCTGGGTAAGCGGGAGAAGGCTGGTAACTAAGGTATTCATAGGGTAACTAAGCACAGCGCTGTCCTAGTTACCCGCTGTGTACCTTGGATACCAGCCTTCTCCCACTTACAGGCTGGTAACCAGTGATGGGGACATCACTACAAAAGGGAATCGGGATGAGGGACATCACTAGCAAAGGAGATCAGGAAGGGGACATAACTACAAAAGGGGATCAGGATGGGGGACATCACTACAAAAGAAGATCAGGATGGGGGACATCACTACAAAAGGGGATCAGGATGGGGGACAACACAAAAAATGGAATCAAGATGGGGATATCAGTAGAAAAGGAGATCAGGATGGGGGACATCACTAGAAAAAGATCCAGAAATCCAAACAGGAGCGGTGTCCCTGGTTCGCACTGCGACCCGAAATGATGCACAAGAAGACAATGCTTGTATCGCACTGCTCCTTTATTCTACCTCTCACCAACGTGTTTCGGTGCAAGCCTTGCACCTTCCTCAGGGTTACAGGAAGGTGCAAGGCTTGCACCAAAACGCATTGGTGAGAGGTAGAATAAAGGAGCAGTGCGATACAAGCATCGTCTTCTTGTGCATCATTTCGGGCAGCAGCACGGACCAGAG
Organism: Allobates femoralis; assembly: GCA_033576535.1. Classification (NCBI taxonomy): domain Eukaryota; kingdom Metazoa; phylum Chordata; class Amphibia; order Anura; family Aromobatidae; genus Allobates; species Allobates femoralis. The sequence goes on along the minus strand of JARQOC010000002.1, from coordinate 589,988,731 downwards.
GCACCACTCCTGTTTGGATTTCTGGATCTTTTCCCACAGTACACGTGGCGGTGTGGGTGCAGCAGCAGCTGCATCTCAGGCGCTCAAGCTGGTTGTGGGTGATCACAACCTGACCAGGTGAGCAAGCAACCCATTGGAGTCAACTCTACCTGTCATAAGTGATAGAGCACAGTCTGCGCCTCTTTGTCTCCTTTGTATATTTTTTAGATCACTAGAAAAAGGGACCAGGATGGGGAACCATCAGTAGAAAAGGGGATCAGGATGGGGAACATCAGTAGAATAGGGGATCAGGATGGGAGACATCAGTAGAATAGGGGATCAGGATGGGGGACATCAGTAGAAAACGACATTACTACAGGATGGGTACATTACTTCAAGAAGGGGATCAGGATTTGTACGTTACTACACTGAGCAAAAAATCCTGGTATTACTAAAATTATCACTTAGTTCTACAAGGGATGCGGCCCCCCGCCATAAATGTATTGCTATGTGTGGCCCACCAACCCAGCCGAGTTTGAGACCCCTGGCATAGAGTATGTTTCACTGTTTTCTTTCCCAATAACAATTTGGTCAACGCTTGACATTATTTTAATCGTATTTTTCAGTGGACACTCGTAGGACTGAAATTCTTCCAATGCCATTCTTTCATCATCCATTCCAATTACATTACATTTGCATTTATTGTGGGGGTGTTTATTTGTTCATTTGTTTGTTTATCTATTCATTCATTACCCCTTGTGGGTTATAGTTTACATTTTGTGGGTGTTAGTGCATCAGCATTTAATAATTGAGATGTTAAGAATCGTGAGTATTTGGCCATCAATAATAACGCACGGCTTCAGATAACTGGCTTCTTTGTCTATAGTACAATTAATGAATTGGTGTGTAAGAGATTTATGGATTGCAATCACAATATCCTTGGATCGGGAGATGGGGTTGAGTGCAAAATACCAATTTGTATAGTGTTTATGTTTTATTACGGGTGGGTTACTTGTTTTTTTAGTGCATCTCTTGGAAACACACAATGTGTCTTCAATGAAAATGGTGAAGAATTTAGGCTTGCTTTTCTGGGGCATTTAAGGCTTTTGTGTTAATGGAGGCAATCTTTAGTTCCTCCATTGTGGTTCAATAATGTTTGTAGTGTGGAGAAGAGAAATGGATCTAGTGGGAAAAAGAAGGGTATAAAAAAAAGAGAGTAGAAAAGATATGAGAGCAGAAGGACAGCCTATGCAAGGTTAACTACAACAGTGCAAACCTCAATAAGGAGCATTCTTGGCCTCACAACAAAGCAAAACAGAGGATCCCAACCTATTCGGGAAAAAAACGAGGCTACACAAATTGTGAGGCAGCACATTATATCAATACAAATGGGAGTGAAGTGTGAATTCCAGATTGACCGGCAATAACATGAAGGTATTAAACCATAGGCATGGTCCAGGATCTATGGGTCTGGAGACCACAGTGGACCAATTAGGTAGGGCCATCTTCGGCAGATCCAAGCCAGACAAAAAAGCTGATAGGTTCTCCGGTGAGCGTAGGGTGAAAGATTGAGAACCTCTGCGGACCACTGGTTATAAGGGGAATCCTCATCTGAAATGGATATTCCATTCTCAAAGGAGGTCTAACAGGGGCCTAATGGCTGCTCTTTGTGCCAATGTGTATCTGGAGAGGTCAGGCATGATCCTGATGGAGTGGTTATTGTATGTGAGAGCTTGCTTTTTAAGCTGCAAGCAAAATGCATTCCTTCAGTGTAAAAAAATGGATTCTGCAGATTATATCTTTTGGGTGAGAGTCGTTGGGGTCTCGCAGGCGCAAAGCTCTATGAAGCTCAATCTAAATGCCCAGCAGATGTCGAAGAAGGCCTTTAAAGATGGAGTTGAGAGTAGAGGGGATATCTGCATTGGCGATTTAGGAAAACTACAGACTGTTTCTATTCTCAAGAAAATCAAGTTGTTGTTGAAGCTTTAGTAATTAAGCTGAGTGGCATGAGTCTGTCTTTCAGCATTTGAAGATCTAGAGTAGAGGCAACCTGGGTCTGTGTTAATGAGTCGACTCTTGTGGTAAGAGTAGAGACCTCAGAGCGAAATTGGGTGAACTCCTGCTTACACTCCAACTATTTGGGAGGCTACAGCAGATATGTCCTGTTTAGTAGGTATTGACTGCTATAATAGACTGAGGTCTGGAAGCGAAGTTGGCCTTTTTTCGCTAAAGGAGGTCGTGGATCTTGGGTCTCATCTAGGTAATTTTCCAGGCTTGTCGAGCCAGTTGATAGATTTGAGGATATGTTGGAGGGAGAATGGTTCCCTTAAGCCATCCGCCTCATAGGTAAACTCAACAGAGTCCAATACAGCCAGAAGATCTTGTGCTAAACTGTATGTCGGGGGGTGAGAGGGCGATCCCCTCAGGAGGACCCCGTGGAACACCCCACACACTTAGAAATTGGCGATTCAGACCAAGAGATGTGATGAACTGGCAGTGGAACAAAGTCTTTTATTTGTCATTTTCAACTGGCATGGAGGGATCCAAGTGAACTTGATGGGCCTGGATCACCACCATAAGATGGATTGAGGGGGCTCTGTTTATGTAAATATGAGCTTGGTGATGAGAGTCCAAGGGCTCCTCGGTCACATCAACTTTGTTCACATATTGGGAGTCCGGTGGACATGTGCCATCTAAATCCTAAAGTGTGTGTGGGGTCGAATAAGTTTTCCCTTGACTCTGGATTACATCTCAATGTCTCTTAGTGCAGGAGGAGAGACTGGGCAGCCCCATGCTGTTAAGCAACAGGAGGATGTGGGATGAGGCTGTGCCTGAGCATTCCCCAATGTTTGAGGAAAAACTTTTGTGAGGCAAGTTCCTCACCCTCTCCTGTCTCCTGCTCATAAGAAGAGGCCGCTGGGCACTGTATGGTTTATCCGCCTCTGCCTCCTCCCTGGACTGGGCTGTTTAGGGCACAGAATTTTGCAGAGACCAACTTGCAATGGAGCGGTTACCTCACTTCCAGATTCCAGGGTCGGCAGTGCTACAGTTGGAGTCCGATACCATCCCAAGGCTGAGTCTCTCCCTCCTCTCTTCTAGGTAATCCTATCTGCTCCACAACATCAGTGCATCTGTAGGTAAACGTGAGCCCCAGGTCCTTTGCTGCAGCGATCACCCAGAATGGGCTAGGAGCATTGCGATGTCTTCATGGTTTGCTGGGGGTGTTGAGGTGGAGCGGGAGTGGGTATGTTTGGTGGATTTTTCCATTTTAAACATTAGCTGCCAGTGGAAATCAGGTTAGGGTGCTTGAGCTCCGGAATATGCGACCTCAAGCATCCATGGTTAGACACGCCTCCTTGTATGACCATTTCTTTAAAGTGTCCCAGAATCTATTTTTCAGTGCGTTTCACAATGGGCAAAGAAAACAGGCAGCATAAGGAAAGCATGTGTAAAGTAAATTAGCACAAGATAAAAGATGCACTGATATAGGAGCTAATGAAGACCGTAGAATCCTTGTTACACAAGGCTTACATCTAGATAATAGATTTCTGGAGGAGAAAATGACACGAAAAAAATTAGAAAAAAGTGGTGGCAAGTTGCACTTTAGAGATATGGAAAAAAAAATGAAGCAATTAACACTGCAAAATGAAACTGGTTACCTTTAGTCAGTAAAATTGCACTAAGATATGTAAACATATAAGTCTTCATTTTTCCACAGCCTTTAAATAAATTGCTGTTATCCACACCATGCTTCTCCAACTGCGCCATGTGAAATGCTGGTAAGCATAACACATAATTACATATGTTAAGGATGAACATGTATTAAGAAATTAAATATAGCTTAAAACCGTACAAGGAACACCCAAAAATAGCACAAATGTCCCACATCACAAATCAGCTGAATCTTAAAGCATTTGTCTTCATTTCTCCAATCTTCACTCTTAACTGTTTCTCACATGCACTTGTGAGACAAAAAAATAATGGCTAGTAAATTACTAGCACTAATGGCTACCAAAAAAGGTTCACAGTCCTGTCATTCTTCTAATTCTAGATATGTCTGTCAATTGATTGTGACTGCAGTGATTTATCGCATGCTTTACTGTTTACACTGGAGTTATGGCTTCTGGATTGTAGGATCCAGGAAGTATAAGACAAACCTTTAATAAATGATTTGACAAGTCAATTACAACCCAGATCATTTCTGATGGACTTAATATATTTTTGTTTTAGCATGTTCTTTTAAAATGAGCAAACATGCTCTGCTGTCAAAAATCAATGGAAATCCAAAGACTACATGAATTGATCTAAGGATTAATCAAAGAAACAATAATAATAATAATAATAATAATATATAAAAGGATAAAAATATAATATAGATCAAAAAAGCAATGATCAAACGCACAATAGATAGATGGCTAGCCACATAGGATGCAATGATATACGATAGAAATAGATCCATAGCGATACTAAAACAGACTTCGAAACTGGTCTTTCTAAAAGTACCGTTACATGGCACGACCTTGAAACGATGTTGGCAACAATCTCGTGGGTGCGCGGTCGTTTTTGGCATAATTTCAACATCGCTGGTGAGATGTCACATGTCTAGATATCATGAACAACTCACCAACGATGTACTGAGCAGGTATCATTCGCACAACCCAGCGAACGATCCCTGCTCATTGCTGTGAATGGGCGAAGTAGTGAACGACATCGTTATCATGGTGAATGATTCAGCAGGTTGCTTGAGTGGATATCGTCAGGTTTTACATGTTGGTAAACCTGTCAACTCCGATCCAACGATTTATCGCAGTTGAATTGTGCGGTTACACGCATCGATACACTTGTGATGTCATTTCAATGTCGCTCAACCCGTGACGTTTCAGCGATATCGCCCACGATATCGCACTGTGTAATGGTACCTTTAATAGTATATTTATTATTTTAGGGATTAAGGGAAAAATATATGGTATATTTTACCACAATCCAGTTTTGAATGGAATCTTAAAAAATAAAGCATATGGCTTTAACTGATTTCAAATCTATATTTGACTTTTTTTTGTTTTTTAATTCCTAATGTTATTATAAATCTATTGGTCTTCTATGTCCATCTTTAGACCCTCTGTATGTGCTTTTATCAGCTCTGCAGGATTTAGATACACTAAGCAAGATTTTTCAAAACCAAATGAACTTTTAAAGACAGTAAAATTATACGGCAAGAAGATGTGCTACTGAAAGGGAGGGATGTGGAAGTCATCATTTACATTTTTAAGGATTAGCCCTTCTGTATAGAAATACTGTGAAAGTCTGGTTAAACTGCCTTATTTGGTTTAATGCTGAAAAACTGGGAAACTGAAATTCGTCTCTACAGTGCTCTTTGACGTCAAACAGCGAGAGTAAAAATAGTGTGGGTTTCTGCCTCAAATAAAAAAAACCTCTGTCCCTGTGCTGTGTGTGGTAATCTGTAATTGTGCTGCCAAAATAACATTTCCCATAGGAGCTGCATAAAAAGATACTAAAATAAGAAATGCTGAAAAAATGTGCGGCTTTTCCTAACCTCCCAGAGCTGGGACTATTCTGTACTGGAATGCTCAGAGTGTGTTCATATCCACAGCGTTCTAGAGGCTAAAGCATATCAAACTGTGACACCGTAAGAACAGTGTAAAGGAAATCAGCACATCACAGTTATTTTAACCGGCTTCACTGTTTGTTTTCCATGTAAACAGAATTTTAGTGTCTGCGCTATACCACTTATACAGATTTCCTTCAGTTTTAAAAGCTCATTGCCTTACTACATAAAAGAGATGAGACTTATTTCAAAAAGAGAAAGATATCAGAGATTATTGAATCTTTTCAGCTTTGAGTTTGACAACGCTTTCCCAAAAATTTGATGGGGATTCGCCACAAATTGCAAAACTCAAAACCCCCAATTGCCCTGAAATTACATGTGCAACACTCGGAGGTCTCCTAGATCAGGGTCCAACCCCTTATAAGCTCTTCAACACAAACACAGCCTTAATAATGTCCAAAGGGCCTCGCCATAAAAAAAGCATAACAACCTTTAGTAACCAAAAGAGTAACCTGCATATGGTAATCCTACTGTCTGGACGGCTAATGGCAATGGTGGTGCTTCTGCTAGTGGCTCAGACGTTCTAAGCCATGTGCTTTTTTTCTTTTTCTGTTTTACACTACTTCAAACACTACTTGTTTTAACAAACATTTTGTACGTTATACCTTTTGACATTATTTTCAATCACCATTATTCAACTGTTGCCAAAAAAGAATGCGACATGCTAAGTAGTTAGGTTTAGAAGGCAATATTGATGTAATTAAAAGTTCCAGCAACTCCAACATGACGAATCAACTTTCCAGATCACATCTCACCACTGATGGCTTGTCCCGCTCCTGTCCCACCTCATCCCCAACCTCAGCACAGTCGTCGTCACAACCCTAACCCATCTCTTCAAGCCATCAGAACTTGGTGTTTTTTCCTCATCCTTTAATCATGGTCTCACCCATACCCACCCTCAAAAAACCCTCCCTTGACCTATCCTGTGTCTAGCAATTGCCCCATATCACTTCTTCCCTACGGGGGCTACATGCTGCTGCTCTAATGTAGAAGCTATATGAGGCCTCCTGTTGTAACACTAGAGACTGTGTGCAGCCTCCTGCTTTAATACAGGGCTGTGTGTGGACGCCTGCTGTATACTGGAGGCTGTATGCGGCCTCCTGCTGTATACTGGAGGTTCTATGCGGACTCCTTCTTTAACCCTGCTGCTCTGGTCTACTAATACCCTTATAATGTTCCAGCAATTTTTGACTGGACCTATTAAATTACCGTATATACTCGCGTATAAGCAGAGTTTTTCAGCCCAAAAATTGCCGGGGAATTGCCGTCCCCGCTGCCGACATCGCGCTCCTCCGGCTTCATCTGTCTTCTTCTGGCTTCCTCCAATGGGCGCAGGCAATGACGTCATTGTCTGCGCCAGAGGAGGAAGCCGGAAGAAGTCGGATGAAGCCGGAGGAGCGCGATGTCGGCAGCGGGGACGGCCACAGGTGTAAGTATAATGATCTTACTTTACAGGTTTCGGCTGCAAGGGGGGGGGGGCCCTGGATACTGATGGGGGGGGCGCCTGTATACTGATGGTGGCGGGCGGGCGGCTGTATACCTCTGGGGCTGCTGCTATATATACCTCTGGGGCTGCTGCTGTATATACCTATGGGGCTGCTGCTGTATATACCTCTGGGGCTGCTGCTGTATATACCTCTGGGGCTGCTGCTGTATATACCTCTGGGGCTGCTGCTGTATATACCTCTGGGGCTGCTGCTGTATATACCTCTGAGGCTGCTGCTATATATACCTCTGAGGCTGCTGCTGTATATACCTCTGGGGCTGCTGCTATATATACCTCTGAGGCTGCTGCTGTATATACCACTGGGGCTGCTGCTGTATATACCACTGGGGCTGCTGCTGTAACACTGCTGGGGCCTGTATATACCACTGGGGAGGCCTGTATACCACACTGCTGGAGGCTGTATATAGCACTGGGGCCTGTATATACCACTGGGGAGGCTGCTGTATACTACCACTGGGGAGGCCTGTATACCACACTGCTGGGGGATGTATACCTGTGCTGGGGTCCACCCTCGGCTTATACACGAGTCAATAGGTTTTCCCAGGTTTTGGGGGCAAAAGTACGGGGTCGGCTTATACACGGGTCGGCTTATACACGAGTATATACGTAGCTAAAAATCAAGACTTTAAGTGTTTATTTGAATACCTGTTGCATTATTTTACTGTATGTGAACATAGTTGTTCATAAACAAATGAAAAATGACATTAAAAACTTCAAATTAGTGATTTTGACCGAACAGAACAGCAGAGTTAATAGAAGGGGCTCTGTGCTGCCTCCTGCTTTAATACAGGGGACAGCATGCGGTCTCCTGCTGTACATTGGGGGCTGTGTGCGAGATTCTGCTGTATACTGGAGGCTGTGTGGCCTCCTTCTGTGTACGGAGAGCTGCACACCGCTCCACAGCTTCCCCCCCCTCTACTGCACAGCACACAGTAGTTTTGCATTATAAGACACACCCCCAGCTTTCTCTCAAAGTTTGGAGAAACAAAAGTACGTCTTATAATGCAAAAATATGGTATATGCGAGTATAAATATACACACGGATTTGAGACATACAATACTGATTAAAAGTTCTAGGCAAGTGAGGAAAAAATGCAAACTAAAGATGCTTAAAAAAAGTTTATTGTAGCCATCCCTCATTTGGTTTTCACGTATACCCCTACGTGCCAGATGGCGTTTGTTGATCCGCAAGAGCACATGTCCTGCACCCGTTGGTGCATAATGTTTTTGCATCTCGATATAACTTTCAATGTATACTACTTATCTCTCTCTCTTTCTTCTATTCTCTTTGTATCTATTTCACCCCATACTCCCAAATCCTAAAGAGCAGAACTGACACATTTGGGTGGCATGTGACATACCTCCTGAATACCCATGACTATCTAAGTGCTGTTCTTATAATGTCTGAGGACTAAACAAACCCGAGACAAGGCGACAGATCTTACGTTCAATGCACTCTAGCAAGATCCAAGTCCTCTTATTGAAGGAAACCCATTTTAGATCCGACAAAATACCAAGCTGTGCATCCTGAGACTTTCCCTTATGGTTTCACAGCACTAATCCTGAGGCAAAGTCAAAAGGGGTGTCCATAGCTTTTCACAGGTCCTGCTCCCATACAATACTAGACCAAAAAATAGACCCCCAGGGACGTTTCATTTTTCTAAAAATTTCATGGTTATCTTTTATTTTGTGATAGCTAATGTATATTATTCGAATAAGGAGCAGTGCAGATTCGGAACACAGACGCGCAGACAGATAGAGGAGTTTGCGGGGTCCATCAAGATCATCCTGGGGGGCGATTTCAACTTCCCTGCTGAGCCCTCGGTGGACACATCTACGGCGAATTTTAGACAATACTACTCTTCGCTGTACAATATAGAAGGACACTATAAAGATCTCCCAAAAGACCAACTGATATCTAAAATACAAAAATATCTTCAAGATTGTGGGTTACCCTCCATATCTAAAACTGCCCAGGAGCAGTTGGCGAGTGACTTCACCATTGACTAATAATGCAACAAATGTATCTCTTCCAGGGAGGTCTCTCCCTCCGCAGGCCCTTCTAGCTTATATAATTGTGTTCCCCAAGCTGGGTAAAGACGCCTCTCACTGCAGCAGCTATCGCCCAATATCTTTAATGAACTTCGATAAAAAACTATATGCCAAGATGCTGGCTGATAGATTGAAATATCATCTCTCGGACATAATAAATGGGGATCAGGTGGGTTTGGTCCCTGGAAGAGAGGCCAGAGACAACACATTCAAGTCTATTGCCTTGATCGATGGGGCCAGGAGGGGGGGTGATTCAAATGTGCATCCTGTCAATTGATGCCGAGAAAGCGTTTGACAGGGTGCACTGTGATTTCATGTTTACAGCTCTCACGCATTTAGGTCTAGATAGCACAATGTTACATAGAATTAAGGCACTATATACCCAACCTGCTGCTCGCATTAAAGTTAATGGAGTGCTGTCAGATCCCTTCCATATCAAAAATGGTACCCATCAGGGATGTTCCCTATCCCCAATTCTCTACGTCATATGTATGGAGGCCCTCGCCATTGCTCTAAGGAAATATACCGCGATTGGGGGACTGGTGACTGGGAATAGTGAACACAACTTAGCGCTTTTCGAAGATGATTTGCTGTTGCTTGTCACCAACCCCCTGATTAGCGTCCCTAATATCTTGTCTGAGCTCCGTTTATATGGACGCATAAGTAATTTCAAAATTAATACCCCAAATCTGCAATTCTTAACATATCTCTTCCTGGGGTGGTGGTCACATTGCGTAAACAAGACACAAGAATATTTTAGACTATTTAGGAATCAAACTACCTAGCGATGCATCCACATTATATCAGCTCAATTACTCTACATTACTTACACAGGTTACTCAAGACCTCACTAAATGGAACAATTTAAAATGATCATGGCTAGGCAGGATCAACTCTATCAAAATGACCTCCTTCCCAGACTCTTATACGTTTTCCAGACATTGCCCAACCTTCTGCCGGCCTCTTTTTTTTCTCGTCTTAAAACTCCGATTATAAGATTGATCTGGTCACATGGCCGCTCTAGGTTGTCATATCATATGTTATTCAGGAGACAGGCGACTGTGGGTACGGGACTCTCGGATCTCCAACTATACCGTACAGCTGCCATGTGTCAATGATTATTAGACTTTTTTGTTCAAGGCGGGAGCAGGAAATGGGTGGAGATTGAATCAAACAATTCCAGTACCCCCCCTTGGTGACAATTTGGTCTCCAGGCCCTATAGATTCATCAACAGCATCATATATGCTTAGTCAGCTCCACACATTTCTAAAGCGCCAACATAGAAAACTGGATCTACCTTTCCGGGCCCTTTAACGCCTGTGTACGGTAATCCATCGTTCCCTGTAGACAACTATAGTATCTCTTTTTTGGGCGTACTCAAATCCTCCCATCCTATTCTATTAGATTTCACTACATCAGGCCCTCAGACTCAAACCCTTACGTGACTTCTACCCCGACTTGACTCCCCCGCCTGAGTCCTGGTTCTCTTACACTAGGCTCCATAGTTACATTAAATCCCTACACTTGGCTGACATTTGGCGTCCCCTGACAACATTTGAAAAATTGTGCAGGGTGACTTACTAGTGCCACATGCAATCTCGGTCCTCTAAGGCATGTTTATAGATTCTTCAGCCGGGGCTGGAATATGGCCCTTAAAATTCATGGAGAAGTGGGACACCGTATTGGGAAGGCATATTACGGAGACGGAATGGGACAAAACTTTTCTGTTGACTTGGAAAGCCTCACCAGAAGCAATTTCTCAAGAACGGAATTACAAGGTGGTAGCAGGGTGGTACAGGTGTCCAGTTGACGTTCACAAAATCTTCCCGGGGACGTCGGATGTCTGTTGGAGGTGTCGGCGGAGGAGGGGTTCTTACATCCATACCTGATGGTCTTGTCCGATAATTTAACCATTTTGGAGGGATGTGGGGGACCTCTTTCAGCAAGTTTCATCCCAATGCATCCCCATATCAGCTGAACTAGCCTTCTGAATTTACATTATATGTCCATCTCCAAATTTAAACATAGCCTCCTTAGATACTTCCTGACTGCGGCTAGACGTTTAGTTCCGAGACATTGGAAACAGATCACCAGACCAACCAGAGCAGATTTGGTCTCGGAGCTCAATGAAATTTGTAGAATGGAAGAATTAGTCACAGCCTTCAGGAAGCAAATAGTATAGACAGGTACTGTTGCAGGTGGTCAACATGGATCCTTTGTAGGGAATCAGACGCTCTTCGTCAATGGATCGCTGAATAATACCACTAGGGCTTCCTCGGGAAGAAAACCATGGGATATTGTCATATCTACATTCTTTTGACTCAACAATTATTGTGTGTATCGGTCTGCTCTAATACCCCCCCATCCCCTCTCCTTTTCTATTGTTTTTCTTTACTTTCTCTATTCTTATATTAGATATATGCCCAGGTCTCTATAAGACCTGTTTTCATGTCATTTGACAAATAGAGGTATACCGGCAGACTAAGGGGCCTTTCACACTTGCGCTTTTTCCTCATTTGGAAGATCAGGAAAAAACCCGAATCTTACAGTATTTTGCCCATTCACTTTAATTTTGTCAGGTAGAATCTTGTTGCTTCATGTTTTCTCCTGAAATCATTAAAGAGAATGGGCAAAAAAAAATAATCCTGTAAGAATCAGGTTTTTTTCCTGATCTTCCAAATCAGGAAAAAAACGCAAGTGTGAAAGGCCCCTAAGATGTACAAATATGGACACCTCTTGGTTATTTAACTACAACGTTCTACATTACTCTTCCATATTACTATAAGGACGAATATATACCCACATGAGAATAATATAACTGTGTACAACACTCCGGTACTACGATTGTTAATTGTCATTTGGTCCCACTCTATTTCATTATGGACCATTTTGGTTATTGTCGCCAAAAAAGTTATATGTATTTGTGTTGATGACAATATTAATAATAAAACCTGATTTACCCTAAAAAAGTTTATTTTTTATCAATGAACAAAATAAATGAACAAGAGTGTAATCAAAATCAAATCAGCAAATACAAATTTATCAGGATAACCATCAAAAACCTACAGCCAATATAATTAACTATCTACAGAGTAAAGAAGAACAAAGAGTCCTGGAAGTGGTGACATCGCCCCCACAGAACACTGATCTCAACATCATAATTTCTGTCTGGGATTACAGAAAAGAGAATAAAGTATCTCAACAAGCCTTATACACAGATCTGTGGTTCATTCTCCAAGATGTTTGGAAAAATCTCCATGCCAAGTTACTTCCAAATCTGTGTTCAAGCATACTTAGGAGATTTGATGCGGTTTTGAAATCAAAGAGAGATCACACCAAATGATTATTTGATTTACATTCCTCTTTTGTTCTTTTACTTTGCATTTTGTTAAATGATTAAAAATAATGACGTCTAAATTTAAAGAGAAAAGGCAAATGCCAACTCACCAGTGCTTGGTTCCTTACTTGTAAGCAATTACCTGGAAGGAGTAGGAAATCCCCGTACTCAATTGTAGGGAAAAATAAAAAAAAATCAAGTTCCAATGTCCATACAAAATACTCAACATCATAACATTATTTCATGCTTTAAAGGTCCAGGGGACAATGTAACTTACAAAGTAAATAAGCAGTAGTAGCATAGCCCATGATTTCAGCAACAACGTGCCTTCTACACAGTCTCATGCTGAAGGCATGTTGTCCCCTGTATGTTGACAATATGAAATAAAGTTGAGCATTTTTATGGATGAACCTGAATAGGAGACACAGATAAAATATAAGAAAAACATTTTGATTGTGATAGTGATTAACAAGTGAAAGTTTGCCATAAGAGGTGGCGAGTTCTCTTTGAATGGAAGTCTTCAGTGGCTGGACAGACATTTGTATGGGATGATTTAGTGACTCCTGCTTTGAGCAGGGGGTTGGACCAGATTACCCAAGAGGGCCCTTATAACTACCATTCTATGATTCTATGGACTTTGGAACTGTATTTTTAGCTGGATTCCTTTTGTTTGTTCCTACTGTATTTTTAAAGCATTCTTATTCTACAGCTTTTCTTTTACCTGGTTGATCCTGCTAGTAGCATATGCCTGTCTCAAAAATTAAGCCATGCACATTTAAGTACACATGGATGGTACAGTGAAACTGAATGGCTCATTAAATCAGTTATGGTTCCTTTGGTCGCTCCAAACCATTGATTCGGGTAACGGTGGTAATTCTAAAGCTAATATGTGGAAACGAGAGCTGACTGCCAGGGATTTAGTGTATTTAACAGACCAAACCAAAATTCTTGGTTTCGGGTATGGCGTAGGGATAATGGTCTGTGGCCGTCTTCCCTGCCGCGCCCTCTCCATAAGCGTTGCAACTCTGGATAACCTCAGGCTGATCACACATCCTCGTGATGGCAACTTTCCATTCTGGGGTATATGCCCTATCAACTTTCAATAGTACTTTCTGTGCCTACCATGGTGACCAAGGGTAACTGAGAATCTACCTGGTTGATCCTGCCAGCAGCATATGTTTGTCTCAAAGATTAAGTCATGCACGTGTAAGTACACATGACGGTACAGTGAAACGGCAAAAGACTCCTTAAATCAGTTATGGCTCCTTTCATTGCTCTAAACTGTTGACTTCAACTGTGGGTTTTCTACAGCTGATACATGCAAATGAGCGATGACCGCCAGGGATACGTGCATTTATCAGACCAAAACCAATCCATGGTTCAGAGTGCGGCGTCAGAATGGTCCTCCACGTCCTTCTCTGCCGCGTCCTCTCCGTAAGCATTCAAACTCTGGATAACGTTGGGTTTATCACACATCCTCGTGACGGTGATGTTCCATTCAGGTGTCTGCACTATCAACTTCTGTGCCTACCATGGTGACCATGGGTAACGCAAAATCTACCTGGTTATTTCCTGCCAGCAGCATATGATTATCTCAAAGACTAAGCCATGCATATGTAAGTACACACGGAAGGTATAGTGAAATATGGCTCATTAATTTAGCTATGGTTCCTTTGGTCACCCCAAACCGTTGACTTGGACAACTGTGGCAATTCAAGAGCTAATACGTACAAATATGCAATTGCCATTTAATTCAGACCAAATCCGATCTGGGTACCTGTTGCAGTCTTGGGACAGACATTTGCAGCCTCCTCCTTGCCACACTCTTCCTGTAAGTGTTGCGACTCCGTATAACCTCGGGCTGATCGCACATCCCTGTGATGCCGATGCTCCATATCTATTATATCAACCTTTGTGCCTACCATAGTGGCCCCGGGTAACAGAGAATCTACCTGGTTGATCCTGCCAGTAGCATATGCTTGTCCCATAAGCCATGCACGTGTAAGTACATACGGAGCAGCATATGCTTATCCCATTAACTGCAGCTGGCTCATTAAAGGGAACCTGTCAGCCAAAATCAGGTCCCTAACCTGTTAATACCTGTCCCTGCAGCCTTACACTACTATCTAAGCTATTCGTCTGACCAGTTTTAGTAATTTATGAGTAGAATAAAGTAGTTTGGAAACTTACAAAATTCATGACAGTGGGGTGATCCTCTCGGTGTTTGTGACGGGTAGGCGGGTCCCCTGTGCTGCGCTACCCCTGCCTCGCCGCTCTATTACGCCCTAATGGGCGTCATTCCATCCTGTACAGCGCAAGCACGATTGAATTCTCGCGCCCGCAACGTCACCGCTGCGATGCGGTCACGTGACGCCGCGATCAAGTCACTTCCGGGCGCCGCAAGTCTCACATGCCGACTAAGCGCATGCACAGATTGCATGCTGAAGTCGGCCTGTGTGAGCACTGACCACCAGGGATATGTGCATTTATCAGACCAAAAGCAATCTGAGGTTTGGGTGTGGCATCGGGACAGTCCTCCATGGCCTCCCCCATGCCACAATCTCCCCATAACCGTTGTGACGCTGGATAACCTTGGGATGATCGTACATCCCTGTGACAGCGTCTATCCACTCGGGTATCTGCTTTATCAACTTCTATGCCTACCATGGTGACCACATGCAACGGAGAATTTACCTGGTTGATCTTGCCAGTAGCATAAGATTGTTTCAAAGATTAAGCCATGCACATGAAATTACACATGGAAGGTACAGTGAAACTGCAAAAAAACTCTTTAAAGCAGTTATGGTTCCTTTGATCGCTCCAAACCATTAACTCTGACAACTGTAGAAACTCTAAAGCTGATACATGCAAATGAGCGCTGACTGCCAGGAATGTATGCATTTTTCACACCAAACCTAATTAGGTGTTCCAGCTGCGGTGTTGGGAGCGTCATCTGTGGCCTCCTTCCTGCCATGCTCTCCCCATAAGCATTGCGACTAGGAATAACCTCGGACTAATTGCACATCCCTGTGACGACGCTCCATTTGGGTACCTGCTATATCATTTTCTGTGCCCACCATGGTGACCATGGGTAACAGAGAGTCTACCTGGTTTATCCTGCCAGTAGTATATGCTTTTCTCAAAGATTAAGACATGCACATGTAAGTACACACAAAAGATACAGTGAAACTGCTAACGGCTCATAAAATAAGTTATGGTTCCTTTGATAGCTTCAAACCATTGACTCGAACTGTGTGAATTCTAGAGCTAAGGCTGGTTTCACACTGCAATTTTTTCACTGATCAATTTCCATCCGATTTGTGTACCAAAACCAGGAGTGTCTCCAAAACGCAGATCAGGTGTCAATCTTTCAATTATACTTTTTCTCTGCAAGTTCCTCTTCTGGTTCCTCTCCTGGTTTTGGCACACAAATCTGATGGACACTGATCAGTGAAAAAACTGCAGTGTGAAACCAGCCTAGTAAGGCTGGTTTCACACTGCGGTTTTTCACTGATCAGTTTCGATCAGGTTTGTGCGCCAAAACCAGGAGAGGAACCAGGAGAGGAACTTGCAGAGAAAAACTATAATTGAAAGACTGACACCTGTTCTAGGTTTTGGAGACACTCCTGGTTTTGAAACACAAAACCTGATCGAACCTGACCTGATCTGACCGCAGTGTGAAACCAGCCTAAGTGTAAATGAGCGCTGGCCGCCAGGGATATGTGCATTAATGAGATCTAACCAAATCCTGGGTCTCAGGTGCAGCATCAGGATGGTTCTCAGCAGCCTTCCCCCTTGCCACGCGCATAATGTTAGCGTTGCGACTTTGGATAACCTTGGGCTGATCACACATCCCTGTGACAGCGACGCTCCATTTAAGTATCTGCTATATCAACTTCTCTGCTTACTATGGTGATCACAGGTAACGGAGAATCTACCTGGTTGATCCTGTCAGTAGAATATGCTTGTCTCATAAGCCATGCATGTGTAAGTACACGAGGACAGTACACAAACTGCTTATTACATCAGTTATGGTTCCTTTAATCACTCCGTTGACTCAAACAACTGAGGAAATTCTAAAACTACAATGTGCAAACGAGCACTGACCGGACTTCCCACGGAAGCTGGCAGCCAAATTCAGTCATGGTCAAGAAGCCTGGGCGTTGACGGAACACTTGAAAATAATTAGTTAAAAGAAGGCCAACAGGTACATTAACGGTATGTTTACACTTTGCTTTTTTTTTATGCAGCAAAACAAAAAACCCGGTTTGCTGCATTTTTCCCTGTATCTTTGGTAGCATTTGTCTATAGTAGATGTTTAAATAAAGTTAGTTTTATTCACCACAAAAGCAGTAAAAATGCAGCAAAAAAAAGAGAATTTTGTTTACGTACCGTAAATTCTTTTTTCTTTAATCATCAATGGGAGACCCAGACAATGGGGTTTAGGGCTCCGCCCTCCGGAGGTCACACTAGGTATTACAAGTTTGTAGACACCGCCTCCTCCGCTTATAAACCCCCACCGTAGGGAACATCCTCAGTTTAGTCCATAAGCTGCGAGGAGAAAAATGAACCACACCCGACACATCGGGAAGAATACCGTGCACAGACGGTTTGAACAACCCGGAAAAACACTGTCTCAACAGAGAACAGATCAAATGCAAACATGCAACGGAACAACTGGGTGGGTGCTGGGTCTCCCATTGATGATTAAAGAAAAAAGAATTTACGGTACGTAAACAAAATTCTCTTTTTTCTGGTCATCATAATGGGAGACCCAGACAATGGGGATGTCCTAAAGCAATACCCCAGGGCGGGAAGAGTTCCTCAACAAGACGGATAATACACGGTCCCCCTTAAAGGTGGGCAACCGCCGCCTGGAGGACCCGCCTGCCCAAACTTGCGTCCGCAGAGGCATGGGCATGCACCATATAGTGCTTTGAGAAAGTGTGCAGGCTGGACCAGGTGGCCGCCTGACACACCTGTAGAGCAGATGCTCGATGTCGCAAGGCCCATGAGGCACCTACAGCTCTAGTAGAGTGTGCCTTCAAACCCACCGGGAGAGGCAAACCAGAAGACCGGTATGCCTCCTGAATGGGAGCCTTGATCCATCTGGCCAAGGTCGACTTCGAAGCCGAGGACCCCTTACAGCGACCCATCGTGAGGACAAATAAGGAATCCGAACTCCTAAAGGAGGCGGTCCTGGACACATAAATGCGTACAGCTCTCACGAGATCCAGAGTATGGAGGTCGCGCTCAACCTGATGAACGGGAGCGGGGCAAAATGATGGGAGAACAATCTCCTGGTTTAGGTGGAAAGTTGAAACCACCTTCGGCAAGAATTCAGGCCGCGGGCGCAACACCACCTTGTCTTGGTGAACCACCAGAAAGGGTGACTTGCACGAAAGTGCAGCCAATTCTGAGACCCTTCTCAGAGACGTAATTGCCACCAGAAAAACCACCTTCTGGGACAGACGAGAGAGAGAGATGTCTCTCAGTGGCTCAAACGGCGGTTTCTGCAGTGCCGCCAGGACCATGTTGAGGTCCCAAGGGTCCAGAGGTCGTCTGTAAGGCGGAACCACCCGAGACACCCCCTGCAGAAATTGACGAACCTTCGGGAGGAGCGCCAAGCGCCTGTCAAACAGCACTGAAAGTGCCGATACTTGACCTTTCAGAGAGCCAAGGGATAATCCCAACTCCAAACCCGACTGTAGGAAGGCCAACAATGTCGGGATGGACAAGGGCCACGGTGAGCGTCCACCAGAGGCACACCAGGAGAAAAAGATTTTCCACGTTCTGTGGTATATCTTCCTGGAGACAGGTTTCCTTGCCCGATTCATCGTGGCAACCACCGTAGGAGAGAAGCCCCTGGATGTCAGCAACCAGGCCTCAAGAGCCATGCAGTCAATCTGAGGGCCCTGGAATTGAGGTGGAAGAATGGGCCTTGCGCGAGTAGATCTGCGCGTTCTGGAAGAGCCCACCGGTGTCCGCCTGACAGTTGCCAGAGGTCCGGGTACCAGGACCTCCGGGGCCAATCTGGAGCCACTAGAATGGCTACTCTGCATTCTGTCCTGATTTTCCACAGAACCCTGGGAATCAGAGCCAGAGGCGGGAACACATATGGCAGCTGGAAGCTGGACCAACTCAGGATCAGGGCATCCGCCCCCAGAGACTGAGGATCCCACGATCGTGCCATGTATTGGGGTACCTGATGATTCAGCCGTGAGGCCATCAGATCCACGTCCGGAGTGCCCCATTTGCTGCAGATGTCCCGGAAGACGTCTGGATGCAGGGACCACTCTCCGGCGTCCATCCCCTGTCGGCTCAGGTAGTCGGCCTCCCAGTTCTCGACCCCTGGGATGTGAACTGCGGAGATCAGGCAGCCGTTTTCCTCCACCCAGGCTAGAATGCGGTGGACTTCGGCGAGGGCCTGAGCACTTCTGGTCCCTCCCTGATGATTTATGTAGGCGACGGCCGTCGCATTGTCGGACTGAACCCGAATGGGTTGTCCTGACAGGAATTTCTGAAACGCCAGGAGCGCCAGATAGACCGCCTTGATCTCCAGCACGTTGATCTGTAATGCCGACTCCGACTGAGTCCAGAGGCCTTGAGCCCTGTGGTGCAAGAACACCGCACCCCAGCCTTTCAGACTGGCGTCGGTGGTCACCACTAACCATGACGGTTTTAGAAAGGACCGGCCCCGTGACAGATGAAGTGGCTGGAGCCACCACTGTAGGGAGTCCCTGGTCGATTGTGACAGCGTCACCAGCCGATTCAGAGAAATCGTCCTTTTGTCCCATCGGCGAAGAATCTCCAACTGGAGAGGACGGAGGCGAAACTGTGCGAAAGGCACCGCCTCTATCGCCGCTACCATGCGTCCCACCAGCTTCATCAACCCCCGTAGGGAAGATTGTGGTGACAGGAGAACATTCTGCACTCCTGATTGGATCGCAAGCTGTTTGGCTTGAGGTAGGGACACCAGGGCTGAGTCCGTGTGGAAGTCCATGCCCAGATATGTCAAAGACTGGGTCGGAATCAGGGTCGACTTTGGAATGTTGAGAAGCCACCCGAACTGTTCCAGAGACTTCATGGTCACCTCCAGGCTCACCCGACAAAGGTCTTCCGATGGCGCCCTGACCAGCAGGTCGTCCAAATAGGGAATGACGGCGTGTCCCTGCACATGCAGGAGAGCCATCATTGAGGCCATCACCTTTGTGAACACTCGCGGTGCCGAGGCTAGCCCGAATGGCAGTGCCACAAATTGGAAGTGTTCTTCCCCCACTGCGAATCTCAACCAGCGCTGATGAGCCGGTGCAATGGGCACGTGAAGGTAGGCGTCTCGGATATCTATGGACGCCAGGAAGTCTCCCTGTGACACAGCCGCGATCACGGAGCGCAGGGATTCCATACGGAACTTCCGAACCAACACGTGGCGGTTGAACAACTTGAGGTCCAGAACCGGACGAAAAGAGCCGTCCTTCTTTGGGACAATAAAGAGGTTGGAGTAAAAACCCCTGAACCTCTCTCCCGTGGGTACTGGGACCACCACTCCGTCTCTGCGGAGTCCCTCCAACACCAGATGAAAAGCCTGAGCTTTGTCTAGGGATGGAACAGACCGATGGAATCGGTGTGCCGGCTGTGACGTCAGCTCTATCCTGTAGCCTTTTGAGACTACGTCTCGGACCCACTGGTCTTGAACGTGGAGAAGCCATCTGTCCTGGAAAAGAGACAGGCGGCCCCCCACCTGTGGGGAGACAGGATGAAGGAGCGAGTCATGCCGAAGCGGGTTTAGGGGTGGCAGCTGCAGCCCCTGCCGGCTTCTTTTGGCGACTTTTGTTGCGCCACTGAGTGGAGGGCTTGCCCCCACGGTCCGCGCGAGCGGACGCCGCTGATGACTGCGAGCTGGGGCGAAAGGACCACTGTTTTGGGTTCCTTTTCACGGAATACCGTGGCTTAGGCTTATTCTGCGGTATCTTAGACTCAGCAGAATCCTTTATCAGCTTGTCCAGCTCGGTGCCGAAGAGCCTGTCACCAGCAAACGGAAGATTTTGCAAAATCTTCTTAGACGTGGCATCTGAGTCCCAAAGACGCAGCCACAACAACCTGCGGATCGCTATAGCATTGGCCGAAGCCACAGCCGAGCGAGTGGCAGTTTCCAAAGTTGCCGTCCTGGCGTAATCCGCATAAGCCCTTGCTCTGTCGGTGAGTGCCAGGACCTCTGGGCTGGCCCTAGCTAGATCAGAGATACCATCCAAGCAGGAGGTAATCGCTTGTAGGGTCCAGACCGCGGCAAAATTAGGGGCAAATGAAGACCCCACAGCCTCATAGGAAGACTTGGCGAGTTGCTCGACCTGTCTATCAGTAGCATCCTTCAATGAGGAGCTATCAGAGGCAGAAAACAAGGAGCGTGCAGCAATCCTAGTCATGGAAGCGTCCACCTTAGGGGACTGTGACCATTCCAGAAGCACCTCCTGAGGAAAGGGAAAGCGAAGGTCCTTAGGTTTACGGACATAACGCCGCCCAGGATGTAACCTGGGTGCTCTAATCACCCTTCCAAAATTAGTGTGGTCCATAAAGGACCCACTTGGTCTCGCCTCCGGCCGCAGCCATTGATAGACCTCCTTGGGGTGAACAGTCACCTCCTCAGGAGGAGTGACCAGACGTAATGTCTCATTGATGGAGGACACCAGATCCTCCACCCCATCTGGAGGTTCAGAGACAGACCCGAGAGTAGAACCCCCATCATCTTCCTCACCATCAGAGGAACGCTCCTCCTCAGAGGGAGCTTGGAGCTCTGGAGAGGCCTCACGAGCTCGCTTAGGGGGTCTCACAGAAGAAGTAAGAAGCACCCGGGGGTAACTGGGAGGAGTAGCTGGGTTTTCCAGCCTCCTATGAAGTGCCTCCAGGGATTGCGACATGGAGGACATCTGGGACAGCAGAGATTCATTTATCTTATTCTGCGCTTCCCATGTCCCTGGGATCACCCGAACCTCAGGGTACAGACCCGCAGATTCTGATTCAACAGTAACTGTCCGGGACTCTGGGCGTCCGCAATTATTGCAGGACCCCTCCACCAGTGAACCGTTGCATGTAGCGCAGGTAATGGTGCCATCTGCCGCCTTAGCAGCATGCTTCCTTACTGAGGACATCGCCACAGTAGGGGGAAATAAGCCAAGTTGTAACAAACAAACCGGAGATCCCGGTGGCTTACCGACCGCAGTAAGCGGTAGGAGGAAGCGGTGTTCGTGTGTGACCTCCGCGAGTTCCGGTCTCCCCTGGAAAGTGCAGACACACGCTGCAGCCAGATCCCAGCCGGGAAGAGAGGGAGAAGATGGCCGCCGACAGTAAAGTCATAGGCGTGGCCAGGAACACGCGGGAGAACACAAAACACGCCCATCGGTGATGTCACCGTAAGAGCTGCTTCCTCCTCCTCCAGGCAGCCTCAGTAATGGAGGTGCCAGAGCCCGCAGCGCGGGAAAAGAGTGTGTAACAATACACATACACACACCGACTGCATGCACAAAACAAACATCAGCAGTCTACAGCCTCAGCCCCTGAGACACACAGGGCGGTCAGCCAGAGTGACCCCAGCACAGGGTACACCGACAGAACCGCGGACCCGAGGGTAACCGCGCGGTCTGAGTGTCATGACACCAAGTGACAGACACTACCCCCAGGCACACAAGGAGACACACCAGGTGCCTCAGTGCCGATCCGGTCTGTAAGCACCTTTAGGGAGGCCTCGGACGGGGGTACAGCACCAGTCCGGAGTGTAAGCACCATTTAGGGAGGCCTCGGACTGGGCTGGCTCCGTCCGGTCTGTAAGCACCATTTAGGGAGGCCTCGGACGGAGCGGAGCTGTGCAAGGCTCCAGGCTCCCCCTCTCCAGAGCCTCCATGGAGGGATGGAAAGGAAGGAGCTCGACAGCGTACCGGGAGAACAGCAAGTGTCCAGGCTAAAAAGCCCTCCGGTACCTCCACCAGCGTGTTCCACAAAGGGTGAGCGGGGAGACTGTCGAGGGTCCCGACCGGGACCATTTACCTTGTCTTCATACGCCATCACGTAAGCTGTGAGAATGCAGTGAAGTGCAAGCAAAGCGTGATCCTCCGAGCACACTAAGTTAAAAACTGAGGATGTTCCCTACGGTGGGGGTTTATAAGCGGAGGAGGCGGTGTCTACAAACTTGTAGTACCTAGTGTGACCTCCGGAGGGCGAAGCCCTAAACCCCATTGTCTGGGTCTCCCATTATGATGACCAGAAAAATGGGGTAAAAAAGCTGCAAAAACGCTGAAAGAATTGACATGCTCCTTCTTTTAAAAAACGCAGCAGTTTTTTCATTTCAGTCAGTAAAGGAATCCCATGTGTGCATGAGATTTCTGACATCGCAGTTTTCACTTGTTCTGTAAAAAACAGCTTTTAATTTGCATGAAACTCATGAAAAATAAATGAAACAAAAAAGCAAAGTGTGACCGTAGCCTTAATATGTTTTTCCATGGTAATAATCTATTACTTTTTTATATACTCTCCCAGAGGAAGGAGGAGACAGACAAGCTCAGTGCTATATACTTTTTCTTTTTAATAGATTTTAACTGTGTAATAAAAATGAATCTGCTCCTACAAAAGAGGGTGACAAGTGGCTTTAAAAAGTAATGGGATTATACAGCCAAGTTCTCACTACATAAACACCGCTTATTGGAAAAAAAATACTGCATGTCAATTCTCTTACCTTTGAATCCTTGGCATAGTAAAGGGTTCTGCCCCGAAGCTTAAAATAGCGTTTTTTCCATCTTTGAAATGAACTGGTTTGCTTCAGTAATAATCCTTCTTTGATACTTGTCTGGAAAGTAAACAGAAAAAACACAATTGTCAAAAAGGAATGAGCACATTATTCTTCTACCTCCAGAACATGAGTGGTCAGAAGAGCATTACAGCATGAAAGTTAAACTTCAATATTCACTGATATTAGGGGCTGAAATCCCTGGAGAAATGCATGTACTGTACATGTAGTCGTCATAAGCCTTAAGGGTAAACAAGACACAAATGCAGGTTTTTGAGGCCCATGTGGAACGCCAATTAACCTCTTTGCCACAATGGGCATACTGGATATGTCCAGGAAACCTTAGAGTTCCCGACATTGGACGTATCCAGTACGTTCAGCTTTCAAGCGATTGCTGCGGCTGCTGTCACAGTGATCGCTTGAAAACTACAATACCTTCTAGAAGGTACGGACCTGACATTGTCGCTTCAGGGTTTCGTCACCCCCTCGATAACGATTGCTGTGATTGGCTGTACAATTCAGTGCAGCTATGATGGGCACTATAACAGTTGATTGCAGGTCCCAAACCCTGATTGGGTGATTCCACAATTGCCCAATCATGCTACAGATTAGCAGTCTGATCACACAGTGACTGCCCTCCTCAAGCTCAATCCGGATAGACACATGAGGAGAGTGGTCACTGTGCCATTCTGCTGTTGATCTGGCTGGGAACTGTGGTGCCAC
This sequence comes from Allobates femoralis, assembly GCA_033576535.1. NCBI lineage: Eukaryota > Metazoa > Chordata > Amphibia > Anura > Aromobatidae > Allobates > Allobates femoralis. The sequence goes on along the minus strand of JARQOC010000002.1, from coordinate 589,964,732 downwards.
ATGTGATTTGTGCCTGTGACACCACTGCTCCTGCTCCTTGCTGAAGGATCAAGGAAGAAAGAAGACTTTTTATGTCCTCTCCTTCTTAGCTCATATCTCTCCCCTCAGACAATGATAGGATCCCACCTTCCTGTATTCCTCACACTCATCTTCCATCAGTAATTCTGACCCCTCACTGAGATGCCGCAGAATACAGCGGCCTGTTAGTGAACCCCAAGCCAGCACTGGTGACCCCCATTGGACCTCACCCCCTGAAAATTATGAGCCACAGATTCCTTATTTTATGGAACAAAAAAGAATCCAATTTAATACAGCTGGCCTCACAGAAATTGTATTCTAAATGGTTATGTCCCAGACGCACTTTGAGGCCATTCATAAATTTCTCCACTATAATGATAATACCCAATGTCTTCACCAAGACGACCCCAACTTTGATGGTCTTTTCAAAGTAAGGTCAGTCATCAATTATTTTAATGACAATTTTGCTGAAGTTTAATATCCCCAAAGATAGATCTGCCTGGATAAGAGGTTAGTAAGAAGGCCAGGTACGGAATGAAAATGTATAAAGCTTTGTGAGAGAGTACCTCAGGATATACCCACAGGTTTAGAGTATACGAAGGGAAGGACATCTGAATTGAACCCCATGAATATACCCCTGTCCTGGGAGTGAGTGGGAAAGTTGTGTTTGATTTAGTGCATCCACTGCTGGATCAGGGTTATCACCTGTGCGTTGATAACTTCTAAATCAGTATCACACTGTTCTAGTTCCTTTCTGACAGAGCTACCACAGCTTGCGGTACTGTGTGGAAAAGCCAGAAGGGCCTCCCTAAGCCACTTGGGCAGCTGATCAGAAGGGTGAGAGAACAGCTCAATGTAAAAACAACATGCTTGTGGTCAAGTAAAAGGACAAGATGGATGTCCTTTTCATGACCACAATCCATGGACCCGGCACCCAAGCCACCACTATACGAGGTGCCTCTACACCGGTCAACAAACAAGACGGTGTCCTTGGATCCAATAAACACATAGAGGGTGTTGATATTTCTGATCAAGTCCTCGAGCCTTACCATGCGTTGAGAAAGTTTAAGGTGAAATACAAAAAATTGTCCGTGCACATCGAACAGATGGCACTATACAATACATTTGTGCTAGTACGATGCGCAGACCAGACGGTTCCTTCCTTCAATTCAAGGAGGTTGTAATTAAAGCCCTGATGTTTGGAATTCAGGAAGAAGCAGGCCACAGTACCTCTGGAACTGAATGTGTCTGTATAGTACCAGGACAACATCTCCCTGGGAAGATCCCTCAGACAGGTGGAAACGGAAGATCACAAAAGAGTTACCGAGTGTGTTACAAAAGGGGGATAAGGAAAGACACCATTTGGCAATGTGACACATACCTCAACAAACCTGGCCTATGTATAAAACAATGTTTCAAAGACTACTACACATCCATGCAATACTAAATTTATTTCTACACAACTCACACAGGTCAGCCTGACGTTCTCTACACAACTCACAAATGCCAACCAGACTCACTTTACACAACTCAAATGTAAACCTGATGTACTCTACACAACTCTCATAACTCAACCTGACATACAACTAACAACTGCCAACCTGACACACTCTACACAACTCCCATATACCACCAGATTATAAAATTCACACACAAGGAAAACCTACATCAGTTCCATTATAGGGTTATTTGTGGGTGGTTCCTACTATTTTGGCATCTCATCGGCTCTGAAAATGAGTCATGATGCCGCTGATCATTATATCAAGGTCTGCAAGCCAAAACATCCCTCCTTCCTTTTGGAGCCCTGCCATGTGCCCAAACAGTACTTTTCCACCACATGTGAGGTATCGGGGAACAAATTTCAAAACATTTCTGGGTTTATTTTTTTCCTGTTACCCTTGTGGAAATAGCTGAAAGAATATTTCTGTGGAGAAAATTCAATTTTTTAATTTACAAGGCCAAAGTGTGAACCACTCGGGGGTTAAAGGTGCTCACGACACATCTAGAAAAGTTCCTTTGGGGGGGGGGGGGGGGTCTAGTTAATGAAATGGGGAAACTTGTGGAGTTCTCACTGTTCAGAGACATGAGGGGGCTCACCAAACAAGACACAGCATCCGTTAACGATTTCAGCCAATTTTCCACTTGATAAGTCAAATGTCGCTCCCTACTTCCGAGCCCTGTCATGCACACGGACAGTGGTTTCCCACCACATGTGGGGTATTGGTGTACTCAGGAGAAATTGCACTAAAAATTATGGGGTATATGTTCTCCTGTTACCCTTGAAATTAAAATATTTTAGCTGAAAAAACATTTTTGTGCAGAAAATTTTACATTTTTTTGTATTCACAGCTCAATGGTCTAAATTTCAGTGAAGCACCTGGGGGTTCAAGGTGCTCACCACACATCTAGAAAAGTTCTTTGAGGGGTCTAGTTCCCGAAATGGGGTCACTTGTGGGGGGATTCCACTGTTTAGGGACATAAGGGACTCACCAAACACAATGTAGAATCCGCTACTTCAGCCAATTTTCCACTTGAAAAGTCAAATGTCGCTCCCTCCCTTTCGAGCCCTGTTGTGCAGCCAACCAGTGGTTTTCCTCCACATGTGAGGTATCTGTGCAGGAGAAATTGCACTAAAATGTATGGCATCCATTTTTTCCTGTTACCATTGTGAAAAAGCAAAATTTGGTACTAAAGCAACAGTTTTGGTTAAAATAATAAAATGTTAATTTTTTTCCTTCTATATTGCTTAACTCCATGTGAAGCAGCTGAAGGGTTACTAATCTTTTTGAATGTGGTTATAGTAGCTTGTGTGCAGTTTTTGGAATTGTGACACTTTGGGGTGTTTTCTGTCATATAGGCCCCTCAAAGGGACTTCAAATGTGATGTGGTCCCTAAAAAAATGGCTTTGTAAATTTCGATGTAAAAATGAGAAACTGCTCATGAACTTTGAACCGTTCTCAATTTCTTAAAAAAAAAAAAAAAAAATTTACTTCCCAAATTGTGCTGATGTAAAGTAGACATATGGGAAAAGTTATTTATTAATTATTTTGTGTGACATAGCTCTCTGGTTTAAAGGTATAAAAGTTGAAAGATTAAAAACTTAAAACTTTTCACCAAATTTCCATTTTTTTCCTTCAAAAAAATATTATCCTAGATTTACCACTAACATGAAGTCCAATATGTCACGAAAAAAACAACCTCAGAATCACTGGGATCAATTTGCCGCCGCCTCCTCTTCTGTTCCTTGTGACGTCAAGAGCAGAAGATGAGGGCAGGCCCCGCAGAAGAGGAAGCGGTGGCAGACACATAGAGGGGGCGGAACACACAAGGAGGAGGCAGGGAGGATTGTGCCAACAGCGAGGAAGTCTTAATCAGACCCCACCCAGGGGAACTCTTAACTGTAAAGTTTGCAAAGTGTTTTTTTTGGGGGTACAGGGGAGCTAGAGCCTTAGTGCACAGCTTCCCTGAATGCACCAGACACGCTGCATTCAGTGGTGCTGTCACTTTTGTAAGCATCAGGGGGGCAACAGGTCCTCTTTAAAAGGAATCGAACGCCAGGTGTTTGCTACTCTGAGAGCAGTGTGATATAGGGGCAGACACTGATTCCAGTAATTTACTGGGTGCTGCAGTTGTGATAAAATGAGTTTTCACTGCTGCAGACCTAGCATTGGACAAAACAATGTGCCTTCTAAAACCCCACTCACACTATGAATTGACAGCTTTCTATGTACACTGTATATGGACAAAAAGCTGCTACTCAGTGGTGGGTGAGTTACACAGAACAGGATGTCTACAAGGATACAAGATACCTTGTCCTGTAATGATAATCTCCTGCTGATAAAACTCTGATTTCATTGAAACCACAAAAAAACAACCCAGCAAGTGATACATTGCTGGAATCGGCATGTCAGCCTCTACATCACGCTGCTCTCAGATTGCATTGCCAAACCTGCTGACAAATGTTACATATTCAATTAGGTCTCCTAATTGGAAAAATATGAACTACTTGTCTTCATAGAAATTAATATTTTACTAGGATAATAAGAGTTTGTTGGCATACAGATTATTTTCACCCAAATAGTGAAGACATAATATGGTATTATTTCAAAACTCACTCTCCAGCTCTCAGTTACAAGACAAGTCATTCAGATGTCTGTTTTTCATGTACAAGTACTATCCTAGTTTTTCAAAAGTAGAACTTGCATTTGTGGGGTAGTTCACGTCAGTTTTTTTCCTATGAGCACAAAAGTACAAAGTCTTGTTCAAAATTGGTCAAAGTCGGTAACAAACGATTATGGGTCCGTGAAAAAAAAAAAAAAAAAATAGGATAGCACTCAGATGTTATCAAATTACTGTCAATTTTTCATGCACTGTTAGATAGAAGATGGAGATTTTTTTTCCCACATAAGAAAAAAACTGCTGAAAATCAGACCAAAATGTGCCGAATCTCTGATAAACATTACTGATGAAAATATCTTTTTGTGGGTGAAAAAACTGATATCTGAATGAGCCCTACTAAGAGCAGATCTCAACATGAACCTATAGATATGGATGCATCCATATGCACCAAGGATCAGTCTGCACTGCTGAATAATGCTTTTCTTTCGAGGCCTCCCTTAAAAGAAGTCTCCAATCTCACATGAGACAGCTTTAAGTGATGGTTTAACCCCTTACTGACCCTTGACGCCACGTAGACGTCATGAAAGTCGGTGCGTTCCCGATCTTTGACACACATAGGCATCATGGCGGGATTGCGTTCCTGCAGGTCGGGTGACTGGGCTCAGTGAAATGTCACCCGACCTGCAAATACGCGAGGACCTCCAGTTTCCCCTGGGGCGGTGGCTTTGTTCCCCCCCATGGCTACGATCTCTCTGATTGGCTGTTGAAAGTGAAACAGTCAGAGCGATTGTAATATTTCACCAATGAAGGTTGGTGAAATATTGCAATCCAGCCATGGCCGGTACTGCGGTAGCACCGACCAATGTCTGGAGCAAGGTGACTTCTGTGTCACCCATCCATATCTGATTGGAGCTAGCGTCCATGTGATGCTATCCCTCCAATCAGATGTGGAGAGTCGGTTTAATGTGCAACACCCGGAGCCCGCCCTCCTCAACCTCATTTTATCTGTGAATCAAAGGCTGAAGATGGAGGTGCCCAACGTGCCGTAGCCCTGCCACCACTCTCCGGTGATCGCCTACTGTCCACCGATCACTTCCCACTCCCCCAATACACTGGGGATACAGCTCTACTGCTGGCTACTGCATGCATCCCCCATGCCATCTGATCACACCCTGTTCCCCGCTGCAAAGGCGGCAGACATCGGGTGACAGGTAAAGATTGGATGGCACAGGGGATGCTGTAGAAGCCGGCAGCACCGTCGCCGTAATTGCAGGTTACGGGGGAAGCGGGGAGTGATCAGCAGGCAAGGCATTTATGCCAGAGTGTACTGAGGTGTCTCAGCCGCAGTACATGTACGACAAGCAGCAGCCAATCAGATTCAAGTGGCTGCTAGCGTCGGATCGGCCACTGCTTGTCGTATATGTACTGCGGATGAGATACCTCAGTACGGAGCTGGCATTAAATGCATCACTCCCCACTTGCACCCGCAGCAGCTTGGAGTGTGTGTGAGGTGTGTGTGAGAGTGTGTGTGAGAGAGAGTGAGATGGGGCTGGATCATGGGGGCTGCATGGGGGGATGATGGGGGATGCATGTTGTCCGCTAACAATTGTAGCTTATTTTCCATCCAAAAAGTCAAGTGGCACTCCTTCCCTACCGAGCCCTGCTGTGCACCCAAATAGTGGTTTTCTGCCACATATGAGGTATCTGCGTACTCAGGAGAAATTGCCTCAACAAATTTTAGGATCCATTTTATCCTATTGCTCATGTGAATATTAAAAAATTGAGGCTGAAAGAACATTTTAGTGAAAAAAAGTAGATTTTTCATTTTTACGAATCAAGGTGTGAAGCACATGGGGGATAAATGCTCACAGTGCATCTAGATAAGCTCCTTGAGGAGGGGTCTAGTTTCCAAAATGGGGTCACTTGTGCGGGAGCTCCAATGTTTAGGCACACAGGCTCTCCATACGCAACATGGTGTCCGCTAACAATTTCATCTAATTTTCCATTCAAAAAGCCAAATTGCGCTCCTTCCCTTCCGAGCCCTACCGTGTACCCAAACAGTGGTTTATAACCACATATGAGGTATCGGAGTACTCAGGAGAAATTGCCCAACAAGCTTTAGGATCCATTTTATCATGTTGCCCGTGTGAAAATGAAAAAAAATTGAGGCTAAAAGGACATTTTTGTTAGAAAATTAAACCATTTTTTTCTTCCACATTGCTTTAGTTCCTGTGAAGCACCTGAAGGTTAATAATCTTCTTGAATGTCGTTTTGAGTAGCTTGAGGGGTGCAGTTTTTCAAATGGTGTCACTTTTGGGTGTTTTCTGACATGTATGCCCCTCAAAGGGACTTTAAATGTGATGTTGTCACTAAAACAATGGTTTTGTAAATTTTGCTTGAAAAATGAGAAACTGCTGATGAATTTTGAACACTTATAACAAAATTTTTTTTCCCCAAAATTGTGCTGATGTAAAGTAGACATGTGGGAAATGTTATTTATTAACTATTTTGTGTCACATAACTCTCTGGTTTATAATAAAATAAAAATTCAAAATTTGAAAATTGAAAATTGCGGATTTTCAAAGTTTTCGCCAAATTTCCGATTTATTTCACAAATAATCGCAAAAATTATTCAACCTAAATTTTCCACTAAACATGAAGCCCAATATGTCACAAAAAACTGTCTCAGAATCGCTAGGATCCATTGAAGCCTTCTAGAGTTATTACCTCATAAAGGGACACTGGTCAGAATTGCAAAAAATGTCGAGGTCAGTAAGGTCAAAGTGGGCTGGTTGGTGAAGGGGTTAAAGTCACATTCAAGTCAAGTACTCTTTACCTACTAAAAAGAGATCTGCTGCACACCAGCACTTCATGCCTTTAAAGGAAAAACCAAAATGGCTGACATGTACTATTTCATAATGTGAACAGGGACCAAGATCATATTGGAAAGCTACTGAAAGCTATCTAGGATAAATGTGAAAAATTGGTTGATGTGATGGCCTTTGACATCGTAAGCCCAGTAACAGTCGACAAGGTTTTTTCACTCTACTGGGTCCTATCTAAAACCTCATCCCTGAATGAAGGTGCCAGGAGGGCACTGAAACGCGTCGGAATAAAGAAGGATTTGACTGAATATCTGATGCTCGTGCTTTTATTGGAGTGATCGATCCTGGCAGCGCGGACTGTAGTATACCTTTCTTCCTAAAGTATCTTGCACACTCTTGGCATTCTCTTGATGAGCTTCAAGAGGTAGTCACCGGAAATGTTCTTCCAACAGTCTTGAAGGAGTTCCCAGAGATGCTTAGCGCTTGTTGGCCATTTTGCCTTCACTCTGCGGTCCATCTCACACCCAACCATCTCGATTGGGTTCAGGTCTGGTGACTGTGGAGGCCAGGTCATCTGATAATAGCACCTCATCACTCTCCTTCTTGGTCAAATAGCCCTTAAACAGCCTAGAGGTGTGTTTGGGGGTCACTGTACTGTTGAAAAGTAAATGATGGTCCAACTAAACGCAAACCGAATGGAATAGCATACCGCTGCAAGATGCTGTGGTAGCCATGCTGGTTCAGTATGCCTTCAATTTTGAATAAATCCCAACAGTGTCACCAGCAAAGCAACCCTACACCATCACACCTCCTCCTCCATGCTTCATGGTGGGAATCAGACATGTAGAGTCCATCCGTTCACCTTTTCTGCGTCACACAAAGACACAGTGGTTGGAACCAAACATCTCAAATTTTGACTCATCGGACCAAAGCACAGATTTTCACTGGTCTAATGTCCATTCCTTGTGTTCTTTAGCCCAAACAAGTCTCTTCTGCTTGTGCCTGTCTTTAGCAGTGGTTTCCTAGCAGCTATTTTACCATGAAGGCCTGCTGCATAAAGTCTCCTATTAACAGTTGTTGTAGAGCTGTGTTAGCTGCTAGAACTCTGTGTGGCATTGACCTGGTCTATAATCTGAGCTGCTGTTAACCTGCGATTTCTGAGGCTGGTGACTCGGATGAACTTATCCTCTGCAGCAGAGGTGACTCTTGGTCTTCCTTTCCTGGGGCGGTCCTCATGTTAGCCAGTTTCTTTGTAGCGCTTGATGGTTTTTGCAACTGCACTTGGGGACTTGGGGATAATAAAGTCATATTACCAAGTTTGTATTTTCATAGCAGCCATACAGCTGAACGTTATATTTTTTACAAGCAGACAGCCCCTTTATACTAGGGAATTAGCTTTACAAACGCTGAACAATTTGTTCCCAATAATGACATACATAGATTTTAGTTACATGTACGCTATTCAGCCGATCACAGAGCTGAAGCAAATTAAGATTAATGACTGTAAGCATTAATTATAAAACACAGTTTGTACCATCCATTACTGGATACTGAAAAGCATAATGGATCTATGCTACTTCAGTCCTTGGCTTTGATGCTTCTCTTGGGAATAGGGTAGATGAAGAAATAAATCATCATCTATAAAGTGTTGGAATATAAAAGAAAAAGTTTATTTGCAAATAAAGAAATAATAAGAGTTTCAGTAACAAGTTACCGTATGTGCTTTAAAGCAAAAAATAAAATTAAACATTAATAACTGTGTTAAAGCATACCTATCATTATTAGTTACAAGACAGGCATAACATAATAGGTCCTCATACATCAATTTGTATCCAGGTGCTATTACTTCCACAGATTGCTCAGAAATACACAGCTCGTCAGGAGGAATCACTTAACTTCTGCTATTTGCACTTACATATCTCTCTCTCTAGATTTTGGCAAATTCTGCTTCAGCGCACACAACTCAGTGTATGTGCGCAATAGAAAATATATGAGCCTGTGTAATGAGTAGCCTGTGTATTGAGCTGAGCATACGTTATGGCATTGGAAGTAGAAGATGAGCATTCTGTATGCTTAAGAGCAGCTTTCTGAGCAGTCAGTGGGGTCTCAGGACCCCGGCTCCCATCATTCAGTAGGACATTAGATTAGTGAAATTTGCAAGAATGGAAAGGGATTTTTAGATGCTGCGATGCCAAAAGCACGTGTGAAGCTGAGGCATCCCTTGCCATTCTTGTATGTTTCGTTGTTCCAGCACGTGCGTAGCTACGGTATCCCTTTCCATTCTTGTATGTTTCGTTGTTCCAGCACGTGCAAAGCTGCAGCATCCTTTTCCATTCTTGTAGGTTTCGTTGTTCCAGCATGTGCGAAGCTGCGGCATTCCTTTCCATTCTTGTATGTTTCATTGTTCCTGCACGTGCGAAGCTGCGGCATTCCTTTCCATTCTTGTATGTTTCGTTGTTCCAGCACGTGCGGAGCTGCGGCATCCCTTTCCATTCTTGTATGTTTTGTTGTTCCAGCACGTGCGGAGCTGAGGCATCCCTTTCCATTCTTGTATGTTTCGTTGTTTCAGCACATGGGGAGCTGCGGCATTCCTTTCCATTCTTGTATGTTTTGTTGTACCAACACGTGGGGAGCTGCGGCAGCCATCAATGCTTTAACGGTAGTTGTGACCCATCACAACTTCAAAGGGTGAGCTTCACTTATCACTACAGAATGTTTCATCTCTTGGGATAAGGCCCTATGGTACGCTTCTGTCTTTCTCTAGTTCACTAGGACATTAGATTGACACTCTGGACCCAAAATAAATCACTGATTCTGGATTCTCATGTTTATTATATCTATAGGACTTCATATACTCAAGTTCCAAAGGCCTTCATTGGGCTGATATGACAGCTTACCCTCTCACACCATAGCTATACAGTGGCAGACTGTGAGAAATCTTTGGACTGCCTTCTTTCAGTGATGGTCGTTATCAAAGACAACAGTTTAAAGAACAAAAGAAATTGAATGGAGTGAAAAGTTTTATATTTTAAACTCTGTATGCTTTATTGAAATCTACGGCTTTGCCTGAGGAACACACAATGAGTAATTTTGGGGTATTCAAACAGAACCATTGACAAAAGTAGTGTGAGTAGTGTTAAAAATCTTAAAAATACACAATTTCCAAGTGTGGACACCTGTTAATAAGATGTAGGAGTTTTTTGGACATTCTAAGAAAAAAAAAAAAACATAAGGTGTTCATGTGGAGCTGAGCCTAACACCACAGCCCATCTATGAAGGCTCCTACAAGTTCTTTTTAAATGTGTCAGTGAGAGTTGTGTTAATTCAGCCAAAAAAAGATTTGTGAGGACAGGCCCCAACGATGAAAAGGCCTGGCTCAAAATAAGGGAATGAGGTTACTACTCTGTCAACCTCTATGAGGTTCTTCTCACCAAGCATGTTAACCATTGACTTTATGGAGTATACTTTATATGCAGGGACATTCCAGAAAAGGACCTTCCACAAACTGCATAATTGTGAAAATGGGATTTATCAGACCAGAAACTGTTCTAGGTTCCTTAGTAGCATGCTTTACATCACTCCAGCCTAATCTTGTTGTTCAGTTTAGTGATATTGGGCTTTAGGGTTTAATTTCAGATGTTTATTGGATTCATGAAGCTTTCAATGAACGTTCTTGTATTGATGGCACTTCCACATGGCAATTGAGACTGAGTGAAGCAGCAAACAAATTTTGCATAACACATTTCAATCTATGGCTGCCCTGTTTTTAAGTCTGCGATCTACCAGTACTTGACTTGGCTTTACTATTAGGCAGTTTCAGCAAACAACAATAGGATTCAAAATTGACTGGCAAATCTAGCAGATCAAAAACATTCAAAGACTGATTTGACACTTGCCAGAGTTTAAATTCATTGAGCTTATCATTGAGTTTTTTATTTTTGCTTAAACACAGAATTAAATAATGAGAGGTTCACATACCTTATCCCATATTGTGTGGGTCATACAACCGTAGATTCTCTCATTCAAGAAAATTGGGTCGATTATGCCAAAGACATACTCAGATCAAACTCATCAGAATTTGATCATAGTGTGACCTGATTCTCTCACATTAAAGAATTACACGTTAGGGGAAGATGGAGAACAAAATTTCTCCCTATGCTCCACTGTGTCAGTGTGAGGACATCAGACTACTTTGGATGGCATCCAAAGCTATCCACGCACTGTAGACATGAATGGGACTCGTCTGATTGACGCATCAAAGCGCAGTGCAATGTGATTTTATTTTCATGTCTAATCGGAATGAGATTAAAAAAAAAAAACCTGTGGATCAGCACTTACATTTTAACCTCTTTCAGGAATATAACTATGCGGTACGTCATTTGTCGGCCACCTCACTTTGATGTGAACTCCTGCGGTAAGCTCAAATCGTACACCCCCCATCTTAGCCGATATCAGCAGCTAAAATGGGTGGCTAACACGGCCAATCGGAGAGATCCGATCGGTGGTGTTAACCCTTTGAATCGCACTCGTCATTCAAACTTCAAAACCTTTTTTCATTACTTACATAACTGTAAAAGCATACATGTTTGACATCTACAAATTCGTACTGACCCGACGCATCATTCCAACACGTCAGTTTTACCATGTAGTGAACATGGCGAATGTGTAACTGCACTTTTTTTTTGCAATTTCACCACACTTGGAATTTTTTTTCCCATTTTCCTGTACACTATATGGTAAATGATTTCCCCTGAAAGTACAACTCGTCCAGCAAAAAACAAGCCCTCATAAATCTTTGACAGAAAAATAAAAAAAGTTATGGCTCTTGGAAGAAGGGGAGGGAAAAATGGAAATGAAAAATAGAAAATCGCCCGGGTGTAAAGAGGTTAAATAACTTTAGTCTGAGTATTATCTGATGAAAAAAAATCAGATAGGACACGTCTAACACATACAGTATTGAGAATGAGTCCTGATAGTTATTATTAATACATTAACTCCTTAATGACCAATGACGGCTATACCCGTCATGGCTTTGAATTGTCACTGTGTGTAAACACTCTGGTCAAAAAATTCAGAAAATAACATCCTAAATTTACTAACAAAGTCCAATATGACATGAAAAAACAGTCTTAGAATCACTGGAATATGTTTAAGCGTTCCAGAGTTATAACCTCACAGTGACACTGGTCAGAATTGCAAAATAAGGCTGGGTCCTTAAGGTGTTAAAAGTATTGTGCAAGAGAAAGCATATCATATTTTTGGGATTATAAAATGCAGTTTTGAGCTCACCCCCCTCCATTGCTCTATATGCCCCCCTGCTGGCGCAACCATTTTTAACTCACACTCCACCACTTGCTTCATCGCTCCCAATTCCTCGGTCCTTCCTGTGTGTGCCAGCATCCGACACAAGATTGGAACAGCACAGTGATGACATCTCTGTATGTCCTGGTCACATGATCGGCTTGGGCACAGAAAGAGACACCAAGGATCTGGGAGCAACGGAGCCAGCGGCGGAGGGCGAATTAAAAAACATTTATTATTTTACTGTGTGTGCATCAGCAGAGGGGCATATAGAGTGATGGGGGGGGGCTATATGTGCCAGCACACAGGGGCATGTAGCCCGGTATAGCACACGGGAAGGGAGGGGCATATGTGCCAGCACACGGGGGAAGGGGGGCATATCCAGGATGGGGGACTATGTACCAGGATGGGGGTTGTATATATACCAGGATGAGGGACATATATATGGTTTGTAAGGACACTGGCATTATAAGACGGACCCCACTTAACTTAGTTTTTTTTTTCTTTTTCTTCACCAAATTTTGGTTGCGTCTTATAATCAGGTGCATCTTATAAAGCAAAAAATATGGTTATTTAGTTTGCACTCAAGAAAAGGGGTATAATGACGGTGAAGTTAATGTCACAATTAGGGCTGAAGTTGAGTGTACAAATTATTGTTTTACTGAAAAGAGATTTCTAACCCAGCCAAACTAGCGACTATAAAGGGAAAATGCCCTGAAAGTGTGTCTGCAAGAGTTTTTAGTTTGTCTTCTTATCATAAGTCATGTGAAAATTCAGTATGAGGCAAGGGTCTCCAACATGTACCTTAGGACACACGTGTGGCCCACGATTCCAGGTTCTATGGCCGGCAGTTGACTTCATGCTTTATGCATTAGCATCAGATTTAGCAAATAACTATGAAAAGAAGGAAGGTCTCCAGATGGTGACTTTTAGGAGTAGAGCATAGGTAAATGTGTCTATACTGGTTGGATATGGGTTATACTTCGTGAAACTGGGTGCAACGTGTGATGAACGTGGTTAATGCAAAAATACCAATGGTGGAACCATTGGATGTACGGTAAATATACTGATTATAAAAGGGAGGAGGGTACAATGTTTTGGTGTGCTTTCTGTGGGGGAAGCTTTCAATGTCATTCTATCGGGATGACTCTTGGTGTCATTATGGTGTTAAGGTATCGTCACACGGGGCAACATTGCCGGCAAACTGAGGGGGGTGGCCAAGTTGCCGCCACATCGCTGGAGAGTTGCCTCGTGTAACAGGGTGATTTCAACAGTCGAAAGTTGCTCAGCACTCAGGTTCGAAAATGTCTGAATGGCTATGTTACTCAGGCGATCTGCCTGAATCGCCCTGTCTGACATTGCAACAGCGATGTTGCCGATAACTTCCTCCATAAACTCCCATGTTAAGGATCGTTGCCAGGGTTGAGTTTAACCCTGGCAGCGATAGTTGCAGTAACATCGCTGATGAGTTGCCGGCGATGTCTCCTCGTCTGACAGCTCATCAGCGATGTTGGAGAGGGGTGAAAAACGTGCGAGCTCCTGGGACTTGCCGGCGATGTGGAACCATGTGACGATACCTTAAGTGTGAGGAGTCTCGCTGAATGTAGCTCTCAAGGTAGTAAAGGTTGGGACCACTGCTTTAAAGGGTATATATTTCCTTTTAGGATTGCTATTTCCATTAGGTGGCACTAAGGTTTCTGACCTCTTCCTCTCTATAGAGGTTACTTGCATAGTGAAATTCGCAGTGGGCAATGCATGGTCTATAAATCTTCCTAAGGCTGCTTTCACATTGCGATTCTTGTGCATCCGTGGCTATCCGTTGTAAAATGTATAGCCACAGATCTGATTGTTTCCAAATTGTCACGGATCTGATTGTGTCTGATTCTTTGCTGTACCAAGAATCGAAGACTGCTCCGATTTTGGGCACAGTGGACTAAATCGGACAGAATCGGATCCGGCGCAGTCCGCGGCAAATAACATGGAGGCCTGTAGAGCGCAGGTCCGAGAAAAAAATCGGATCATTTCCCAAACGCGATTTTAGTGTACTTAGCATGCTCAGTATACAAAACTGCTCTGTTCCGTGTTATTTCACTTTCGCAATGTATATACATACATTGCGTAAGTGAAATAAAACAAAGCAAGTGTTAAAAATATATAAAAAAAAAAATCTTCACCTCTCCGGCGAGTGTCCCGCGTTGAGCGGCATCCAGCTCCGAGGGCTTAAGGACCCAGATCAGCTGACCGGACGGGGCAACTGATTAGCTGATCTGTCACATGACCGCATCAGCGTGGTTTAAATCACCTGCCCGCCGATCGGCTATGGCGGGCGCGCGATTTAAACCGTTTAGCTAATGCGGTCATGTGACCAATCAGCTGATTGGGTTGCCCCTCCCAGTCAGCTGATCTAGGTCCTTAAGCTATTGGAGCTGGATGTCAAACATCGCGGGACACTCGCCGTAATGGTGAGGATTTTTTTTATTCTTAATACTTGCTTTATTTTAGTTCACTTCCGCAATGTATGTATATACATTGTGAAAGTTAAAGTGCCCCTCTTGCCTGCGCTTTGCAGGCTAGGGCTCCTCCCAGCCCTTTCTGTGTGTGGATCCATGAAAATCATGTACCCAGACACAGAAATGGCATCTGGAGGCACACATCCAATCCTGTCCGTGGGGTCCTGCAAAAAAACAGGATCCACAGGGACAGGAAAAAAATCGTGATGTGAAAGTAGCCTAGTGCTCTCCACAAGAAGCAGCTTTACCTAACATAAACCCCATCAGAGGCTTTTTGCCCAACCAAAAATGTTCTCTGGTTCACACTGATAGGGAGCAAATGCCCTCAAACACGTGTCTGCAAATTAAGATTTTACTTTGGTTTCTTATCCCAAATCATGTGACAAGGCCCTATTGACTTTTAGGATTGCTACTTCCTATAGGTAGCACTAGAGTTCCTGACCTCTTCCTCTCTGAAGAGGCAATTAGCATTTTTAGAATATAGAAATCTGTATAAAACTGCATTATATTAATTAAATTCCACTAGAGAAAGGAAATGCTGCTTCTCCTACTTGCACAGATGCTGTATGACCTGAACCTGCATCTCAAACAACAGATACCTTATGACCAAGTCTGAAAACACTGTTCTGCAGAAAACGTTTTATGCCAAAACAATAATAGTACCAAAGTCATCCATGGGACTTGTCTGGTTTTGCAGCTCAGCTGAAGTTAATAAAGCCCAGGAATATAAGTGCAACAGATCCTGGAAGTATGGATTATATACAAAAGATGACATCTGAACAAATCAATCACAACAAAAGATTCAGTCTTTACCTAAGAGAGAAGTAGACTATGCATATAATAATTCAATAACCTGCACAAGACATCAAGCACCTCATTCAGCAAATATGTAAACATTCGATCTGTCACAAATAGAATGATTTTTATTATTCATAGTGATTAAAAGCAGAGCAGACAGCAGTGCTTATAATTAGCTTAAATAGGAGAGTGTCATAACATTTATTCTGCTCACATAAGTGATGGAGCAGCGGGGAGCGGAGCTGCCACACCGATCACATAGCACCGTCATGAACTGGAATGGAAGGCTCCTGTGCACACTTCTAGCCAAACAAAGACATAAAGCTTGTCATATTCCTCAAGTGCATGCGTGTTGCTCAGGGTCATTAATAACATGGTAAGGTTCACAAGAAGAACTAAACAGATCAGTGCTGGGGTAAATAAGGACAGGGAACCACTGGTTAATGTAAATAGTGGACGAGTGTCAGATATGCAGAACACCTCTGATATATAGGAATGGTGAAGTGGAAGGAAAGAGGAGCGCTCAAGATAAAGTGAGACCACATCCATTTTCACAACCAATATTTAATCATTTAAAAAATTAAGCAACTTTGCAATAAATCTCCTTAAACCCTTAAGCCCTCGTCACATCTGGCGACGGGGCAGGGGATGTCGGCGGCGACTGGCAGGTGCGCGCACGTTTTTGGCGCCCCGCCAGCGTCGCCGTCCCCTGTTTACACAGGGCAACACCTCCAGCCCCGCACCGGCGAGCTGTCAGGCGGCATGACCGCCAGGGTGTCTGGAAACCCCAGCGGTGATGCAGGACAATGGGAGCCTATGGCTCCCATCGCCTGACAGGTCGCCGGCGCCCAGTTACATGGGGCGATGTGAGCACATCGCCCCATGGTCGCCTGGTTTGCATGAGGCGACGTAGGGGCGATGTCACCGCCGATAGGCCACGCCCCCACGTCGCCTCTGTAATGGGCTGCGACGTCGCCCTGTGTAACGGGGGCTTTAGTGGAAGTGCACACATTCTGGAGACACTGCATCCTGGACGCAGCATCTCCGGACCTAAGGGAAGTCGCAGGTGAATGCAGGGTGAATGCAGCTGGTCTGGGCCCACGAGCTGTGTTGGGAGCAGGGCAGCTTTTTCCTGCATTCATCAGCCGAGATCGCAGTAGTCTCTGCAGTAGGTTAAATTAATGCTGAAGCGCAGCAACCCACACTGCAGGTGAGAAAACACTGCGTACAGAAGAAGCACAGTGGGCATGGGTTTCTAGAAATCCCATCCACTGTGCTTCTATTGTGGAATGCGTTTTGCACAAAACGCTGCCATTACTGTGGAGCTGGGGAGTTGGTGCCCATTTTGGGGGAGTCCGAATAGGTGTCGGTGTAAAATAGAATAACTCCTAAAATATAAAATTAATTGGGAACAGTAGTAATGCTGAATATTATTATGAATTATAATCTAAATATTATTGCATCATAGTAATGATTAAAGCCTGATATTATTACCATTGTACTACAATAAATGTATCACTTAAACATGAGCCATGTATAAAGGAGTCTGAGTCGGAGTCATGGAGTTAAAGTTGGAGTCGGTGGTTTCGCTTACTGACTCCACAGCCCTGAATGCTGATCTTGTGCATGCAGCCTTAAAGGGATTGTCCACTACTTGGACAGCCCATTCTCAAGCTCCATGTTTACAGTGCAGGTGTCGTTCCAGCGATGTCAGCACTCACTATCCCAGAACTCACATGAGGTTGTTAAGTCACACGAGCCCTAAGCCCAAGCACTGCTATTTTCACTGTCACTCCCTTCAGACATAAGTAATCAAGAGCATCGCCGGACTGAGGTGTCTGGAGCCCACCAGGGAAATTGATTCCAGGAGCCCACCCACCCTTCAGCTATATGCAAATACCTGTTAGCCGTTATACCATTATAGAGGCGGCTCCAGCACTTCACTGTGGGGGCACCATAACTGAGATGCACAATTACGGTAATTTACATTAAAGGGATTCTTTGGTGAAAGCAAGTTATCAGTGATCCACAGGTTAGTAAAGTGATCACTTATTTATTGGTTTAATTCAACCAGTGGAAAACACACAGAATAATCTGGCAATTTTATCCCCATTATAAAATGCAGTGACTGGTAATGATGTGACCGCGGCTCCATTCATCATCATTGGGTTTCCAGAAAAGGCAAACACATCGCTCACAGCCACTGATTATTTGAGACTTTGGTTAGTACTGTCGGGTATCTGATTGACGCCTTGACATTACTAACCTCTGGGCTTGATGCCAGCACACATTACCCAGTTGGCTTCAAGCCCAAATACCATTACCTCGTTTGACACCAGCACCAGGGCAGCAGGAAGACCCAGGGTAAGCGCCTCTTAATGAGGCGCCAGTTCAGGGACAGCTGCAAGCTGCTATTTGTAGGGTGTGAAGGACCAATAATCATGGCCCTTCCCACCCTGAGAATACCAGAGCCCAGCTGTCGGCTTTACATTAGCTGGTTTTCCAAAATGGTGGACCCCATTCCCCCTTTTTTTTGTCAAATTATTTATAAATAATTTGAAAAAATAGCATGGGGTGACCTCTATTTTGGATTACCAGTCAAAGGAAAGCTGTCAGCTGTGGTCAGCAGGCTCCAACCGTCGGCTTTACCCTAAGCTGGTGATTATAAATAGAAGGAACCCCACGTCTTTTTCTTTTTAAATACAAGACTATACACCCTTTAGTGCCACATAAAAGGCACTTAAAGGAGAAAACTTACAACATGGTGGGGTGTGGGAAATTCTATAGCTGTTTGGACATCTATCTATCTATCTATCCATCCATCCTAGCTTTTTACATTATGTAAAAAATGTTAAAAAAAAAAAAACATTGCCTGTGCGGTCCATGTGTTGTACGATTTCCTTGCTCTCACTGACTTGTATTGACCAGGTACGCAGCCACTCGCAGCATGCTCTGACCTACTGGTGCGAGTGCAATGTTATGTATTCTCACACTGCACCCGCAGATTTTATATGCAGATATGTGTGACCCCTAAGGATATGCTCACATAATCAGTATTTGCTGCATTATCACTACGTCCAAACCGCTGTGTTGCACAGTACAAGTTCAGTGGATGGGATTTTACAGAAATCCTGTACCCACTTTGCTTGTTTTTTCCACAGCATAAACTGATCTATGGGGAAGGTTTCTGTGCAGCCGCATATGCGTAGCATGTCGTTTTATTGTTGTGGAGTGGGCGATGAATGAACACAGATCGTGGGCACAAGCGGTTTCGTTCACCCACGGAAATCCGCGGCATGCTCACAGGAGAGGAGACTATGCGTCCAGGACGCAGTGTCTTCGGATTATGCGCACATACCCTAAAAGTGAGAAATTTAGAGTGAAAAGAAAATGTTCAATATGACAACCTATTGTTATCAAATTACGCAAAGTACCTGTGGGGTCAAACTGCTCACTATACGCCTGTAAAAAATTCTTGAGGGGTCTAGTTTCCAAAACGCGGTCATTTGTGGGGGGTTTCTATTGTCCAGACACCTTAGGGACCATGCAAATGCAATGTGGTGCCTGCAATTTATTTCAGCTTTTCCAAAATTCAATATTCCTCCTTCCACTCCGAATCCTCTCATTTGTACAAAGAGAGGCTTCTGACCACATGTGGGGTACAATCGCGCTCATAAGGAAGTGGGTAAAGTGCGAGGTCCACTTTTTTATGTTACCTCTTGTAAAAGTGAGACATTTGTTGCTAAAGCAACATTTTTGTGATTTAAAAAAAAAAAAAAAAAAGAATTTTCAATATGATGACCTACGGATTAATAAATTTCATGACGTACATGTGGGTTCAAAATGCTCACGATACCTCTAGATAAAATCCTTGAAGGGTCTAGAGCTTCCAAAATGGGGTCACTTGTGGGGATTTCTGCTTGGGGGTCCTGCAAATTCAACATGTACTTGTCCAGCTCCAGATCATGCGCAGTGCACATTCTGAAGCTGGAAAGTGCACCCTTACTAACCCACAATGCGCAGAGCCAGAAATAGATGTGGCTGGGTGCATCATACCTGGAAGCAGGCCATACATTTTAGAATCTACCAAGAAGGGACAGCACTAAAACAGCAGTAAAATAGGTTAGGAGGAAGGCAGAGATGGAGACCATAGGAATGACCCTCAAGGCTGCTTTACACGTCACAATATCGCAAGGCAACTACGATAAAAAGTCACGTGGTAGGGGCGTTGCAGTTGATATCGTTCGTGCGTTGTGTCGTGTAAATGGGCAACGCGACTCAAAAACGATGCAACTACGATATCATTTTTGGATTGTGCATGCTCTTCAACCGTGCAGTATTGGCTTGACGATCTGGCATGATCGTGCTGTGTGACAGCGCAACTACGATTTGGAGCGCAACTTCCCCTATTCACTCCAATGTTAATTGGTCGTTCCCTGAGTTGCTCAGGCACAGTGTGAAAAAGGGGCGTACAACATCGTAGTTGCGTTGCCTGCCGATATCTCCCTGTCTGACATCTACTATGCGATCTTGGACAAGTGCCAAAAACATGCGCGCTCCGTGAAATCGTATGCAATATCGAAAAGATATTGCGACATGTAAAGCGGCCTTTAAAGCCAGTGTGAAGCTCATTAATATTAGAAAATATATGTAGATAAATGCATTATTTCCACTTTAACACTACAGTATGAGCTTAGACAGTGATGCTTAGAATAGTACTATGAAACTGCAGGTACAGAGAGTGATAGCTTGGGGGCACAAACGAGCTGACAGGTTCTTTAACCCCTTCCCGATACATGTCTCATATGAGACATGAAAACCAGTGCATTCCCGATCGATGTCTCATATGAGACATCTGGGGAACGCACTCCTGCAGCTCCAGTGAGGGTCTTACTGACCTGTCACTTGAGCTGCAGGTACATGGGGACTTACAGCACACCCCAGGGGGAGTCGCTTTGCCCCCCCCCCCCAGGCTACAGCCGCGGTGATTAGCGGTTGAAAATGAAACCGCAAATTACAGTGGCTGTAATGTTTTCCTGCCCGCCGCTTCTCCCCTTGTCCTGAGATGTGCCTCCCCCGGGCTCCAATGTCCCCCTGCCACCTCTCCTTTCTGCCGCCCGCCGCTTCTCCTTCCCTCCGCTTCCCCTGTGCTCCGATGTCCCCCCCCCGCTTCTCCTTCCTGCTGCCCGCTGCTTCCCCCTGTTCCCCGATGTCCCCCCCTGTGCTCCGATGTCCGCCGCCCACCGATTCCCGCTGTCCTCCGATGTCCCGCCCCCCCGCTTCTCCTTCCTGTCCCCCCACAATCACTGGAGATTACCACTTGTTTCCGGTGATCTCCAGTGATCACCTCCCGCTCACCTCTCCGCCGCCACCGTCCCGCCACTACTCAACGTCCGGGTGGTCCTCCTGCGCTGCAGTCCCGCCGCCGCCGCTTAACTTCCACCTCCTGTCAGGATCCCTCCTCTGCAGTTTGATCCCCCTGCAGAGGGATCAAACTGCAGAGGAGGGATCTTGTCAGGCCTTGCACAGTGATCACATAGTGGATCACTGTGCCAGGATTGTGAGATCCCTACACTGCAGTTTAATACCCCTGCATGGGGATCGAGCTGCAGAAAGTGATCTGACAGCCTAGGCGTAGTGATCCACATAGTGCATCACTGCACCCGGGCTGCTAGATTGCTGCTCTGAAGTCCGATCTGCCTACATGCGGATCGAGCTGCAGAAAGCGATCTCGCAGCCCTGGTGCTGCACCCAGGCTGCCAGATCGCTGCTCTGCAGTCTGATCCGCCTGCATGCGGATCGAGCTGCAGAAATCAATCTCGCAGCCCTGGCGCTGCACCCGGGCTGTCAAATCGCTGCTCTGCAGTCTGATCCGCCTGCATGGCGATCGTGAGTCGTGGGACGTTCGTTGTGGACTACGTCGGAGGCGATTGAGTGTCGTGGGACCTTCGTTATGGACTACTTCGGATCTTTCTGTAATAAAGATTGAGTCTGAATTTTTTAAAAGATTAAATTTGGACCCAGCGCTAACAGAAACACCTGAAACAAATAGTCTTTGATTGTGAGTGAATATTAAAAGAAGATAAAAATGTGAGGATTCTTTGTAAAATTTTCTCAATTTATTTGATCCAATAAAACTAATAATGTGCAAAAAAATAAAAATAAAAACAATTACATTAAATACAATAATTCAGGTAAAAGGTTAGCTGGGGATTATTTTATATGTTTGGGCTTTATAGAGGTTTCTTTATAGTAATTCTTTGATAAGCTGTCTTTCATATATTCATATCCTAATAAGTCTTGGGGCTTTTCATGAACTGGATGTGAGTTGTAAATGCCTTCTGTGAATTCCTTCTGTATAATTACCGTATATACTCGTGTATAAGCCGACCCGTGTATAAGCCGACCCCCCTACTTTTGCCCCAAAAATCTGGAAAAACCTATTGACTCGTGTATAAGCCGAGGGTGGACCCCAGCACAGGTATACAGACCCCAGCAGTGTGGTATACAGGCCTCCCCAGTGGTAGTATACAGCAGCCCCAGTGGTAGTATACAGATTCCCCAGCAGCCCCAGTGGTAGTATACAGATTCCCCAGCAGCCCCAGTGGTAGTATACAGGAGCCCCAGCAGCCCCAGTGGTAGTATACAGGAGCCCCAGCAGCCCCAGTGGTAGTATACAGGAGCCCCAGCAGCCCCAGTGGTAGTATACAGGAGCCCCAGCAGCCCCAGTGGTAGTATACAGGAGCCCCAGCAGCCCCAGTGGTAGTATACAGGAGCCCCAGTGGTAGTATACAGGAGCCCCAGTGGTAGTATACAGATTCCCCAGCAGCCCCAGTGGTAGTATACAGATTCCCCAGCAGCCCCAGTGGTAGTATACAGGAGCCCCAGTGGTAGTATACAGGAGCCCCAGCAGCCCCAGTGGTAGTATACAGGAGCCCCAGCAGCCCCAGTGGTAGTATACAGCAGCCCCAGTGGTATACAGCAGGCCCCCAGGGGTACATATAGCAGCCCCCAGGGGGTACCAACAGCCCCCTGGGGGTACCAACAGCCCCCAGGGGGTCCCCAGCAGGTGCCCCAGCAGCCCCCAGGGGGTACCCAGCAGCCCCCTGGGGGTCCCCAGCAGCCCCTGGGGGTACACAGCGGCCCTCGCCCCCCCTTGCAAGGGCCCCCCCCCCCCGCTTCTCTTACCATTCCGGACTTCTGATCCGCGCCGCTCCTCGCTCCTCCGCGCTGCTCCGTCCGTCTTCTACATCCGGGATCCCCGGCCGCGCGATGACGTCACATGCCTGCGACGGCCGGAGATCCGAGATGTAGAAGACGGACGGAGCAGCCAGGAGGAGCGAGGAGCGGCGCGGATCAGAAGTCCGGAATGGTAATATAACCATCGGGGGGGGGGGCCCTTACAAGGGGGGGCAGGTGCCAGCACTTGGGGGGGGATTTAATTAGTTATGCACTGCTTTCCCCTGCCGGTGATAGACAGGGGAAAGCAGTGCATATTTAATGAGCGGCCCCACGTGACGGGGCCGCTCATACAGCAGCCTCCCCCCCCCGCCTCCTGAAGCCTCCACAGCCCCCGGACACAGCCCCGGACACAGCCCCCCCGTATTGACTCGTGTATAAGCCGAGGGGGAGACTTTTCAGCCCAAATTTTGGGCTGAAAAACTCGGCTTATACACGAGTATATACGGTAGAAGAGATGGGAATTAATTCTCAAATTTAGCAGGGGTTTAACATACAATGAGTTGAAATGATGTACCTGCAAACAATCTGATGTAATAATGGCTGCAAACCTTCTGTAAGGCTGGCTTCACATTTGCGTATCTCCTCTCGGTGTCGGCGCGGGAAGATTCAAACAACTGTCAAATCAGCTGTTCTCCCCGCCGACATGTCCCGGAGGTTACCGGCGGCCGGGAGGCGGAGATCTCAGGCGCTGATCTCCGCCCCCGGACACCGCTGATTGGGTGCCCGGGCTCCACAGTGATGTGTCCGCAGGCGGACATTATCCGCTGCGGACACATCTTTCGGCCCTGCTTTGCACTGCGTATGTGTCTGCATGCCATCAGCATGCAGACACACACGCAAATGTGAAGCCAGCCTCTGAGCCTTCTGTGTAAATGGAAGGATAGGAGTAAGGCTGGCTTCACATTTGCGTATGGGAATGCAGCGTATTGCTGCGTTCCCATACGCAGTCAAACGCATGCGCACTGCGTTCCTATGTTTAACATAGGAACGCATGGTGCCTGCGTTTGCTGCGTTCGGGTGCGGATGCGGACGATATCTGCTGCTTCCGGTGTCCAGCATCCGCACCCGGGACGCAGCATGTTGGTTTTTTTTGTGCGTTTGGGGACCTTGGAAAATCAGCAAGCGTCCCCAAGCGCACAAAAAATGCATTGGCTTCAATGGGTCCGCAGTGTCCTCTGCATGACACCGCAGGAGAACGCTGCGGACCCATTGAAAAATCTCCCGGTGGCCGCCGGTGATGTCACAGGAACTCACCGACGGCCACCGGGAGATCAGCTCAGCCTCTGCTGTCCTCCTCCTCCCCGCCGCCTGTAATGTGCTAGCGATGTCGGCGGGGAGAACAGCTGATTTGACAGCTGTTTGAATCTTCCCGCGCCGACATCTCCTTTCAGTGTCGGCGCGCGAAGATTCAAACAGCTGTCAAATCAGCTGTTCTCCCCGCCGACATGTCCCGGAGGTTACCGGCGGCGGGGAGGAGGAGATCTCCGGCGCTGAACTCCTCCTCCGGCCCGCCCCCGGACAGCGCCGATTGGCTGCCGGGCTCCCTAGTGATGTGTCCGCAGGCAGACATTATCCGCTGCGGACACATCATTTCAACACTGCTTTTGACAACGTTTGTGTCTGCATGCCATCAGCATGCAGACACAAACGCTAATGTGAAGCCTTAGGCTGCCTTCCGACTTGCAGATGCATCTGCAGCGTTTTGCAGATGCATCTGCAAGCATCTGCATGCAGACCGCAGCCCCTATGTTTATAATGGAGCGCACGGCGGTCTGCAGATGCTTGCGGACCGCCGTGCGCACCCATTCACTCCTATATGTGATCTGTGCGCACGCGGATGCCTGCGTACAGATCACACACTCTCGTCCGCATCAGGGACGCGACATCTTGCGTCCATGGTGCGGGCGGGAGTGTGTGATTTGTGCGCAGGCACCCGCGTGCGCACAGATCACTAATGGCGGGCAATGAGAGCGCACGGTGGTCCGCAAGCATCTGCAGACCGCCGTGCGCACCATTATAAACATAGGGGCCGCGGTCTGCATGCAGATGCTTGCAGATGCATCTGCAAAACGCTGCAGATGCATCTGCAAGTCTGAAGCCAGCCTTAGCAAGTCTGAAAGTAAGCAGAAGTACTACATAAGACCAGCAATCCAGACAGATAGGAGATTTTTTTTCTCTGATCCCTCTGTACATTTGTGTTTAGGGCAGCCTGTTTAAGACACAGGAGTATAAAGAGGCAGATTCCCTTTCTCTCCGACTGATTGCAGGTAACTCACTTAACCCCTTGTCTGCTTAATCTTTATTCAGATTGAGAACTCCTATCCTTCCATTTACACAGAAGGCTCTTACAGAAGGTTTGCAGCCATTATGACATCAGATTGTTTGCAGGTACATCATTTCAACTCATTGTATGTTAAACCCCTGCTAAATTTGAGAATTAATTCCCATCTCTTCTAATTATACAGAAGGAATTCAGAGAAGGCATTTACAACTGTATCACATCCAGTTCATGAAAAGCCCCAAGACTTATTAGGATATGAATATATGAAAGACAGCTTATTAAAGAATTACTATAAAGAAACATCTATAAAGCCCAAACATCTAAAATAATCCCCAGCTAACCTTTTACCTGAATTATTGTATTTAATGTAATTGTTTTTATTTTTATTTTTATTTTTTTGCACATTATTAGTTTTATTGGATCAAATAAATTGAGAAAATTTTACAAAGAATCCTCACATTTTTATCTTCTTTTAATATTCACTCACAATCAAAGACTATTTGTTTCAGGTGTTTCTGTTAGCGCTGGGTCCAATTTTAATCTTTTAACAAATTCTTATGGTGGGTTTACACGTCCCGATATCGCGGCGATATCGGAGGCAACGACGCGGGAGCGCGCATTTAGTGCACGTTTCTCCCTGCATCGCATCACCAGTTTTACACGCCGCCATATCGGGATGCAACGTCACTACGATGTGTACGCCCACCAACCCAGGAACGACCAGTTAACATGGGAGTGAATGGGTGACGTCAGCGTACACATCGTAGTTGGGCTGTCACACGCTGCGATGCTGGTACAACGGCCATGCGATATCGTTTTGGCATCGTTCCAGCATCGCGTTGTACGCTCAAACCGTACAACGCGCACACGATATCGGGTCCAACTCGCGACCCACGTGACTTTTTGTCGGAGTTGGGTCGGAGTTGGACGCCGATATCGCGGCGTGTAAACCCACCATAAGCCACTAGGGCACATGAGCACAGGTGCACCTAGGACCTCTCAGCAGCAACAACTAGTGGGATCAGAAACCCCCCCCTTTTTTTTCCCACACTTCCTTTTAGGGAAGGCTTGCTCCATTGTGACAACTTATCTCTTATAAATTGGAGTCTGAATTTTGTTTGTGTTCTTTTTCCAAATAAAAATATTATTCTCTGTGTGTATTTATTGACTACTTACCAGAGATTCCTAATGGCTAGTCTAACATTGGCCCAATATTATGAATCTCGGGCTTAGTGCCAGCTGCCAATAAAAAGCTGCCATTAACCCCTTTATTACCCAGTTTGCCACCGGCACCAGGACAACTGGATGAGCATGGGTACATCGCCAGAAAATGGAGCTTCAATGAATGCGCCATTTTCTGGGGCGGCTGTGGGCTGCAATTCGCAGCATGGGGGGCCCAGAACGCTTGGGCCTTTCCATGCTGAGGATTCCAGCCTAGTGAGCACTTTGAACCCCCAGATGCTTCACAAATTCATCCATAAAAATGAAAAAAAAAAAAAAACGCTTTCCACAAAAAAAATTATTTTTTCATTATTACTAGTGATGATCGAGTATGCTCTGCGCTGCTCGGTACTCGCACGAGTATCCCGGTACTCGGGATGCTCGGCGAGCACCGAGTACCGGCGAGATGCTCGGACTGCTCGGTTATAATAAGCGATCTGACACACATACACAGCTCCCTTCAGTGCACACAGTGAGCTGGCACCACACAGGGAGCAGATTCATTGTTAGGATCCCTCTGGGGGCCACAGCAAGGTGTTATGTGTTGTGGTGATTTAAAAAAGCCCGCCCTCCCGCCCTTTCCCAGAAATACTCGTTTTATAACCGGAAGTCTGTGGGCGGAGCCTGTCACTCATTGACTTACATTGGGCTCGGTGCTCTGGCCGAGTACACGAGTATCTTGAGATGCTCGGCCAGAGCACCGAGCACCCGAGCATTTTAGTGCTCGCTCATCACTAATTATTACGGATCAATTTGTGAAACATCTGGGGGTTCAAAGTGCTCACTATGCATCTAGATACGTTCCTTCGGGGGTCTAGTTTCCAAAATGGGGTCACTTGTGGGGGAGCTCTAATGTGGACACAGGGACCCTCCAAACGCGACATGGTGTCCACTAACAATTTGAGCTAATTTTCCATTCAAATTATTAGCGGACACCATGTCGCGTTTGGAGGGTCCCTGTGTGTCTCCACATTGGAGCTCCCCCACAAGTGACCCCATTTTGGAAACTAGACCCCCGAAGGAACGTATCTAGATGCATAGTGAGCACTTTGAACCCCCAGATGCTTCACAAATTCATCAATAAAAATGAAAAAAACACTTTCTTTTCACAAAAAAATGTATTTCTGCCTACATTTTTTTCAGTTTCACATGGGCAAAGGGATAAAATACATCACAAAATTTGTTGGGCAATTTCTCTTGAGTACACCGATACCTTATATGTGGTCATAAACCACTGTTTGGGCGCACGGCTGGGCTCAGAAGTGAAGGAGCACCATTTCACTTTCTGAACGGAAAATTGGCTCCAAAAGTCAAATGGCGCTCCTTCCCTTCTGAGCCCTGCCGTGCACCCAAACAGTGGTTTATGATCACATATGAGGTATCGGTGTACTAAGGAGAAATTGCCCAACAAATTTTAGGATGCATTTTATCCTGTTGCCCATGTGAAAATGAAAGAATTGAGGCTAAAAGAACATTTTTTGTTACAAAAATTAAAATGTCCATTTTTTCCTTCAACTTTATTTTAGTTCCTGTGAAGCACCTGAAGGGTTAGTAATCTTCTTGAATGTAGTTTTGAGTAGCTTGAGGGGTGCAGTTTTTGGAATGGTGTCACTTTTGGGTGTTTTCTGTCATGTACGCCCCTCAAAGGGACTTCAAATGTGATGTGGTCATTATAAAAATGGTTTTGTAAATTTTGCTGGAAAAATGAATAATTGCTGATGAACTTTGAACCCTTATAACATCCTACCAAAATTTTTTTTTTCTTCCAAAATTGTGCTGATGTGAAGTAGACATGTGGGAAATGTTATTTATTAACTATTTTGTGGCACATAACTCTCTGGTTTAGCAGAATAAAAATTTAAAATTTGAAAATTACTAAATTTTCTACATTTTTGCCAAATTTTTTATTTTTTCACAAATAAACGCAAAAATTATCGACTTAAATTTACTACTATCATGAAGCCCAATATGTCACAAAAAAAACAATCTCAGAATCGCTCGGATCCAATGAAGCGTTCCAGAGATATAACCTCATAAAGGGACACTGGTCAGAATTGTCAAAAATGCCTCGGTCTTTAGGGTCAAAATAGGCTCGGTCATGAAGGGGTTAGGCAGACAGGCCAGCACCACAAAGCAATATCAATACCATGTACACCCATGCAGAAAACCAGATGCTTATTAACCATCCAGCGGACTAATAAGATGGATACATAGATTCTCCTCCTTTGTAGTAGGATAGATATACTGAATGTACATGTAAACAAGTCATTAAAACCTATAATTATCCTTCCAGAGTAAGTAATGATTCAGATGTCCTATTCATAGCATTATTTTGTACAACTATTTTGATGTTGCATGAAATAAAGGCTGTTCTCAATTAGAGACAACAGTGGTAAAAACTATCCATATGATGAGCTAATAGATTTTTCATTAATCCATGGACACCAGACAGCATCCCTGTGAACCATCTCCAACCTGCTGAAATACACGATATGATGTTGTTATGGTATGACAGCATGACATAAGGCACGCATAACCTACTAATCAGGAAAGGTGCAGGATGCTGGCAGGTAGGAGGAGGATCACAAGGCTCCCATGGCCTACTGACGTGGTGGCTGAACCAGTGTTCTGCAAGTAAGTTCAGTCACCTCTAGCCATGAGTCTGTATGTGTAGTGTGGCTCACCTAATTGGTGCTCTGAAGTAAAACTAGTTTAGTAATAATGTATATACTTCGGCACACAATTATTTTACTAGGAAAAAAGTAAGCGTAGTGGTTATTTAATTTAGTTTTATTATTCAGATTGCCAAAAATTTGCAAAATTAACGTTTCGACCCTATCTGGGTCTCTTTCAAAATGTAGGATCTACAACAGATACATGCATAAATAACAGTTACACATTATTCATCCAGAGGTGAACATACAATGAAATGAAATAATAAAGTCGTTATAACCTACAAAACAAGAGTACATTGGGAGAACAGAGGAAAATAGGAATTCCAAAGAAAAGTGTACAGGCAGAGCACCTCATATCATGCATACATGGTTATGAAAAAAGAGCAGCTATGAGTTTAAATGGTTCAGGATAGGCGTTATTGAAGAAATAGAATTTCTAAACCTTTGTTGGAGGTTATACAGGATGTGTAAACCTCGGTCACAAAACAAGCCTTTTTTTTTATGTTCTTTAAAGTAATGGAATTCTTAAAACAAGGTGTATAAGAAAATGTACTCTTGTTTTGTAGGTTATAAAAGCTTTTTTATTTCATTTCATTGTATGTTCACCTCTGTATGAATACTGTGTTAGGGTACTTTCACACTAGCGTTTTTTTTTTTTTAAATCGCGGCAGATGCGGTGAAAAAACGCATCTGCCGCGATTACCGCATACCGGCTGCACTTGCGGCAAGCCCCATACAATGTACATGCGGGCTTGCGGCAGGTGCGGCAAGTGCGGTTTTGGCACTTGCGGCAGGTGCGGCCGCAAAAAAAAAATGCGGCTGACCGCGGTTTTTTTTCGCGGCGCGCCAAGCCACCACTGCCGCAAGCCCGCATATACATTGTATGGGGCTTGCCGCAACTGTGCCGCAAGTGCAGCCGGTATGCTGTAATCGCGGCAGATGCAGTTTTTTCACCGCATCTGCCGCGATTTAAAAAAAATGCTGATGTGAAAGGGGCCTAAGACTGCTTTCACATCAGTGTTTTGCGCTGATCGCGGCAGTGCGGTGAAAAAACCGCAACTGCCACGATTACCGCATAACGGCCGCACTTACGGTTCACTTGCGGCAAGCCCCATGCAATGTCTATGGGGCTTGCGGCAGGTGCGGTACAGTTGCGGTCTCAGCACTTGCGGCCGCGAAAAAAACGCGGCCAGCCGTGGATTTCCCGCGGCCGCATCTGCCGCACACTTACCGCGATAATCGCGGCAGTTGCGGTTTTTTTCACCGCAACTGCCGTTATCAGAGCAAAACGTTGATGTCAAAGCAGCCTTACACAGTATTCATACAGAGGTGAACATACAATGAAATGAAATAAAAAAGCTTTTATAACCTACAAAACAAGAGTACA
Source organism: Allobates femoralis (assembly GCA_033576535.1). Taxonomy (NCBI): domain Eukaryota; kingdom Metazoa; phylum Chordata; class Amphibia; order Anura; family Aromobatidae; genus Allobates; species Allobates femoralis. The sequence continues at coordinate 589,934,355 of JARQOC010000002.1, read as the reverse complement.
TTGTTCTTATACACCTTGTTTTAAGAATTCTATTACCTTTAAAGACTATAAAAAGGCCAATTTTTGGACTGAAGGTACACATCGCTTATATCAACAAAGGTTTAGAAATTTTATGTCATCAATGAACGCCTCCTGAATATAAACTCATAGTTGCCCCTTTTTCATAACCCACGACCGCTATATGGGTGCACGCCTGTAAAAATATACTTATCATTTCCCCGTTCTCCCTTTGTCCACCTCACTTTCCGCTTACACTTTTATTCTTCCAATTCTTCCTTTCGTTACTACCATATAAGCACAGATCTATGTACCGACACCGCCTTTATTAATGATTGTTTCCCTTATGGCCAATTAGCTTGATGGGGTTATCCCCAGACCACGGTTACCTCGCACATCGGATCCTGATCTGTTGGCCCATTGAGCTTATCCAGCACTTGGCTCTCTGGATAAAGTGCACAGAGCAAAGAAGATCTCCTTGGGGCATGCCATACGAAGGGTGCTGTTCTACACTGGGATGAGGGGTGTGAACACCACTGCGATATCTAGAGGTACCGTACACACGGGCAATTTTTACTGCATATTTCACTGGCAATATTGTGGCTGCAGTAAATCTACACACTTCTATTTTTTGCTCGTGTACAAATGGACAATCTGTCCTGATTACCACTGGCAGCAATATTGCCAGTGGATTGCTAGTAAATTACCACGTGGGGTACTTTAATTCCTGTGGGTTGTCTACCCTTCCACTGGGCCATAACTTCGTCAGGGCATGCCTCAACACACTTTCTTTAGCCTGTGCATATCCAGTATACACGAACTTGACTACAAAACAAGGGGTTCTACTGTATACTCCATTGATATATGCAATGAATAATAGTTACTAAACCACTGGGTGTTTATTCTTGCGTGTTCTCCTGGGCTTAAAAACCCTTCATCAGGACAGGCACAGATATACACACTGGCCATGTGCCGGTAGATATGTATATAACGGCTGACACCCGTGGTACAACCATGAGGGCAATAATATACCGTGGGTCTGCTGTATATACACTGGGCCTATTACATTTTGCACTCTTTTTTCTTACCAGCATTGTATTCAAAAGTTCTTTTCTACATTTATGTACACTCTGCGCCATCTTGTAATACTAAAACACAATGTATGTATATATTGTGCAATTATTATACCACTGGGGCTGTATATACCTGTGGGCTGCTGTATACTACCACTGGGGCTGTATATACCTCTGGGGCTGCTGTATACTACACTGGGGCTGTATATACCTCTGGGGCTGCTGTATACTACCACTGGGGCTGTATATACCTCTGGGGCTGCTGGATACTATCACTGGGGCTGCTGGATACTACCACTGGGGCTGCTGTATATACCTCTGGGGCTGCTGTATACCACACTGCTGGAGGCTGTATACCTGTGCTGGGGTCCACCCTCGGCTTATACACGAGTCAATAGGTTTTTCCAGATTTTTGGGGCAAAAGTAGGGGGGTCGGCTTATACACGGGTCGGCTTATACACGAGTATATACGGTACTTTAAAGAACATAAAAAAGGGCTTGTTTTGCGACCGAGGTTTACACATCCTGTATAACCTCCAACAAAGGTTTAGAAATTCTATTTCTTCAACAACACCTATCCTGAATCATTTAAACTCATAGCTGCTCTTTTTTCATAACCATGTATCGCATGATATGAGGTGCTCTGCCTGTAGAAGTTTCTTTGGAATTCCTATTTTCCTCCGTTCTCCCTATTTTCATCCTCACTTTCACACTTTACACTTTTATCTTCCAATTTTCTCCTTTTTACTACCTATAAGCACAATCTAATGTTACCCCCCTTTATTAAAAAATGTTTCCTTTATGGCCAATATGCTGTAGGGATTACTCCCAGACACACGGTTCACTCTCGCACATCGAGATCCTGATCTTGGACATTAGAGATAGTACAAGTTCGTGGATACTCTGGATATTGCATAGAGCAAAGAAAGATCTGTTGGGGCATGCCATGACGAAGGTTGTGTCACACTGTGGAGAGGGGTGAGAAACCCACTGCAGAATCTAAAGGTACCGTCACACGCGGCAATTTTACTAGCAATTTCACTGGCAATTTGCTGGCTGCAGTGAAATCATGGACACATTGTTCTATCTTTTTGCCGTGTACAAATGGAACAATGTGTCCATGATTTCACTGCAGCCAGCAAATTGCCAGTGAAATTGCTAGTAAAATTGCCGCGTGTGACGGTACCTTTAGATTCTGCAGTGGGTTTCTCACCCCCCTCCACAGTGTGACACAAACTTCGTCATGGCATGCCCCAACAGATCTTTCTTTGCTCTGTGCAATATCCAGAGTATCCACGAACTTGTACACAAAAAAAGGGGTATACTACCGTACTCCCATTGAAATAATGCAATGAAATAAATAAAGTTACTAAAAACTCACTGGGTGGTTTATTCTTCGTGTTTCTGGGTTAAAAACCCCTTCATCAGGACAGGCACAAGATGTACAAACTCTGCCATGTGCCGGTAGATATTATATAGACCGACACTGTGTACAATCAATGAGAGGCAAATAAATATACAGTGGGTACACAAAGTATTCAGGCCCCTTTACATTTTTCACTCTTTGTTTCATTGCAGTCATTTGGTAAATTCAAAAAAGTTAATTTTTTCTCATTTATGTACACTCTGCACCCCATCTTGACTAAAAAAAAAAACAAAAAACAAATGTAGATATTTTGGCAAATTTATTATTAAAGAAAAACTGAAATATCACATGGTCATTAAGTATTTGGACCCTTTGCGCAGTATCGAGTAGAAGCACCCTTTTGAGCTTGTACAGCCATGTGCAGCCATCTTGGGGTCTTTTTTTTATATATAAAAGTCAGTATGACACTACAGTGATTTCTAGTGAGTTTCACTAACTTTTGTGTAGTTTTCGTGGTTGGGTAGGCTAATTTTAAGAGACCATGTATCTTTACATGCAATCAAGAATTCTGAAACAGGTACGGTAAATACTTTTGTACCATGCCCCTGGAATTTGTCATTTGTGCTCATCAAGGATGAGATGTTTCTCAAGCCGGTGTGGAAGTTATCTGTCTCTTAGCAACAGTATGGAGCATATCACTACGAGTAAATTCCAAATATAGCAGACGTTTTGACTGCAGATTTTAAATACATATTTCATTTTACATATGATAAATCTGCACCACGGATAATAGATTTATAGGTCCCAGTCAGAAAAAGAAGGCTCCTTTCACATAAGCAGTTTAAGCTGATGTGCGGCAGATCCGGCACTTGCCCCACCGGACCACAAGCCCATAGACAATACATGGCGCTTGCCGGATCCGGGATACAAGTCGGCCATTAGGCAGCAGATCCAGCGCCACCTGCTGGATCTGCCGCACTCAGTGTCAACCACTGATGTGAAAGGACCCTAAACTCTTCAAAACTGCATATACTGGGCATGCAGGTCTTTGACAATTAAATCTTTTATATCTATAGGTTGCTGTATTCACAAGCAATAGCTTTTCAATTAATATGTAAATGTGTGCCAAGTACTCTGGGTGTAAAGGTCTCGTCACACTTGCTGACGTTCCAGCGATCCCGACAATGATAAGAACATGGTAGGGATCGCAGGAACGTCGCTACGTGGTCGCTGGTGCGATGTCAAACAGTCAGATCAACTTAACAACACAGCAATGATACAACGACCCATATAACGACCTCGGCGGTCATTGGGACCCTGTCACACAGCGGCTAGTCTGACGACTCAGACCTATGTGGCTGAATTCTGAGTCGCCAACGAGGTCGTTGTTAAGGTGTCAAACACACCAATGCATGCTGCCCAGCGGGAAACCGTCAATTAAAATATGGTCCAGGACATTCAGACACGATCGGCGGTTTCACAGCGGAGGCCCGGTCGCTGCTATGTGTCAAACATGGCGAGATCGCTGTTGCATCACAAAACTGGTGACGGAGCAGCGATCTCACTATGTGTAACGGTGGCGTAATAGAGCACTTAACTAGTCCTCGTCTCCTTAGGTTGTTTACTTGCCAAGCCCCTTAGCTTGATTGATATCTCAATTTGTGTAGGATATCAGGCATCATGCAAGGAAATAAGACAGTGAGCGATCAATCAAGCTAAAGAGGCCGTTGCTGGATGGGGAAAAAAACCTGGGGAGACTTTGAAGTGTTATGATCCCTTAGCATTGAAGTGCTATGATCCCTTAATGTATCATTTGCATAGGAATTAAAATGTTAATTTCTTGGAAAATCAGCAACAGAGAATATATAGGCTATGTGCACACTGGCCGGGTTTGTGCAGGTTTAGCAGCGGAAACCGCCGGTCGGTTTCCATGAGGTTTATGTAAATTTATGTTAATCCAAAAGCGGCTTTTGGGTTAACATATAAACCTATGGAAACCGACCCCCGGTGTGCACACACCGGCGGTTTCCACATGCTCATCCGTTGCTAACCCGCTGGGTTCCCAGCGGGTTAGCAAAGAATGAGCATGTTCTATAATCCGGCCGGTTCTGCAGCGGCTGCAAGCAGAATCATGTGCTGCTTCCAGCCGCTGCAGAACCGCCGCCGCTAACCCGCTGTGCACCCGCCGCACACCCGCCCGTCTCCCGCCGCACATACCCGACAGGAAGCCGGTGGACGGCTCCGGAGCTTCCTGTCGGGTCCGCCCAGCCGCCCACCGGCACAAAGCCGACGTAGTGTGCACATAGCCATAAAGGTGTCGATAGATTTACATTTCAAAAATGTGTATGCCCATGTGTGTGGAGGGGCAGTCAGGGCATCTCACTGACAAATTCAACTTAAAAAAAATTGTAAAGGTATTGTGAAACTAGAATCATATAAGCTAATAAATCAGACACATAGGCAAAAGGGGAGACCAACAGAAATACAAGGTAGGCTGGAGTTACACTGGTGTATTGCATCCGATGTGACAGCCTCTGATGCATTATACTAATAACACTTGGGTCAGGCTCTGCTGCGATCATGAGCAGAGTGTCATGAATCTGTGATTGAATCCTGCAATCAGATTGCAGCAATGGTGAAGATGGAGTGATTAATCTCCCCATCTCTTCCATTTACAGTCTCGGCGTATATTGCAGTGCACTCAGATGTCATCTGAGTGCAATGCTATGTTTCACTTCCACGCATGGGCTTGAATGGGTGCGAGTGATCCGAGACCTGCTGACAAATGCATTATGCTGCAATTTTTTCCTCAGTCTGAGTAAGGCCAGAGGAAAATAAAAATCAGAAATCTGTGCTGCTGCATTGTCTTACATGGGGCCAAATGTAATGCAGGATTTCCCTGCAGTGCACTCGTGTCACATGTTACTGCGACTCTGTCCTTATAGTAATAAGTGTAGCATAATCACTAGTGATGAGCGAGTATGCTCGGCGCGACTCGGTACTCGGGGTGCTCGGCGAGCACCGAGTACTGCCGAGATGCTCGGACTGCTCGGTTATAAATAGCGATCTGAGACACATACACTGCTCCCTTCAGTGCACACAGTGAGCTGGCACCATACAGGGAGCAGATTAATTGATAGGATCCCTCTGGGGGCCACAGCAAGGTGTTATATGCTGCGGCGATTTTAAAAAGCCCACCCTCCCGCCCCTTTCCGGAATTACTCGTTTTATAACCGGAAGTCTGTGGGCGGAGCCTGTCACTCATTGACTTACATTGGGCTCGGTGCTCTGGCCGAGTACAAGAGTATCTTGAGATGCTCGGCCAGAGCACCGAGCACCCGAGCATTTTAGTGCTCGCTCATCACTAATAATCACGTTAAACAGTAATTAAGACAAAAGCATTCACACAGGCCCTCTGCTTACATAATTGCTATTACTAACATAGTAACATAGGCTATAGGTTGAACTACTAGATGGACGTAAAGTCTTCCTTTAACCTTAAAAACTAACATGTTGATCCAGAGGAAGGCAAAAAAAAAAACCCATATGGCAACACTCCACATTGGGGAAAAAATTATTTCCTGACTCAACATACAGCAATCAGACTAATTCCCTGGATCAACGTCCTATCAAAGAATCTAGTAAATATAACTGGTAATATTATATTTTTCAAGAAAGGCATCCAGGCCACTCTTAAATGTTAGTAGTGACTCACTCATTACAACATCATGTGGCAGAGAGTTCCATAGTCTCACTGCTCTTACAGTAAAGAATCCGCGTCTGTGATTATGATTAAACTTTCTTTCCTCCAGACATACGGTAGAGGATGCCCCCTTGTCCCGTCTCAGACCTAAGAGTAAAGAGATCATCAGAAAGGTCTCTGTACTGTCCCCTCATATATTTATACATTATTATAAGATCACCCCTAAGCCTTCGTTTTTCCAAGTTTAATAACCTGTCTTGGTATTGCAGACCCCTTAGTCCTCTAATGACTCTTGTCGCTCTTCTCTGGACAAGCTCTAGTTCAGCTATGTCTTTTATATATACCAGGGTCCAGAACTGTACACAATATTCTAAGTGTGGTCTCACTAGTGACTTGTATATACGGTAATTTTACCTCTTTACTCGAATATAAGCCGACCCGAGTATAAGCCGAGGCCCCTAATTTTACCCTACAAAACTAGGGAAACATATTGACTCAAGAATAAGCCTAGGGGGGGAAGTGAAGCAGACTTTCATCACGGTATACAGCCCCTCTCATCATGATAAATGGCCCCCCATTACTGGTATATAATCCCCCATCACTGGTATATTGGACCTCCATCACTGGTATACAGTTCCCCCCATCAGAGGTTACAGCCCCCATCAGTGGAATACAGCCCCCCCATCAGTGGTATATACAGGCCCCTCCATCAGTGGTATATACAGGCCCCTCCATCAGTGGTATATACAGGCCCCTCCATCAGTGGTATATACAGGCCCCTCCATCAGTGGTATATACAGGCCCCTCCATCAGTGGTATATACAGGCCCCTCCATCGGTGGTATATACAGGCCCCCTTGCTGCCACACACCTTTAAAATAATAAATCATTCGTTCTCACCCTCCATTGCTCTGTCACCGCGCGTCCTCCGGTCTTCTTCCTGCTTGTACCCGTCTTCTATTCCTGTGGCGGGCGCAGCAGCGAAGATGTCATTGTTTCTGCACCGGTCACATGACGCCGGGTACAAGCAGGAAGAAGACCAGAGGACACACTGTGACAGAGCGACGGAGGGTGAGAATGAATGATTTATTATTTTAAAGGTGTGCGGCAGCAAGGGGGGCCTGTATACCACTGATGGGGGGGACGCGGGGCGCTTACAAAGTGCAATGTAATATGCACCGCTCCCCCTGCCGCTAATGGACAGGGGGATGCAGTGCATATTGCATTGCACTAATAAGCGGGGGCATGTGACCACCCGCTCCTACTGCAGCCTCCCCCCACCTCCTGATCACCGCCCCCCACTGAGCCTTCACACTGTGACTCGAGTATAAGCCGAGGGGGGCACTTTTCAGCACAATTTTTGTGCTGAAAAACTCGGCTTATACTCGAGTATATACGGTATGTTCTACTCATGAGCATCTATGCCTCTTTTAATGCATCCCATTATTTTATTTGCCTTTGCGGCAGTTGCCTGACACTGGCCACTAAGGCTGAGTTCACACGCTGCGTATTTGTCGCAGTTTTTTACGTGTGTTTTTTAAGGGAAAAACGTGCGTAAAAAAAACTGCGACAGAACAACTTCAATTGCGCTTTTTTACGCGCGTTTCTTCCAGTGCTTTTAATGGGGCCTATGGAAGAAACGCGCAAAAAAAACTGGAAAGAATTGACATGTTCATTCTTTTTAAGCACGCGTTTTTTGCTCTAAAAACGCTGCGTAAAATTACGCAATGTCTGAATGGCACAAAGTGAATGTCCATTCGCTTTGCAGGGAAATGCAGATGCACATGCATTTTTGGAGCAAATACGCGCGTAAAAAAACGCGCCAAATACGCAGCGTGTGAACGCAGCCTAAGTGTGAGTTTGTTGTCTACCCATACACCCAGGTCTTTATCAGTGACAGTTTTGCCCAGTGCTTTACAATTAAGCACATAATGGCACACGCCAGGGATGTCCTCTTTCCCCGTTGCTATACGTTTTAAGCATTGAGCCTCTTGCAGCTCACCTACGTAGGAGTCCTGACATAGTTGGAATTCGGATTAGATCAAAGGAATTTAAAGTTTCTTTATTCGCTGATGATGTTATGCTCACACTGACTAATCCCATAGTAACCCTCCCCAACCTGAATAAAATTCTGGAATCCTATTCACGCTTATCTGGGTATAAAGTGAATCCGAGTAAAACTGAAGTGCTACCTCTTAATATACCGGAACCTAAACTTGGGCACTTACAGAAGTCCCATAGATACACTTGGAGAACATCTTCCATTAAATATTTAGGGGTACACATTACTCCACGATATGGTGAGATGTATGAGGCAAACTTCCCACCTCTGATCCGAGATACTGAAATACGACTACAGAAGTGGTCCTCATTGCCGGTCTCCTTTTTGGGTAAAATAGCAATCTTAAAAATGTCGATTCTCCCCAGGTTCCTGTACCTGTTCGAAACAATTTCATCAAGGGTCCCACAGGCAGTCTTAAAGAAGGTGCAGTCGATTTTCTTGAACTTTGTCTGGCATTCGGGGAGACATCGTATTCTTAGAACGGTGATGTGCGCCCCCAAATCTCAGGAGGGTCTGGCCTGCCCAGATATAACTAAATATTATTTTGCCGCACATTTACGGCTCATCCCCTCCTGGTCGACTCTCCCCGCATTCAGCAAATGGATGGAAATCGAAAAATTGTGGCTAGCTCCTTATCACCCAGCGGCCCTGATATGGGGTCCGCCTAACGAGATTTCTCGGACTGCACTTTTGGGACCTATGGCATTTACCAGGGACGTGTGGACCTCTCTAAGAATCAAATTCCAGCTAGCGTCGCATGCATCGTTCCTGACCCCGTTTCTCTATAACCCACATTTGCAGGGTGTCATGGAGTCGGGCGGGATCTTGCTGGGCATCATCAGGCCTCTTCACGTACAGGGACCTGGTGGACCCCCTGACTAGGAGATTTAGGACCTTTCATGAGCTATCCCAGAAGCATAACCTACAGAGGACTTTATCCTACTCATACCAACAAATATTACACTATTTTAAAACAAAGATGGGTTCCCCAGAATCCCTTATGCCGACTGATTTTGAGAGGATATGTGCAACTAATGCCTCAACTAAAGGGCTCATTTCTGATGTATACACCCTACTCCACTGCCCCGGCTCCCTGATGCCTAGCTATCACATATATATGACGAGATGGGAGTCGTGGTTGGGACACCCATTGACTTTGAGGCAGTGGCAAATGGTCTGGTCGAGAGCCCACAAGACCTCTATCAATACCCTTCACAAGGAGAGTCAGATTAAACTCCTGATGAACTGGTATTGCGTTCCTGAGGTCCTTCATAGAATGAACAGGTCCATTCTGGATGTATGTTGGAGATGCGGTGCCGTTGCTGCATCTCTCTTTCACATTTTCTGGGAATGCCCAACCTCGGAAGGTTTCTGGAAGGGAGTGGAGAGACTGCTGAGCATGGTTTTTGAGGTTGAGGTGCCAGTTGACCCCCATATGTACTTGTTAAACCTAACACCTGGAGGATGGAACAAGCCCCGCACGAAGTTACTGATCCCCCTTTTGACAGCTGCCAAATGTCTCATCCCACTATACTGGAAAAAAACAGCTGCTACCACGCAGCTGGATCTTTATACCAGAGTCCAGGATGTGTACGTTATGGAAAAAATGACAGCTTCTATACATAACGAAATGGATAGGTTCGACAGGGTGTGGGCGCCGTGGACTGTATTTAGAGACGGGGGGGAACGACTTGACTTAATAAACGAAAGTGAGTGGTGACCCAGAATGGGACGTGATTATTCATCTTTGAGAAAAAAAGGGGTTAAAGTGCACAGCCTGGGTTCGGGATCTCATACGAGTGAGCTAAAAACTTTGAAATTCTAGTTGACGAGGGGGGAGTAGTAAACACGCTGAATATATTATTATTGCTTTGTTTATGTATATTTTTTCTCTGTAACAGACAAGCGGAGTTTGCCTATTCGCTTGGAATTGTCTTTTGTTCCATGTTTTAAATTAAAAAAATTTTTTTTTTTTCAATAAAAACAAAGTTGAAACAATTAAGCACATACCACATATACTCGCGTATAAGCCGAGTTTTTCAGCCCAAAAATTGGGCTGAAAAGTTACCCCCTCGGCTTATACGCAAGTCACTACACGGGCGCCCCCCCCCCCAGAGGTATATAGGCCCCCCATCAGTATACAGGCCCCCCCCATGGTCCGTAAACCTGTAAAGGAAGGTGATTATACTTATCACTGTCCCGGTGCCGTCCCCGCTCTGCATCGCGATCCTCCATCTGCATCGCGCTCCTCCATCTTCCGGCTTCCTGTCGGCGCCGACAATGACGTCATTCGGCGCAGAACACAGGAAGTCGGAAGCCGGTGAATGAAGATGGAGGATCGCGATGCAGATGGAGGATCGCGATGCAGAGTGGGGACGGCACCGGGACAGTGATAAGTATAATCACCTTCCTTTACAGGTTTACGGACCATGGGGGGGGGCCTGTATACTGATAGGGGGCCTGTATACCTCGGGCTGCTCTATATACCCTGGGGCTGCTGCTGTATGTACCCTGGGGCTGCTGCTGTATGTACCCTGGGGCTGCTGCTGTATGTACCATGGGACTGCTGCTGTATATACCCTGGGGCTGCTGCTGTATATACCATGGGGCTGCTGCTGTATATACCCTGGGGCTGCTGCTGTATATACCCTGGGGCTGCTGCTGTATATACCATGGGGCTGCTGCTGTATATACCATGGGACTGCTGCTGTATATACCATGGGGCTGCTGCTGTATATACCATGGGGCTGCTGCTGTATATACCCTGGGGCTGCTGCTGTATATACCCTGGGGCTGCTGCTGTATATACCATGGGGCTGCTGCTGTATATACCCTGGGAAGGCTGCTGTAACACTGCTGGGGCCTGTATATACCACTGGGGAGGCTGCTGTATACCACACTGCTGGGGGCTGTATACTACCACTGGGGAGGCCTGTATACCATCGGGGGGGCCTGCATACCACACTGCTGGGGGCAGTATACCTGTGCTGGGGTCCACCCTCGGCTTATACACGAGTCAATAGTTTTTCCCAGATTTTGGGGGCAAAAGTAGGGGGGTCGGCTTATACACGGGTCGGCTTATACACGAGTATATACGGTAATTATACGTTTTATTTCCTCTGCTCAAGTGCATGACCTTACATTTATCCTCATTAAAGCTCATTTGCCATTTATCAGCCCAAGCTTCTAGTTTACATAAATCTTCCTGTAATATAAAATTGTCCTCCTCTGTATCGATTACCCTGCAGAGTTTAGGGTCATCTGCAAATATTGAGATTCTACTCTGTATGCCCCCTACAAGGTCATTAATAAATATGTTAAAAAGAAGCGGGCCCAACACTGACCCCTGTGGTACCCCACTGTTAACTGTGACCCATTCTGAGTGTGTTCCATTAATGACCACCCAATGTTTCCTATCAATGATCCAGTTCTTAACGCACATACACATATTTTCCCCTATCCCGATTGCTCTCATTTTATGTATCAACCTTTTGTGTGGCACCGTATCAAAAGCTTTAGAAAAATCCATATACACCACATCCACTGCATTTTTTTTTTTTTTTTTTTTTTTTGTCCAGTCCAGAACGTACCTCTTGATAGAAGCTTATCAGATTAGTTTGACAGTAATGGTCCCTTTTAAACCCATGTTGATATTGGGTCATGAGGTTATTTTTTTCAGATACTCCAGTAAAGCATCTCTAGGATTTTACCCACAGTAGAGGTTAAGCTTACTGGCCTATAATTTCCCATTTCAGTTTTTGTCCCCTTTTTGAATATTGGCACATTTGCTATACACCAGTCCTGTGGTACAGACTATGTTATTATGGAATCTTTAAGTATTAAAAATAATGGTCTATGATGGTACTTAATTCCTGCAGTACTCTGGGGTGTATCCCATCCGGGCCCGAGGATTTGTCAACTTTAGTGATTTTTAGACAATGCCGTACTTCCTGCTGGGTTAAGCAGGTGACATTTAATGGAGAATGTTTGTTATCACTGATCATATTGTCTGTCATGGGATTTTCTTGCGTAAATAATGTTGAAAAAAAAGTCATTTAGTATACTGGCTTATGAATAACTATGAATTACAAACTACACCAAGCAGCTCCAACATTAAGAAGTCACCACACCCCTACCGGAATGTGTGCTTTTCTATGTTTTCCTAGAAACCTTTAAAGGGACAGCATGAAGACAGCATGCTGTTAAGAGTTAACAGAGATTTCAGCGATGAGTCTCATCAAAAAGTGTGTTGTTGCTTACCTGCAATGTTTGTTTTAGGCCCAGTTGCTTATCATTGCTGGGACAAAGCAGTGTGAGAACACAAGTTTGTTCTGAGCTTGCTCAGTACCTAAAGCCAGATCTGGGAAACAATTATTTTTTTCTTTTCCAGGATCTGGCTCCCATTTTATGTGCTCTGGATCGCACCAAATTAGTTTGCGTCCTGTTTTTTCCCATACCCAGAATCAGAGACTGCTCCGATTTTGGGCGCACCGGACAAAAAAGGACAAACGGTACCCGGAGTGAATTCACACAAATGGATGACCATACATGAACAATCCGGCACCATAGGGATATATGGGAGACAAAAACGGATCCCAGCCTATTAATTTCAAAACGGATAGACCCGGTTCCCCAAAAACATGCTGCGTATGCAGCCTGATTCCCTTTAGGTAGCACTGAAAAATATTATACTATAAAAAGATGAATGAGGTAATGCAGTAGTAATAATAATTTCTGAGACTGGGATTAGCTGACACACAAGAGTTTACAGTAAACTGCCAAAGATCCATAGCAAGTGTAGGTAAAGCACATGGTTTTTATTTACTTTACCGTCTACCACAGTTTTGAATAGTGCGGAGTAGCCAGCCCTGGGAATCTCAGCCACATGGACAACTATTGCCATGTTTCCTATATGTAAAAATGCAGCCCTAGAATGGTAGAAGTAATTACAATATGTTATAATGGGAAATAGTCACCGCATTACTAGCTTCAGATTAACCCCTTAGTGACGGAGCCAATTTCTACCTTAATGACCAAACCGTTTTTTGCAATTCTGACCAGTGTCCCTTTATAAGGTAATAACTCTATGTGACACAAAATAGTTAATAAATAACATTTCCCACATGTCTACTTCACATCAGCACAATTTTGGAAAAAAAAAATTTTGGTTAGGAAGTTATAAGGGTTCAAAGTTCATCAGCAATTTCTCATTTTGCCAGCAAAATTTACAAAACCATTTTTTTGTGACCACATCACATTTGAAGTCCCTTTGAGGGGTGTACATGACAGAAAACACCCAAAAGTGACACCATTCCAAAAACTGCCCCCTCAAGCTACTCAAAACTACATTCAAGAAGATTATTAACCCTTCAGGTGCTTCACAGGAACTAAAGCAATGTGGAAGGAAAAAATGGACATTTTCATTTTTCCAACAGAAATGTTTTTAGCCTCAATGCTTTCATTTTCACATGGGAAAACGGATAAAATGGATCCTACAAATTGTTGGGCAATTTCTCCTGGGTACACCGATACCTCATATGTGGTCATAAACCACTGTTTGGGCGCACGGCAGGGCTCAGGAGTGAAGGAGTGCAATTTCACTTTTTAAATGGAAAATTAGTTCCAAAAGTCAAATTGCGCTCCTTCCCTTCTGAGCCCTGCCGTGCGTCAAACAGTGGTTTATGACCATATATGAGGTATCGGTATACTCAGGAGAAATTGTCCAACAAATTGTAGAATCCATTTTATCCTGTTGCTCATATAAAAATGAAAAAATTGAGGCTAAAAGAAAGTTTGTGTGGAAAAAAAAGCACTTTTTCATTTTTACGCATATGCATCTAGATAAGTTCCTTGGGGGGTCTAGTTTCCAAAAATGGGGTCACTTTCCAAAATGGGGTCACTGATGTTTAGGCACACAGGGGCTCTCCATACGCGACATGGTGTCCGCTAACAATTTGAGCTAATTTTCCATTCCAATTGTTAGCGGACACCATGACCCGTTTGGAGGGTCCCTGTGTGCCTAAACATTGGAGCTCTCCCACAAGTGATCCCATTTTGGAAACTAGACCTCTCAAGGATCATATCTAGGGGTATAGTGAGCATTTGGAACCTACAGCTACTTCACAGAATTTCATAAGAATAGGTTGTCATATTCAACATTTTCTTTTTTTCACACAATTTCTCACTTTTAGGCCACGGTCGAGATTAAAATTTTCATGGGGGTCACGCTAAAAACATAGGTTTTGCCAGCGCTGACGCCTTGTTACTGCCATGGTAACGCGGCATCAGCGATGCCAATGCTTACTTATGGAGAAGCGGCCCCCAGGGTGGATCAAACGCCAGCATCCGAGTGCTGGGGTTTGAAATATTGCGTTTTTTCCCAGCGCAAGCAAAAACACTTCTGAAAGCGTCTTTGCTTGTGCTAGGAAAAAGCGCGAGATTTCACTCAGATGCCGGCTTTTGAGCTGCGCTAGGCGCCGCGGCTATAGGTGAGCATTGGCAGCGCTGACACCGTGTTACCATGGCGGTAAAAAGGTGTCAGGGTTGCCAAAACCTATGTTTTGGATGCAAGCTCTCCTGCATTTTTTTTTTTTTTTTTTTTATTACCATGTTCTTTATATTACAACTTATTTTATAAAACAAATGACGTGGGGCTTCGCCATATTTTTGGGCCAGCCAGGTACAACTAGGCAGCTGGGGGCTGGAATCCCAGCGTAGGGAGGCCCAAGCTTTCATTTATTTACCGGTGATTCTGTGTATATTTATGTGATCGCGGTTATACACCGATTAACGGTGTATAACCGTGATCACATGGCCGGTACCGGTAAAAACCGGCCCGATTCATAATCTGTAGGATCTCAGCTACCCCCGGTAGATGAAACCCAGAGATTTTCGGACACTGGGGGAGCACAACAAGGGCCTTTTCTGTTCAGACTTATTTTCACGTCAAAACAGAATCCAGACCCTGTAATGCCGCCGTATATATACAGTCGGCCGTCACTAAGGCGTTAAACAGGGATTTTCATTCCTATGATATCTATAAATAGAGGTCAATATCAGATTGATGAGGTGGCACCTCCAACGATCGAGCAGATAGTGATGATGTATCTAAAGATCATCAGTATCATAGGGTAGTTTAACAACCCTTTAATGTAACTAAGAATTTTACCCATGCATGACTTTTATTGTTCATGTATACAGCCTAAGAGGTGCATGAACCCTCTATGTTGCATATCGATATGCTTGACACATACAGTGCAATATCTACTGTACATTCTGCAAAAATGAAAAAAACAAATCATGTTATGCTCTCTTAAACGCCATATGTACAGAGTAAATCTCTTCTTTAAGCATGACTTCTCAAAAAGTACACACAAGAAATACATAGAGTATTATGAAGCCGGCACAACATGGCAGAGAAGCTGTGCGGCTCTACAGGCATGCTCAGTGCTCATGTAATTTCTCAGGTAATTTATAGACTTATATTCAATGAACATAGCAAAGGTGGAGGCTGCGAACCTCCACGTCATTCAAGACCGGGCTGTACAGACCCTCAATATCTCAATCTCGGTGTTTACCAAGTATAAAACCCTCAGCAATTAGTAAGTTATCTACCTATCCTTTTTTTTTTTTTTTTTTTTTTTTTTGAACCAATAGATTTTTATTATGTTATGTCAAATACAATGTACAACGATAACAGCATTCACCATCAGTGAATATAAAAGACACAACAAAAATAAAGAATAAAATCACAATACAGAATGTTGCAAACAGGGAGGGATGACAGTGCGGGAAAGAAGAAGAAGGGAAGGGGGAGGTATGGGGTGAATTGCATAAGAATCATTTCAGACTGAGTAAGTTGAAACAGGTAAATATCAATGTTACGTCATACTGCGTTAATTTAATATTAGTTATTAACTGGTAGAATTATTCACATTCAGAACACTCACAGTGAGACCTCTATAGTGTTGAGTGAAGACTGAACCCAAGGGTCCCACCATCTCAGAACCTTGGACTTCCTGGAGAGGTCATGTGCTAGAAGCAACTCATATTGGAAGTGTAAGTTTATACAGTTAATCAGTTCTGCCCTAGAAGGTGAGACAGGGGACCTCCAGCAAGATGCTATGCATAACCTCGCCGCAACTACTACATTAGTAACAATTGGGCGCAGAATTTCAGGAACAGTCTCCAGACCTAGACCCAGTAAAGCAACCGGAGCCTCCAGCTGCAACGGGAGCCCCGTAAGTGAGCTAATTAGGGGTTCGACCTCCCCCCAGAAAACTTTTATGATGGGGCAATCCCACCAGATGTGGCTCAGGGATCCCAAATCAGGGCAACCTCGCCAACATTCAGGAGAGGTAGAGGATCGACTGTTCCCAAACTTAGCAATTTGGTCCGGAGTCAGGTACCAGTGAAGTTGAAGCTTCTTTGCCTGCTCTAAATGGTTTATACAGGATGAATAACGGGACACATGTGTGGCTGCGCTCTGCCAGGTCTCCAAGGGAGCCACAAACGCCAGATCCTTCTCCCATTTAGTCATGTACAACTGTTTTTGTCTGGTATGTTGGTTCAGTAAAGCCTTATAAGCGATGGAGACACCACCAGTGCTGGCGCTCCCCGACTTAAAGAAAGACTGTAATGAGAAGTGATGAGCGAGCACTAAAATGCTCGGGTGCTCGGTGCTCTGGCCGAGCATCTCAAGATACTCTTGTACTCGGCCAAAGCACCGAGCCCAATGTAAGTCAATGAGTGACAGGCTCCGGCCACAGACTTCCGGTTATAAAACGAGTAATTCCGGAAAAGGGCGGGAGGGTGGGCTTTTTCAAATCGCCACAGCATATCACACCTTGCTATGGCCCCCAGAGGGATCCTATCAATTAATCTGCTCCTGTATGGTGCCAGATCACTGTGTGCACTGAAGGGAGCAGTGTATGTGTCTCAGATCGCTATTTATCACCGAGCGGTCCGAGCATCTCGGCGGTACTCGGTGCTCGCCGAGCACCCCGAGTACCGAGATACTCGTGCGAGTACCGAGTAGCGCCGAGCATACTCGCTCATCACTAGTAATGAGTTGTTAAAAAGCTCTTGGGTCGGGACAGGTAGGGAGACAGAGGCCAGGAAATGCCACACCTGAAGATATTTAAAAAAATCTTTATTGGGGATACCGAAACTGCCCACCAGAGAGGCAAAGGTTCTCAGAGTATGCCCCTCTCTAAGTTGGTCTAAAAATTGAATTCCCTTCAACTTCCAGCCTCTCAGGGATAGTAGCTCGATTGAACACTCCACCGCATCCATAGAGATGTATCTGTGTAAAAAAGCGAGCAGCTCTCCGCTCTCCCGCGACCATATCCCCAGCAAAGCCCGCATCGAGGAGAGGCCTCCAGGGACCGAGGACAATATTAGCAGATTCATTTCCAGCAACAATCGCGTAGAATGTCTGGGGGCAAAGGAGGTCTCAATTTGAAGCCAAAGGGAGGATTGCTCCCCAGACCACCAGCTCTTGGCTGCCTCAAGGTGCACAGCTTTATAGTATGCATGGATATCCGGGACTCCCAACCCCCCCGCCGAGGCATGCAAAGTGAGGACCTTAGTAGTTATCCGATGTGGCTTTCCTTTCCATATAAATCGGCCCAATAAGGTTTGTAAAGCCCACAGGAACTTGCCTGGGATGAGGAGAGGGAGACACCTCAACATGTAAAGTATTTTAGGGAGATAGGTCATTTTTATAATTTGAATTCTGGCCATCCACGAAAGAAGAAGACCAGAGTAACTGTCCAGTTCTCTCTGGATGCTTTTGAGCAAAGCCTCACAGTTATGCCGAACCATCTTATTCAGCTTTAGTAATGTATAAACCTAAATACGTGAATCCCTCCTCCCCCAGGCAAATGAGAACCTTTCCCTGATAACCTGCCGCTCCGGCCCCGGGATATTGATGGGGTAGAAAAAAGACTTAGACATGTTCAGTTTGTAGTAGGATGCACGGGAAAAATCTCCAGAACATCCAAAATTTTCGGGATCGAGGAGGAGAGCTGCGAGCATACATAGACCACGTCGTCCGCATAGAGCCCGATCTTGTGCTCTACAGGTCCCACCTCCACGCCCCGAATCTCAGGGTCCCCCTTCACCACCGCCACCAAGGGTTCCATTACAAGGCAAATATAAGCGGGGAGAGGGGGCACCCCTGCCTGGTTCCGTTGGAGATGTTAAATACAGAGGACATGAAACCCGATGCCTTCACCGAAGCGCAAGGAGAGGAGTACAGAGCCATAACAGCTCTCTGAAAGTCTCCAATTACCCCAAATCTCTGGAGTACCTCTTGCAGGTACCCCCAGTGCACCCTGTCAAACGCTTTTCGGCGTCGAGAGACAGGAATGCACCGGGAGCCCCCCTCCTCTCCATGATCTCCAGAAGTCCACCAATCTTCTGGTTCCATCACTGGCCTGTCTTCCTGGGATAAACCCCACCTGTTCCAATCCCACCAAGGCGGGCATCACCTCCTTTAGCCGATTAGCTAGGAGTTTTGCGTACAATTTTATGTCGCAGTTTAGTAGAGCAATTGGGCGGAAGTTGCCAGGTGAGTCAGGAGTTTTGCCCGGCTTGGGAAGAGTGGATATGATCGCCTCCAGCCCCTCCCTTCGTACCTCACCCTCGCTGCGCCAGAAGTTAAGAGTTTTAACAAGGGCCCTGATAAAAGCTGAGCAAAGCAGGCGTAGTACTGGAAAGAAAACCCATCAGGCCTCGGCGTGGTTCTCTTTTTAGCGGAGGCAATGACCCCCTGGATCTCCCTTTCAGTGAAAGGGGCATTTAGCATCCCGAGTTGCTCCTCAGAAAGGGAGGGAAACTTAGCCCGGTCCAGAAAGGAATTTATAGAGTCAGACGTAGGCTGAGGAACGCCTCAGAGTCACGGAGATTATATAGTGAATGGTAGTAAGATTTGAATTCATTCACTATTTCTATAGGGTTACGTACCATCTTACCATCTCCCTACGCAGAAAGGGGATTTTTGCCTGAGATTCCCTTTTTTAATTCTCCTGGCAAGCAACGTCCCGGCCCTGTCTCCCCATTCCATAGAACCTCGCCCCAGATTTCTTAAGGTGATGTTCCGCTCGGACAAGGAGCAGTGAGCGGAGGTCTCGTCTTGCAGACAATAAGTCAGGGGACTGCATATCTGACCCTGCCTCCCTTTGTTGGGTCTCTAACATCTTAATTTTTCCAAGGAGCGCAAGTAGTGCCTGATCGTATTTTCTTTTAGCTATAGCTGCCATCTTGATGAGCAAGCCTCTGAGGACCGCCTTATGAGCAAACCAAAGGTATCTGGCTGGATGTCAGCTGTGGAGTTTTCCTCAAATCAGTTAATACCTCAATTCTCAACATTGAGGGAGAAAGATGATATTCTAATTTCAATTGGCTGGGTGCGACCGCTGCAAGTCGCAAACTGAAGTGAGGAGCATGGTTGAACACGTGATAAAATCTATACTTGTCAGACTGTATAAGAGTCATCATAGAGTATATCTGCTCTGCGATTTATGACGGTGAGAATAAAAAGAATAGTATTTTTCGTCAGAGTGCATGTACCTCCAAATATCATGGAGATGATGTGTGGTGATAATGCGGTTCAGCTCTGCCCGGTAGAGGGTCGGTTGTGAACAGTCTAGAAGTTTATTTACAGGGATATTAAAGTCTCCTGCTATAATCTGCTACCTCGTGCCATAGAAGAGACCTTGCTTAGAAAGGACTTCATGTACCGCACCTGACCTACATTTGGGCCATATATAGAGGCAAGTGTGTAGGGTTTGTCGTTGAGGAGACACAATAGAATGATATATCTGCCCGCCGGATCAAGCACTTTCAATTAGCTTAAACGAGACTGACCTATGGATCAGAATGGCCACCCCAGATTTCTTAGTGGCCCCCCCAGCTAGGTATTGAGTTGGATAGAATGCTGAGGCCAGTCTGGGATGGTCCTTCTCCAGCAGGTGAGTCTCTTGCAAAAATACAACCTCGCTTTGTGATCTTTTCAAATGTTGCCATAAAATGCCCTCTTGGAGGGGGCATTAAGACCATTAACATTGAACGATACCACTGTAATGCTCATCGTCCCAAAACAATAATACCTCTATCTGATCAGAAATGTACCGATTCTAGTTATATGCAATCCACTTCAGATAGAAAGTCCTAAGTCTATAGGAAGAGGGGAAGCACAACAAAGAAGGGGGGGGGGGGGAAGAACGGGAAAAGGAGTCAAGTGGGGTATCAGAGAGAAACAGATGGACACAGATTACAAATACAGATAATAAAACACAGAGATGAACCTGTCCCTTTTCTGAAAAACTAGGTCAGAATAGGAATGCGGGGGGGACTTAGGGAGCGCCAGGGTTCTCCCAACCTCAGCCGAGGCAAGAGAGGTTCGCCACGATGAAATTGTGACCCCCGACTCCAAAGTCTGCAGCCCAATTAACCGGAAAAATTAGGCTGAAAAATTTCAAATGAACGGCATCGGCAAACCCCAAGTCATCCGTGAAAGTCAGTTCTTAGCTTCTCGGGGGCTAGGAGAGCATCCAGGGCTTCCTCGATGTTTTTAGAGGTAGCAGAAGGGGAAGCAGGAGACAGTTGAAGGTTCCAGACTCCGAGAGCTGTCTTAAGTTTAGATGGGGACGTGAAAATGTGTCTGGAGCCCTTATATCTGAAGGCTACGTTGACAGGCGAGCCCCATGAGTATTGTATGCCTTTATCCCGGAGGATTCTGCAATAGGGGGCAAAGTCTCTGCGCCTTGCCAGCGTGCCCTGACAGAGATCCGGGTATGCCTGCCAGCCCTTGTAATCTCATGAGGTGGGAGGATGCTGTCTCATCTGCTGTAAAATCATGTCTCGTGGTCTGGGGGAGGCAAGACATACAAGGACATCCCTAGGCAGCTCTTGTCTGATGTTAGGGGGTCTAGGGAGCCTGTATGCTTTGTCTGGTAGGAGATCAGAAGGGGGCACTCCTGGCAAAATGGAGCAGAGGAACATGTGAACTGTTCCTTTAATGTCCTCCTCTCCCTCTGTGTCTGGGATACCCCTGATTTTTAGATTGCTTCTCCGCAGTTTGTATTCTAAGTCCCAGGTAACCGCCCTCAAGGTTTTGACATCCTGCTCCACTGTCTGGTAGCTGTCTGCAAGCTCATTATGGGCTGTGGCAAATTCCGCCATTTTGGTTTCCAAGTGCTGGGTGCGTTCCCCCATGTCCTCCCTCAGCTCTCCTATGAGACCCCTCATGTCCGCCTGCAGTGATCTACGGAGGGACTCAAGCAGTCCTTTCAGGCATCCCAGTAAGACCGGGGAGCCATCTTCCAACTCTTCCCCCCCTGATCTGGGGCTGTTAGAGGCGCGGGAGGAGCGCGGACACTGGGACTCAGCCGGCGCCATTTTAGAGAGGGAAGCTGGCGCAGAGCCCGGGGAGAAATAGTCTGTCACCTTAGGCCGTCTCTCCCTGCTCCAGAGCGATGATCTTGGCATCCTGCGCTCCACCACGGTATGCTGCGGCCGCTGCTGCCCTTCTTGCTGTGCTGAGAAGCCTAAGTGTGCTGTAAATCGTCTCTAAAGGGGAGCCCATGCCGGAGCTCCGGTGTTATGCGTCCTGCATAGCTGATGCCAGGACACGCCCCCCTTATCTACCTATCCTATGGACAGTCTTGAATTAATTCAAGGGAACCTGTTATGTCCTTTCTGGTTATTAAACCACTCCCAATGTTATTTAGATCTTGTAGTGTTCATTAATAACTAAGTTTAAATGATTGTATTCATTCTAAAAAAAGCATTTTAGATACCTACATATTTTCATTAGCTAGCTGGGCAAACAGTCAAGCTGGTTAATAGTTAACAGTTCAGTTAAACTGAACTTGTAGTATTGCCGAAATTCCGAAAATTCTGAAAGGAGCTGTGTGATGTCACGACCATGTTACTATAATAGGCAGAGCCAAGTCTACATACACCTTAACAATTTAGCTCACTTAGTCCTGCCTATTATGGTCACATGGACGTGACATCACACAAATCCTTTATACAGAGCAGTCAGCATTGCTATAAGTTCAGTGACATATCTGTTAAAGGGAACCTGTCACCCCAAATCACCCTTGTAAGCTCTAAATACATGTCCCTGAGGCATTACAATACAGTCCTACACATCCCTTTGTGAGGTTTTAGTGAAATATGAAAGTGCAATAAAGTCGTTTGTAAACTTACTAAATCCATGGCAGTGGGGCGTTCCCAAGACTCCTTGTCTACTAGGCGGTTCCCCTGCGCCGCTGTATTACGCCCTAATGGGCGTTTTTTCAAACTTTCTAGCGCGGGCACGATTCAGATTCTCGCGCCCGCGACGTCACGGTCATGTGATGCCGTGACGCGTCATTTCCGGGCGGCCGGGGCGCTGTTGTCTGACGCGCACCTGCCTCTCTCTGTGAACGCGCACTGGCCAACTTCAGCGCATGCGCAGATCGCATGCTGAAGTCGGCCGGTGCGCGTCAGACAACAGTGCCCCGGCCGCCCGGAAATGACGCGTCACGGCATCACATGACCGTGACGTCGCGGGCGCGAGAATCTGAATCGTGCCCGCGCTAGAAAGTTTGAAAAAACGCCCATTAGGGCGTAATACAGCGGCACAGGGGAACCGCCTCGCAGACAAGGAGGCTTGGGAACGCCCCACTGCCATGGATTTAGTAAGTTTACAAACGACTTTATTGCACTTTCATATTTCACTAAAACCTCACAAAGGAATGTGTAGGACTGTATTGTAATGCTTCAGGGACATGTATTTAGAGCTTACAAGGGTGATTTGGGGTGACAGGTTCCCTTTAACTATTAAACAACTTGATGACTGCTTGACTGTTTGCCCAGCTAGCTAATACATTTGCATCTCAATGAATTAGATCATCAAAAGGTTAACTTATTTCTGTAATTCAATATATAAAGAGAAGTGCATGTATTACAGAGAGTCAGTACAAACAGAGTGATCCATTTCAAGTGTTTATTTATGTTAATGTTGATGATTATGGCTTACAGTCAATTAAAAGTTAAAACCCAAAGGTCATTATCTCAGAAAATTAAAGTAGGGAGGATGAAGGGTCTGAGAGATAAAATATTACCTAAATAGGTATCAGAGGCTTCACCTTGTGTGGTTGTGAGAGTCACAACCACTATAAAAGCATATCACGACTGCTGCAGTCCCCAGTGTGGTGCATATTGAAAAGGAAGGATGAAGGATTAAAAACCATGCTGCTGTATTCCAGGAGATAAAGGTTGAATACAATATTGATTAGTCAAAACATTTCAGGGCTCCCTGGCTCTTTCCTCAGGACAAATCAATGTCATATTACTATGTTTCAGGCATGCCTAAAACGCATTGTCTCATCAATATTATACTCACCCGTTGATGTCTCATGGAATACCGCAGCGTGGTTTTTAACCCTTCATCCTTCCCACTTTAATTTTCTGAAATAATGACCTTTGGGTTTTCATTGGCTGTAAACCATAATCATCAACATTAACAGACAAACACTTAAAATAGATCACTCGTTTTGTAATGACTGCATATTATATATACAGTCTATGAGGCTGTTCATGTCGGCTAATTTTTTGTGGACCGAGTCATCCATGCAAAATCGCAGAGACATGTCAGATATTGATCCGAGTGTCAGCTCAAACTCGTCAATGAATGTCTATGGTGCTATGAAAATATAAAATCCGCCTGTGGGCTGTTTTACATTGACAGATAGTAACAGGTGAAGAAAAGTTTTATTTTTATCTCTCATCACCAAACACCACTGATAAAACCAAAAAATGGACTGTCTGCATTAGACCTTAGTATTCTGCTGGTTCTAAACTCCCAACGCTTGTTCCAGAGTTTTCAATTGAGAGATACAAAATTCACTTGATCGCAAGTAAGGAAATTGCTTATAAGGGGGTTAAGTAACAAGCGATAGAAGTGTAGAAACTGCTACATTCTACCAATGAGTACATTAAACACCACTAACATTCTGCAGCTAATTTTAGACTTGTTTTGGACAATCCCTTTATTACTACAATTATCACAATTATGTGTCAACTGAAAAACTAAGCTTATTCCAAAAAACAGCAAGGTCAAACCTTGATGGGTCGCATCTCTGCAAAAAATTTACTGTTCAAGCTAAGTACAGATGTTTGGTGCACCCTTGGTGCACCCAAACATTTAAATGCACCTTCCCAGATACTTGTTTTCCCTTTAACTCAGCCCCACTCCCCTCTTCTTTGATTGACAACTTTGGCTTTATAGAACCAAAAGGAGAAGGGAAGATAATAGCAATAGATGGAAAACCACTATTTGGAAAAATGCACTTAATGTTCGGCCCCACCATAATGCATTGAGTGCCCGTACTTGAGTTGAACAGTCATTCGATACTGACAGAGTCTGTTTAAGTCCACCTTCCCAACTAATTATTTTCCCTCTATCAGAAACCCCCCTTTCTGTGACTGACAGCTTGGGCTTTAATGAGCCAAAGAAAGGCAGAGATAG
Source organism: Allobates femoralis (assembly GCA_033576535.1). Classification (NCBI taxonomy): domain Eukaryota; kingdom Metazoa; phylum Chordata; class Amphibia; order Anura; family Aromobatidae; genus Allobates; species Allobates femoralis. The sequence continues at coordinate 589,909,630 of JARQOC010000002.1, read as the reverse complement.
ATAGAAAACAAGTAAGTGGGAAGGAGAACTTAATTATTTGGCCATGTCAATAGTGCACAGAGTGCCTATTATGTGGCTTTAACAGTCATTTTATGGTGACAGAGTTCCTTTTAAAGGGCAGGTTTTTCCATAAATGTTTTTTATAAATCCTATGGGCTAAGAACCTTTGGCAGGTAATTGCAAATTACTTGACTGATCAGCCCCACCTCAAATCACTCCCAGCTCTGGTGGCAATTCTTAAGGCCCTGTCACACACAACAACGCTCCAGCGATCCAGACAGCAATAACGACCTGCCGGGATCGCTGGAGCGTCATTACCTGGTCTCTGGGGAGCTGTCAAACAGGCAGATCTCCCCAGCGATCAGGGACCAGGAAGCCACCTCCCACATTGCTGAAGGCGATGTTACCAGTGTCCTCCCTGCTTAGCGCTGCCTGTAAGCAGGGAGGACGCTGGTAACTATGATAAACAGCGGTATCCAGGCAGCATTCGGTCAAAATAACGCATCTGTCGCATTTTCCGCCTAACGGCTGCACTTACGGCTGACTTGCGGCAGGCCCCACACATGGTCTATGGGGCTTGCGGTAAGTGTGCGGCAAGTGCAGTTTCGGCAGATGCGGCCGCGGAAAAAACGTGGTCAGCGGCGGTTTTATTCGTGGCCGCATCTGCCGAAACTGCACTTGCCGCAAGCCCCACAATGCATTGGGGCTTGCCGCAAGTGTGCTGCAAGTGCTGCCGTTAGGCGGCACTTGCGGTAGATGTGTTTTTTTGTCCGGATCCCCTGGATCCGGGCAAAGCCGCCAGAGTGAAAGCACCCTAAGGCATGCATAATCTTTTTAACCCCTTATTGTCTGAATTAAAATCTACATATGCATACAAATCAATTTACCTGGTATGATGCGAAAACGCAAATGTAGGCATTAAGGGGTTAAGCTTCATAATGTAGTACTATATGCCAGGGTTGTGGAGTCTGAGTGAGAGTCAGAGTCAGAGTCAGGGAAATTGAAGAGTTGAAGTCGGATATTCGGCTTACCGACTCCACAGCCATGGTACCATATGCTATATATGGTACCAGGTTGCATCTATTGTTGAATAACACAAGGATGAACACTGATGACCAAAATCCAATCTGACATTTCAGCTCAGGCATCAAAAATGTGGTTTTACATCAACCAGATACAACACAAAACATACCTGGAATTACATATAAATACACTCAGCCAGAAAACCAACAACAAGCTGCATTTAAGCATCTTCAGATATTTACATTCTCTTTGATTATCCCAGGGCTGAAGGAAGAGACACTCTCACACCTAAACACTAAATATTTCAATTCACCAGCCAGAAAACTGTTTGTTCACACTGGCTTGCTTATTATAAGTGCCACTGCAAACTTTGCAAATGCCTCATACAATGTATACAAGTTAAAGGGAACCTGTCACCTCATCTAAGCTCCCTAACCTTTCAATAACTGTCCCTGCAGCACCCAAATACTTCATGAACCATCCCTGTCTGAGCTCATGAGTCTTTGTAAAAGTGAAATAGATTGTTTTAATAACTTACATGAATCTTGTCAGGTGGGCGTTCCTACAGGGGTTTGTCACGGAGGGGCAGTGTCCCCAGGGCTGCGTTCCCCTTGCCCGCCGCTCCAATTACGCCCCAATGGGCGTAATCCTTGCTTCATTAGCGCGCATTCATCTTTGAAAATCGCTTCGGAATTGTATGATGTGGCATCACGTGATGCCGGCACGCGTCAATCCCGGTGATGCGCAGTTCGCCGGGTGTACTGCGCTTACAGGCCACCTTCAGCATGCCTTCTGCGCATGCTCTGAAGGTGGCCTGTAACGTGCGGAGCAGAAGATCCAGATATGATCAGCGCGCATATACAGTATGAGAGTGTAGTGTCGATAGTGAGACGGTGCGGTGAACAGGATCTCATTGCAGGTTGTAGGCTTGTTGGGAGAGGTGGGTCTTCAGGCTTCTTTTGAAGGTTCCCAGGGTAGGCACGTTTCAGATGTGTTGGGGGACAGAGTTCCAGAGTATGGCAGATGCACGGAGAAATCTTGTAGGCAGTTGTGAGAGGAGATGAGAGGGGAGTAGAGAAAGAGCCCTTGGGAGGATCGCACAGTGAGTGAGGGTAGGTATCAGGAGACCATGTCAGAGATGAATGGAGGGGACAGGTTGTGGATGGCTTTGTATGTCATGGTTAGTGTGTTAAACCGGAATCTCTGAGAAGTGGGGAGCCAGTGAAGGGCTTGGCAGAGGAGGGAGACAGGGGAGTAGCGGGGAGACAGGTGGATTAGTCAGGTAGAGGAGTTTAGGATAGATTGGAGAGGTGCAAGAGAGGTAAATATGCAGGTTTAGTAATAAGGTTGACAAAACAGTTCTTGCTATTTACTTTATTTTATTTTCTATCCTGGACAACCGCTTTAAGTAGTTACTATCATTAATTACCATCCACACCCTTGTTTCTAATCGGTATCGGAGGTGGGCGATTGCCACACACAAGGTATGCTCTGCATATGTATATATACACTCTCAATGTTCTTCTTGCGTTGTTATAATTAGAATAAGGTCTCTAATAAGTTTCGCTCAGCTAATAAAACTCCGAACTGGATAAACTTTCAACACTAATGAAGTGCTATACTTAATCTATGTTGCCAGGCAGAAAGCTCAAGCAGACAAAAGCAGAATATTCCCTGTATCCCTAGCAACAAGACGGGGCACGATCAAGTGCAAATCTACTTTTCTGTAGTAAAAGTTGCAGGTGTCTCTTGTGTAAGTGGAACTTACAAGAAAACTATTCAACTGTTGAAGATGAAGACATGTTGAGTGTCGAGAACAAGATGGCCATGGCGATCAGAGGATACGTGGGGACACTAAGGACGACCTGGGAACCATGGCTGTTTACAATTGTTTCAGAACGCTGGTTGCTCGAGTAGAGCTGTCTGTGTGGGAAAAGAAAACCAACACATATTTACATCCTGCAAGTTTCCATCCAGCATCTTCCATCTAGTACATAAGAAAGGCTGCATGAGCAAATGAGACAGATGAACAGGTCATGGGATACATTAGTGCGAGAATTTGTGTTGATGACCTCCTTTATAAACAGGAGTTGGAGAAGCAAGGCCAGTGAATTTCAGATTAAAGAACTGTTTGTGGTCCCTGCCCCGGGTTTTATAAATGTTTTATTTTAATTTAAATATTATTAGCTCAAATTGTCAACAGTTGGTGAAGTGTTCTGGCACAAAGTTCTAAGAGTCCGTGAATCTATGAACGGCCAATAAATCGTAATGGGATGTTTAAAGAAACACTTCATAGATTATGTAGCACATTAACTGTAGACTATGAATACCACTCATTGGCCATGGGGTGGGAATCCCATCAACATCTAAGAAGACAGCTGTCCTAGTTTAAGGAATAATAAACTTAAAGTACACGTTAAAGAGAGTCCATTAGTCTACACAAATATTATCTCGGGATATCAAGAGTATCAAGAGAACTATTTATCTCGGATTGGGATTCTCTTCTACTAGCATTAAGACAAGTAACATGCCTACTGCTTTAAAGAGCCTCTCCAGCTGTTTTTTTTTCCCCCACTGAAGTGGTTCTTCTAATCTAAGTCCTCTGCCCCCTGTGTTCTACTTCTACTTACCTTCCAACTTCTTCCTCTTTTTCCAGCAATGCTCCAATCAGTCTTCCCCACCCTGTGATCTGCTGGCAGCTCCAGTGCGTCTTGGAGCACATGAAACAATATAACTCTATGAGAAGTCAAACAACAATACAATTGTATAAGACCTCGTTCTTGCCTTACTCTGGCTCTCAGAGTTGCATTGAGAGCTTGCAATATAAATTCTGACGTCCAGCCAGTCAGAAGTTGCAGACACAAGATGGTGCATCGGGGTTTGGAGTCGTTCAAACGACATCATTAGGACGTCGTTGCGTGTAACACCGAGATTTGATTACAATAAATCGTTGGATCGTTTTTCGCAGATTTGAGAACACATTCTCAAATCAGACGATCCACGATCAGTCAACCTGCTGCATCATTCTGCGTGACATCGCGATAACGATGTCTTTCAAGACTTCAGCCATTCACATCATTGAACAAGTATAATTCGCTGGGTTGTGCGAACGATACCTGCTCACTACATGAGTTGGTGAGTCGTCCACGATATCTATGCTGTAATAGGAACAAATGCCTGCGCTGCCAAACAGGAATCACCAGGAAACGGAAGAGTTAACTGGGCAGATTTCTCTTTATTTCATCCTACGCGTTTTCGGAGCCTCTATCTGAGCTCCTTCCTCAGGTTGTTCCCTGAGGAAGGAGCTTGGATAGAGGCTCCGAAACGCGTAGGGTGAAATAAAGAAAAATCTGCCCAGTTAACTCTTCCGTTTCCTGGTGATTCCTGTTTGGCAGCGCGGGCATTTCGGCATTTGTTCCTATTACAGCATTCCTGTTTCCACGTTTATCGTGAAGGTGCGGCCCTGCAGCAGCCATCTTATAAGCCATCTTACAGGCGATTATACTGGTTGTGGGTGACACAACTGAATCAGGTGAGCAGATCTTAATTTACACCGATATAACCTTTAAAAAAAGGATAAGACCCTATGCGCATTTATCTCACTTTTGCAAGTCTACAATATCTAGACATGTGACATCTCACCAACGATGTTAAAATGATTTCCTAACGACCGCGTGCCCCAAAATCGTTCGCGACATAGTTTCAGCGTCATGCCGTGTAACAGGGCCTTAATAGAGACAGGGACCTTAAGTTAAAAGCACTACTTGGGCAATTAAAAAAAAAAAACAACACAGGAGTGGTGCTTTAATAGGGATTGTTTTAAAACTGGGTAAGTACTTTACAATTCACTTCAGAAGCTTCACGACCAGGACATTTCCGTTTTTGTGAGTTCATATTTTCCTCCCCCTGCTCCAAGAGGTGTAATTTTTTATTTTCCCATCAACATAGCCGTCTGTTGGCTTGCATTGGTGTGTGTTGAGCTATTTTCACAAAAACTTTTTTTTTTTTCTTTGTAATGACTCAAAAACAGCCTTACTGTAATTATTTTTAGTTTTGCTTTACTATACAGGATAAAATTTAATTTTATAACTATGAATGTAAGAGTTTGATCCATCAAAATATAAAACTATATTCACTTTATTTTTAAAAGGGCTCCAGCTGCCTAAACAGCCCATGGCACCCTGCAATTATATAAACGCTTGATAGTGAGACAGAAATGGTTATCCAGCAGCAGTCAGAGCTGGCTTTGGTTACTGTTATTAAAGCTTGATGCTGGCTGTATAACACAGCCAGCACCGGGCATGTGTGGAGTGTGCTCAGCTTCAGAACCCATTCTATACACCCAAACAGGAGTGACGTGCGTGTACATCACAAATTGTGAAGAAGTTAATAAAAGGTATACAAACTAGCTATGGAAATCATTCACAAATACAGAGGAGTCTTTCCTTACCATTGCCTAACTTATACAGAGATGTCGGGTGTAATATTGCCATTTTGGGGGAAAAAAGATAGTGTTTCAAGCGGCTTTACAGGAAATTTTAGGCAGTTGGAGATCACTACCATGTGTCATTTACATTTAGGCTTTCTACCATCTACAAAGGCAAGTTCAAGGCTAAATACAAGCACCATAATCAAGCATCCATTTATTTAAAAAAATATATATATCTTTTTTAATTATTATATTAATACACATATATAGGAGCATTTCTTTTGTGGTTCTTGATCACCTATTTGGGGTGTTTGTTGTCTTTGCATTTTCCCCCAAGCCCGAGGTGTATGTTTAACAAGTCTAAAAAATGAGCAAAAAACCCTCTGTGTTAGGAATGATTTCGGCTGGTCTTGAATATCCAAATAGACCAATTTTTCTACGCCAATCAACTAATGTAAAAAGCCGCCATATGATGACAATTCTGCTCTCCAAATTTAAATAACATGAGAATATAAATAATTGTAAGTGAACCTGACACCAGATTTGGCTGTTTAAAACTAAAAACACCACCTTCAGCAGCATTCTATGAAGGTGGCTATTATGCCCTGACTGCCCCTGAACATCAAATAAATAACTTAAAAACGTCATGCCCTGTGTTATAATTACCTGCTTCCGATCTGGTTTGATGTCAGCTTGGTCTGTGCTATCTCCCCTTGCCGTCTGTCCAACCTCGTCTTATGAGCAATATCTGAACCGAGCGTCTACTGTGGGCAGAGCCTAAAACTCTTCTGCGCATGCGCGAACCACTTAGGTCTCTGTGCAAGCACACCTGCGTGATCAGGAGAAGCATCTGCGCAGGCTCGCTATTTGGTTATCAATCAGAACAAGAGGCTGTTGGACAGCGAGGAGAGGCGGAACGGACCTAGCTTCAATCAAACCCATTGGACCAGAAACAGGTAATTATAATACAGGGCAGGACGTTTTTAAAACTTATTTATTAGGTGTACAGGGGCAGTCAGGCTATAATGGGCACCTTCATAAAATGCAGCATAGGCACTGCTAGTTTAAAACACCCAAATCTGGTGACAGACTCACTTTAACAAGTAAAGCATGGCATTAATACAGTAATCAGCGATTAACTAAACCAGACCTGTCTCTGTACAAACAACTTACATAAAAAAAAAAATAAAAAAAGAAAGAAAAGCATCTAAATGTTTTAAGTCTTAATAAACAGTGTCTACCCTGGAGGGAGTCTCTCTCTCTCTGAGTCTGGAAGGTATTTTGGTCCTTTACCACTGTAACTACATAATGTAGCTGCTTAAATCTGGAAAACAAAGCCACAAAACAAGAAAAAGCAGATGTTTTAAATTACATGTATTTTTAGATTCAGGGATAGAATACTAAATAAAGTAACAGGCCTCTCGCCATGGTCCCCTCCTCCAGCACTTTAGAAGGTCGCATTCATTTAGAAACACAAGTCATTTCATTACAAGTAGTATTCATTCTTACAAATAGTGCACACCATTAATACAGACGCTCTCGTAGAGGTGACTTATCATTGTGTTGCAGAAAACTATTTTCCTTATCCTTCTAGTTATGCAATGAATAAATGTGCACAATTAGAACAAACTATATCAAAGTGAATGCACATTCTTTACATGTAACCAATTTATTGCAGAACTCTGACAATACTTTCGTGTAGGGTTGTATCTGGAGCATGTGCTGATCTTTTCAGATCACATTTTATGTATGGATCTTTCAGGTCTGAACATATAGGCTGGATTTACACATTGCACTTTGATGCATTTTCTGCAATAATTCAGCCACATTAATGGCCGCTTTACACGTCGCAATATCGTTCCGATATTGCATACGATCTCACGGGAGCGCGCACGTTTTTGGCACTAGTCCAAGATCGCATAGTAGATGTCACACAGGGAGATATCGGCAGGCAACTCAATTACGATGGTGTACTCCCCTTCTTTGCGCTGGGTATGAGCAACCCAGGGAACGACCATTTAACATTGGAGTGAATAGGGGAAGTTGCGCTCCAAATTGTAGTTGCGCTGTCACACAGCACGATCCTGGCACATCGCATATACAATATCGTACGGTTGAAGGGCTTGCACAATCTTCTTGCAATACCGTTGTTAGGTTCTTTTCGCGTCGCATTGCACATTTACACGACAAAGCACGAACGATATCAACTGCAACTGCCACACCACGTGACTTTTTATCGATGTTGCGTTGTGATATTGCGACATGTAAGCGGCCCTAAGTATTTGGTGAGTGTTAAACCTCAGGATTTTTAAGGCCACGTGCACATGTTTAGTATTTAGTAAGTTTTTTACCTCAGTATCTGCAAGGCCAAGTGCACAAGCTTAGTATTTGATATCTGCAAGGCCACGTGCGCATGCTTATTATTTGGGGAATTTTTTACGTCAGTATCTGTAAAACCATGTGCGCATGCTTATTATTTGGTGAGCTTTTTACCTCAGTATTTGTAGCTAAAACCAAGAGTGGAACAATCAGGGAGAAACTAAAATAGAAAACACGTCACCACTTCTGTATTTATTTTTTTTATTTATTTTTTAAAACATTCCTGGTTTTTGCTACAAATATGGAAGTTAAAGAAACTCATCAAATAATTACCAAGTGCACGTGGCTTAAGATGTGTTTTTTTGTGGCCACAAAGTGTTTCTAATTCGGTAAAATATCAAACCTACAACTCGCAAGGAATTTTTAGGGCATGCGGCTTTCATTATTAATTTTAATTTTATAAATGGGTGAAAATTAAAATTGGTCTTTCATATGCCATTCACAAAATAGTCAGATAGCATAGAAGGTGCCTAAATTATTAACCCATTCATGACCCATGATGTTGTACAACGTCATGGGCTGTGTCCTGGTGTTTGATGTGAGCTCCGGCGCCATACACCATAGCGCTGCTATACATGTACTGTAATGTACGGCCATATACTATAGTGCTGCTACACATGTGCTGTAATGTACTGCCATATATAGTGCTGCTATACATGTGCTGTAATGTACTGCCATATACTATAGTACTACTATACATGTGCTGTAATGTACTGCCATATACCATAGCGCTGCTATACATGTACTGTAATGTAACGCCATATACTATAGTGCTGCTATACATGTGCTGTAATGTCTCGCCATATATAGTGCTGCTATACATGTGCTGTAATGTACCGCCATATGCCATAGCGCTGCTATACATGTGCTGTAATGTACCGCCATATACCATAGCGTTGCTATATATATATATATATATATATATATATATATATATATATATATATATATATATATATAATATAGTTCACTCACGTTGACTGAACAAGTTCTGTCAGTCACAGTATGTCCACTACAGACATATTCTAGAATACCCGATGCGTTAGAATCGGGCCACCATCTAGTGCTTGTATGTAATCACCCAAAAAAAAGACATTCCACCACCTCAATTAAAATACATTTTTATTTCTCACTGTTTTTTTTAAACTTTAAAATATAGTCAATATAATCTTACTCGTTAAGCAACTGCCTTAAATGATTTCAAGTACACGTTGCTCAAAACACAAAGGCCTATATGGCCATTGTTCTAATGTGTTAACCCATTACTTGCCAAATTAGCAATTTTCCTTTCATAAATTAGTGTATGAAAGCTCTTTGGGTGGAAGACTATTCAATTAAAAATGACAATGACATGATTTCCTGTTTTGAAAACATTAATTTTACAAACACAACACAAAAAATTGGACCCAATTATAAAATCTTAGTTGCTAGAAGCAAAAGATTAGGCGTCCCAAAAAAAAAAAGGACATTGGTAGATAATGGGTTAAAATACATCAGAAAGTAATTGTAATTGAAATGTTGGAAAATCTACTCTTCATCACATTTTAAGAATTTGATACTTTTATCTTTACTCTATACAAACTGATGTACAATTTAACCTAGAAGATTTTGCATAGGACTTTTCTTCTCTTTTTTTCCTACAGGCTTTTCCATAGAAACTATTGATACTTCAATGATCCCTTAAGTGAGTCCATTGGCATATCATTAATAATGCAGCTTAATTGCTTAAAATTAATCCTCCTGTCTCTATATAGTATAGTATACATAGTACCCCAATTCAGAACATGTGACTAAAGGTACGTTCACACGCTGCGTATTTGCAGTGCTTTTTTCGGGCGCGCTTTTCCTCAATAGCAACTATGTGTGCATTCCCGGCAAAGTGAATGGAAATTCACTTTTGCCATTCAGATGCTACACATTTTGCGGGCTGAAGGTGCGTCCATAATAAGAATAAGCATCTTAATTCTTTTCGCCAAAAGGCGCACGTTCCTCCCATAGGTCCCATTATAAGTGCTGGAATACGCATTGCCGTTCAGACAATGCTGTATTCCAGTGCCTATAAGCTCAGGTGCAGGAGGAGCAGGAGGATGTGATGTCACACGAGGGGAAGAAAAATCCTGTGTTTCTCCTCCCGTGTGACATGTACTTTCAGTTAGCAGGGTATATGCAGCAGCTTCTGGCTGCCTGTACATTAGTTGCTAACCGAAATGAAAAGTGAACAGTAAGAAGAAATAAAAATAGCACACACCTCTCCGCAGACTGTGCCTGGACACTTCCGATCAGCTGCCGGACTTGCCAGTAAAACGATCAGCTCATGCAGTCAGCTGACACCATTAGCTGATCATTGAGAACGGCAAGTTTAAACAATCAGCTGATGCGGTCATCTGACTGCGTCAGTTGATCGTTTTACCGGCACACCAGCTGATCGGTTTGCCGGCCAGCAAAACAATTAGCGGATATTGGATTAGATTTGGATGTCGCGGGACCCTGAGCCGGACCATGGACTGCGTCGGAGTGATTTGGTGGGTATATTAAAGTGGTAAATGGGGTGTGTGTGTGGTTTTTCTCTTTATAAAAAAAAAAAAAAAAAAAACAGACATCAGAAGAAAAACCTTTATTTAACAAATATCTTTTTTCACTATTGATAATGGCCAGCGATCATATTGACTGCTGACATTAGCAATAGGGGCTTGGTGAGAGCTGCAAATAAAGCTGTCACCAACCCCAGTATTGCCCAATCTGCCACCACTACATGGCAGCTGGAAGAGCGCTCTCATTGGGCCACCAATTCTGGTGCGGCTGCTGGCTGCGGTTCTCAGTGTGGGTGGCCCAGAACGCTTGAATTCCAGCCCTCAGCTACCTGGGTTACCTTTGCTGGCACTAAAAATCTGGTGAAGCCCATGTCAAAATTTTTTTAGTTTTTAAAACAAAATATAAAATAGAGCTTCCCTGGATTTTCCATTGCCAATGAAGGTACACCAAGCAGCGCAGGGCTTAGCAGCCAGTAGAAAATACTGTAGAGAGTCAGCTTTTTTTTTTTTTTTTTTTTTAACCCTATATGTGGATTAGGGTGAAAAAATAAAATAAAAATAGGGTTGCCTTAAATCTCCATCCCATGGAATAGAGAAGCAAGGAGATGAAATCAGGGACCCTTGATTTCTTTTTGAAATATCTTTCTTCACTGTCCTAGTGGACAGTGCAGGAAAAGCTCATGTGCAAAAAAAAGCATCAAAAAGCGCAGCGTGTTAACACAATGCATTTTTTCTTACCTGCTGAAAAAAACGCATCCTCAAAATCCAGGAAAAACGCATGCTCAAAAAACGCAGCAAATACATAGCATGCACCCTATGTAGTAGAGCCTATGTTAATTCTAAACATTAATGACAAACAAAAGCATCAGATAATATTTGGTCTCCTGAACTGTCAGAAGCTGCAGAAAAGTCTATTTTTGCCACCACTTGTGGCTCCTGCACAGGAAACAACAGTTTATTGCAAGCACTCCATGTGCTGACATCATTAGCGCTAACTCCACATTTAAATTTTAATGCCGATGTTATACCAGGTATATAGCAGGATTTATAATTAGCGGTAATTAAACAGAATTTATAACTGCACCGTGTGTTTCTCAATGTAAATATCACTAAAGCACTCACCGAGGGAATCCAGAATATAGATCAGCCAGCTCTGAGTGGCATCCTGCTATTCATCGGTAGGACTCTCCCTCTAATTAGGGCAATGTGAATAAAAACATTTCAGGAGAGTGACAGCTTGGCATGACCCAGCCGATGCTGTCATATCCCGGTGGGGGAAACAAACCCTAGCAAGGTCTATTTTTAGAAGCAGATCCTTCATAGCTGGAGGTCTGCCAGCAAAGAAGGGATATGACAGGATGATAAAACATCCTCACTTTGCTGCCGAAGTCACAGCGGTCACAGGAAGCAGGGAGCCAAGGTTGCAATGTGACCTGTTGTAACATGAGACAGTGAGTATGCATTTAGGAGTCTGGACTCCAAGGAAAGACTTCAACCATAGTAAACATTTGAAAATGCGCTCCGCTTTATGCCAACTCATCCGGAGGCACCAGGCTAAAAACTCTACAGTGCTATCTTTAGAAAGACCAGGGGCATATACTGGTCAATGCACAATTAGAATACCAATGCCATTTAGTGTTATACCCAAGGATTACATATACACGTCAGATATATTCTACAGCTACAGAGAATTCAAAATCATAAAATGTAACTTTACTTCTTCAATTCCTAATAAGCAGTTATATTATACATATTATGTTATAAAATACAATCTAAAATGTTTCCTCTTTAGAAAGAACAGCATTAACAGGGAAAACAAATCATTACTGAATGTGATGCCAGTAAATCCAAAATCTTAACCTATTCATGACCTTGGACATACCGGTACATCCAAGGCCGCCTCCCTCCATTTGATGGCAGCCCACGTGATGAGTTTGCACCATTCCCTGCACACGTCACCTGATCTGATCAGCTGATGTGCAGCTAGCAGGACCGATTGGACTAGTGGTCCGATTGACACTGTCAACCCTTAAGACTGGGCTGTCAATCATTGACAGTGCAACCTAAGGCAACGCGGCATCAGCGACCCGTTGATGTGATCATAAAGCCTCGAGTCATCGCCATGACAGCCTGGGGTCCTGTAAGCTTTCATGACTCACTTGCTGTGGATGACCGGCGAGTGCCTACATCCATAAAAAGTGATCATCTCTCCTGCTCAGAGCATTGCAGCAGAACGTCTGTGAACAGGAGAAGCGATCAGACTGTGCAGCTTTGAGGTACCCTAAGGGGGCAAGTAAAATAAAGAAAAAGTAAAACTAAAAAAGTTTTAAAATATAAAAAAAAAAAAAAAAACTTAAAGAGAAAAGTTCATTTTGCCTCATTGAAAATAAAACTATAAATAAAATACACATACCGTATATACTCGTGTATAAGCCGAGTTTTTCAGCCCAAACATTGGGCTGAAAAGTTCCCCCTCGGCTTATACACGCGTCAATACGGTCCCCAAATGCTGGCACTCGCCCCTCCTGTGTGGTAAGGGCCCCCCCGCTACTTAACTTACCATCCCCGGTCTCTTCTGCACCGCCGCCGGTCTTCGGAGCTCCGTCTTCCATGCTCCGAGTCCCGTTCGGCTGCGTCCGGCATCCCCGGCTGTCGCACGATGACGTCATCGTAACTGCGACGGCTGGGGATCCCGGATGCAGCAAGGACAGGAGCATGGAGAACGGAGCTCAGAAAACCGGCGCGGTGCAGTGCAGAAGACCAGGGATGGTAAGTTAAGCAGCAGGGGGGCCCTTACCACACAGGGGGGGGGGGGCGAGTGCCAGCATTTGGGGGGCTGCTGTATACCCCTGGGGCTGCTATATACCCCCTGGGGCTGCTGTATAACCTCTGGGGCTGCTGTATACCCCCTGGGGCTGCTGTATTACCACTGGGGTCTGTATATACCACTAGGGAGGCTGCTGTATACCACACTGCTGGGGGCTGTATACTTGTGCTGGGGTCCACCCTCGGCTTATACACGAGTCAATAGGTTTTCCCAGGTTTTGGGGGCAAAAGTAGGGGGTCGGCTTATACACGAGTATATACGGTATTTCGTATTGCCGCATTCAGAAATGCCCGGTCTATCAAAATATAAAATCAATTATTAAGATCTGTAAACTGCAGAATGGAAAAAGAAAAGAAAAAAAAAAAAAAAAAAAGAGGGAAAAAGACCCAATTTATGATGGGTTTTTTTTTGTCACCGCAACATTGCAATAAAATGCAACAACAGTTGATCAAAACAGCACATTCACCCACATACGGTATCATTAGAAACATTAGCTCAAGCACAAAAAATAAGCTATCACACATCCCTGGGTACCGAAAAAATGAGTACGGATTATGGAAATGGTGCCAAAAGTCCAATTCTTTTTTTTCAAAATCTTCTAAGTGGTGAAAAAAATTCAGATCAGGGGTTAGGAACCTCAGGCCCCAGGGTCGCTTGTGGCCCTCGAGGACCTTTTCTGCGGCCCCCAGGCAGATTCCAGGGCACTGCAGTGTTCAGGTTGGCAGACACGTTTTACCGACTACCTATCCTTTAAATCAAGCTCCCCAATGATCTCTATGCCCCAGCCTTAGCCTCCCCAGTGGTGTATATGCCCCCAGCCTCTCATGTTATGTCTATGGCCATATCAAACTTGCAAAAGCAGTTGAGAAGCAACATGATCAATATCATCCAACATCATAGTCATGAAAAAGAGAAGAGCCCCAGGCACCACAGTAAGGCGAATTGATTGTTTAACTAAATATAACAAATAATTTTCAGGTTGATAATTTTGTGCTGCCCCCATAGGATGGTAGAAATTTCCAAATGGCCCTTGGTGGAAAAGGTTTCTCCACCCCAGACTTAGATAAAAGTCTCTGGTATCTACAAACTCAAATCAATCTACCGTATATACCCGTGTATAAGCCGAGTTTTTCAGCCCAAAATTTGATTGATGGAACCAGTTTAATGCTGATAATCTATCCTAACAACTGATTACTAAATATCATTAGGCCAAATAACCCTTTAAAAGTATAAAGACACTTCCGGTTCCGGCGCCTCCATGTGCAGCCGCATCTAAGGGCTGCTCCGCTCCCCGTCCCGGCAATCCGCCGCCATCGGCCTCCAACCTGACCCTGGGACATCCACAATTCAAGCGGCGACTGCTGAGACACCGGGAGCGTCCGCCATGTCCACGATGGACCGGTATGTGACGAGGAGCCGGGAGACGGAGAAACCCGCGAGCCCGCATGAGGAGACCGGTAATGGCGGGCAGGGCGGACATAGCGGGCCCAGTACGGGGACACCGCTATTAGAGGGAGATGTGGCGAGGAAGCCCGGGCCCAGAGATGGGGAGGCTGAAGTAAAGAAGGTGACGGGCACGGCTAAGAAAGCCGCAGGGACCCTGCAGGCCATATCCCCAGAGCACTTGCAGAATGCAGCAGCCGCCATTAGCAAACATCCCCAAGGCGGTCCCCAGGCAGACAAGGAGAGCATAGGAGAGAAACAAGGGCCGGGAGACTGGAGAGAGGACATGGAAGGTGGATGGGGAGCCCCACATTTTGATTACAAGGCATTGGCAAAAGAACTAGCCATCCATCTAGCTGATGACTTTAAAACTGCAATGGCTGAGATGGTGGCAGCCACAACTAAAGACATACAGGCCAAGGTTGAGGCACATGACCAGCAACTCACAGAAGCTGAATCAAGAATAAGTGCAGCAGAGGATAGAATACAAGAGCTGGAGGAGCAGATATTATCTTTGCAACAACACGCTGAGTATGCTCATACAAAATTAGAGGATATTGAAAACAGAGCACGGAGGAGCAATCTAAAAATAGTGGGACTACCTGAATCTATTCCGGCTAACCAACTAGTGGAAATCTTTGAAGTGGATCTACCCAAAGCCTTGGGTTTAACCCATAGATGTAAAACGGAGCGTACCCACAGAATTGGCCAGATGAGGGAGCCACAAGAGAGGTTGACTACTTCGGGTGCCACCGCCTCACCATCCAAACAGGCTACCAAGTCGAGGCACGCTATAGCGAAATTTCTCAATCACCGTGACAAGGAAGAGATCCTGCGCGCCTATAAGGCCAAAAAGCACCCATTATTGTTACAGGGACACAGAGCGCTGGTGTTCGCGGATTACTCTATAGAGGTCACGCGCCGCAGGAGATCTTTTAGTGAAGCATGCTCGCTACTATATAGAAGAAATGTCCGATTCCAGTTGAACTTTCCAGCTATATTGAGATTCAGGTCTAGGGAGGGAGCCATGCTGACCTTCACTGACCCTGAGGAAGCAATGACAGTGATCCGTGACAACATGTGTTCCCCAAGAGCAGCGGAAACACCGACATCACCCCAGCATGATTCTGGATCCCAGACGAAATCTAGTGTTGCTTTTGATTTGGAGGCCGAGACTGAGACTGATAGGGACTCTGTGAGAACATATAGATTGAGATCCAACTCCCTGATGAGTGAAGGAGCGGGGAGAAAACCGCCTTCAGACACTCCACGACAACAGAGACAGCCAGGTCCACGTTGGCAGAGGAAGAGATGAGGAGAGAGGGAAAAGAAGCGGAAAAGGATCTGTGATTATTTTTGATTGGGTGATGCTCACATGGCTTTACTAAAAATGTGAATGAAGGGGAGTTATGCAGGCGAAATGGGAAAGTTATGTTGATGTGATTTGCTTCACCTCTTTGTTTGTTTCCTTCCCACTCCTCTTTTATCTTGAATCTTCAGGCTTGAATGCCACTAAGATTTCTTATTCAAAAGGACAAGTTTATGTCTGCACAGAGAAATCTTCACTGAGACGTGAGAGGAGTGGTAAGAAATTGGAAAAATGTTGGAAACTTACATATTTATTGTCATGGTTGTTGGCGCAAGGTGCCTTTAATGTGTTAGTAATGTTCTTTATACAAGTTGTGGGCTTTGGTGACACCTTACTTCTGATGTGGAGAGGACTAAAGAGCTGGGAGTAGATAGGGCAAGGGAGGTCCCAGGGAGCTAAAGGTTGGAGATTGCCATTATTATACTGTTTTTATACTTAACTGTTTAATAGGCTGGATTAGAAGCTAGGGCGGGGCGGGGCTACATTTGTCGGCTGCACTAGAGGGAAGAAGTGAAGTGCTACACGTGTAAAGATGAATGGAGTTGGTGTGGTTGGGGGGGAAGGGGAAGGGAAAAAGAAAAACAAAGTCATCAGTTGGGGAAATTTCTCTAAATTCGTAATATGCATCTCTTGTAACTTATCATGCGCACCATGGTTTACATCTCATTATACAATTTGTGTGTGGCAGCTGGTAAAAAAGAAAAAAAAAAAGTTGAGTGCCCGGTACTGGGAGGACTCTGATGGTTAGGTGGGTCTCCTGGAATGTCAAGGGGTTGCGCTCCCCAGCAAAGCGCATGATGGTTCTGCGCCATCTTAAAAAATTACATGTAGACATTGCTTTACTCCAGGAGACCCACCTGGTCTCGGAGGACTTCTTTCGCCTTAAAAAACTATGGGTGGGGGAGGTCCTCGGGTCAAGTGCGGTGGAGAGGAAGGCGGGAGTCATAGTCCTAATCCACAGGTCACTGGCTCATTCAATCGTCTCCACTACAAGTGATAGTGAGGGTCGACTGTTCCAGATGACTATTCAAATACAAAATGATGTTTTTAATGTTTTTAACATATATGCCCCTAATGCAAATCAAAAACCTTTCTTCCAACAACTACAGAATACCTTACTCCAGGAAATAGGAGTTAACAACCTAGTGGGAGGTGACTTCAATACAGTGATGAGAGTAGAAGAAGATAGACGTTCCTCGACACATACCCATACCCATGGTGAGGGTCAAGACAGAGGGGGTTCAAGGGTTGACAGCACCTTAGAATCCTTGACTAAGATGGCAGGCCTGTCAGATATCTGGAGACTAACTAATCCTTTGGGTAGGGAATTCACCCACTTCTCACATCCCCATGGATCATGGTCCAGAATAGATATGTTTTTTGGGTCCACCAAGATAATACAAAGAATGATTGACGTCAAAATTGAAGATATGGTGATCTCTGATCATAGCCCATTAGTCCTAGAGATCAAAGACAACTACGAGAAAGGAACCGACTATCTTTGGAGGTTTCCTGACACGTATACCAAAGAAGAAAACTTCACCAAGCTACTTGGGGAGTGGTGGACGAATTTTACCATAGACAATTTGGACCATAGATCTGATCCGAGCTTGTTTTGGGAGACCGCAAAGGCAGTCATGAGAGGACACATAATGGCCTACAGCATGGGGATCAAAAAAAGAGCTAAAGAAAAATTTATAGAAACTAGTCGGAAAGTGAGAGCTGCTTACCTACAATACAAAAACACAATGGGGACTTCCGACAAGGAGAAATGGATATTAGCTAAAAAAGAATTTGATGAGTGGGCAGGAAAACGGGAGATTATATTTAAAAATAGATTAGAATTAGAATTACACAAATTCGGAGATAAAGCAGGAAGACTGTTGGCAAGACTGGCCCGAGGGGGGTACACTTCTTCCCCTATTCAATCGATAAAGGATAAGCAGGGTAATATATGGAAGGACCCTAAGAACATCGTGAAAACTTTGGGCGGGTTTTATGCTTCTCTATATACAGAAAAATCGAGTGGCGTCCCAGAGAACCCTTCCTGGTTAAGCAGGATCAAATTGCCATCTGTCTCCCAGGATGATTTACAAATTCTAAACAACCCAATTACAACTGGAGAAATTGAAGAGGCTATTAAAAATTTAAATCCGAGTAAGGCACCAGGGCCAGATGGCTATAATGGCGCCTTTTTCAAAACTATGAGGGAGGGGATCTCCCGGTTCTCTGTGATCTCTACAACGAGATACTACGGGGAGCACCTATCCCTGATAGAATGAACCTAGCCTATATTAAACTGATCCCTAAACCAGGCAAGATCCCCACTGATCCAGCTAGTTACAGACCGATTTCATTAATAAATCAGGATCTGAAATTACTATCTAAGATTTTGGCTGACAGATTGGCAATGGTTCTGCCCAAATTAATATCTACACACCAGGCAGGATTCATCAAGGGAAGATCGACGACCACAAATATCCGAAAAGCAATGCTTCTAATGGATATTCTGGGGAAGCGGGACGGGCGGGGGGGAGGCAGCCCAGCCATGATCACCTTAGATGCGGAAAAAGCATTCGATAGTGTCAGGTGGTCATGGCTGGGAAAGGTCTTGGATACTATGGGTTTGACGGGCCCCTTTCGGCAATACATGCAGACTCTCTATAGTAACCCTAAAGCATGCGTCAGCATACCGGGCTTTCTGTCCGACACCTTTACCCTTCAGAAGGGAACTAGACAGGGTTGCCCTCTGTCCCCCCTGCTTTTCAATTTAGCTATAGAGCCTCTGGCACTATATTTGGAGGAATGTAATTCCTACACAGGTTTTAAGGTGGGAACCAAAGAGATAAAACTCTCATTGTTCGCGGATGACATCATCTTATATGTCCCTCCAAAATCCGGAGCAAGACCTTCCAAATATTTTGTCAGACATAGAGATGATGGGCAAACAAACTGGATTTTCCCTGAATAAAAGCAAATGTGAAATTTTGTTTATAAAACCAAGGGATGGGACTCACAAGGAAATGAAAAATCTTTGTGGCCTACCAGTAATGAGGGATAGTATTAAATATTTGGGTATACATCTAGCTAGATCTCCGGGACAGACATATAAACTGAATTTTTTACCAATCATCCAGAAGATAGAGCAGGAATTGTCGGGCTGGGCGAAATTGCCACTCTCTCTGTTGGGACGCTGCCACTTATTGAAAATGGTTAGTTTTGCAAGATTGCTTTACCCCCTCCAGACTATCCCCATGTTGCTGAGACACATTGACATAAAGAGACTGAATAGGTCCTTCTCTAAATTTTTATGGGGAGGAAAGAGACCCCGTTTGGCATATGCAACTTTGATCCAATCCAAACAGGAGGGAGGTCTACAGCTCCCAGATGTTAGGGGATACAATTTAGCGTGTATAATGCGTAATGTCCTTGATTGGATTAGAAACACTAACAAATTCTCAGATGTACTTTTGGAGGGGGAATGGGCCAAGCCCTGGGATCTAACAGCCTTACTGCATTCACCACTGACTTGTCTGCCCCACACTTTGAAAAATACGGTGATCTATAAAGATACGATAATTACATGGAAGGAGGTTAGGAAGAAATTCAAACTAGCATGGAGGGTCTCGAAATTACTGAACCCATGGAGATGCCCGTCATTCCCATTGGGACGAGAAAATTCTCTATTCCAAACTTGGAAAGATAAGGGAATTAGCACATTGGGAGACCTTATGAATCTAGAAGAAAAGAGGTGGATGACCGAGTCAGAGGTCTTGACTACCTACAATCTACCCCAGCACCATGCTATGCAATATCGTCAACTGAAACATTATCTGCTTTCACACTTATGTGACATCACGGGGGAGGTTGAGAACTCTCTGTGGTCTGAACTGACATCTATAACCAATACTGAGGTATCCATAACTTCACTGTACACCAAATTAAAACGGATTCTGAGACCACAGGGAAGGGGAGGGTCTTTTAACAAATGGCGTAAACATTACACAGTTCCGGAACTTCCACAGAAGATCCTGGAAGGGTGGGGATTGGTAAGACGCCATATTATAAATGAGAGATAGAAGGATTCCCAATTTAGGATCATGCACGGAACCATCCAGGGCTTCAATATACCTCCATCTAAAACTAATCAGGAAAGATGGGTTCATTGCCCAAAGTGTAAGTCACACATGACTGATCTGGAACACGGCATGTGGTCCTGCCCAATGTCTCAGCAATATTGGAGAGCAGTCAATGCGTGGGCTAAAAAAATTTGTAGAGACACAGGAGAGCTAGATCCAATACGCTGGCTTTTTCACTATCACCCACTTTCCAATACTGCAGGACAACCTTGCATCCTATGGCATTATATTGCTCTAGTAGCAAAGAGACTCTTGTTACAGCACTGGCTCAATGACAGACCCCCTGATTTGGCTCAAGTAAAAAATACATTACGCCACACATTGACACTTGAAGCTCTGGATACACTCCGTAATCCAAGTAAGTTAGCCAAAAAATTCTTTATCAAATGGAGACGCTTTATAGAAGGCGAATTCACAGATGTGGATATACAAAATTTCATGATACCCTTCCGAGCATCAACGTGGTACGCATTAGAAGAGCTGGGAGGAACATTAGGTAGGTTGAGATGTTAGGTACAGGAGATGCAATAACTTTTGATATATTTCTAACAATAAAGTACAGCTTTCATTTACCATATTGATTTTTGTTAAATCTTGAATACAATTTTATATTGAGACTGGGGGCGGGAGGGAATCAGGGGATGCATTTTGTAACAGTTGATCGTTTACATTGGATATGCTTTGCTTGAACAGTTTTCTTGAATGGACATATTAATTTGGTGATATGATTCTCTGACTTTTGTACAACTGATTATTTGATTAAAACTCAATAAAAATGATGATTCAAAAAAAAAAAAAGTATAAAGACAAAAGCAAACTAAGTGCACCTTACCTTCCAAATGTGTTCAAGCAGACCAGTAGATGACCATGACAGAATAGAGCCCAGTAGAAGGCACTACATTCAAGTATTCTCTGGAGCAGCCCTAAAACAAGTTCTGCAAAGTGTTCACTGCTGAAATCCAATTATAGCTAGGCAGATCACAGTGATTGATGTAACCTACTCAACACAACCAGTTATTTTCACACTTTAAAATTAACATCAAACTTATAATTAGGAACAAAGTTTCATTTCACTGATAGAAAAAGACATATCCATGTGACCTGTACCAACACAATACTCAATATTAGTGATGAGTGAGCATTATCATGCCGAGGTGCTCAGTACTCGAAACAAGCAGGTCAGCTGCTCAGATGGGCTCAACTCGTGTACTGAGTATAATGGAAGTCAATTGGGAAACGTAAATAATTTTCCACAGTACCGAGCACCAAAGCAGGGTAGTGCTCGCTACTCAATATACATCTATTATATAAAACCCGAAAGCCACTTCCTGAAAAGGCGAAGGCCACTTCCGTGACGGACTTCGTCCAGGGGCTGGTGACGTCATCCAGTGCAGGGCCCCCCTGCTACAGGCAGCGGCACAGGAAGGCTCCGACCTCGGAAGTTCCGTGTGCCTTCCAGCCACTCCCCTCCACCCTCTGCCATTGCTGTCTGCCCAGAGGCCGCCCCTCATGTATCATGTCCTCAGCCCCTGCTCCACACATCAGTACACTGTCAGGAGGAGGCGCCCGGCAGTGCAGGGGTTACAGCCGAGCCTCCAGTGTGTGCGGGCAGCTCCTCCCCGCTCTCCGCACACACATTCCCCGGGTGCCCGGGCAGTGAGGAGGTGGCAGCGGCAGCACATGGCAGCCGGGGGTAGCTGCACTGACAGGAGGCGGCTGACACTGGAGGCTGACACCCGGGATCATGCTGCATAGCGCAGTCTCCACGCCCACCTTCTCCACAGCTCCGCACTGCTGACACCGGGGGACACCGCGCTCAGCACCATCGGGAGGGGACGCAGAGGTGAGAGCCGGGCTGCAAGGGATTAACAGGTCCTCTGCCCCCTGTCCTCTGCCCCCTCTGTGTCCTCTGCCCCCTCTGTGTCCTCTGCCCCCTCTGTGTCCTCTGCCCCCTGTCCTCTGCCCCCTCTGTGCCCTCTGCCCCCTCTGTGTCCTCTGCCCCCTCTGTGTCCTCTGCCCCGTGTCCTCTGCCCCCTCTGTGTCCTCTGTGTCCTCTGCCCCCTGTCCTCTGCCCCCTCTGTGTCCTCTGCCCCTGTCCTCTGCCCCCTCTGTGTCCTCTGCCCCCTGTCCTCTGCGTCCTCTGCCCCCTCTGCCCCCTGTCCTCTGCGTCCTCTGCCCCCTCTGCCCCCTCTGCGTCCTCTGCCCCCTCTGCGTCCTCTGCCCCCTCTGCGTCCTCTGCCCCCTCTGCGTCCTCTGCCCCCTCTGCCCCCTGTCCTCTGCCCCCTGTCCTCTGCCCCCTGTCCTCTGCGTCCTCTGCCCCCTCTGTGTCGTCTGCCCCCTGTCCTCTGCGTGCTCTGCCCCCTCTGCCCCTTCTGCGTCCTCTGCCCCCTCTGCGTCCTCTGCCCCCTCTGCGTCCTCTGCCCCCTCTGCGTCCTCTGCCCCCTCTGTGTCCTCTGCCCCCTCTGTGTCCTCTGCGTCCTCTGCCCCCTCTGTGTCCTCTGCTCCCTGTCCTCTGCCCCCTCTGCCGCCTCTGTGTCCTCTGCCCCCTGTCCTCTGCGTCTTCTGCGTCCTCTGCCCCCTGTCCTCTGCGTCCTCTGCCCCCTCTGTGTCCTCTGCCCCCTGTCCTCTGCCCCCTCTGTTCTGTGTCCTCTACCCCCTGTCCTCTGCCCCCTGTCCTCTGCGTCCTCTGCCCCCTCTGCGTCCTCTGCCCCCTCTGTGTCCTCTGCCCCCTCTGTGTCCTCTGCCCCCTCTGCCCCCTGTCCTCTGCGTCTTCTGCGTCCTCTGCCCCCTGTCCTCTGCCCCCTCTGTGTCCTCTGCCCCCTGTCCTCTGCCCCCTCTGTGTCCTCTGCCCCCTGTCCTCTGCCCCCTCTGTGTCCTCTGCCCCCTGTCCTCTGCCCCCTGTCCTCTGCCCCCTGTCCTCTGCGTCCTCTGCCCCCTGTCCTCTGCATCCTCTGCCCCCTCTGCGTCCTCTGCCCCCTCTGCGTCCTCTGCCCCCTCTGCGTCCTCTGCCCCCTCTGCGTCCTCTGCCCCCTCTGCGTCCTCTGCCCCCTCTGCGTCCTCTGCCCCCTCTGTGTCCTCTGCCCCCTGTCCTCTGCCCCCTCTGCCCCCTGTCCTCTGCCCCCTCTGCCCCCTCTGTGTCCTCTGCCCCCTGTCCTCTGCCCCCTCTGTGTCCTCTGCCCCCTGTCCTCTGCGTCTTCTGCCCCCTGTCCTCTGCGTCCTCTGCCCCCTCTGTGTCCTCTGACCCCTGTCCTCTGCGTCCTCTGACCCCTGTCCTCTGCGTCCTCTGACCCCTGTCCTCTGCGTCCTCTGACCCCTGTCCTCTGCGTCCTCTGACCCCTGTCCTCTGCGTCCTCTGACCCCTGTCCTCTGCGTCCTCTGACCCCTGTCCTCTGCGTCCTCTGACCCCTGTCCTCTGCGTCCTCTGACCCCTGTCCTCTGCGTCCTCTGACCCCTGTCCTCTGCGTCCTCTGACCCCTGTCCTCTGCGTCCTCTGACCCCTGTCCTCTGCGTCCTCTGACCCCTGTCCTCTGCGTCCTCTGACCCCTGTCCTCTGCGTCCTCTGACCCCTGTCCTCTGCGTCCTCTGACCCCTGTCCTCTGCGTCCTCTGACCCCTGTCCTCTGCGTCCTCTGCCCCCTCTGTGTCCTCTGCCCCCTCTGTGTCCTCTGCCCCCTCTGTGTCCTCTGCCCTCTCTGTGTCCTCTGCCCTCTCTGTGTCCTCTGCCCCCTCTGTGTCCTCTGCCCCCTCTGTGTCCTCTGCCCCCTCTGTGTCCTCTGCCCCCTCTGCCTCCTCTGCCCCCTCTGTGTCCTCTGCCCCCTCTGTGTCCTCTGCCCCCTCTGTGTCCTCTGCCCCCTGTCCTCTGCATCCTCTGCCCCCTGTCCTCTGCCCCCTGTCCTCTGCGTCCTCTGCCCCCTGTCCTCTGCGTCCTCTGCCCCCTGTCCTCTGCCCAGCCGCCTCTGCCCCCTGTCCTCTGCCCCCTGTCCTCTGCCCAGCCGCCTCTGTCCTCTGCCCACGCCGCTGCGCTGACCACTCTGCCCACGCCGCTGCGCTGACCAATCTCACCGCACTCACTGCTAACCACTGAGCCACCGCACTCACTGCTAACCACTGAGCCACCGCACTCACTGCTAACCACTGAGCCACCGCACTCACTGCTAACCACTGAGCCACCGCACTCACTGCTAACCACTGAGCCACCGTATACTGTGCTACCCACAGAGCCGCCTGTATACACACAATTCATTTCACTGCACTCCCGTAACTATTAGTAAATAAACTATATATGGATTCTAGACTACCCGATTCTTTAGAATCGGGCCGCCATCTAGTCTATATATAAACGTAGACTATGGAGGAAGAACAAGTAACACAAATATTCCTTAGTGTTTTCATTGGAAGAGTGACATTTTTGTCTCACATTTAGAAAAAGTAAGTATCTAATGCACAGAACTTCCCACCTGTGCTGGTTCTGCACTACCGGGAGCATTGCACTGAATTAGTATGTAAAGTGGATGTGATAGCAGCACTAGTCGAGATGAGCTGGAGATAAACAAGAATAAATACATATTTGTAGACGATTTTACAAAGCAAATTCAAATTAAGTCAATGCAAAAAACTCGTAATGGACTTAATTCACTGCTGAATAGAGCTGTCTCTTCCTGATGCATTTCATTGCATTTATGGAAGCATCTTTGCAGATGGGCCCTTTCATTCATTAGATTTTTCAGATATCAGAGGCATAAAGAGTGGGATGTGTGGAAAGTAAAGGGTTAAGAAAGGCCTGTTCTGATGTAATGACAGGAAAGAGTCTGCAGGCGTTCAGTGTAACTGAGATTAACAGAGCGGCTTTCTCTGCTGGATCATATCCTTTCCTGAACCCCTTTCCATTCCAACGCAATTGGAATGTATGGCTATAAATAGCTTCTTCTGCTACAAGGTTCAAGAGCATCAAGTATAACAAAGGCCTCTGTTTACTGAGACGCAACGTTTGGTGCCAACGCTCCCCGTAAATAAACAATCATGCCATACCAGCACCAACTCTGCACCTGGTTTGTTACACTCAGGACTCCTACAGTTCTATATAAAACTCTTTATTAAGACTTTACTATAACTAATTTAGGAAATTATCCTAACCCCTTTAGTCAATCACCAAACACTTGCAGAATGCAAAACATTTACATATATAAGCAAAAAAAAATGAAACAAGCATTGTGGTCCGTATAGTAATAATTAACCTCTGTGTATATACAGCACACTTATGCCCTCCTTGCATTTTGCCCAATTTATTTTCTTCCTTTTTCCATTTACATTCATTATATATATTATAAAATGTGTGTGTATATATCTATCTATATTTCATACCCACACACATGTACATGTACTTCGTAGTAGTGTAGGAGACACACCACTGAGGTCATGGGTTTGCATCAGAGAAAATCAGAAATCGCTGCCATGCGTGTATTCTTTTCACTTAGGCCTTCTCCCATCTACAAAGACAAGTTTAAGGCTACATGTAACCACCATCCAACGTTAAAATAAATAATAATATATATTTATTAACATATTTTATTTACATGAACACTTGAATATATTTTTTGATATACACACATAGTATTGTGTAAATGTTTCAGACACGTGCGTGAGAACATGTGGCAATAAGAAGTATGCCCAGTCTACAATGATGAGCCTGCAGTCACTTTATGTGTCATTCTGTGACTGGAGACTTGTGAATCGTCATTTTGTGAGCATTACGGATTCTCTGGTGTCGGGAATGTGGCCGTGATTAAGCGTCATACATATTCCCAGGTGGAATTCGACTAGATAAGTATATTGAGCGATGTTGTACCGGAGTCCACTTAATTGGATTCTGGCCAGGAGTATGTACAGTCATGGCCAAAAGTTTTGAGAATGACACCAAAATTATATTTTCACATGATCTGCTGCCCTCTGGTTTTTATTTGTGTTTGTCTGATGTTTATATCACATACAGAAATATAACTGCAATCATATTATGAGTACCAAAAGGTTATATTGACAATTAGAATGAGTTAATGCAGCAAGTCAATATTTGCAGTGTTGACCCTTCTTCTTCAGGACCGCTGCAATTCTCCCTGGCATGCTCTCAATCAACTTCTGGACCAAATCCTGACTGATAGCAGTCCATTCTTGCATAATCAATGCTTGCATTTTGGCAGAATTTTTTTTTTTTTTTTTTTTTGTCCACCCGTCTCTTGATGATTGACCACAAGTTCTCAATGGGATTAAGATCTGGGGAGTTTTCAGGCCATGGACCCAAAATCTCTATCTTTTGTTCCCTGAGCCATTTAGTTATCACCTTTGCTTTATGGCAAGGTGCTCCATCATGCTGGAAAAGGCATTGTTGGGCGCCAAACTGCTCTTGGACGGTTGGGAGAAGTTGCTCTTCGAGGACATTCTGGTACCATTCTTTATTCATGGCTGTGTTTTTAGGCAAGACTGTGAGTGAGCCGATTCCCTTGGCTGAGAAGCAACCCCACACATGAATTGTTTCAGGATGCTTTACAGTTGGCATGAGACAAGACTGGGGGTAGCGCTCACCTCTTCTTCTCCGAATAAGCTGTTTTCCAGATGTCCCAAACAATCGAAAAGGGATTCATCAGAGAAAATGACTTTACCCCAGTCCTCAGGAGTCCACTCCCTGTACCTTTTGCAGAATATCAGTCGGTTCCTGATGTTTTTTTCTGGAGAGAAGTGGCTTCTTTGCTGCCCTCCTTGAAACCAGGCCTTGCTCAAAGAGTCTCCGCCTCGCAGTGCGTGCAGAAGCACTCACACCAGCCTGCTGCCATTCCTGAGCAAGCTCGGCACTGCTGGTAGTCCGATCCTGTAGCTGAAACAGTTTTAAGATACGGTCCTGGTGCTTGCTGGTCTTTCTTGGGCGTCCTGGAGCCTTTTTGACAACAATGGAAGCGCTCTCCTTAAAGTTCTTGATGATGCGATAAATTGTTGACTGAGGTACAATCTTTCTAGCTGCGATATTCTTCTCTGTTAGGCCATTTTTGTGCAAAGCAAATGATGGCTGCACGTGTTTCTTTAGAGATAACCATGGTTAACTGAAGAGAAACAATGATACCAAGCACCAGAATCCTTTTAAAGTGTCCAGTGGTGTCATTCTTACTTAATCATGACTGATTGATCGCCAGCCCTGTCCTCATCAACACCCACACCTGTGTTAATGGAACAATCACTAAAACGATGTTAGTTGCTCTTTTTAAGGCAGGACTACAATGATGTTGAAACGTGTTTTGGGGGTTAAAGTTCATTTTCTAGGCAAATATTGACTTTGCAAGTAATTGCTGTTAAGCTGATCACTCTTAATGACATTCTGGAGTACATGCAAATTGCCATTAGAAAAACTGAAGCAGTAGACTTTGTTAAAATTAATATTTGTATCATTCTCAAAACTTTTGTCCATGACTGTATTTCACATACTTGTGTCCATGTCACCGCCGTTGCCGATACCAGAGAATGCTCAAAGCACCCAGTGCATGTAGTGTGAGGGTTCACAAGTCTGCAGTCACAAAGTGACAAGAGTGACTGCAGGCTCGTCAGTTTAGGCCCCTCTCCCATCAGCGGTAAACGCTGATCGTGGCAGTTGCGGTGAAAAAACATAACGGCAGCGATCGCGACACACTTGCGGCAAGCCCCATACAATGTCTATGGGGCTTGAGGTAAGTGTGTGGCAGGTGCGGTTTCGGCACTTGCGGCAGGTGCGGCCGCGAAACAACCGCGGTATGCCGCGTTTTTTTCGCGGCCGCATCTGCCGAAACCGCACTTGCCGCACCTGCCACACGCTTACCGCAAGCCCCATAGACATTGTATGGGGGCTTGCCACAAGTGAGTCGCGATCGCGGACGTTATGCGGTAATCGCGGCAGTTGTGTTTTTTTCACCGCAACTGCCGCGATCAGCGTTTACCGCTGATGTGAAAGGGGCCTTTGAACGGAAATACCCTTTTAAAAAAATATAAGTGTTAATACTTTGTTTATTTTTTTATCAATTAACAAAATGCAAAATAAATGAAAGAGAGAAAGCTAAATCAGATCAATACTTGGTGTGACCGCATTTTTTTTATATATTTTTTCAAAACAGTAAGAATATGGTTAGGTATATGAGCAACTAATTATGTCAAACAGTTCATATTGATCAACATTTACATATCAGCTGTATGAGAGACTTCAAAATGGGTGAGGAACAGCCAAACTGCTACAAATGTGAGGATGTGGTAGACAGTTTCATATTTAAGGATGAAACACAAAAGAAGTCTACGCTCAGAAGGTGGTTATATGACTTATCATCCTGCCCATGTATTTTGATATACTCTGGATAGGCATATGTCATAAGGGCACATTTTTATGTACATTTGCAAATCTCATCTATGGGCACATTGGCATATATGTAGAGATATTTTTGTAGAATATACATATAATGCTGATCCCACCAAAGGCTCAATTCATGCCACACATAAATAAAAAAACAAAACTGACTAATTAAGTTCCAAGAATATCAAAGCAAAGATTTTAATAACTAAAGGAGCTCATATGAAAAAAAAAAATATTTATAAAAACATAAAAATTAATTACGATAATGAAATCTGGAGGACTATGAAAACAAAAGATACATTCATGCATTGTAGTGTCAATTTATTGTTTAAGAGCATGTCTAAAGATCCAAAATGCACAAAGATTAATCCCTTCCTTATAGGCACAAACACAATAAATAAACAAGATAATATATAGTTTTGAACAATGTATTTAAATATAAAATGCTAGTGCAAAAACAAATAATACTTTTGATGCGATTATAGATGAAGACAATTGATATGGCACCATAATATTCCACAATTTACAATTCAGAGGTTACATGTGCAAAGAATATGAGACATTGCAGAGTAACACAATTCTACAATTAAAATAAGAGGACCCTG